>FR990043.1:17568256-18818256 GCA_905404095.1 Glaucopsyche alexis
AAGAATCACTAATCAGTGGAAAATCTGGAAAAAACGGGGAAAATTATTCATCTTTGAGGGCTTACGTTGTTTGTTTGAATGCGCTGATCTCAGGAACTGCTAAATCGAATTGAAAAATTATTTTTGTGTTGGATAATTCATTTGTCGAGAAAGGCTTTAAGCTATATATTTAGGAGCGAAGCATCAGTGAAAATAATAATAATAATAATAATCTTTATTGCACACCACAAAAACATACAATTATGATAACAATAGTAACATGATAACTATAGTACAATTTGAAAATGTTTCAAAAACGGGGTAATTTATTCATATTTGAGCTTTATTTGAGGGCTTCCGTTGCGTAAACGGCTCAAGTTACTCAAAAAATATGTATGAAAAAATTATTCCTCTATAAATGATCTAAAAAATCTTTTAAGATTGACTCACTATAACCTTTTTTATGGTAATCAGATTTGGTCGAAATTAATGCATTATTGCGCCATCAGTTGACGCGGACGAAGTCGCGGGCAACAGCTAGTATATAATATAAAATAGTGTGGTGTATTTTTTATTAATTATAATTATTAATTAATAATTCCTGTATATTATAATGGAGTTACGGTTGTACATCATCACAAAAACATGCCAAAAATTTTCAAATTTAACTTTGCTTTTTGGTTTTGCAGGGAATTAGGTGGCCTTTTGCAAGGATACTTCTTTGTACTTTTTTAATTGACCAGAAAACGGGCAGACTGATCGCCAGATGGAGAGCGATTATCGCCACCTATACATACTCGCAATAGGAGGAGTCACAAGTACGATCCCGGTCTTAAAATCCGCAACTACTCCTTGAGTACCCGGAGGCCGTGGTATTTATCTGGTCCAGGTGGACCGTTCGTGCCAAAGTATGGCTCTCCCACGTAAACGGACTGCTGTGCTCTGTTTTCTTCACATATTTAGCTCCATGTCAGCATGTATGTGTCTCAGATTGTCAGCAATCTGAGAGCTTTTTGGTGTTGTCGTAACGTGTAAGCTAATAAATGATGTCCAATTGTTAATAAATAATAAATATATCTATTAAAATTTCCTGTTTTCATTTATCTTTCCACGTAGGTACCCCAACTAAAGGGAGAAATGCATAAAGACATAAAAAGTCTATACGTTTACTGTTTATATATTTACCAGCTGTATCCAAGGGAAAAGTTTCCTATGTTTTAATCCAGAGCTTAAACTACTGCCACACCAAATTTCATTGAAATCTGGTCAATAGTTTTTGCGTGAAAAAGTAACAAACATTCACCCATACATCCAGCCATCGTCACAAACTTTCATGTTTATAATAGTAGTAGGATATATAGAACTGACAAGTCGATTGGACGATAGCCTGCATAGTGTGTGGGTGTATAGTTCAAGAGACTAGCTTCCCCAACATACTTCCGTTTGTTGTAAACAATACTGCATAAATTCGTTTTGATTGACTGATAATAATTTATAAATCACAAAGGTGCATAGATCATTACGCATAAATCTTCCACTTTAATCATTCTATCTATTGGCTGCAAACTGAATTTAAATTCATTTAATAGTTTAAAAGATCTAAGCAAACATAAAGCGGAATAAAAGCTAGCTTCATTTTATGCTATGAAAAGATTAACATTTTCATCATAATTTTGATTTTTATCGACACAAAATGCCGACTAGGGACTTCACTGGCGGACGGGAATATATTTACATATGAAGTTGCTGATAAATACGAGCAATGCAACTTGTAACCAACTTCAGACAGCTGATCTGTCTGAAGTTGGTTACATATGTTCAAAACCTGTAACCGTCTACAAAAATTGTAAATAACGAACAACTAGATATCTCTTTCTTTCTCATTGGCATGTGTCATATAGGGGGATAAGGTACGATATATTTTTTCCTCTTGCTAATAGCCTTTACTCTTTATTACTCTATGGTCGCAACTTCCTATCGTAAATATCATAGAGTATAAAGAGTAAAGGCTATTAGCAAGAGGAAAAATTATATATCGTACCTTATCCCCCTATATGACACATGCCAATGAGAAAGAAAGAGATATCTTGTTGTTCGTTACTTACAATTTTTGTAAATGGTTACAGGTTTTGAACATATGTCACCAACTTCAGACAGATCAGCTGTCTGAAGTTGGTTACAAGTTGCCATGCTCGTATTCATGAAGCATAGATACCAGCCCCCTGATTACCTAACTTCGTTGAACTTCAATTCCAACGATATCCAAGCTTGTATAAATTCTTGATGTCGGGGTAGGTATTACGCAACTCATTGGTCATCAAGAGCGAACTAGAGTGAACTAGAATGAACTAAATGCTAAAATGTAATTCAAATTCGTTGGTCATGGTCATCATTTTGACATTACAACTTTTTAAAAACACAATTTAAAAAGTTAAAATGTCAAAAAAGATTGCGCGAGCCACGAAGTATAGATAACAAGGAGTCCGAACGGTATAGGCTTTTTAATAATAATTATGTACACAATAATAGGACCAGATCTTAGTTCTCTTTTCTGCCGCTAGGCGTGCGAGACCGACGAGTACCGAGTGTTGCCAATACTATTATACCGAGTGTTGCCAACACTATTATTTATTACAATTATTTTTAAATTACCGTTAGGCAATTACCGTGTTCTACGGTATCTATTTTTCGAGAATAGTTTCTAAGAATTTCCTAAAACTTTTATATAATAAGATTTCAATCTTTCCAGAGCTGTCAATAGCAACTTTAAACTTCCCGCGTAATTTCAAACGAGTGCATGTCGAACCGTCGCGCGCTCTACCGGCAAAAATCTGTCCCCGTAATTGAAACCATTATTTTAACATTACGTTCGGACTCCTTGTTATCTATACTTCGTGCCACAGATATACGAATAGCTTTTACAGAAAATAAATCTATTGTTAATTCTTTTTTGGACATAAATTCTGCATAATATGATAATGTTATTATAAGTATTTTAGAAGAAAAGTTAATTCATTTAGGAGTGCCGTTAATTTTAGTAAATTTTATTATTAATATATTATTAGAAAGAATTATAGTTTTACTTTTAGACAAATCTACGGAAACTAGAGTTATTCGAAGAGGCATACCTCAGGGATCTGTTTTAAGTCCCCTACTTTACGATATACACACAGCTGATTTAGAAAAATGTTTAGACTTAAATTTAATAAATATATTACAATACGTCGATGACCTGGTCCTTTATATATGTAATAATTCTATAAATAACGCATGTAGAGATCTGACCAATTCATTAGAAAAATTAAAATCTTGGATGGACAAGAATGGTTTGGATCTGTCGGTCAATAAAAGCACCATCGTTTTATTTACCAGAATGCGTATGCCTTCTCCTGTTCGAGTTTTTTATGATGGAATACTTATTCCTGCAAAAGAGAAGGTGAAATTTTTAGGGCTATATTTGGATTCAAAATTAAATGGCAATGCTCACAACGATTACGTTTCTTCAAAATGTGAGCGACTTTTAAACATGATATGAAGTCTATCTGGCGTTTGGTGGGGATCACACCCATTTACAATGAAATTAATTTATAATGCCATTATAAGAAGTGTAATAGATTATGGGACTTTTCTTTTAGATCCGTGTAACTTAAGTGGTTTAGAGAAGTTAGATAAAATACAAGCTAAAGCTTTGCGTATAATTTGCGGAGCAATGAGATCATCTCCGATAAATGCACTTCAGCTGGAATGTTGTGAGCCACCTCTTCTACTCCGTCGACAATATTTGGCAGATAAATTTTTTGTTCGCTGTTACCAATCCCAAAATCATCCGTTAATTCCAAAACTTAAAATTTTATTTCATCTTTGTTATAGTAACAATAAATATTGGCACCATAAATCTAAACCCTCTCTTATAACTAGTTACCGTAAATTCTTAAGGCGCTCTTACCCTAGAAATACGTTTCTTTCAAAAATTTTTTGAGACGAATGGATACATTTTAGTGCAGCAAAAAAATATATGTTAATTTTGATCATATTTGCTAGGGGACCTTCGTTTTCAAAACACGTTATCTGAAAAATTTCTCGATAAAAAAAATCATAAAGTAACCATTAAAATAGAAATTCTTGGAGTTGTAACTGTATTATTTGTGAACAGAAATGAGAAAATTATTTGCAGTTTCGTAAAACATAATAAAAGGAAGGGAATTGTTGTTTTGATTTTTCGTATAGAATGTGATATTTGTTAGTATTTATTTATTTCAATGATAAATAATTCGTACGAGTCGAATGAAACATCGCGAAATGGCGACCTGTCATTCCTTCTCTTTCATATCTATTGAATAAGACAGTACCGGCTTAGGCCTCTTGCTAATGAGACGTATGTCAAATTTTTCCCCTCTTTTCTGCTCAAAAATTATTCGAATTTATTGTTGAAAGTCCGTTCAAATTTATTTTACCCCCAAATGGACCTTTATGTCGTCTGCATAAAGGTCAAGTCGGGGGTAAATATTAGTTTTTCTTTCGTCGTGTAATACTTATAATATATAAGTAATTTCGCTATCTGACGTAAGACGATTGGTAGCCCTTTGGCTTTTTGCGTTGTTGCGACCAATTGGTCTCGGGTTCGAATCCCGGTAAGACGATTTTTTTTCTTTTTTTTTTGCCGCACTATAAAACTCCGAGCGATGCTTGTTTTCGCAGTAATAAAAGTATATGGTTAATTATGTACTTATTTTATTATTAGTTACTTTAAGTTGTTGTTAATATCAGTGTAGATTATATTATATATAAAATATGAAAAGATTGTATTCGATGAATGTCCAAATTTTTAGTCCAAAGTTTTAAGATGGAGGTACAAAAACTCTTTATAAGTACAAGGTACTAGGGAGACCGAGCTTTGGTCGTAGTTTTAGTACAACGATAAAAATAAATAAAATTATTTTTAAATAAAAAATTAAACCGACTTCCAAAGTAAAAATACACAAAAAAGTATGAAATAAAACTTATTTTATAAATAATTCCCCTTTTAAACTTGGCTATTTCTCTACTTAATCTTCTTTATTTTGAAGTCGCTACCAGCCCAAACGATATTCTACAATATTTTATAGAACTCACGTTCATATTTGCTGGTACCGACTTCAAAATTAAGAAGATTAAGTAGAGAAATAGCCAAATTAAAAGGGGAATTATTTATAAAATAAGTTTTATTTCATACTTTTTTGTGTATTTTTACTTTGGAAGTCGGTTTAATTTTTTATTTAAAAATAATTATTTCACCCTTTTTAGTGATATATCTTGTTAAGTTATTATTAATACTTCTTAAAAACGTCTAAAATAAACGATCGAATGTATAACTGAATACGCGCCAAGCTTCCATTATGTATTGTTATTAAGATGATGATGATAATTACTGTAAGTTACAAAGTGGCATATGCTTGCAGTTCTTTAAACAATTCCAAAATTTCCTAACGCAAATCTTTAAAGACTAAGGAGTTCTGTTCAGTGCTTTTGGATTCAGGGTATACCTTGGTACAACGTCTTATTCTTTGGTAGCATGTACTTCAGTAAAAATCAAAATCACTATATGTGTCGATATAAATTTCAAGGAGTTCCCTCGATTCCTCATGGATCGCATCATCACGTTTCCACTTTAGTGACCAATTTCGAATTAAACCCTTTACAACAACAAAAGAATTTTGCAAATATGTCCATAAACGGCAGAGTAATGTTCAAAGATCTCCGTGTTAGTGTTAAATGCTATGAGAAGTACCTTCTTTATCATCATAATGTGATGATGTATGCTGTGATGGTGGTGATGATGATGATGATTACTCTAATTGACAAAGTGGCATATGCTTGCAGTTCTTTAAACAACGCCATAATCCCCAAACATGTATCTATAAGGAGTCAGGAGTTCTGTTCTGTACTTTTGGATCCAAGGTATACCTTGGAGCAAAATCTTACTTTTTGGTAGCATATGCTTGGACTACTTCAGAAAAAGTTGAAATCACCATATGTGTCCATATAAATTTTGAGGAGTTCCCTCGTTTCCTCATGGATCCCATCATCAGGTCACCAATTTTCTAAAAATGGGACCAACTTCGGATTATACCTTTTACATTAAAAAAAGAATTTTGAAAATCGGCCAACAGACGGCGGAGTTATCCGTGAACATACAAAAAAAAAAAAAGACAAAAAAAATATATACAGCCGAACGTATAACCGCCTCCTTTTTTTGGAAGTCGGTTAAAAATATTAAAGAAAAACAAAGACATTATAAGAATCACAAAAATAATATTTATCTTACCGGGATTTGAACTCACCACCAAAAATCAAACGTCGGTATGCAAACCGAGCTGCCAGTCAGTCTGACGTAAAATAACCGAAATGATATAATTTATTACACGACGAAAGAAAAAATATACTTGATTCAAAATTGACAACATTGATTGACAACAGAATAAGTAAATATATAATCATAGACTAATCAAATTACTAATATAATATATATACCTAAATATTATTATTCTGTTGGTTTGTAAAGTTTATACATATAATTATATCAATTATTATAATCAATTCTAATTCTAATCACCATGAGCATATATTAGGAACATGTACTTATTCAGTAATCTAAGTTTATTTTTTACTAGCTTTTGCCCGCGACTTCGTCCGCGTAAAGTTCGGTTTCCATACAAAATTTTAACCCCTTTGTTACAACCTAGCCGTAAGGGGCGAATTTTCAAAAATCCTTTCTTAGCGGATGCCTACGTCATTACAACTATCTGTATGCCAAATTTTACCAACATCTGTTCAGTAGTTTCGGTTGTGCTTTGATAGGTGAGTCAGTCAGGTTTGCCTTTTATATATTTAGACTAGGTGTTGCCCGCGACTTCATGCGCGCAAAAGGAAATCTCGATGGAACCGTACATTTTTCGGCAATAAAAAGTATGCCTATGTGCTTCCCCGTTGTCTATTCTATATCTGTCCTAAATTTCATCAAAATCATTCCAGTAGTTTCGGAGCCTATTCAATGCAAACAAACAAACATACAAACAAATAAACCTTCTCTCTGTATTATATTAGTAATAGATAAAATAAAACAATATTTACAATTAATATGATGAAGCCGAAGAGACTATTTGGTTAAACCACAAATGTCAGAAACTAGGTATTTGAAATTGTATTTTTTTTTGCTGTCAGATAGCCGAAGTTTCATGTATGTAGAATGGGAATATTTGATATTGAATTTTATTGTATATTTATGTATTGTATAAAATCATTCGATAAAATTTAGCTTTGTGCTACGCGAACGAAGTTGCGGGCAAAAGCAAGTTTAGATTTTGTAACCGCTGAAAAATACGAAATATATAAAATTTTGAAATGTCGTCCTAGGAAGAAACGTCAATGTGTGTGATGTCATAATGTGTATTGTGTAATGTGTTACCACAGAATTACAGAAAAAACCAGAATGAGTGTTCGATCACATTTGTACGCAGCGGACTGTGTCCAAAACCATGACGAAACACCGCCCCGCCCGCACTTCACCTCCCCGCGTAGGGTTACCAGCGCAACACAACATTACCTCTTTATGGGGTAAATTAAAATTTTATGTATGACTGCAAATAGTGAAATAGAAATTTTAAGCAATAGATTTCGCGTGGAATGTAATAAAGCAATTGTTTATAAAACCAACAAATTTTCCAAATTTTCTAAAACTGCTTATTTAAGGTTTGGGAGGAACGATTTAATTGAAAAATAAAAATAAATAAATTAATGTCGGTTGTTCTCCAATAAACCAATTATTAGAGTCGAATTTATTTTTAACCCCCGACGCAAAAATTTGTCCATTGTGACTTTCTTTCTTCGTCAGATGGAAAGCTAAAATTACAAAATCACGTATTTTATGACGAAGTTATACTGATTGCTAATCATTTAAGTACTAATTAAAAATTATTTTTAAACAAAGTAAAAATAAACAATAATGTATGAAATAAAACTTATTATCTAAATAAGTCACCTTTTAAATTCAGCTAAAATTTTAACTATTTCTCTACAGTCTACTCAATCTTCTTGATATTGAAGTCGGTACCAGCCTTATTATTTTTACTTTATTATTATTTGGTAGTCAGTTTAATTTTTTGTTTAAAATTATAATTATACCCTTTTTAGTGAAATTAGTTAAATTATTATTAAAACATTTTAAGAACGTTTAATAAACGATCGAATGTATAATTATTAAATACGCGCCAAGCTTCGTTAGGTATTGTAAATAAGATGATGATGATGATGATGATTACTGTAAGTTACATAGTTGCAGTTTTTTGAACATTGCCGAAATTTCCAAACGCGCATCTTTAAAGACAGAGGAGTACTGTTCAGTACTTTTGGATGCAAAACCTTAACCGCCTCTTTTTTGGAAGTCGGTTAATATATAATTCGCATATAGTCGTTATTTAACTGCCACAAAACGACTTTAAGTATGTGCTGTGTGAGTATGTAATTATAAAGAAGAATTTCCCATCAAAATCATGTAGAAAGTATTCTCCGTGTTATTAAAATTTCGCTTATGCGCAATAAAGTATATTGTATTTTATTGTAAAATCTAATATTAACTAATTACGAAAATTTGGGTAAAATGTTCCATTATTTTGTGGCAACACTTACAAAACAATAGCGTTATTATGTTTCGACAATTATTTATTCAATAAAAATTAATTGAAAAAAAGTTGGGTAAAATATCCTGTTTTTCTGTGGCAACACTTACAAAAAGAAACCATGATTTTCTATGACAATAACGACATGGATTTAAATTCAATAATTTATTCAACTGAATTGGAAATGTACTACTTACAGATGAAATGTGATCCCATGTGATTTCTTCACAGTCCCAGCAGCATTTTCAGACACAAGTCGGCTTAATTAATTAAAAACTGTCAATTTCAAACGAAGTTTACAAGGCGCGCGTCGGCCATTGACTGACTGACTAAATATCTAACCATTCCAATTTGGAATGGTCGTGACGGCTTCACTTTCAAGCGCGTTGACGGTTTCTGGTTTTTTCTGTAATTCTGTGTGTGTTACATGTTGTAGTGCGTATTCCGCAGTACTTCGACCGCATATTAAAATAATACTAGCTATCCCGGCAAACTTCGTACCGCCTTAGAATTAAATTTGTTGACGTACTGACTACTGACAGCAGCGCCACCTACCAGGTCCGATTGCAAATCTAAACCATTCTCGAATTAACCTGAAGACACACAAAATTTTTCATTACATAATATCGGTACAGCCGTTTAGGAGTTCAGGGACTTAATTAATTGAGCTTTTTTTTAGAATTTTTTTACCCTTTAACTACTTACTAAAAAACTTAACTTTCTCAAATCGCAATGGCTAAATTTGGCACAAAATTAGGAAATAGACTTCTTATAATTGACCTAGACAGAAAATACACATTTTGAAATATATTAAATTGTAATGAGATTTGAACCTAGACGCTACGCTTTGCTTTAGGCGGGCAAAATACCGCTAGGCTATGAAGCACATTACGATTTTATCGAAATTACGCTTTTGTACATTATAGACCATAGACGTATATTATAGACGAGGCATGTTGAGGCAAAAAGTGTCTCCAAAAAAATGACCCCAATTTTTAAATTTTGGGGCCATTTTGACAGTTGAGGTTTGGCACTTGTGATCTTACCATTTCTACATTTGCTATATATGCAGTTTATCCAGTCCGCATATAATTCATAAAATACCGAGTAGTTGCGTAATTAAAGGCTGTAAAAACTATGACAAACGTGTAAAAAAGATAGACGGGATATCTTATCACAGGTAATTATCACAATATTTTTTGTTACAATTAAAATACTTATGGAATTTTAAATAAATATTCAAAAAATGGCGGCCAACTATGAAATATTATAACACTGGTTATTGTATGCGCAACAGTGAAAAGGTAACTTTGTAGGGACGTCATTTTTATTATTGTAAATTACAGAAATAAGAGATTCAGTTTTTTTTTATTTCAGTACCTAACCAAACCTAAACTTACCCGTCAGTATTCACATTTTTGATTAATTTAAATAAAATGAAACTAAGGCTTACTATTTATTTGATTTTTACATATTATATTTAAAAATATTATTTACTATCTGGCCTGACAGACGTTGTTCTGTGAATTATGAAATTGAATAAAAAATGCTCGGGAGAATTTTCTTTCTACGGGAGAACTACACTTGAAGGTTGTAAGCGTAGGTTGCTACACCCATAAGTCATACCCTACACCTACAACCTACATCTAGACCTACTACATACCTATAGTTGGTAGGTGATAGGTTGGTAGGTAAACAGTAGTTACCCCACTAAAAACCTACAAGCTACATCTACTAGATGTAGATCACCTATAACCTGCACCTACTGTCTATTCTACTCCTAAACAACCACCTACAATGTTCAGGGGCCAGCCGATTTAACATTATGCACTTTTGGAGAAAAAAAAGTAATATTTCTGAAATATTACTATGTTACTGGAAGCACCTTTATACCGAGTGATTTTTTAATCCGTTTCAAGAGAAACAGTGTATAATAGTTACACAAAATAGAGTACTTTGGCATACTTAGTTTATTATTTTTTTCTTTTGTCTAATTTAGTGAACATTTGTTGTAAACATCGCAGAAATTTATAGTATTATTTAAATTACAGATTTCCCAATAATCCAGAGCGCAAAGAGATTTGGACTCGCCTTATTCGAGAACAACAAAATGAGCCTAACAAAAAAGTTACTCATAGATCTAAACTCCCCTCCCGCTCGCGCCTTCCCGACACCCACTTCGCAACGGGCCGTGCAGCAGAAATCGTAATATTTTAATTTCGCCATAACTTCAAAACCAAACATCCAATTTGAATAATTCAAAGACCAAATATTATCTACATAAACTGTACTTAGTGATGAAATAATTTATTTTGATAAGGATTAATAGCATGAGTAAAATAAATGCGTTTACATATAGTCCAAAAAAAATTCAAGATTTCTAAATAAAAAAATGGTTGTTATGCCTCACTTGACATAGATAGGTATAGTGTGTCACGGACTTTTTTGTAGATATTTATAAGATCTACAATTAATTAGAACATTTTATGGTTCTATCTTTTATAGTATAGGCAGCGTACGCAAAATAAGTAACTTTTCTGGTTGATTTTTACACCTTGTGTCCGAAAAACCCAAATATCTTACGGAACCCTATTTTTCCAAAATAAAATTTAGCCTATGTTCCTCGTGGATAATGTAGCTTTCGAAAGGTGAAAAAATTTTTGAAATCGGTCCAGTACTTTTTGAGCCTATTCATTACAAACAAACAAACATACAAACAAAGTTTTCCTCTTTATAATATTAGTGTAGATGTAGATTATTACTTTCAAACTGAATTAGATTATGTATAAGTTTTTATAAATTATAATTCAATATTCTTTTTATGGTACTTAATATAATTAGTTTTGTTTTTAATGAGTCTTGTTTTATTTATCTAGGTAATAAAGGAATATTAAGTGCTGTTGCGCTAGGATTTGTATGTAATTTTTGCTGCAGCGCTGGCTGTGAAACGTCACAGCTCCTACGGCTCCGCCCCTTCTGTGGCGCCGCTGGAGCTACGGCACATGTGTAAAAACAAATTTGTTGTCTGGTCTAGGTCCATACGCCGTATAGAAGAAAAAAATTGGTTTTCTTGTAAAATCCTTTAAAATATCTTGCTTAGGTTAAAATATCTAGTATCCATACACCATAATAGCCATTGCACTAATCTATTACACCGATATAATATCTGTATAATATTCTAGTATGTAATTATCGTCATCTATGGGTACTAATCACCAGAGGAGTTAAAAGTGCGTTCCTGATCTTTGGCATACATTTGACAAATAATGTAGGTATAAGAAAAAGTTACGCCATCTTGATTTCAGAAGATTTATTCAAATAAATGTGGACTGAAAAATCTGCGGAAAGCAAATGTCGAAATGTCAAGATGACAAAATATGAAACCTCGACTGCCCCAAAAAACCCCAAAATTGGGGCAGTTTAAGTGTGGACACTTTTTGCCTCAACACGCCTCGTCTATGCTTTATGATAATGAGAGTAATGTAATAAGAAATATGAAATATTTAAATTACATTACGCACCTGTAAAATTTATATTTGTTTGTAAGCCTTATTGATTTATTGTTGCTAATATTTTAGTAATTCCAGTATTAATGCGAGCTAAACTTATATTAAGTACGCCGGACAATTTTATTAACATTTCTTTAGTCAAGATATGTATTTAAAAAAAATGTATGCGTTGTACGCCCTTACAAAGTTATATCATACGACTAGCGACTGTTCCATCGGAATGGTAAAATCGTAAAATCAAAGGAACATCGAAGTTCCGTTGATTTTACATAGATGGCGTAATTTTTTCTTGTATGAAAATTTTTTCGGCTAAATGTACGTGATAGCCTATCTTGAGTTGAAATCTTTGTTATAGACACATCACTTTGACGTATTTCGCATGAAGTCCCCCGCAGTAACGGGGGCGGGCGGCACGTCCCCCACTCATCTCCTTCACCCCCTCGAATACTTCATAGTTGACTATATACTCACAGCGCCTTAGCACTAGATGCTCCCATTTTCCGTTCTCCATCTTTCCCACTATTTGATTCCTCTTACGAAGCGTTAACACTTGTACCAGATATTCGATATGACATTGGCGTAAAGAAAACTGATAAGCATTTTGCAAATAATATATTTAAATATATTACAAATAATAATTGGGTGGGATGGCACCATATATATACAGATGCGTCTAAGAACACTACAGACAGTTGTGTGGGAGTAGGCATCTTCCACTTACAATAATATAATATTGTGCAAAAAGTGAAATTTCCTCCTGAAACATCCGTGTTTACGGGAGAATGTTATGGCCTCTTTAAGGCTGTTGAGTATATTCTACTCGGTAGGCTTGAGAAGGCATTAATATTTTCAGATTCTTTAAGCGCTCTACAATCTCTTAGTAAATTTCCGTTCAAATCTAAAAATTGTTTCCCAGTCACTATTCAGGTCAGAAATCTTCTGTATAAATGTAAATTAAAGGGTTGTTCTGTAACATTTATTTGGATCCCTAGCCATTGTGGCATTGTTGGCAATGAGTTGGCCGACAAATTGGCGAAGGATGAAGTTTTCAGTGGCGATGTGTTCCCCTATAATAATTTCGGGCATGATTTGGCTGCTCTTGCCCGGAGCTCGCTTCTGAAATCATGGAATTAGTCATGGACCTTGAGCAGTCAAACTAAAGGATTACAGTATCGAAAAATTCAACCAGTGATTCCAACTAAGCCTTGGTTTTCAAAAATTTTACTTTCCAAAAACGTAACAACTTCATTAATTAGAATGAGACTGGGTCATCTGTGCATTCCAACGCATCTTATGAGAATTGGAATACGAAGCGACGTTTTATGCGATTGTGGAGAAGTTGGCGATTTAGACCACATTATTTTGTCTTGCCCCCTCCATGATCATTCCCATCTATATCACAACCTATCATTAATTCCTATTCCATTTCCTACTTCTGTAAATATTCTACTTAGCTCAAATAATAAATTTGTATATAATTGTTTATCGAATTACTTAACTATAAATAATATCCATATTTAATTTTTCCTTTCCTCCTACATTTTAAGATGTATATAATAATTAATTTTATTTAATGTAGAATTTTATTTCTTATCAAACTAGGTATTCTAATTAACTTTTTTCCAAATTCCGTACCTACATTTATATCTTTTAATCCTTCCGCCGATTCCTAACCTTTTTACTTGTCTGTGGCACAACATACGCATCCCTTGTGTCAAGCTGGCAGCTGCCAAAAAGGAAGAAAAAAAAAAAACTGAACACAAAATAATTCGTAAATTTTTCATAATTTATCGATAAAACGCAATATTTTTATTTTGCCATGAATTCATCAAAAGCTCAGAGTGATGTTGAAGATAATGCTTCGGCTAGTGTAGGTAAAAACCGGAATTTGATCAGTGATCAAGAAACTAGCAATGAGCCAGCTAAGAAAAGCCAGAAGGAAGACCATGTTTCGGTAGTTGCTGCTCATTATAATCACTTAGCGGAAAAAGGAATTAGGGAAAGATTTAATTCTCCAATTTTTTACTTACGAAACATAAATAATTGGGTTAAAAGTGTTTTGATACAAGAATATATAGACAGAATACGTGAAAAAGATTATGGGAGACGTCTTAGAATTCTTGATATATGTTGCGGAAAGGGGGGCGACATGGGGAAGTGGCAAAAGTCTCGAGTAGAGCATGTTGTATTTGCAGATATAGCTGAGGTTTCTGTTAGACAATGCCAGGAACGCTACAATGAGTTACAACAACGGGCTGGACATTTGTTTTCAGCAGAGTTTATAGCAGCTGATTGTACAAAAGATACTCTGAGAGACAAATATAAAGATCCATCAATAAGCTTTGACCTAGTCAGCTGTCAGTTTGGCTTACATTACAGTTTTGAGAGCTTAACGCAGGCAAGACGCATGCTCACTAACATATCTGAATGTTTAAAACCGAATGGCTTTTTTATTGGTACAATACCAGATGCGTATGAAATTGTAACAAGATGTCAAAAATCACAGAATAATTCCTTCGGTAATAGCATTTTTAACATAAAACTGTTATTTGATCCAAAAGAAGGTTACCCACTTTTTGGAGGAAAATATGATTTTAATTTAGAAGGTGTCGTAAACTGCCCCGAGTTTCTAGTCAATTTTGACCTACTCGTTAAATTAGCATCTCAGTATGGGTTGGAATTAGTCTATAAAGCGAGATTTGCTGATTTTTATTGTGAGCATTCACAAAAGTATAAAACTTTACTGCACAAAATAATGTGCCTTGAGCCTTATCCAGCTCCTCCAGGAAGGAAGTTAATTGCTGAGGAATCAGATTATAAGCATGCTACGGAGTATTTAAATAAATTGGAACAAAGAACAGAAAATACACAACTAGGCACAATATCACTCAGAGAATGGGAGGCAGTTAGTAAGTGTTTTTTTATGCATTAGTGTTACAACAATAAGGTGTACATCAATAAATTTTAAAGACCATGTTGCTATTAATATAAGCAATATTCAAATAAAAATAGATATTCTGATCAGGTGACATCCCACTATGTGCATGTGTCTCATGAGGTGCCCCCTGAAGTAGGTAGTGTGACAAAAATTCATGATCTTTTTACTAATTATCTAAATTCTTTTAACTAATTTTTAACTAATTATCTAAACTAAATATCTTACTAATTACTAATAACTTAAGAGTAATAAAAGTTGCAAAGCTTAAAAAATACTGTTTACATTTTACAGTGCATTGGCACTTTAACCGGAAGTCGTGGGTTAGAATCCTGCCAGGGAACAAAAAAGTTTTCAGTGTTCCTGGATCATGGATGTATATTAAATATGTGTATTATACAATAAAAATCTTAAATATAAGTATACTATAAAAAGTATTAAATATATTTCTGTTTGGTACCCGTATCACAAGTTCTTCGGAAACTTACCATGGGGCCAGACTGAGGTGGTGTGAAGCGTCCATCGATATTATTATTATATTTCATTGAAATATAGTTTTGATAGGTATCAAAACTATATAGTTTTTAAGGTTAAAACACACTGAAATTAATTTTAAAATATTATATTCTTTTTGTTTCAGCAATATATGTAGCATTTGCGTTTAGGAAATGTAAAAGCACATGGACTGCAGATGGAAAACCTTTATACATAAAGTCTGGTTACAAAGACAAATCTACCTCAAGTAAAAATTAAGGTCATTATTATAAGGACATTAATTTTAATAATTATTGAAATAAGGTAATGCAGTTTTGTTACTTATTGATGAATATGAAATATATTACATAAAATATGATCTAATTGTTTTGTATTAGTAATAAAATTCTAATCTAGGTTCCTAAAATTATGATCGTAATCTTGAGAGAAAACAAAAAAAAATTGAGTAAGTACATAATATAAAAAAATGCCTTTGTCATAACTTAAAACTCGTGAGTATTAAGTAGGTAGACCAAAGTGCCAATCCTCCTTTCCCACTTTCTATAACAAAACTTTCTAAACTACTTTCATGATTGAAAATTTAAAAAAAAAAAAAAAACAATGTACCTATCTAAATAATTTTCTGGGTTTATTCTCATTGTAACCTGTTTTTCTGAGCTGGGTTTAGTTTAATTTAGTTTTTTTTTTGCCTTCATGCTTGGTTTATAATAGTACAAGCTGTCCTACTCCAGACACATGTTGTTCTGTCTTAACCGTGGAGCAAATATAGAGACGCAGTGTTTTAATTAGATTTCAGTATGAAACAATGCACGACGACCCCTGTGGCTCAGTGGTTGAGCGTGTTGGTGCTCAAGCCGGAGGTTGCGGGTTCGAATCCCACCAAAGGAACAAAAAGTTTTTTTGTTCCTGGGTCATGGACGTGTTTAAATATGTGTATAAGTACTGTATAATATAGTAAAAATCTTAAGTATATTATTATGTTACATAGTATTTGTTAAAATTGTAAAGTTTGTAAGAATTGTAAAGCTCAGTAAAGTATTAAGACGGTTACTTCGGAATATGTAGGGTCCTAGCACAAAGTGCTTTGATATCGTATCGTAAACACAACACAAGTTATGATGCAATCCTACCTAAAGAATGATGAACAAATGAAACGATTTGGGTTGACTAAGCCTGGCCACAGATATTCTTAATTTGACATTCTTTAAGAACGTCGAATTCAGAGGGGTAATTCTGCTAAATAAAACCTGCATTAATACAATTACAATCAAGTCCCGATACGCTTATATTCCCAAAAGGTGTTTTTATGAACGTTAAACTAACGTGAAACGCGCTCTGATTGGTCGAAACGTCATAAAATCCGTTCACGGTAACATGTCGCTACACTTTCAATCCAAACAAAGTAAAATTGACTCTTTAAATTGTCTACTTTAAATACGAGAATTGAGGTTCAGGTCGAAGGCAAAATTTCCATATAAAACACGCATAGCCCACACATGTGCTTATAATCTTTTAGATTCTACAGTGTTGCAAAAATATATATAGATTTGCACATATGTATGCAGAATTTTTATTTTCTAGTACATTTAAAACTTAAATTCGGAGATATTTGAGAAGTTTATAATGGTTACTTTCCATTAATCATCATGCTAGTATAGAGGTACTAATGGGGAATAAAAATATCGAGTGCAAGAGTATATTTTCAAGATATTTTATCTTTTCATAACATTTTCACTCAAAGTTGTTTATTTAAGTACCCCAAATTGGGGGAAAAAAATTGACGATTTTAGGGTTCCATAATATTCAAGGAACCCTTATAGTTTCGCTATAATATAAAAAAAAAGGACATATTATGTCCTTTTTTTTTTCGTGGAGAAAAAATGCTTTAGGCATACCACCCGGGCGCAGGAGCCACTCGAGTGGTTATATGGGACTCCCGTATAGGCTAATGAGACCCACGGTATACCCACTAAACCCCCCCCCCCCCCCATCTACCTCCTCGCCGCCTTGTGACGGGGTTACGGGAACGATTCACACATCCACGACCCCGCCGGCGGCAGCCGCGCACAAGCGGCTCCATCGCGAAAGCCCGAAGAGAGCACTAGTTGGTAAGGTGCGCCTCCCTCCTCGGCCTCCTCCAGTACTGTAGCAGACTCCCCCGACTCTGCTACTAGGAGGCCATGGATACCAGGGCAAACGGCGCACCGCAATACCTATATGCCTCTTCCTCTGCGGCCCCACCAGCGCCGTTTCGACGGAACGGCCCAGCCAGCTCGCAGGGGGTAGGGAGAGTGGCGCACCGTAATACCAACACGCCTCTCCCCCTGCGATCCCTCCACAGCCGCAGAAGATAGGGAGAACGGCGCACCGCAATACCGGCACTTCTCTTCTTCTGCGGTCCCACCTCCAAGCGCGTCCGCAGCGGACTCATCCAACCCGCTGGGAGCGTCCTCCTCGGGCCAGCCGGCGGCAAACAGGCCAGCCCCGGTTGCCTCTTAGCTTCACCGTGGGTGACCACTGACCACCCAAGTAACATTTTGGTAATAAGAAAAAGCGCTAAATGAGCTACTTAAGAGAAACTTAAAAACCTTAGGTTCTATAAAAGGTCTAACAACTAGTGGTATAGCGCGCTATAACTATCTTATAACCCTGGATTGGGCCCACAATTATAGAGCTTAGAGTGACATAATAGTTGTAGAAAAATGATAAAAAGGGGGGAATAAAGAGTTACGATAGTGCTATTGAAGTAGTAAATACCATTTAGGTGTATTATAAGCTATACACCGGTTACAACTGCACCCTTTAGTAATAAATAATTTATAAAATTCACTCAATTAACTTTTTTAACAACATATGAGTGCTCCTACGATACTATTTATAGCTCGATTGTATATTGTGCATAATAAGTAGTAATAAACATCACCCAAAGTTTTTTTTCTTTACGTTTCTATTAGGTACCGTCAAAAATGATTAAATATAATAGCAGTGCGCATATTCATGGCAGACAATCATGGCCGACATCAATTAATAATTTTATATACATTATCGGTTTCATAATTATGAATTCTCATTGCGGTGATAAGTATTCTGTAATAGTATATACTAGTTTTTATCTCAATTTTGAAGCGCCTCAAAAATAAACAACATTTCATATTATTATGTAAAATAAATCACAGTCACGGCATTTTTTATTATTTTAGTTGTGGTTGTAAATATCAATTCTCAGTACGTCTATTTATATTTTAATTGAAAACAGTAAGTAATGTAAATCTATAAGTCGGAAAATAATATTTTGACCTTATATTTACTTTTAAAATTTTCTAGGTTATGTTTATTTAATGGCGTTAATTCTATATTACCTAAGGTTCCTGATAACTCTTTTATTCCTAACGCATTATTAAAAAAAATATAACTAGCTTTTTAATGCCACTTGAAGTTTTATAATGGGGGAGTAAATCCTATTATACAACCTGTAATAATTTAAAGGTGGTTTCTGACGCTTGCAGCATCTAGCTCTATATAACCTATAGTTATCAATTCTTTAACTTCTATAGCTCTATAATACATATAGTTATCACTTCTTTAACTTCTATAGCTCTATAATATCTATAGTTATCACTACTATAACTTTCTTTTAGCTCTTAGGGCTCTATAAACTTGTTAGATGGTACAAGGTATATAACTAACTCCATTTAAGAACTTTAACCGTTTGTAAGTATTAGCAGACACCTTACAATTGGTTCTAGTGTTTTACGTTTCTACGTTTAAGAGTAAGTTCTACAAAAGTTCTGACAAACTCCAAGCTAGCACCTTAGGTTATATATTTTTCCTTTATTTCTATTATGCCTCTTGAAACTTTAATTATTTATTCCTAACGCCGTAGTAGAGTCTAAAGCTATTGTCAGAGCTCTTATATGTCGTTTATGATACTTTAAGTGTCAAAAAAGGTGTCCCTTAGCACCAAAATGTTAGTTGGGCAGTCCACGGTTACTAAGCCCCACCGCCACGACAAGGCGGGCAACCATCGGAGGGAGTTTCGCTATGTCCGTCCGTCTGTGTCTGTCTGTACGCTCTCCTAGCTTCTGTAATTATGAATCCCACCAAAAACATTTTCATGTAAAGTGATGCCAAGATCGTACTGTCAAAAAGTTATCAGATCTCATGTAAAACCAAGTTTTTGACTCTACACGTCTTAACTCTACAAACCTAACTTCACAAACTCTACACCTTAGTCAAGTTATGTAGCCTGGTTATTTCGTTACATTTGCTGTTTTTCTGTTAAACTATTCTTGTAGGAACGAAACGGACAAGTCACATAACATGACTTTTTGACAGTGCGATAGGGTATATTTCTTGCACTACAGCGGCCTGCGGCGCCTATTTACTGCCCACTTTCTTATCTTTGTCTTTTTTCTTTGTTGGCTTCCTATTTATAGTAAGACAGACATATCAGGACGAACATATCATAACATATCATCATCAGGATAGAACATATCATGACAGATCAGGACGATTCTTGGCTCTTCGACTATAGCTGACTGTTGTGCTTTAATAGTACTAAAGTCAATATTTATATGGTGAACACCTTGCTGCTGCTTGCTGCAATTAGTCACCGTAGAGAGTGACTAATTGCATATAATCCTACCCGCAAGAAAATGTAGATGACCAAATAAATTATTTGATCTAATAAGTAAATTTTGTCCATACAGGTAATGGTAAAACGGTAGCGCGATTCAGCAGGACATAATATGTAATAAATATTGAATTCTATATCGATTTCATTGTGCAGTATCATCAAAGCGCCATCTATCGCGTGAGATGTGACGTACAAAAGAAGCATGAGGTACTATTCTGCCGTCCTAACGAAGAGTGCAGTAAGTCGAGTTTTTGGGCAAATCGAGTTCAGACCATATTATACCACAATATAAGGTCTTAATCCAATTCGCCTAAAAACTCGACTTACTGCACTCTTCGTTAAGACGGCAGTATTATAACTAAAGGCCGGCAACGCACTTGCAACTCTTATGGTGTCGTGGGTTTTCATAAGCAACAATAGTCGCTTTTCATCAGGAGACTGCTGGCTTCACGTTTGCCCCCTCATAAGGTAATGAACAATAATATAACGGTATTTTCATACACATTCCACTGGAACAATAATATCACTACCTATAATATTTTTACTTTAAATAAGCAAATGTTTTAAATACGAAATATACAATATACTCCGGTTAATTTAGACAATTGAAATAACAATAATTCCGACAGAACCAAATGTTGGTGGAGACCTTGGATTTGCCCTAATAAATTGAAATTTAAAAGTCCCCATCAATCCCATGTGAGCTTACAAAGTTATGCGGGGTCAAAGGTCATTCTAGGTTTTTTGGGTTTTTCTCGAAAACGGTAAGTTTTATCAAAAAATACTTCGGACCGAAGTTGTAGATCTTAAAATTATCTGTAAAACTGTACTGACTTGTTCATCCTCGCGTTGTCTTTTTGCTGTTCAAATTAAAAAGTTCTTTATGTGTTGTATAGTCCATTTATCGAGGAAGGCTTAAGGCTTATAATATAACATCACGCTGCGACTAATAGGAACAAAGAATCAGTGGAAAATGTGGAAAAAACGGGGAAAATTGTTCATCTTTGAGGGCTTCCGTTGTCTGTTTGAACGCGCTGATCTCAGGAACTGCTTGATCGATTTGAAAAATTATTTTTGTGTTACATAGTCCATTTGTCGAGGAAGGCTTAAGGTTATATAACATCACGCTGCGACCAATAGGAGTGAAGAATCAGTAGAAAATGTGGAAAAAAACGGGAAAAATTATTCATCTTTGAGGGCTTCCGTAGTCTGTTTGAACGCGCTGATCTCAGGAACTGCTCGATCGATTTGAAAAAATATTTTGTGTTAGTCCATTTGTCGAGGAAGGCTTTAAGCTATATCACAGAATAAATAATAGTACCTTGGCTATATATATAACATTAACCTGCAACAAATAGGAACGAAGCATCAGTGAACAATTTTCCAAAAATGGGGAAAATTATTCATATTGGACAGATTTTAATGAATTTTTTTGTGTGTGTTCAAGTGGATTCGAGAATGGTTTAGATTTGCAATTGGATCCGATAGATAGCGCTGCTGTCAATACGTCAACAAAATTAATTCTAAGGCGGTACGAAGTTCGCCGGGACAGCTAGTAATATTAAAAAGCTGAAGAGTTTGTTTGTTTCAACGCGCTAATCTCAGGAACTACTGGTTTGAATTGAAAAAATCTTTTTTGTGTTGGATAGTCCATTTATCGACGAAGGCTTTAGGCTAAAATTTAGCCTAAAGCCTTCGTCGATAAATGGACTATTGTTATATGATATATGATAATAATGACTATTGTTCGCAGCGTGATGTTATTTAATAACATCACGCTGCGAACAATAGGAGCGAAGCATCAGTGAAAAAAGGATGCAAAAATGGGGAAAATTATTTATATTTGAGGGCATCCGTTGCGTGCGCTGCATAAACGGTTCAAGTTACCCAAAAATATAATATATGAAAGAATTATTCCTTTTTAAATGTTCTAAAAAATGTCCACGACAGTAGGTATATGCCTATCTTTTTTGTAAATTTATTTATTTACCTTTTTATCAAATTCGGTCGAAATAAATGCATTTTTGCCAATTATTTGCCAGAGTTTTATCAACATAATAATATTAATATATAATTAAAACTTTAATGCTTGTAGTTCTTTTTTAAATAGGATGTCGAAAAATAAAAATGTATTTTTTTAAATTGAGGAGTTCTGTTCAGTTTTGGAACCATGGCTACCTATACCTTAACACAAAATCTATTTTGTTAACTTAAACTTGAGTTACTTCAGAAAAAGTATAAATCACTTTATGTGTTCATATAAATTTCGAGGAGTTCCCTCGATTCCTCATGGATCCCAATTCCCATATCATCAAGTCTCCACTTTGATGACAACGCGATCAATTCGGATTTCGGATTATATCCATAACAAGAAAAATAGAACTTTGAAATTTGGTCTACAATCGGTGGACATAAGTACTATAATAATACGGTATTTACAATTTTACGGCGACGTAAATAATACAGCCGAACGTTAAACCGCCTCCTTTTTGGGAAGTCAGTTAATCAACCTTGATAAAACAAACTCCTCAAATAAAGAAACATTACAATACTTTGCTGTTCATATCCAATAGTAATGTCACGGTTCAATTCATGACAGGTTTGTGGGTTTGGGCCATTGGGCATAATACAAGCGGGTGAAGGCGGGTGCGGCGGGGCTATGCCGTTACGTGTGCGCGCGCGACGGTGGCGTTGCCACGAAGCGGACGTGCTTCACTCAGTTCGTGCGCGAAAGTTGTTACCTGCGTCACACGGTCGCATTTCCCTCACGCAAACACTTTTGGATGTAATTGGCGCATCTAATTCTATTTCAAAATACTATACCTAACTATTTATATACCTAAATGTTACATGTTAGAAAAATACGCGACTAATCAGTGCCTCAAATATAATAATATTTTATTATTTGTGTTTTATGAAAGTAAGTGACGTCAGGCCCGGCAATAGTGATCATATGTTTAACACGGATGCAGTGATGGAATGTAGCTTGTTTTGGTGATGGACTATGATTAACTGGATCTGTTTATCTGCTGGTTCCTGAAAGTGACGATAGAGCGCAAGAGCTCTATGAAAACCATGCGTGGAAAAAGATGAACCAAGATGCTGAAAGCTTGGTAATATCATAAAAGTTTTTATTTTGTTTTTGTTTTCACACTTCATTTTGTACATTTAAAACTAGCTGATTCGACAGACGTTCAACTTAACCCTTAAAGCTAAAGCTGTTGTGGATCGGGTCATCTAGTGGAACTAGGCGATTTAAAATCTATCAAGTTCTTTTTTAAATTCGTATTAAATGTAACATTAGCATTTTATATAAAAGCACGGTACCTGCTTTATTAATGTTATAAATTACAAAAAAACTGACAGCCAACAGAATATCAGTGAGAACTGAGAACTAAAATTAATAGTAATTTACCTGCAAGTAGAATCAGGGTAAGGTTAGGTAAAACAAGATGTACTTAATGTTGCTTACACACGTACATATTTGGTTTGGAGCGGACCATTATGATAGCACTCAACTCTTGTTTGATTTTCAACTCTATTGTAAAAGCACAGAGTACTATTTAAATTGTATTCCGATTTTTGCGCAGTGTTACAAGTCTCAAAAATAATTTTCCTCAAAATTAAATAAACGGATAAATAAATGATAAAAAAATTATGTTCTTACAATCAAATATTTCAAAACTCAGGATAAGCTATGACGTACATTTGACAGAACAAATCTTCATACAAGAAAAAGTTATGCCATCTTGATTTTCACCATACCCCAAATGTCAGCCATCTTGTTCACCATACACAAGTGTCGAAATGTCCCCAAAAATCTCAAAAGTGGGGCCATTTAACTGGGGACACTTTGCCTCAACATGCCTCGTCTTTAATATTAGCTCCTTACATATGAAATTGGCGTTTCGTCGTACTGGCCACTTTGATCTCAAATATATCTTCTTTGGTTAAGAATTCCAATTTCAAATTTATACCGCTATTTACTCATGCATTTGTGTTTCAAAAACCGTAACTCATTTGTTTTTTCCTCTTTTGGTTTTTTCTTCGCGTCACTCTGTTTATAAAATGGAAAACTTGAAATATCGTATTATTTTCGAGTACGAGTTCCACCGTGAAGAAACGGTAAAAGTCACAAAAGATTTTTTTTATTGATGAATTTTCCCTGATGAAAAGTGGATCCTGTACGATAATCGGAAACGCTCATCACAATGGCTACTACAAGGCCACTGCTACTTCAGGACACCGCTAGACCACATACCTACTGCACAACAGACGGCCACCAAATAGGAGGGGCTCCAATTGGAATGTCTAAGACATCCACCGTACTCCCTGGACCTTGCTCCAACAGATTACCATTTTTTTCGAAATTTGTATAACTTCTTGCAAGGGAAAAAATTCAACTCCGATGTGGCAGTCCAAAGCGCCTTCAAAGATTTTATTGATTCCTATCCGAATGGTTTTTTTAGTAAAGGAATCAATGAACTACCTACCTATGAGATGGCAAAAGTGCATAAATAACAATGGTACTTATATACCTACTTTGATTAAATAAATATACCTACTTATATTATGTTTAAAAAAAATGACTTTATGTTCTTCCTTTACAAAACTCCAATTTCATTTGTGATAATGACCTAATATGTAACGTCTATGCTTACAATATTATTCTGTCCTTTTTAAATTAAAATATATTTCAAAAATTTTATTTTCTACAGGTTGACTTTCAAAATTGCTTGTGGATGTTAAATCGATCAATAGCTTAATTTAATTAAAAATAAAAAAATACAAACCTCAAAGAATAACCTTCAAAAATCCTCCCCCTAGAGGATTTTTTCCCTAATTTTAGGAAGAAACCTTTAAGTTGGCAACCAAATCCGTGATCTGATCCGGACCAAATCCGTACGTCTGTGTTGGAAGTCGGTTTAATTTTTTGTTTAAAAATAACAGTTTTTCCCTCATTTGATATTTGTTAAATAATTATTAATATATTTTAAGAACGTTTAAAATAAACGATCGAATTTATAATTGAATACGCGCCAAGCTTCCGTTAGGTATTGTAAATAAGTTAATGATTATTACTGTAAGTTACGTAGTTAATCTGGGGGCACGGCAGTGCCCCCGCCAAGTCGAGCGCGAAGCAAACACTGCCGTACCATCCTTTACTGGAACCATTTCGCCCCATTTTCAGGCCCCTATTTGAGAACCTCTGGATAAGACCAGAACGCAGAAATTTTCGTCATCCAATAAGCTATAATCACAAACTTAAAATCCAAAATTTCAAGTCTGTAGGTCATTTAGTTCCGAAGTTAAGCGAAAGCAAAGTTTCGCATTTACGACACTCACTCACTCACTCACTCATGATCATCAAAATAGAACTAGTACTTCCCATAAACTTAGAGAGCTGAAATTTGGTACAGAGTTGGGGTTTAATGGCTACATAAAGGGAAAACTATAAAAACTAGTATAATCGATCTGGGGGCACGGCAGTGCCCCTACCAAGTCGAGCGCGAAGCAAACACTGCCGTACCATTCTTTACTGGAACCATTTCGCCGCATTTTCAGGCCCCTATTTGAGAACCTCTAGATAAGACCAGAACGTCGATCTGGGGGCACGGCAGTGCCCCCGCCAAGTCGAGCGCGAAGCAAACACTGCCGTACCATTCTTTACTAGAACCATTTTGCAGCATTTTTCTACTCGAACTTTATTCTACTCGAACATTACACAAATTAAATAAACAAATTACACTAAAATCTAGGAAAATAAATCAATATGCCCACGTTTCTACAAAAAGAAGTGAAATCCCACCAAAAACATTCTGTAAAAAACTAGCCAAGTCTCGATGGAGCTGCTTGTTTATCTCTAAAAAGTAATGAAATCTAGACAAAAACGTGCCAAGTCTAAGGTTCCTTACTGCGGTTTCTTTATTATTATAGTTAATGTTGTGTGACTTGGCCGTTGAAGGGTACACAAGGTACAAAAGGGGCTCCATGACACCATTGCTCCAATACGTGTGTTGTACAATCAACAACAGCCTAAAATGAGACACTAGCGTCCAATTACCAATACCAGTATGGGCTATTATCTCGCTTAACAAACATAGGTAGTTACAAATGTAAACAAAATTGACTTGTACCCACTAAAGTATAAATAATGTTGAACGGCCAAGTCACTCAACATTAACTATAATAATAAAGAAACCGCAGTAAGGAACCTTAGACTTGGCACGATTTTGTCTAGATTTCATTACTTTTTAGAGATAAACAAGCAGCTCCATCGAGACTTGGCTAGTTTTTTACAGAATGTTTTTGGTGGGATGATTATTACTGTAAGTTACGTAGTGAGATATGCTTGCAGTTCTTTAAACAATGCCGAAATTTTCAAACGCTTATCTTGAAATACTGAGGAGTTATTATTAGATAGAGGAGGAGAGATATACATATTGCTTGTGTTACTTCAGAAAAAAGTCAAAATCACTATATGTTGGACACATTAATTTCGAGGAGTCCCCTCGATTCCTCATGGATCCCATCATCTGGTTTCCACTTTAGTGACTAAAGGACCAATTTCAAAATACTCTTTACAACAACAAAAGAAATTTGCAAATAGGTCCATAAACGGCAGAGTAATATTCAAAGATATCCGTGTCGGTGTAAAATACTATGAGAAGGATCATCATCATCATCACCACCATGATATAAAAGGTTATATCATGGTGGTGATGATGATGATTACTCTAATTGACATAGTTCTGAGACATATTATTCTATCTATATATATCTAGAGACATATTTCTTCCGAAATCCCCAAACATGTATCTATAATGCTATCTATAGACTCTTGAATTTGGTACGGAGCGTACAGCGGACCATATCCGGAGACCAAATCCGGTGTCGCAACACACTCACGGATTTGGTACGGTGCAGTGGACCGTAGAGCTCGACATTCGTGTGTTCGATTTTATGCTCTATTACATTAGCACAGAGTTCTATTTACAGTGCTGTTTTTAGACGACGACGATGATTCCCGCAATTCATTGATAACGGGCAGTGATACCAACACTTTAAAAAATATTTCTCCCCAAATTTTACCCCTGATTACTTATACCATTGACAGGTCTAAGAGATAATAAGCTAGAAAGAAAGGTTATGTGTTTAACATAAAGACTTACGCGTGAATAACAAAACTAACTTGTCTTAATCTGATTTTACTCCCAATACATTTTCATATCCCTGGGCCCTGGCTATATACACACATTAAAATATTTTTTATTATTACATACAAATTGATTCATAAGGAGTAAACTCTAAACATCCTGTCCCCTAGTAAACCCCCGTAGATATTTTCCCTAATTTTGGGTGGTACATCCCTAAGTTGGCAACACTGATACCGTTGTACGGCCTAACCGCCGGACTGCTCTACACACGCACGGATATGGTACGGAAAGGACCAGATCCGATGCGGACAACGGCGAACTCTTCGCCTTCTTCTTATGTTCGCCGGACTGCCCTACACACGCTCGGATCTGGTACGGAGCGTACTAGATCCGCTGTACGCTCCGTACCAAATTCTTGTGTCTGTAGACACTAGTGATGTAACGAATATTCGCATTCGCATTCGCGAATATTCGCACATTTTTGTATATTCGCATTCGCATTCGCAAAAATTTTGCGAATGTTTTGCGAATATGAATATCAGAAAACAAAAGCAAATGTGCGAGTTTCTTACGCCGCGCCGGTTCTTCTTGCCGGGCTAGTTTCCGAACCGGTGGTAGGCATCATTTAGGACTTTTCTTTAAGCGTTATATCATAACCTACATGGAAATAAAAATTTTGAGTTTAAGTTTGAGTCAGCGGAGCGGAATGAATGACGCTTTATTTAGATCATAGATGAGTTCGTATGAACTCGGCAATACTCGGAAGATACGAACGTAACGAACCCATAGCGAATCTTGTCCGAACGCGACTGCCGCCACGCCAGAACAAAAACTGAATATTCGCATTCGCATTCGCGAATGTCGGTAGCAGATATTCGCATTCGCATTCGCATTCGCGAATGCTAAAAAAGAGACATTCGTTACATCACTAGTAGACACCATAAGGAGACATGAGTCCTGTTCAGTACTTTTGGATCCAGAGTCTACTTTGGACTTTAGAGCAAAATTTTACTTTTTGGGAGCATAATTATGCTAGGACTATTTCAGAAAAAGTCGAAATCACCATATGTGTCCATATAAATTTTGAGGAGTTCCCTCGATTCCTCATGGATTCCATTATCCGGTCACCACTATACATCAAAAAAAAAAAAAAAAATTGAAAATCGGTCCGCAGATGGCGGAGTAATCGTTGAACATACAAATAAAATATATATACTTAGGCCTTTGCATCCGTTTATATACTTAGGCCTTTGCATGCTCTCTCGAGTGCGAACCAAACGGTCTACCCACTAGGCTACGGAGCTCGTTAAAAATATATATAGCCGAACGTATAACCGCCTCCTTTTTTGGATGTCGGTTAAAAATAGATTACGACCGATTCTCAGACCCACGAAGTAGAGATACCAGGAGTCCGAACGGTATAGGCTTTTCCATAGTAATTATGTACACAATAATAGGACCAGATCTTAGTTCTCTTTTCTGCCACTAGCTGTGCGAGAATTTGTTACATACCGAGTATTGCCAATACTATTATTTATTATAAGAATTTCCTAAAACTTTTATATAGTTAGATTTAAATCCACGTTTCTCATAATATTTTCATCCAGAGCTGTCAATAGCAACATAACTTCCCGCGTAATTTCAAACGAGTGCTTGTCGAACTGTCGCGTGCTCTACCGGCAAAAAATCTGTCCCCGTAATTGAGACCATTATTTTAACATTACGTTCGGACTCGGTATCTCTACTTCGTGCTCAGACCTATCGAATAAGCAAAAAAAAAAAAATCATAAATATCGGTGAAGCCAAAGACTTCTAGGTGAAGCAGTTTTGGTGTGTCTCCAAACACTATGACACGAGAATTTTATATGTTTTATGTTTTGTTTTATTTTGTTATGAAAACTTACAGCAACAAATACAATGATAATAAATTAACATATAAAAAATGTATTAGAAGATTGACATAATTATAGCTTCAAAATTTGCGGAAGTCTCACACAAACTTTCATCCCTTACTTAAAGCGGTCAGAAGATAAAAGTTCCAGGACAAGTAGAAGTACCCTATAGGTTTTGATCAGCATTGATAGATTCATCAGCGTCTCAGTGACGAAATCCCCTGATTTCGTCACGTCACTTTCCTGATCATGGGATATATCATATATCAGTAAAATATCTAAAAATCCCTGATTTCGTTACTGATACGTAGGTATATCTAAAGTATAAGAGCTATATGCAATCAAAACCTTATTATAAGTCCTTTGTTAGGAACGCATTCCGAAAATCTATTATAATTAAAACACAAGTTACGACTTACGAAGGATCAAACAATCGACGAAGGGATTCGAGAAAAGGTGGTTAGGTTAGTCTTCGTGGGGACACTACCGTGCCCACCTCAATCTTAAAACTCTCTATTTTTGTCGGGGGTAAAAATATTTATTGAGCTTTTACTAACAGCTTTACTTACAAAATAAGAGTTTCACATTACTTGCACTCTTGAAGTTACCCCGACCATAGAATGAAAAATATTAAACAAAGAAAAATTAAAACTAGCTCAGACACTTGACATCTGATTTTCGGAGTACAACATTACCGCCGCGCCGCGCCGCTACAGGGCCAAAGCGATTTTCTCGCACATGCGTATTTTCTTGTCGGCGGAGTGTAATTTCCATGTGCGAGGCTCTCCGTATACAGTGTAGTGTGCTGTGTGCACTCTGACAGATAGTGCGCGTCCTCCGGCGAGCTCGCGAGGACTCGGTGATAATTCGTCAGAATATCGTATTCAATCCTTTCTGATAAACATTTTGACTTATTTATCTAGTGTATTTTTGGAGAAGTGCGTTTTATGTGAATAATTTTGAGTTGTGTAAACTTTATAGACGACAGTCGTTGGCAGTGTGGATATTATGCGATAACAACAATTAGGGTATGTAGATGGCTCATGGCAGTAAAATTGCCCATGTGACGCGGTGTAGTCAATGCCAAAGTGTGGAAAATTGTTGAAAATTTCAAATAAGTTTAACCTTTTTTGCATTTAAACTCTTATTAGGTATTATATAGTAAAATAATAATCAACTAATCCCTATTTATTACCAAGAGAACTGAGAAACTTGAAACGTATTTCATAGGTTTTAATTCTGTGTCCTTAATAAGTATAACAAATACCGTTCATGCCTTTATAAGAATTTGAAAATACTAAAAAAATAAACCTAATACTTACCAAGTGGGCACTGCTTGAAAATTATTTATTAACTAGCTGATGCGACTTCTTTTACGTAGAACGGAAACGGAACCCTCTTTTTTAAACGGAACCCTAAAATAAAAGTAGCTTATGTTAGACCTTATAACATCAGCTATCTGCCAGTGAAAGTCCCGTGAAAATCGGTCCAGCCGTTTTGGAGATTAGCCGGAACAAACAGACAGACAGACCGACAGACAGACGGACAGACAAAAATTTTAAAAATTGGTTTTTTATTGTCAGTACCGAATATACTTTCATGTGCATTAAGTGAAAAGCTGTTAATTTGAAATTACAAACAGACACTTCAATTTTATTTATCTGTATAGAGTATAGATAACATTTTTTAGTCTTCCCGTTTTACAAAATATGTTTTTAAGAACAGAGCACCTAGTCAACAAACATGCTATCATAAATTAACAGTGACGATCTTCAAAATTGGAAATTACGTTCGTTCGCTAAGTTACACATACATTTTGGCATCATGGCTAAAGGGCCAGTTTTTGTAAATAACGCAACCACAGCTTGCAACAATATGAACAAAGTTAGGGTATAAATAAATAAATAATAAATAAATTATAAAAAGTCTTTATTTCACGCATATACCTACTTAGCCTTACGTATAGTCATCAAAATACATAGGTAGTAAAATTAGTATAATATTAACATTAACTGTCAACACTGTATAGGGGTGCCCACTGCCCAGTCATCATCACATTGGATCATATTCATTTTTTATTCTGGTCCATGTGGACAGAGATCCACTGCTTGAACACTGGATGATTGTAGTAGTCATCCTAGACAGCCGCGAGTATCTCGTTGCTGGAACGGTTCAGTCAAGTATAGTATAGTCCACCACGCTAATTTACCACGTGTTGACAGACTTCACGGTCTTTCTGAGATTTTCAGTTAGATTTCTCAGTTTTCTTTCATTTTCTCAATTTTTGTCTCCTCCTGATGTTTTCCTTTATAGATTTTCTCCGTAAAGTATTACACGTACATTATATTCACACTATATTTATTGCAAGCTGGCCTGACAGACGTTGTGTTGTCACTGGAATAAATTAAAAATAACTATAAACCTACCATAGACTGGTCTCATTGGTCTCGCTTGGCGCCCTACCAGCGAGACCAATTAATTATTCATCTATGAAACCTACATGAAACAACAATTCTATAGGTATCAACAACTACATTTACCTACACCAAATAACTATAAATATAACTAAACTAAATTTACCAATACCAACACCTGCATTCTACAACTTTTAGCTGGTATCCCTATGTTTGTCTAGTATAAAATATATAGCTTATAATTATGTAGTACCTAGGCTACGGGAATAATCTAGCATTCAAATTCAGGCATTCAAATTAGTGTTGGCGTAATTCGAGACATTTATTTCATTGGCACAAGCTACAGCCCGGAATCGAAGCTGAACACTAATTGCCTGCAGCTCAAGCTACCACTAATCTAAGAACGCTCTCAATTCGTTATTTTAAAGCTATCAAAAATTAGTCATATTATAAGAAAACCTATTAGTCACACCATATTCATGCAGGCTGTTCGCTTGCTTAAAAAAATGTAACCAGCGTTTGCCACCTGTCCTCACTCGTCGAACATGTAAGCGGATACCGAATATTCATTAGCATCTCGCATAAGACTGAATTTTGCAAGACTTAAAAATCCAAGACTGGTCCTACACGCCAGGTGTGTGCTGCGTACAATGCGTTTCAAACAGGAACGTCAATGACCTTTTTCTGTCAAATATCACTTGAGAAGTGCTGTTTGCAGAAAAACTTAAGCACCTATTTGCATATCAATATTAATAGTCTTGCATCGAATTTAATTAAAAACGTTAAATAGTAGTAAATTATCTAAACATAAATTTAATTAGGAATAATCTTAAATCTTAATTCGAAACAATATGGCGCTGAGGAGAGCTGAGTTGTTTAATGTTTGTACCTATTTAAATTACCTACTATAGTATGTTGCCCTCGATTTACCGTTGAACCGTCCCGTTGAAATTTTGAAGCCATAAAAAGTAGTCTATGTCCTTTCCCGTGGTCTACTGTATGCTGGAAAATTTGACCAATATCGGTCCAGTAGTTTCGGAGCCTATTCAATGCAAACAAAAAAACATACAAATAAACAAAGAAGAAGGGGCAAAACTGTAGGCTGTAGCACACCAAAAATATTTCCCTACCAGTAACACTTTGAAATACTGCAACAGTACCTACCTACAGAATTATTTTTTAAAAGTTTTTTAACCTTTAGCAAGCCTTTAGCCCTAATTAACTTTTTTCTTCTAGGGTTAGAGATTTTTGTCATACAAAAAAATGACATAGGTACCTACTCACTTTTCAAGTCCTTTTATTTCATATTTTAAGTAGGTATTGTAGTGCTACAAGTATTTTTCAGCTTTATTATATTAGTGTAGATAAGTAAAGAATACCAATAATAATATTATTTTTATCCGTCAGAATGGTCCGACTGGATCTCAGTTTTATAATTAAAGTTTACAACTTATTTTAGTTATATAATATAAATATTGAAACTTAGGTTAAAAATGTATTTTATTTAATTGAAAATAATTTGTATAAACATAAGTATCAAAGGTAACTTTAAAAAATTACGTCGCATTTATTCCTTCTTAGATACTAAATTGGTAGTCTTCAATATCTAGCTTTCTAGAATTTTAAAATATTGTGTAATAACTAAGTAAATTATTATATTTTAATTGCCATCTTAAAACATGATTGACAGTGATGTGTATAATATGTAGTTGAAACTTGAAAGGAAAAGCAAAACTTGGGGACCGCTCCCTTCCTCAATTATCCAATTTCATCATCGACGGTGACCTACTATTCGGATACGTACGGTCTGCCTAGTGCGGCTGTTTACAGATCTACACTTTTTATTATGTAAATATGAGAATTGAGAATAACCTGCCTACCTTAAGTATGCTTAGAATTTAGAAATATAATTCATGTTTGGTAGCAGGCGGGACCCATTAGCGAATTATAAATCGTACAGAAATAAATATGTCCCGACTCCCGCCTGCTACCAAAACATAATGTCAATTATTTCATATTAGGCTTTCAGCTCAATCTAGTTTCGGTATTTAGTTCCTTGCTTAGGTATGTTCTTTTGCAGTCGGGTTTTATATTTTTAATTATTTATTTGTTTAAAGAAAACACAATACACTTATAGCACACGTTAGTTAACGATAGATGTATTTTATTCTAACTTATCAAAACGTTTAACTCAACCCTGGTAGGTCTTTGACATCTTGGCCTTATAATTTACATTTAATTGACACAATATTTTAATTTACCCATGACTCAAGAACTTAATAAACAATTGTGGTTTTTCATTATTTTTCACACGGCTTAATAATTCCGGTTTCCTTATATCGTTAAAAACATTATGTATTCTTTGAATGACTAGGCATTGACTACGTAGTGTCTGCGCTATACCTGAAAATAACTATATTCAGTTAGATAACACCACGGCGAACTGACGTGTGTAATATTTTAATACAAAACATGAGTGAATTCGGTGATGGTGACGAGTCCGATCGGTCGGTGAGGCGGGAGGATTGAGCCATGCTGGTACGAGGGTGCGCAGCCGGCGACCTGCGTAGCTCCATCGCGGAGCGCACCAAGGCGTTGGCGGCCAAGTGCCATGCCCTGCGGTCGCCGGCCCGCGACCAGCGCAGCCTGGAACGCCGCCGCACCAGATACCGCAAATCGCAGACGCGATGGTATGTGAAGGTTAGTTGCGTTCTTCGACCACGTTTTCCTACAGAGTAAAAGAGGTAATGGTTAGTTATGTATTCAGTACTCACTAATATAAGGCATGTATTTAAACTTGCGACAAAACAATAAAATTTTGGATGTGAAAATACTCAATATTGAATACTAAATTACCAAGTTGGCGAAAGAATGAAAGGGACAAAAAAATTACTAATTTGGTGACTAAATAATACCACTGAATTTTCCAAACTGGCAGACAGATTATGTTTTAGCGACTAAATAACCATCTTGGCGACAATTTGTGAGTACACATTTAATTTAAGAATAGGCACATATATTTTCCCTGATGTAGGTAACTCAAAAACCATACAAGCAGCGAAACGAGCGCACACAAAAAAACCATAAAGGAGCGTACAAAATTCCCAATTTTTTATTTTTCTCGGTTTTAGGGAGGTGTAGATTACTTATTGTGTAGATTAATTTTGAAATTTAAAAATGGCGGATATTTATTTTTCGTAAAATTGATATGGGTGTCGTTTACCAGGTTTTTGGGAGTGCTGGATACGAAAAAGACATTCTTTTTGAAATTCCAATATGGCGGACATACTTAATTTCATAAAAATAATATGGGTGTCCTTTTATTGGTTTCTGGGGGTGCTGATTACAAAAAAGTCATCCATTTTAAATTTCCTTAGTAACCCAACAACCTCATATTTTCTTCATGATGGGAGAAAAAGAAATTTAAAAATCTTGAATTTTCCAACATTTCTATAGCTTTATACATCTAGGAATGTATCTCAATGTAGAGCATTTACTATGTTTTTATAAAGTTGATTCTATCTCGGAAACGGTGCATCCTATTGAAAAAAAAAATTTTACGTGGTAGAGCCATGCTTCGGCACGAATGGGCCGGCTCGACCGGAGAAATACCTCGAGCTCACAGAAAACCGGCGTGAAACAGCGTTTGCGCTGTGTTTCGCCGAGTGAGTGAGTTTACCGGAGGCCCAATCCCCTACCCTATTCCCTTCCCTACCCTCCCCTATTACCCTATTCCCTCTTAAAAGGCCGGCAACGCACTTGCAGCTCTTCTGATGCTGCGAGTGTCCATGGGCGACGGAAGTTGCTTTCCATCAGGTGACCCGTTTGCTCGTTTGCCCCCATATTTCATTAAAAAAAAAATGAAAATTTCGCCCCCCTTTGGAACCGCGCAACATCATATTTTCTTCATGATGGGAGAAAAAAAAATCGAAAATCCTGAATTTTCCAACATTTCTATAGCTATAAACATCCGTCGTATCTCAATGTACAGCATTTACTTCTTTTTTTATAAAATTGATTCTTTCTCGGAAACGGTGCATCCTATTGAAAAAATAATGAAAATTTCGCCCCCCTTTGGAACTACGCAACATCATATTTTCTTCATGATGGGGGAAAAAAAATTCGAAAATCATGAATTTTCCAACATTTCTATAGCTATAAACATCCGTCGTATCTCAATGTACAGCATTTACTTCTTTTTTTATAAAATTGATTCTATCTCGGAAACGGTGCATCCTATTGAAAAAATAATGAAAATTTCGCCCCCCTTTGAAACCCGCAACATCATATTTTCTTCATGATGGGAGAAAAAAAAATTCGAAATCCTGAATTTTCCAACATTTCTATAGCTATAATCATCCGTCGTATCTCAATGTACAGCATTTACTTCTTTTTTTATAAAATTGATTCTATCTCGGAAACGGTGCATCCTATTGAAAAAATAATGAAAATTTCGCCCCCCTTTGGAACCCCGCAACATCATATTTTCTTCATGATGGGAGAAAATTTTTTTCGAAAATCCTGAATTTTCCAACATTTCTATAGTACCCCTCGTATCTCAGTACAGCATTGTCATATTTTTTTCTATAGTCGCTTCTATCTCAGAAACGGTGCATCCTACTGCAAAAGTAATGAAAATTTGCTCCCCCTTGTTAATCTAGAAATCGCATATTTTCTTCATGAATGGCAGAAAAATTCATGAATCCTGAATTTTTAAAAATTTCTCTACCTACATAGCTGGTACTTTGAACTACATAAAATGCTGTAATAATAATCATTAATCCTAATTAGCATCCCAAAGATCTTTTAATTTAGTATTCATATTCATTTTCCGAAGATTGAATATTCTTTATTTTGGAAAATGAAATTGGAAGACAATTTTGTAATCAGATCAGAACCCCCAGAAACCGGGAAAACGACAACCTTGTTAATTTTAATAACAAAAATTTACGCCATTGTGGAAACAGATTTTATTTTCATATTATTCTGCACCCCCAGAAATCTAGAAAATGACACCCATGACAAAGAAAAACATACTCCAACAGTATCCAATAATAGGATTTTCCGTAGCCTGCAAATTGAATTTTTAGCAGCCATTAATTTATCAACCAAATCTGGTTTTATAGCTGCTTATATGGTATAATGGTCACCAACTCGGAAATTAAGTCACCAACTTATAAATGTCGGTGCTAATTTGGATTAAATTTCGCCTCTTTTTATCTGCCGACTTTAGATTTTTTTGTCACCCGAGTGTTTTCGCCAGTTTAGTAATTTAGTCGCCAACATATTAATTCGCTGCCAAATTCAGTAATACAGTATGCTCACGTGCAGCCGCCAACTTATTTTTTGTTCGCTCGATTAATTATATCCCCTAATATAATATAGGTACCTATATACGTCAACGGCGGATCCAGGGGGGGGGGGTCATGGGGGTCATGACCCCCCCCTGAGCTGATTCCAGGACTTAGGTGGACCACTAATTGAACACAATGATTTTATTTATATATTTTGTCACCATATAGATTTTATGTAACTACCTTCAATATTTAATTAATTTAATATAATATAATAACTTTGTATGATGGCAAACGTTTGGGAACGAACGCATCAAAAATTTAAAATTTAAATCGTGGCTAAGATCTACAATGGTTGAAGATCGCCTAACCGGACTGGCATTTCTCCACGTTATTAAAAACGTACCCATTGACTTTTGCGGAGTTTTGCGTCATATAGTGCGATTTAAATGAGAATAGGATTGAGTCAGCGCCATATTGTTTAGAATTTAGACTGTTATGATAGTTTAATTTATGTTTAGATAATTGATTACTATTTAACGTTTTTATTTAAATTCGATGCAAGACTATTAATATTTATATGCACATAAGTTTTTCTGAAAATCGCACTTTTCATTTGACAGAAAAATGTCATTGACGTTCCTATTCTCATTTGAAACGCGTTATACCCCTCGACATACCTCTAGCTGTTATGACAAATCTTTCCCCACGGTTATGGAATACTAGCTTTTGCCCGCGGCTCCGCCCGCGAGAAATGGGGTTTTTTGGCCACTTACGACTGTACTCTAAGTTAAATCTGTATCTTCCTTATCTTACGTTCTCTCTTTAACTACTAATTGTTTGTCCGAAGCACCATCATACCATATTTCATTTCAATAGTTTAAACACTTAAGCCATGAAAGACATTAAAAAAATATACACAATAGTACATTATCCCTCGGGAACAATATTATATATCTTTTTGGGATAAAAAGTAAAAATACACAAAAAAGTATGAAATAAAACTTAATCTCTAAATAATTCCCCTTTCAAATTCGGCTAAAATTTTTACTATTTCTCTACTTAATCTTATTAATTTTGAAATCGATACCAGCCCAAACAATATTCTACAATATTTTATAGAACTTACGTTCATATTTGCTGGTACCGACTTCAAAATTAATAAGATTGAGTAGAGAAATAGTAAAAATTTTAGCAGAATTTGAAAGGGGAATTATTTAGATATTAAGTTTTATTTCATACTTTTTTGTGTATTTTTACTTTGGAAGTCGGTTTAATTTTTTGTTTAAAAATAATAATTTCACCCTTTTTAGAGATATATTTTCTTAAGTTATTATTAATACGTCTTAAGAACGTCTAAACTAAACGATCGAATGTATAATTGAATACGCGCCAAGCTTCCATAAAATATTGCTATTAAGATGATGATGATGATTACTGTAAGTTATAAAGTGGCATATGCTTGCAGTTCATTAAACAATACCGAAATTTCCAAACGCATATCTTTAAAGACTGAGGAGTTCTGTACAGTGCTTTTGGATCCAGGGTATATCTTGGTACAATATCTTATTTTTTGGTAGCATATGCTTGTGTTACTTCAGTAAAAGTCAAAATCACTATGTGTGGAGATAAATTTCGAGGAGTTCCCTCGATTCCTCATGGATCGCATCATCAGGTTCCCACTTTAGTGACTAAAGGACCAATTTCGAACTAAACCCTTTACAACAACAAAAGAATTTTGCAAATAGGTCCATAAACGGCAGAGTAATGTTCAAAGATATCCGTGTTAGTGTAAAATACTATGAGAAATATCTTTTATATCATCATAATCTGATGATGTATGGTGTGATAGTGGTGATGATGATGATGATTACTCTAACTGACAGGGTGGCATATGCTTGCAGTTCTTTAAACAACGCCGAAATTCCCAAACATGTATCTATAAGGAGCCAGGAGTTCTGTTCTGTACTTTTGGATCCAGGGTATACCTTGGAGCAAAATCTTACTTTTTGGTAGCATATACTTGAACTACTTCAGAAAAAGTCAAAATCACCATATGTGTCCATATAAATTTCGAGGAGTTCCCTCGATTCCTCATGGATCCCATCATCAGGTCACCACTTTGATATCAAAAGGACCAATTTGGGATTACACCCTATACATCACAGAAAAAACTATGAAAATCGGTCCACAGGCGGCGGAGTAATCGTTGAACATACAAAAAAAAATAACCGCCTCCTTTTTTGGGAAGTCGGTTAAAAAGTACACTGCGCGTTTGTCCAAAGCATAAACCACTGCCATACCAAATTTCATTCAAATCAATTCAACCGTTTAGCAGTAAAAGACAATCAAAGTACACATAATAATAATACATTATCCCACGGGAACACCGCAAATTTTTGGGACAAAAAGTATCCTATGTCCTTTCCCAGGACTCAAAGTATCTCTGTACCAAATTTCATCAAAATCGGTTCAGCGGTTAAAGCGTGAAGAGGTAACAGACAGACAGACAGACAGACAGACAGACAGACAGACAGACAGACAGACAGACACACTTTCGCATTTATAATATTAAGTATGGATAAATAGGCTGCCTCGAGGCGTATTTAGAAATTTTGCGCCACAGGCCAATTAACATTTTGCCGCCCCGTTATCCCTATCTGAAAGATGATTTTTAGAAAAAGTTATTTTAGAAAAAAATCAACAGCTTAAAACAGAACTTTAATACTAACTTGTTCTATATGTATTTGTGTTAAATGCGTTCAAACTGAGAAAGCGAGCGAATGTTTTTTACGCTTTAACCTGTTAAAATTTTAGCCCTGAAAGAATATTGTACTTTAGAAAAAAACAATAAAATCTCTAGCCTAAAACAAGGATCGCGAACCTATGGCACGCATGCCATCGAATCCTCGAACGTATAGCATGCGACACAATATTTTGGGCACGTCACTTATCCTAAACTTTTGTATTAATGAACTGCAAAAAAAGTGTGAAATAGGTATTATATATTATATATTCTATGGTATTATATGACAAACCTAACATAATAGGTTATTTGTCATCTAATTTACAATATCAGAAATTACACTAATTTTACTTTAATTTAAATTACAAAATGATACTATTTTCAGTATTTTAGGGTGTAAAATTTGAGCAGATGTAACCTATGAAATAGGAAAAAAAATTTGCTTGCTAGCTTCGCTCGCTCGCGTTTAACATAAAGAACATATTATATTATTTAGTAGCGATGTTCTGTTTTAGCCGGTTCATTTTATGATGTTTTTCTGAAGTTCACTGTTATCCAGTGTTTAAGTTTAACGATTGAATAGATTTTAACCTATAGAATGGGAAAAAAAATTATGCTCGCTCGTTTCGCTCACTCGTGTTTGGCTTATACAGACAAATTACTATAAAGTTTTGTACCGACGTTCAGTTTTAGGCTTTTGATTTTTGTATTTTTCGAATTACAAAGTTTTTCAGGATAACAGTCTTTGAGGGTTTAAAATTTGAGCAGATTTAACCTATTAAATAGGAAAAAAATTTTGCTCGCTCGCTTCGCTCGCTCGCATTTAACATAAAGAACATATTATATTATTAAGTAGCGATGTTCTGTTTTAGCCGGTTCATTTTATGATATTTTTCCGAAGTTCACCGTTATTCAGTGTTTAAGGGGAAGCCCTGAAAGACTGTGCTTTAAAGCATAAACAGGTAAAAATGAAAAAAAAAAAAAAAAAAAACGGGCGCCCATTATTCTAATGTATGATCCTATTTCCACAGTATTTTAGGGTTTAAAGTTTGGATAGATTTAACCTATTAAATAGGAAAAAAGTTTGCTCGCTCGCTTCGCTCGCTCGCAGTTAACATAAAGGCCAAGGTACATTATTTATTACCGATGTTCTGTTTTAGCCGGTTGATTTTATGGTATATTTCCAAAGTAAATATTTTAGTTTAACGTTTGAACAGAGTTGAACGTTTGAACCTGTAAAATAGGAAAATTTGCTCGCTCGCTTCGCTCGCTCGTTTTTTGTACTGACGTTTAGTTTTAATATAATATTTTGTATGTAAATACACAGTCTTCCAGGGTTTAAAAGTTAAACAGGTAACGAAAAAAAATTCTAATGTGCCTCTAATAGGTTAAAGACGGCCCTGATTATTTAATGTACTTGTAGTTGTTTTATTTTCTTGAACCCCCCTCCCCCCCCCCCGAAAGTAAAACCTGGCTACGCCCGTGATGTGACCCCCTCCTGGCGCCAAAGCTGGATCCGCCCTTGATATACGTTATCTACTAATGTTGTTGACGCATGTGTTAGAATATTGGTATTTTTATAGTAATATACCTTTAAAATAAATTTCATTTAAAAGCTAAATTTATCATTTTTATACTTTGACAGTTATGTCACAATATCATTTTATTATTTCCTGTTTTACAATCTACAGTTTAAAATTTAATAATAGTTAAATAATTGATCTAAATTATGAAGTAATTTAATGGCCATTGGAAACATCTTTTGTATAACAATTTTAGTAAATTCCATAATCGACCTTACTTCCTGTTGGCGCCATTTTATCCTTATAAAAGGTTGGTCCGCCATTTTTAAAAGTTAGTCTTGGCGAAGCTGTGAGATTGATCGTTCAATATATTAAAGATAAGTAAACCTATATTATAAGTAGTGGCTAAATTATTATGTATATATGTCTTATGTGATTTTGATGATTTTTATTATTATAATGTTAAAATGTTAATGATGTTAGTTAATACTTATTTTTAGTAATTTAATTGAATAATTACTTTGTTTTGAATATTTAGAATTCTATTCTGGAATTACATTATAAATAAGTTTATCGAAGTGTTGGTATTTAATGTAAATGGTTTGATTTGCTATACTTATCTCGTACAGATATAAAATACCAACTTATCAAAGAATATTATAATAATATTTTTATTGTGATTAAATTTGTTATAACACGTACAGTAATTAAAATACCAATTAGTTATTATAGACTATGATAATCAGTATTTCTTTATTTGTATCTTTATTTGCCTATTACCTACATTTGGTTAGTTTTTGATAAAAGGTAATTTTAGTTGATAAATTAGGTTGTGATTTGAAACTATCAGTGTTTACTATTATAATAAGGAAAACTTTTATAAAATAAAACTATTTAGCAATGTTTTTATTATTTTTACTTAGTATCCTTTTGGTAGTAGCTATTTTGGTCATTCTAACTCATCCTTTTTAGTTTTTATTTTCTTAGTTTGATCATTTTTGACATCAGAAGTTGGATAGCTCTCCATCCCACGATTTCCACTTCATTTTTCTAATCGTATTTTTATCATTTTCAGGTGGACATTCAAGCAGCTCGGAACTCCTGCCAGCGCCGGCGGCCGTGCGTGGCGCCTACCTGCATTGGGAACGGCAAAAACGGCCAATTGTATTGGCGGTCTCCAGGCTGTCTAGGCCTAACGAGGATCTTAATCAGTGTGGTACCATGACGGGATTCCACGGAAGGTACAAGTTATCATAAATACATTGAAAATTGAATTTATAAATTCTACCTATACAAACTGCTATTATAATTACCTATATTTAAATTACGACATTCGATAGCTAAATATGTCTAACATTATTCTGTTTAGGTACAATGTTTTACTAACTACCCTCATTGTGTTTGATAGTGAATGTTAAGACTGACTATTAATTTGTGAAGTAAATTTTATTTGCGACATGTCACTGTATGTTTCAAGTCTTTGTATTGTGTAACTAATTATAAATATTTTCTCATGTAAAGTGAATTGTGAGTCATTGTGATAAATAAGTGTTTTAAAACCTTAACCGTATGGACTATTAGAGCCAAGTAAGTACCGGTGAATTACCTTGCAAGTTTTGTGGTTTATGAGTATCAAATTGCTTTTGCGATCTTTTACTTTGTTACATCTATAATTTGACGAAATTGTTCACGGGAGTTTAATGTACGGATTAAATAAATAATATTAACTGTCTTACTAATAAATAACTTTTTAATACCGTCTTAAACATTTGTAATTTTATGATACATACTGTTAATGCAAGTAAGCACCAGTGAATTATCCTGCGAGTTTTGATTGTGGTTTATTAGTATCAAATCGCTTTTGCGATCTTTTACTTTGTTACATCTATAATTTGACGAAATTGTTCACGGGAGTTTAATCTGCAGATTAAGTAAATGATTATTAACTGTCGTACTATCTAATAAATAACTTTTTATTACAATAATGACCTGGGAATAAGGGAAATGCGATAGGCAATTAAATCAAACAACTGTTCTACTTATCAGTACAAAATTAACAGTATTGTTCTTAGCTTTTTTTTAAAAAGCATTTTTATTATTATTATTATTATTATTATATATAAACTATACCAAGTTATTAATCTTGAATGAAAAAGATTTTTTTTGTACGCCAGGTGAAAAAGTTACCTTTCTTAAATCATATGAGGTTTATAGTAATTATTAAATCATGCAAAATGAAATTGAAGCAAACACTAATGATCTAAGAGTTAATACATTAATAGATATTCAATTATTATAACCATGCTCTGTAACTATTCGCCATGAACATTTTTTTTTTGTATACTAATTATTCCTACTGAATATATTTATGTATTTTTTTTTGTTAAAAAGAAACAAAAGAAAAATAAACTTATAAAGTAAGTACGTTTCACTTTCATCTCAAGTTACTTTTCGTTTCATCACAGTAATCCGTTTACATGGTATTAAAGGACTAATAATTATGATGACGTAATACATTGGGAGCAAAAGCAAAATATTTATCGCACCTTTAGAATTGAAGTGGCTTAATCCAAAATTCTTGATTTTTGGTAAACGCCTAAAATGTAATTGGAGAATAGGCAATTTTTTTGGTTTTTTGGCTATAATAGTAAGTGTGAGCCTTCTTTAGTTACAGTTTTCGTTATTTGCCGTAGGTTGTTTTAGCGATATATTATACTTAAAATAATTTTTGTTGGATCGCAGGATACTTACTTAAATTTGTTTTAAAATAGATGACTTAGATCACGGTTGGATATGAGGTTCATAAATTGAAATGAAACTTGAGACAGAGACAAATTTAGAAATTTGGCACCATGGCCCCATTGGCATTATAGTACCCAAATACGCCACTTAACACAAGTCTAAGTCTACGGTACCACTTGTCTAGGCTGTGAGTACCATGATAACATGACAGAATTGAGTATTTCATTAACCATTAATAATAATAATTACTGTAGAAACAATAAGAACTACGTATAACTTCGTTAGATATTTATGTAAAGTCACTTCTACATACTTATAACGTATAATATATAAAAGCCTCTTGTTACAGAAACAAATAGGTTTTGTTCAATTTTTATATATATAAATATATTTTTTTATTGTAATACCAACATTATATAATTTGTTTCAAATGGATTTTGTTACGACAGAATTTTTGGAAAATTAATAATGTCGGATTGGCCGAACGGAAGTATGAGTAGTGTGATAAATATCACAAATGTTGAGTAGGTACGGCCATGATCTTCATGTCTTTTGGATCGTCGTTTCTAAATATCGTCTGCCATTTCCGTAAAAAAAAAACAATATTGTCAAGGAATATTGTTAATTTGTTTTTTTTTTCTTTTTACTGTACTGTCGTGTAAATCATGACTACAATTTAGTTTCCTTTTGACACAACCCTAGTGTACGATGACTGACCTTCTCTCACTTCAAATAAATCACGGTAACAAGTGAGCCACTATTTTATGATATTTTAAGTAGCTAACCGAATAATATACCGAACTAAATAAGTCTTGGTTTATTGTTACATTAGTAAATAGTAAAATCTAACGAATATCATATCTTATTCAGATATAGCAAATTATGAAACAGTTTCATTAAAACTTGGAAATGAACAATTTTGGTGTAAGACACAATGTAGGTACATTCTTAAGGCGAAGTCATAGCCTACTTTGTCATTTCCTGTCACCTAGTCTGAGTGAGTTCAATTACAAAGAAAAAAAAAATGGGATAAAGTAAACAATCCTTGACGCGTCATGTACCGTACACATTTAAAAAAAATACATATTTTTCCTGAGTGAAAAAATTATAAAATCACTTCTTAAAAACCACACAATCTCCTAAAACGTAAAGTTTTGTGCAATACCATACAAGATTTTTTTTTGTTAAATAATTTATATATATATGTTATATTAAAACATAAACCGAACACCTTTGTGATTGGTACAATATTTCGAAAGATATTTAAAAAAAAAATACATTGCAAAAACCGTCTACATGAATATAGAAAATAATGCTGCGCAAAACAGAATGTGCATACGAGTAATGAAAGTCATTTTAAATCTTTTTGAGCTTGGTCCTTGCCTTAAATTATGCTACGGGTATTATGAATTATTAAAATCATAATACAGAAAAATCAGGACTATGACTAGCGGGGAAGTCTAAAATTATTAAGGTTATTCATTTTATGCATAAATTAACATAACAATTAAACACCCTATATGCAATATACCTAGGCTGTGTCAATCTTAATAATTTTGGAAAACAAAGTAAATTTTGTCAAGATTTTATTTTAAGAAAATGTTGATTTTGTGAAGTAATGTATGATTTCGGTAATAAATAAATCGTATAAAATTTGTTTTTTTTTCTCACTTACATCTAAGGACTGCTAGAGTCAGTGCTCTACTCAAGGCTCGTCTCATGTGTAGCAGGACATGTGGAGCCAGTACAATTAGAGTATCACTGAGCGTTGCTTACGAGTTACAGGGGCAATGAACAATGTTAGAATAAGTTACAATTAAGGGACTGCTGAAGTTAGTGCTGTACTTGAGGCTCGACACATGTGTAGCAGGACATGTGGAGTCAGTAATTTAATGTATCACTGAGTGTTGCTTACGAGTTACAGGGGAAATGAACAATGTTAGAATAAGTTACAATTAAGGGACTGCTGAAGTAAGTGCTGTACTTGAGGCTCGACACATGTGTAGCAGGACATGTGGAGTCAGTAGTAATTTAATGTATCACTGAGCGTTGCTATGAGCCACAGTGGCAATTGCAATGTTAGAATAAATTACAATTAAGGGACATCTAAAGTCAGTGCTCCATGTGTGGCTTATGATTTAAGTGTATTGGAATAAAATAAAATTTGGTACTTCAGAGAACGAAGTACCTGTCAGTATGGCCGTGTTAGAATATTGGTATTTTTATAGTAATATACCTTTAAAATAAATTTCATTTAAAAGCTAAATTTATCATTTTTATACTTTGACAGTTATGTCACAATATCATTTTATTATTTCCTGTTTTACAATCTACAGTTTAAAATTTAATAATAGTTAAATAATTGATCTAAATTATGAAGTAATTTAATGGCCATTGGAAACATCTTTTGTATAACAATTTTAGTAAATTCCATAATCGACCTTACTTCCTGTTGGCGCCATTTTATCCTTATAAAAGGTTGGTCCGCCATTTTTAAAAGTTAGTCTTGGCGAAGCTGTGAGATTGATCGTTCAATATATTAAAGATAAGTAAACCTATATTATAAGTAGTGGCTAAATTATTATGTATATATGTCTTATGTGATTTTGATGATTTTTATTATTATAATGTTAAAATGTTAATGATGTTAGTTAATACTTATTTTTAGTAATTTAATTGAATAATTACTTTGTTTTGAATATTTAGAATTCTATTCTGGAATTACATTATAAATAAGTTTATCGAAGTGTTGGTATTTAATGTAAATGGTTTGATTTGCTATACTTATCTCGTACAGATATAAAATACCAACTTATCAAAGAATATTATAATAATATTTTTATTGTGATTAAATTTGTTATAACACGTACAGTAATTAAAATACCAATTAGTTATTATAGACTATGATAATCAGTATTTCTTTATTTGTATCTTTATTTGCCTATTACCTACATTTGGTTAGTTTTTGATAAAAGGTAATTTTAGTTGATAAATTAGGTTGTGATTTGAAACTATCAGTGTTTACTATTATAATAAGGAAAACTTTTATAAAATAAAACTATTTAGCAATGTTTTTATTATTTTTACTTAGTATCCTTTTGGTAGTAGCTATTTTGGTCATTCTAACTCATCCTTTTTAGTTTTTATTTTCTTAGTTTGATCATATTTGACACATGCATAGGTACAAATAAATAAAATAACGACCTCTGTGGCTCAGTTGGTTGAGCGTGTTGGTGCTCAAGCCGGGGGTCGCGGGTTCGAATCCCGCCGAAGGAACAAAAAGTTTTTCTGTGTTCCTGGGTCATGGATGTGTATTAAATATGAGTATTATTATAATAAAAATCTTAAATATGTGTATAGTATAAAAGTATTAAATATATTTCCGTTGTCTGGTACCTGTAACACAAGTTCTTCGGATACTTAGCACGGGGCCAGATTGACGTGGTGTGAAGCGTCCATAGATATTATTATTATTAAAAAATAAAAATCTTTTTATTCAGAATAAAAAAAAAACAAGGTTTTGTTTTCCGAACGTCAAACAAGAAAAAAAAAAGATTTACAATTACCACCGGTTCGGAACCCTAACCCGGCGAGAAGAACCGGCGTAAGAAACTCGCACGGGTGCCACCTTTTAGTAAAAAGGATAGCCAAAATTGTTCTTTAAAAAATATATACATGTATACAATACATCAACAAAAAATAATATATTACAGTACAGAATTAGGTACATTGTAGGTATAAATAAGTAGTAAACTGAAATTGCGTCATAGGGTCATCTTATTCCCAGGGTGTGCTGTCCTCAATAAAATCTTTAACTTTATAATAACCTTTGGCACACAAATGTCTTTTAACTACTTTTTTAAATTTATTTATTGACAATTTTTTTACATTTTCTGGGAGTTTATTATAGAAACGTATACACTGACCTTTAAAATAATTGCTTATTTTACTGAGTCTAGTCACTGGCACAGCCAGCTTGTGCTTATTCCTAGTATTGATGTTATGTTGGTCACACTTTTTATCAAATTCATTATTATATTTTTTTACATACATAACATTATCCAAAATGTATTGTGAGTGTACAGTCAGTATCCCTATTTCTTTCAATTTTTCTCTTAGGGAGGCCTATGGGGACATCTTATAAATAGCTCTAATAGCTCGTTTCTGCAGCACAAAGATAGAATTAATGTCGGCGGCATTGCCCCATAAAAGGATACCATAGGCCATTCTGTTATGGAAATAACTAAAATAAACTAACCGTGCCGATGCTTCGTCAGAAATTTGTTGAATTTTTCTGACTGCAAATGCTGCAGAACTGAGACTATTCACTAGGTTAGCAATATGTGGACCCCACTGTTATTTAGAATCTAATGTTATACCTAGAAATACAGTTGAGTCCACTGGGTCAAGTTTAACATCATTCAATAGTACGTTGGTTTGTGCATGTCACACATTTGGTAAAGTAAACTTTAAACATTTTGTTTCAGATGCATTGAGAAGGAGATTATTACTACCAAACCAATTTACTATTTCAGAGAGAGCATTATTTACCCTGTCATAGTCCGACTGCTGTCGCTTCACTTCAAAAATAAGTGAAGTATCGTCAGCAAATAACACTATCTCTAGTATATCTTTAACAAGAAAAGGCAAATCGTTTATGTAGATCAGGAAGAGGAAAGGACCTAAAATGGACCCTTGCGGCACTCCTAAATCTATTTTGGCTCCAGATGACATCTTGCCATTCACTTCAACCCTTTGTGTCCTGTTACTTAAATAAGATGTTAACATTTTAAGTGATGTGCCCCTTACGCCATAGTGGTCTAGTTTCCTGATCAACGTTGCATGCTCTACACAATCAAAAGCCTTAGAAAGATCGCAAAATATACCTAGCGCATCCTGCGATCGATACGATGAATTTTGAAAATCAGTTATTTTGTAGCGCCCCCACATTTTTTTTCACCTTTAAACCCCAAATAACATAATATTTGACTCGCCTGGAGAGTATCTTTTGTCTATTCAAAATTAACCAATATACAACATTGTACAATAACACAGAATTACAGAAAAAACCAGAATGAGTGTTCGATCACATTTGTACACAGCGGACTGTGTCCAAAACCATGACAAAACACCGCCCCGCCCGCACTTCACCTCCCCGCGTAGGGTTATCAGCGCAACACAACATTACCTCTTTATGGGGTAAATTAAAATTTTATGTATGACTGCAAATAGTGAAATATAAATTTTAAGCCATAGATTTCGCGTGGAATGTAATAAAGCATTGTTTATAAAACCAACAAATTTTCCAAATTTTCTAAAACTGCTTATTTAAGGTTTGGGAGGAACGATTTAATTGAAAATTAAAAATAAATAAATTAATGTCGGTTGTTCTCCAATAAACTAATTATTAGAGTCGAATTTATTTTTAACCCCCGACGCAAAAATTTGACGTGTCTGTCTGTTATAAGTTTGACGTGTCTGTCGGTCTGTCTGTCTGTCTGTGGCATCATAGCTCCCGAACCGATGAAGCGATTTCAATTTAGTTTTTTTTTTTTGTATTAAAGGTGACTTATCTGCGAGTGTTCTTAGACATGTTTGATGAAAATCGGTTAAGCCGTTTAAAAGTTGTGGGGGGTGAAAGTGGGGAAGAATAACTGAATGTCTTTTAAATTATTAAATTTTAAATATTTATTATTTAAATTTTATTTTAATTAAAATTTTAATTAAAATAAATTTAAATTTTAAATAAATATAAATTAAAATTTAAATAACCTTTTAAATTCAGCTAAAATTTTAACTATTTCTCTACAGTCTACTCAATCTTCTTAATATTGAAGTCGGTACCAGCCTTATTATTTTTACTTTATTATTATTTGGTAGTCGGTTTAATTTTTTGTTTAAAATTATAATTATACCCTTTTTAGTGAAATTAGTTAAATTATTATTAAAACATTTTAAGAACGTTTAATAAACGATCGAATGTATAATTATTAAATACGCGCCAAGCTTCGTTAGTTATTGTAAATAAGATGATGATGATGATTACTGTGAGTTACATAGTTGCAATTCTTTGAACATTGCCGAAATTTCCGAACGCGCATCTTTAAAGACAGAGGAGTACTGTTCAGTACTTTTGGATGCAAAACCTTAACCGCCTCTTTTTTGGAAGTCGGTTAATATATAATTCGCATATAGTCGTTATTTAACTGCCACAAAACGACTTTAAGTATGTGCTGTGTGAGTATGTAATTATAAAGAAGAATTTCCCATCAAAATCATGAAGAAAGTATTCTCCGTGTTATTAAAATTTCGCTTATGCGCAATAAAGTATATTGTATTTTATTGTAAAATCTAATATTAACTAATTACGAAAATTTGGGTAAAATGTTCCATTATTTTGTGGCAACACTTACAAAACAATAGCGTTATTATGTTTCGACAATTATTTATTCAATAAAAATTAATTGAAAAAAAGTTGGGTAAAATATCCTGTTTTTCTGTGGCAACACTTACAAAAAGAAACCATGATTTTCTATGACAATTACGACATGGATTTAAATTCAATAATTTATTCAACTGAATTGGAAATGTACTACTTACAGATGAAATGTGATCCCATGTGATTTCTTCACAGTCCCAGCAGCATTTTTACATGTGGGAACGACACAAGTCGGCATAATTAATTAAAAACTGTCAATTTCAAACGAAGTTTACAAGGCGCGCGTCGGCCATTGACTGACAGACTAAATATCTAACCATTCCAATTTGGAATGGTCGTGACGGCTTCACTTTCAAGCGCGTTGACGGTTTCTGGTTTTTTCTGTAATTCTGTGTACAATAATAATACTACTCAAATCAGCGCCTCCCATTTTTTTGGGCCCTCTAGGCCTCTAGCATTATATAATAAGGGGGCGTTATCGCACACTTTGAGAAAGACTTATTTAAGGGGTTATTAATAAAAATATTTAGGTACACTACGGATACGCTTATCTGTTGATATCTGAATCTCCAAAAAACTTTACGGCAGGTTTTTTGGGCACTACGCGAAAATTTATTATTTGGCAGCTAATATTTTACATAGATAATAGAATTTCTAATTTATAATGGTGTCCTAATAATTATGGATAATCCGGAATCCAAAGACGATAAAATTCTGTGTAGTGTAAGGCTAAAACCTCCCGTCATTATTCTCAACGGAAGTTTTTTTGGAGATTAATCCAAATACAGCTATTAGCGTCTCCGTGGTAAAAATATTTTTATTAATAAGGAGGTATGAGTTTAGACGGACAATTTTTATAGCCGTGCGGCGGAAATCGTGTTGCTTGTCACCCGTGTAAATCCCACATAAGTCATGAGCTCATGACTCATGAGACCATATTTTGGTTAGCCTGCTAACATTTTATTTACACTGTAGTAAGTACACGTCAAACTGTAGAAATGTAATGGAGGTTTTTAAATTCGTGACATATCTGACATCTTATTGAGTATTGACACGACAAGGACCGTCGGGCTACGAAGCGCCGCCTGGGGACAGAAAAAAAAATGAAAATTCTTATTGAGTGTTTTTGATACCACTTACACCACCAGATGATGCTTTGTGTGCGTTGCCCCCTGTCCCCAAACGGCAGAAAAAATATCAAACACCCTCATTGAACCAATTTAAAGTTAAATTTAAAAGTAAAAAGATTTGATTCTGATAGCTGTATTATTATATTATATACCTATATATTTATGACGTAGATCTTCAGAACCGAGGCAAGTGCCTACATTTGAACAATTCAAGACTCACCGTTTGTATGAATGCACTCAACAATATGTTTATATTATACAAAGCAATAATTACCGCAGACAATATGCTTTAATCGAAGCACGTTCAAAATGAAATTACCGTATGAATGACATAACAACATATCTACTTGTACTGTCAACACTGAAAAATGTTTCAAGTTGACAGCACAATCTCCACCTGAAAAAAGTTTCAATTTGACAGCATACCATCCCCATTTATGGTGTCTACAGACACACGAATTTGGTACGGAGCGTACAGCGGATCTGGTACGCTCCGTACCATATCCGTGCGTGTGTAAAGCAGTCCGGCGGTTAGGCCGTACAACGGTATCAGTGTTGCCAACTTAGGGATGTACCCCCAAAATTAGGGAAAATATCTACGGGGGTTTACTAGGGGACAGGATGTTTAGTGTTTACTTCTAATGAATCAATTTGTATGTAATAAAAAAATATCTTGATGTGTGTATAAGACAAGTTAGTTTTATGTTATTCACGCGTAAGTCTTTATGTTAAACACATAACCTTTCTTTCTAGCTTATTATCTCTTAGACCTGTCAATGGTATAAGTAATCAGGGGTAAAATTTGGGGAGAAATATTTTTCAAAGTGTTGGTATCATTGCCCGTTATCAATGAATTGCGGGAATCATCGTCGTCGTTTAAAAAGCGCACTGTAAATAGAACTCTGTGCTAATGTAATAGAGCATAAAATCGAACACACGAGTGTCGAGCTTTACGGTCCACTGCACCGTACCAAATCCGTGCGTGTGTAGCGACACCGAATTCGGTCTGCGGATATGGTTCGTTGTACGCTCCGTACCAAATTCGTGTGTCTGTAGATAGCATAACAAAACGATCCGCCATTTATTGAATTCATTTGTTACAAAAAATGTGATAAATGAAGAACCGCTCGACCGATTTTGTGCGAACTTCATATAAACCATCTACTAAATAGTCCGAACAAGCTTAAACATAATATGGTTTGGATAGGTGAGCCTGTTCTTGAGTTATAAAATTACAACGCAAAGTGGCATTGATTTTATATAAGCCTCTTTTTAATATTATACATCTATGTATATAAGTATATAGAAGAAGAAGATATAGTTCTAACTATAACTAAAATAAATATTCGATTGTTTAATTTTCTAATTACGGGGTAAAAAATAAACAAATGGGATACATGACCTACGTTAGGCAACTATCCCACGATGTATTTGTAACGTTAGGCGACTATCCGCTATAGGAAGCAACTATCCCCATATTTATAGGTCCAGTGAAAATGGATTTACTCAAAACTCGTATTAATTAGGCTTATAAAAAATTGTTATTATAAAAGATTAAAGACATGGATTTGGATGAACACGTTGAATTATTCTCAATTTGTATAATTTTATTAACTACAGCTTTAATATTATATATCTATGAACTACAGGGATTTTTCAAAAAGTGGGGCAACTATCCGGCTTTTACTCTACATTTAAATTTAGTAATCTGGTATGTAAATGGAAGATTATATAATTTAAAAAAAAAATTAACGAAATATATAATAGAACAAAAAACAATGATTAAAAACTGTTGTTCTGTACGTTTGTGCAGGCTTATCTAAAAAACTACTAAAGGATTTTTATGGGCTCTGGATTAAGAAATAGGCTAAGTAGTTACTGTGTAATTTTTATCGCAACAAAATGTGACGCGGTTCCAGCGTTTTTCTTTTAGCGCGTTTCGTCGAGAAAAAAACATTTTTTCTAAATAAAATCGTCTGTCGTCACCAAAGTTTTCAGTTTGTAACAAGAAACCGATGATTTTAACGGAAACTGACACATTCGTTGATGAATCGATAACTGATTATCCATATCTGTGATTTCTTCATCGCATCGTTGATATTGAGAAGGAGATAGATAATAATATCAAATATACAAGCCTAAACAAAACAAAATAAAATAACAAAATAATAATTACTTTGTGTTGACCTGAGAAAGAAATATAGATAGTTATGGCCAATATATTTTATTTAATACTTAGGTACCTGTATCTATGAGACCGTAGTTAAAAATAATGTGAAAGAATAAGAAGTTAAAAAGATTTGAGTCAAGTTTGCAAAATGCAGGCTGTGGAGTGTGGTATCGATTGCAGAGGTGTCGGAACTCGGGAGCAACGACCTACGCTCCCAGACCTAGTTCAGCTGTTTTTAATTCCTATGATATTATTATACATTCATTATTCAGCCTCAAACCTAAATACATAGGTACTTATTTAAATTATTCATTGATTTAATAAAACTATGTACATTTAATTTGTATATAGGTAATAAGTATACCTACCAATCTAACAATGAAAAAATATATTTTAGATGGAAGAATTAAATATTGATAAGTGATAGTTCTAATCAAGGATAAAAGTCTCGCCTTTCCCGCGGCTACGCCCGCGTAAACACGCACAGAAACACAATACTTTTTCGGGATAAGAATAATTATTAGGCTATGTGTTAATCCAAAGCTTAAACTACTACCCATCAATAGTTTTTGCGTGAAAGAGTAACAAACAATAACTCCACAAACTTTCACATTTGTAATAGCACGAGGCTACCTAGTAGGATATATCAGGGGGTTTCTAAATATCATTATACATTCTTGGTTTACCCAAAAATTAAATTTTTCTTATATGCTTGGACTACTGCAGAAAAAGACGAACTCGGCATATGTATCCATATAAATTTCAAGGAGTTCCTTCGATTCCTTATGGATCCCATCATCAGGTCACCACTTTGATATCAAAAATTTGGGATTATACCTTAAACATCAAAATAAAATTTTTGAAGATCGGCCCACAGACGGCGGAGTAATCGTTGAACATACAAAATGACACATGCTACCAAAAAGTTACATTATGCCCTGAATCCAAAAGTACCTACTGAACAGAACTCCTGAGTCCTTGTAGATACAAGTTTGGGGATTTCGACGACGATCTGCACTGCAAGTATATGCCACTGTGTCAATTACAGTATAAATCATCATCACCGCCATCATCACACCATACACCATCATATTATGATGATATAATAGGACAGGTAGATACTTCTCATACTAATTTATACCGACACGGATATCTTTGAACATAACTCGGCCCTTTGCAAAATTCTTTTGTTTTTGTAAAGGGTATATACTATGTCACCGTAAAATTGTAAGAACCGTTAGATTGTAAAATAACTAACGAGATTGTAAAAATATGTCGAAAGATTAAAAATATATATTTTTAATCTAACGAAAAATAATGTGCCAAATTATAGACAGCATATTCGCGTCGGAAGTCTATCAACATTTTACAATTTCACTCGTTTTATTACAATCTAACGCTTTTTACAATTTGTACAATGTGACATAAGATATAATTCGATATTGGCCCTTTAGTCACTAAAGTGGAAACCAGTGATGGCAACTCCTCAGTCTTTAAAGATACACGTTTGGATATTTCGGAATTGTTCAAAGAACTGCAAGCATATTGCGCCATTATGTAACTTACAGTGATCATCATCATTATATTATACTATAATATAATACCTACTTAATGGAAGCTTGGCCTAGGTATATTCAATTGTACATTCGAACGCTTAATTTAATCTTTTTTAAAGTGTGTTAATAATAAAATTATAATAATAAGTTATGACTAAAAAGGGAAAAAATATCTTCTTCTTCCAAAGTAAAAATGCAAAAATATTATGAAATAATTTATCTCATTTTCTAAAAATTTTAACTGTTTCTTTACAAAATCTTTATGATTTTGAAGTCGGGTTTTCCGTGAATAGGGAAGATTTTTGTATTGTTTTGATAAAATGTTGCAAAACATTTTAATTTGCCAAACCGGAGTTTAATGTTACTGCAGAACAAATGGCAGGTACCTTCGTAATGTTCTGAACAGGGGCTTTTACCTGCCATTTACTACGAGATCGGTGGCAACTAGGGGACGGAGGGTGGCGTCGTGGGCGGACACCGCCATCCTTGGCATTTTCAGCTATATTTAGATCTGCCAACGGTACTATCATTCGAAATCGATATTTTATAAAGCGACTAGCTTTAGCGCGTGACCTCGTCCGCGTGGATCTCCATTGCACCCCCATGGAGTACGTATTTCGAACTTCTTTAACGGATTCCTTCGTCATAATAACTATCTGCGTGCCAAAATTCAACGCAAAAGGTTGGTGATATTTCACTATGCAAACTTTGGACCCCCAATTTACCCCTAACGAATTTCAAAAACTATAAAATAAGTACTTAATTTGTATTTATTGCCTCGGATATCAAATTTCATGGAATTCAAATTTTAAATATTATTCTTCATACAAACTTTTAACCCTTGTTTTACACCCTCAGAGAGTGAATGTATAACAAACCATGAAACACATATTTAATTAAATATATTTAAGAGCATAAATCTCAAATTAAAAGATTTTCGAAATTGAAAGAAAAGAATTTTAGAAATTGAAAGATTTAAAGATTTTCCATACAAACATTCACCCCCTTAAGGGTGGAATTTTTCAAAACCCCTTCTTAGTGCCCCCACGTCTACATTATAAATTAAAACTATAACTGTCGAAATTTTACGTTTCTGCTACTATTAGCGATAATACGGCTGTGCGAGCGTCTATACGTCCGCGTCAGTCAGTCAGTGGGGACTGGGGACTGGGGACATCTTGGTTTTTAAGATACATATGTATGTTACCTGTGATGTTACGCTATCGTTCATGCTATTTTGACTTAGATCATGTACTTAGTATATGATCTAAGTATTTTGATGATAACTTTCACGCCGGAATGAGATCTTCGAGTAATAAGTAAGCTGACCCAATGGCGTAACGAGTAGGTACCTACCCTACCTAAGTACCTACCTAATTTATACCGTGGATACTGAACGTGGAACGTTATACGAACCGTGGATAGTTGGATACGGAACAGGGGGGCTAGCAGGAACAATTGACATTAACGTACCTATTAGGAACGAAAATAGTAGTCTAGGCACTGTCATGATTTTCAAACAATTGGGAATTTGAATGAATTGTTTTTTGTGATAAATGGAAAGATCATAACGATGGCTTAGAGCACACTTGTTCTAACTACAAAAATTGCGATTTTTACTTTTTGTCTGAAAACTGTATTATTTGACGTGCTCTATCGTTTGCACTTACCCACGTATCGATATTCCATCTCTTTCTATGAAAAACCCAGTGTCACGGTTGTATTAAGTAAGCTCAGTTTATGTCCAAAAGTATTAAAATCCTTTATTTTTACTAATTTGCTACGAAAAGTCCTTAAGTGATTTTAATATTCCCTCCCGCTGTACTAGTTAACGCACAAAAATATTAAGTACCTTTACGACATGTAATCTTACATATTACAGACAATCCAAATGTTGTAAGTGCAGTTAATACAAAAACGAATCTAATGCTACTATTTTTTCGTGCGTGCACAAATGTGCTAAGTCGCTATGATACAAAAAAATAACTATTTTTACAAAATTATCGAAAATTACATCTAATACGTGTACACTTAATTCATTTTTGTTTTGTTTCTTTAAATGCTCAAGTATACTAAAGTCATTTTAAGTTAAGTATGCCTTCAATAATCGTTTTGGCGTGTTATTTCTGTACGCACCAGAGTTAGATTAGAGGAATAGTTAGAGCCGTTGTGGAAGCCAATTGGCGAGTGTGGGTGAGTGGGGTGATTGTGTTGTTTCTGGCGGCCGTTGGCGAGCGTGGGGAGGGTAGATACGTATTACGTACGAGGGTAGATAGATATTCTTGCCATTGGCAGCAGAAAGTACTGGACTAGCTCCGCGCGCAGGCAGCGACAGTTTTCTTAGTGTCAGATTAAGTTTACTAGTGCATGTTTATTTGTAGTTTATTATATTTTTATTTTATTTCTATAGAAAAACTTACAGCTAAACATAATTGAAACAGATAGCCATTGGCAAGTTTTTACAGATGCACTCACCTTAATGTTTGTTACATATCTGTAGTAACAAACATTAAGGTGAGTGCTAGCTTTATACAAATGAAAAAGAAAAGGGAATGAAATAATAAAAAACAAAAATAATCGAGAAAAATTCAATCAAACCTTGGATCACTGAACTGATCACACATACCTAATTGATAATAATTAACAGAAATATTCTGTAGTTACAAGCCGAAGAAGAAGATTCAATCAAGAAAGCATCTGCATTAGAGTGATCGCGTAAGAAATCGTTAAATTGTGCGGTAGACCTACAGATAAACGAATTGCGATGATAATTAGTATTATAGGGTGGGATGTAAAGTGGGACAAAAGTGCGAAAGAATCTAGAGGGTATATTTATTTTAATTTTATTGTGTACGTCGGGGGAGTCTATGACATTTTTAATAATTTTATTCAAGTAGATCAAATCTGAGATGATACGACGGCGCTCTAAGGGTAGGAAATGATATTTTTTACATCTAGTTTTATTACTAATTAGATTATCACCACATTTATATTGTAAGTATCTAAGAAACCTTTTCTGTATTGATTCAATCCTGTTTTTGTAAATATCGTAGGCAGGGTTCCAGACTTCAGAACAGTACACAAGTACACTACGTACGTAAGAACAGTAAAGCACTTTTATAGGTTTGAGCGTTCTTTGCAGTGCCTGATTACAAACCCCAGGGCCCTAGAGGCCTTTTTCACTGCATAATCAAGGTGCTCATCGAATAATAATTTGTGATCAACAATTACACCCAGGTCTTTGATTTAATTTTTATGCAGTACAGTACAGTAGGGCCTGATTGTTAAGGGTGTAATTGTACTTAATTACATGGAGTTTACGCGTAAAATTCACTACAAAGCATTTTGATACATTAAGATCCAGTTTATTGTTACGGCAATATTCACTAAACCTATTAAGGTCATCTTAGTTTACTATCATCACTTGAAGTGATACGTTTTATTATTTTAGTGTCATCGGCATATAATAAGAAACAAGCATGATGAAAACAAGATGATACATCGTTCAGAAATATGGCAAATAGAAGAGGCCCGAGTAGCGAGCCTTAAGGAACTCCAGAGGGGTCTGACATCCAGGATGATACGTATCTGCTTAAAGCTACTGTCTGAGATCGGTTATTTATATAGGAGGAGAACAACCGCAACAGGTTTCCTTTCCTGCTTGTTGGAGCTTCTCAAGCAGAATGCAATGATTGATACGATCAAAAGCTTCACAGAAATCAGTATAAATAATGTCAACCTGGTTGCTACTAACAAAGTCATACGCAAGGAGAAGATTCGAAGTGGTTGAACGTCCCTTCAAGAAACAATACATTATTTATTCTATATTACATACGGATTTAACGAAACTTGGATAAATAATTTCTCTAATTTTATAAGTGTTTAAGAATGACTGATTTAATGAGTACTTTTAGTAGAACAAAACTTTAATAAATGATTTCCTATTATGCAATGTTTTATTGATTTGCTATTTAACAATATTATTATTATTTTATATTCTAACGTGCACAAAAAATATCTTGAGTCGGTATTCTGTGGTATTTTATAAAATATATATATATATATATATCTAATATTTTTATTTTGATATATAGGTACCTGTTTCTCTACTAGAATACTAACCCCGCTCACTTAGTACATTCGTGCATTCAAATTACTAAATTTGAGGGTTCAAATGTACTAAGTAAGGGGGGTTAGCTAGGAATTCAGCTGATTTTGTTATCAATTTGACGTAATTTCGTTACGAAATTTACTTTTTAGTAGAACCAAAGAATAAGTCTTATGAATAAACGTAATTTGAATTCCATATCATATACAGTTTTTGTATAATTCATGCTTCAACTTTAAAATGCTCTCCTGAAAAATCAACTTTTTGTAATTAGAACAAGTGTGCTCTAAGCCATCGATAATATATAAGTTTTATAACAAAACTATGTTTATTTTTCGCAATAAATAGAAAAATATATAAAAATATATATATTTTTGAATCCAGTACAGAAAACACGCCGACAGCTCTCGAACAAACCCGAGCGGGTGAGATATATTATGTTAGTTTCACTCCACACCAGTTGCGTTACCCTTTAAGGTACGGCCGCACTAGGCGGAACTGCACTTCGGCGGAACTGAGCGACACGTCGCGTCAAAATATTCTTTATATGAAATTATATGAGATAACACGCACTAAGCGGTAACGGAACTACACTGCAGCGAACTGCGCGCCAAAATCATATCTCATGTATTTGCATATAAAGAATATTTTGACGCGACGTGTCGCTCAGTTCCGCTGAAGTGCAGTTCCGCCTAGTGCGTTCGGACCTTTATAGCAACTGGCGATCGTAAGTATTAGGGTTCTAAATTCAAAATTATAGACGTTTTCTTGACTTTTCATTATATAGCTATAACAATATGACGTCACAACTATGGTGACCGATTGTGGCGCGTTGAAATCACGTCACTTTTTTTTTATTTTAATTCTTTATAATTAATAGAAATTTTTTTTCGAGTTTTTCGCATTAAATATCAATATTATTATAAATAAAGTTTTAAAATACCTAAGTACATAAAAAAAACTTTTTTTTTTTTAAATTCCCAATTCTCATTCCATAATGTTACGAATATGTTGCTGTCAATTGTTCCTGCTTACCCCCCAGATAAAAGAAAAAACTTTAGTTTACCAAAATAACACAAGAAACATAAAATTAACAATAAAACTAGAGCCAAATAAAAAACTAAAAATTAATACCTACTACTTAATAAAAAGAAGACATCTATAAATAATCTATCTCTAAAAAAGTCTATAAATAGAAAAACTTCCCCAGGTCGTCCCCATCTGGCAGAGTACCTAGCAAACTGATAGCATTGCCTCGTTGGATAGCAATGGCTATCCGTTGTGCCAGGTAGTTCCCGGCTCTGGGGTCTCGGGTGGCTTCAGTAAGCTTTTTGGAGATTTCTTTAAAAAGCTTATGTGCGCCCGGACCCCATGCGCCTAGGGTTTCCACCCCAAATGGTTCAAATATAAGGTCTCCGCTAAGGTTCTCATATTTGCGCCGCTTGAGGTTCTCTGCTTGGTTTGCAGCCGCGCCCGCACAGTTCGAAGTGCCCTGGACATGGGACGGAGCAAGAGTATCGACACAAGTAGCATCCCATACAAGAGCCCGTCCCACACTCCAAGGAACCAGGATCATTCCATCAGGTCTCTTGCCATCGTCGCGCGCTAAACCGGAGGGCTCCAGTATAGCTGGCACACCGGCGGTGACAAGAGCCCGACGAATGAGGTCATTCAGACTGTGATGCCGGGAAATGCATCAAGCGCTTCGTGAGCAGCACAGCCCGTGGTGACCGTGACTGTCTACGTTCGCGCCGCAAACACACTGATGAGGGACGACATGGGGGGCACCAAGACGCAGGGCAGTAGCTAGCCGAAATGTATTACGGCCCAGCAATGTACCAGAATTGGCTGACGGTAGTACCTGCAGCCAAACGCCCGACTCCCACTACTCCACAGCCAAAAGACGAGCCCGCTCTACTGGACTGGAACACGTCTTAATAAGTCTATTCCGTACCAGTCTACAGATGGGCTCGTCCCAAAGCCTTTGGGAAAATGTGTTCTCGGGCACATTGCTGCCGGCACTAGCAATGTCCCAGGCGTCCTTGGCCTCGTCCACAAAAGGGATTACTAACGGACAGGATGAGCGCTCTAAAATTTTCAAAATTACTGCGTGGTTTGCGTGGACTGAGGACAAGAACGCTGGTAAGGCTACGTCAGACGTTTGTCGAATGCACAGGCCACCGAATCTTACTGGAAGCGTTGCTTGAGTCCATGAGCGGTGGTCAAATTTAATATTAAGAATAGAAGAAAGCGTATGTTTTATGGTGTCGTCTAAACGTTTGAGAAGTTGGGGGAACTTCCAAAGTTGGCAACACCGCAAGACATAAGTAAATTTTGGAACAAATAAGCAATATCGGATTAAGGTAAAAGCCATGTGACAATTTGGAGAAGTCGGTCTAAAGTTTCAGTAAAATTTTGTAATTTATTGTTTATAAAATCCGGAAGGGAATCGTCTAGAATAGGGGAACCTAAGAGAAGAAGTGAACCCTTTTCGATAACTGATAATTGTGGAGCTACTTCTTTGAACCTGGATATAACGGTCTCTGTCCTCACAATTATCAGGGACAAAAAGTTCACATTTTCCAAAGTTTAATTCTAGGCCGATATTTTGGAACTCATGGATTAATGTACGAAAGTCAGAGAGTACAGTAGATGCATCGCTTCCAAGGGTCCCATCATCCAAATACCAAACGTTGAATTTTGAATTTAGAAGTTCGATGGCGGGGTGTATAGCAAGACTGAAAATTGCTGGACCTAAAGGGTCACCCTGTTGGCAGCCAACTTCTGATGGGATGAGATGATTTTTATAAATAAGCTTGGTGGGCTCCTTATAACATTGGAGCATAAAAGGCAAAATGGCAGGCGCTTTAGCTTTTATTTGAGCCAACATGGCGACCCTGTTAACTGAATTGAATGCATTTTTTACGTCCACCTTTAAGAATACACTGTTATTTTGGTTTTTAATGAATGTGCGAAAAGAGTGAACGGCTGCCTCACAGCCACCTTTGCAGGCAAAACCAAGTTGCTTCGGTTGGAAGTAAGAAGCTAGTGAATTAATGGACCTGCAGGCTATTTTGGCAGTGAGGCGCCGGTATGTCGAGCCGACAGCGATCGGCCGGATACCTCCATCTCTTTTCCTCAAGGCGCAGAGGTTTGCTCCATACAAAATGTCGAAACGATATCTGATGCAACCCCCCCGCGAAGCATTAGGTTGCACAAATTCGTGACTTCCTGCAGAAGCTTTTCTCCGGCTTCCCCACAGCAACCGCTGGTGAGATCCTTCAGATGCTGAGGGGTGAGACCGTCGAGACCGCCCGCTGAACCCGGAAGAAAAGACATGATGGCACCGCGAACACTGTCAACCGACGTTTGGAGGGCTGGTTCGGCATCATCGGTGTCTAAGAAAAGATGAGGTGATAGTTGAGGAGGATGTTTATTCTGCAAGGCGGTGAGGGTTTCTGGGGAGTTGGGAGCGATCGTGTCGTTGGAAAAAAGTAGCTGCGCGGCGCCTTTAATGTCTCCCTCACTTATTTTGTTTTCGACATTTTTTATGATGTTATTTTTGGCCGATGAAGGTAAAGAAAAATTTGGGTGTAAATCGAAATCAGAAACACAGTTCTTTTTTACAAGAGACGTGAGGGAGGCATTATTGCGAGGATCCCTAGTAACGTGTAGGATGCGGTAGGGAAAAGTAAATAGATTTTCCCAGGCCTGCCTCGAGTTTTCACTTACAGTTTTGTGTACCGTCTCGGCAAGCTTCTGGACCACAGCTACTCTTGCACCCCTAGGGATCCGCTTGAGTATGGGGACTGAATTTTTCAATTTGGAAATTTCTTGCCAAAAGGGTTGGTGTTCGGTGGAGTTTTGTGATGGTAGAACTACTGAAGGAGAAGGGGCTAACGATAGTTTATGGCACTTACCTATATGGATGCGTAGGCCCCTCTCACTTTGGAAATAGCGTGGTTGAGGACATTGGGTACATTGCACTAAATTTTCCAACGGCACGGTCACAGTATCGGTGGACGTCCCTACATCTTGGCTGCGACTTAACATTGGCTTATAACTTTTATCAAAAATATTATATTAGAACTTGCCTAATGTAAACACAAAAATACTTAAATTAAAAATAGATAAAAATATATAACAAATGAAAAGTCAATCTCATAGGTGGAACTGCGCGCGCACGTATTTTCCTCCCAAAAACGGTCTGGAACTGTCGTCGTAATCGCCGCCGTCGCCTTGGATACGACTTAGCTTCGTTTGTTGTCCAAAAAAACATTGCTATGGCACAGGCATGCACATGATTTGGGATTTTCGCAGGAGAATGGGTATGTGGAGGCCTGCTCATGAAAACACATGTAGATCCACATTTATAGAAAAACTCGTGGCACTTTTTAAGCAGCTGAGTGCCGGATAATATTTTAATTTGGATTTTAGAAATCAGCTTTCAAAAACACGTCCATTCTCAACTTGACATGACAGTTTTTTTTTGTTTACCTACCCATAGTAAACTAAAAACCGTGTACGTGTAGAAAGTAGGTAAATCCTATCTATAGTCTACAAAAAAACTTACTATTGCCGTACTTGTATCAAATTCTATTTTCATCCAACTCAGGGCCCTTCAGATTACTTTACGGCCTTGTCCTTGTATTATTATTGTTCGCTTGCTGGCCTCACCTCACCAATTGCTGTCGCGTAATTAAGTGCTATTAGGTTCCGTCGCCGCATACGTATTGCGGTACGGTCAGTATCAGTTACATATACCTACTACCTATTACCTATGTATTGTCTAACCGCTGCCCGGCTGGACTGCAAATGCAAAATTCCTATTATCCAGTCAAATCGTATACCTGCAGCCATTCGCAAAGTCCTCGTATGAAATGACCGAGTTATCATTAACTGGTTGTCGTTGCTTTTATCGTGCCGGGAGACCATCTACGCCTGCAGTCACTGACGTGAGCAAGGCTATTCAATAAAGAAGCGTCCTAAAAAGGATCCAAACCAAACTGCGCAACCTAAACCCCTATTCTCGTTTTTATTGAATTATAAATGAATCCTCTAGATATCACTGATTTTTGGAGTTCGCACCAATCAAAACGGGTTTGACGTTTGACGTTTATGAGAAAACCATTTTGCAATTTTAACATATCAGGACTGGATTAGCAGAATCGACCTTCTGCTTGCGGAAACAAAACCAAACAGCCATAATACAGGCTCTGCAGAGTTCAGCAGACTACACAGCAAAAATAAGAGCCGAAAGGTAAACCTATCGTATTAATATTATGTATCAATACGATTGGTTATGATGGGATGGTGTCTAAAAGCATACTCTGGCTTTTTTAAACGACTTCCAAAAAAGGAGGCGGTTATACGTTCGGCTGTATATATTTTTTTTTTTTTTTTTTTGTATGTTCGCGGATAACTCCGCCGTCTGTTGGCCGATTTTCAAAATTCTTTTTTTGATGTAAAAGGTATAATCCGAAGTTGGTCCCATTTTCAGAAAATTCGTGACCTGATGATGGGATCCATGAGGAAACGAGGGAACTCCTCAAAATTTATATGGACACATATGGTGGTTTTGACTTTTTCTGAAGTAGTCCAAGCATATGCTACCAAAAAGTAAGATTTTGCTCCAAGGTATACCCTGGATCAAAAAGTACAGAAGGTACTTCTCATAGTATTTTACACTAACACGGAGATCTTTGAACATTACTCTGCCGTTTATGGACCTATTTGCAAAATTATTTTGTTGTTGTAAAGGGCTTAATTCGAAATTGGTCCTTTAGTCACTAAAGTGGAAACGTGATGATGCGATCCATGAGGAATCGAGGGAACTCCTCAAAATTTATATCGACACATATAGTGATTTTGACTTTTACTGAAGTAACACAAGCATATGCTACCAAAAAATAAGACGTTGTACCAAGGTATACCCTGAATCCAAAAGCACTGAACAGAACTCCTCAGTCTTTAAAGATATGCGTTAGGAAATTTCGGAATTGTTTAAAGAACTGCAAGCATATGCCACTTTGTAACTTACAGTAATCATCATCATCATCTTAATAACAATACCTAATGGAAGCTTGGCGCGTATTCAGTTATACATTCGATCGTTTATTTTAGACGTTTTTAAGACGTATTAATAATAACTTAACAAGATATACCACTAAAAAGGGTGAAATTATTATTTTTAAACAAAAAATTAAACCGACTTCCAAAGTAAAAATACACAAAAAAGTATGAAATAAAACTTATTTTATAAATAATTCCCCTTTTAAATTTGTCTATTTCTCTACTTAATCTTCTTAATTTTGAAGTCGTTACCAGCAAATATGAACGTGAGTTTTATAAAATATTGTAGGATATCATTTGGGCTGGTAGCGACTTCAAAATTAAGAAGATTAAGTAGAGAAATAGACAAATTTAAAAGGGGAATTATTTATAAAATAAGTTTTATTTCATACTTTTTTGTGTATTTTTACTTTGGAAGTCGGTTTAATTTTTTGTTTATTATTTAATCATGTTTGATGTCTCACTAACAAACTAATAAAGATGTAAAATTGTCTGTTCATATGTCCTATGTAAAATCGTAAACTATATGCTTTTGATCATGTGATGATCTTTAGCAAAGTTGTTGTGCATGAGCCAGAGAAGGGTTTCGGTCCCTTTTTTAATTTTGGAAAAGGTGTAGGTTGTAGGAGTAGAAGTAAGAGTAGGTGTAGGGGAAGGTTTAAGAGTATGTGTAGGAGTATGTGTAAGCGCAGGTGTAGGTATAGGAGTAGGAGTAGGTGTATGAGTAGGTGTAGGAGTAGGTGAAGTCATTTATTCATTCCAGTTCATATTTAAGACAGAACAACGTCTGTCGGGATCAGCTAGTCGATTATATAATTATTATTTTTAAACAAAAAATTAAACCGACTTCCAAAGTAAAAATACACAAAAAAGTATGAAATAAAACTTAATCTCTAAATAATTCCCCTTTCAAATTCGGCTAAAATTTTTACTATTTCTCTACTCAATCTTATTAATTTTGAAATCGGCACCAGCCCAAACAATATTCCACAATATTTTATACAACTTACGTTCATATTTGCTGGTACCGACTTCAAAATTAATAAGATTGAGTAGAGAAATAGTAAAAATTTTAGCCGAATTTGAAAGGGGAATTATTTAGAGATTAAGTTTTATTTCATACTTTTTTGTGTATTTTTACTTTGGAAGTCGGTTTAATTTTTTGTTTAAAAATAATAATTTCACCCTTTTTAGTGATATATTATGTTAAGTTATTAATACGTCTTAAGAACGTCTAAACTAAACGATCGAATGTATAATTAAATACTCGCCAAGCTTCCATTAGGTATTGCTATTAAGATGATGATGATGATTACTGTAAGTTATAAAGTGGCATATGCTTGCAGTTCTTTAAACAATGCCGAAATTTCCAAACGCACATCTTTAAAGACTGAGGAGTTCTGTACAGTGCTTTTGGATCCAGGGTATACCTAGGTACAATATCTTATTTTTTTTGTAGTATATGCTTGTGTAACTTCAGTAAAAGTCAAAATCACTATATGTGTGGATATAAATTTTGAGGAGTTCCCTCGATTCCTCATGGCTCGCATCATCAGGTTTCCACTTTAGTGACTAAAGGACTAATTTCGAATTAAACCCTTTACAACAACAAAAGAATTTTGCAAATAGGTTCATAAACGGCAGAGTAATGTTCAATGATCTCCGTGTTAGTGTAAAATACTATGAGAAATACCTTTTATATCATCATAATCTGATGATGTATGGTGTGATAGTGGTGATGATGATGATGATTACTCTAACTGACAAGGTGGCATATGCTTGCAGTTCTTTAAACAACGCGAAATCCCCAAACATGTATCTATAAGGAGTCAGGAGTTCTATTCTGTACTTTTGGATCCAGGGTATACCTTGGAGCAAAATCTTACTTTTTGGTAGCATATGCTTGAACTACTTCAGAAAAAGTCAAAATCACCATATGTGTCCATATAAATTTCGAGGAGTTCCCTCGATTCCTCATGGATCCCATCATCAGGTCACCACTTTGATATCAAAAGGACCAATTTGGGATTACACCCTATACATCACAGAAAAAATTTTGAAAATCGGTCCACAGGCGGCGGAGTAATCGTTGAACATACAAAAAAAAAAAATATATATATATATACAGCCGAACGTATAACCGCCTCCTTTTTTGGGAAGTCGGTTAAAAATGAATGTTTGTCTGTATGTCCTTTATAGAATCGTAAACTATGCATTTGATCATGCGATGATATTTCGCAAAGTTATTGTGCATGAGCCAAAGAGGATTTCTGAGTTGATACGACCAATTTTCGACAGATGGCGCCATTGTCAATTTTAATTCTAAGGCGGTACGGAGTTTGCCGGGAGTCGGGACAGCTAGTCTATGTATATACTAATATAATTAAGAGGAAAAGTTTGTTTATTTGCATCGAATAGGCTCCGAAACTATTGGACCGATTTTGATGAAATTTGGCACAGATGTAGATCACGGGAAAGGACATAGGCTACTTTTTATTGTGGAAAATGTACGGCTCCCGCGAAATTTCCAACATCTAGTAGGTATATAAAATTGGATTGTAGTTTAATGTCCCGGTAAAACTAGAGAACGGTTGACCGATTTGGTTCATTTTGATCATGAATTAATAATCGTGGAAGTTCAGGGAAGGTTTAAACAGTGAAAAATATTGGAAAAAATGCGATTCATACTTTAGGCAGCTAGTTTAAAATAAAATAACTTTATTAATGTTATTAACGCGACCAAATGATTATGTTAATTTTAGCGCTTCATTAAAATTTTAATTTACATCATGTGACTGTTGAAAGCTTCGAAATATAAATCGTTAACGTTTACCCTATTTGGTCAGGTTACTACTGGCTACTTATATCTACATAAGGCCTATTTTAAATACCACTAACATCTAGACGTGCGTTTTAATTTTCATAATATTATTATACCTAAGTCAGAAATCAACACTTAGGTAAATCAAGAAATCAATAAATAAACCTCCTAATACCTATGTGCCTACTGCCCTGGTATATGATACAATTCATATTCCTCTTTTTAAGTGTTAATATTGCAAAAGTTATTTATAAACAAGATGCAAGAGGAAAAGTCACGCTAGTACCTACCTACTAACTTATTCTGTGGCAAAGTCGAAATGATTCACTACAATATACATTAAGCGATGACGTATTAATCGCGATTACGATTTACGAGGTATTCACCAGCTGGCTTCATTGATGCTGTATTGAAATTAGTTTTCCACGCGATCTCTCCTATAGAGCAGTGTAGAGTAGGCTACGAACGACCGCGGCTGATTGCTACAGCACATTTGTAATTAACGGAAAATAGTATTAATTTAAATGTTTATCGTTTATTTATTACCAAATTTTAAGTAACTTACCAAGTCGATAAGTGTAGTAAGTCGTGTGCGTGTAAGCCGTTGAAATTTTTAAATAAAACACTATGCAAGGTGACAGTGATAATAAAATAGTGTACCTGCTACTTGTGTTTATTAGTGTAAATATTTTAATGGTGAAACATAATTTAAATAACGTTGTTACGTGCGCGGGAAAGAGGATGTGCTAAATTTGAATACACAACTTAAAATAGTTTCGCCAATCGACAAGAACACTTTCGAGTTTTGTAATAGGTATAATTAGTGATTTGGTGATAGTGACGGTATTAATGGGTTACTTGCGAGCCGCGAGAGAACGCGTCTAGCCGGATACCCGGTGTAAGTGTGCCGACTGCCGACTGCTGCGCGATTTCACCCGCGTCATGCGTGTCTGAGCTCGGAACTCGCTACCCCCGTGTGATTGATTCTATTGGCGCTATAGTATTTGCATGCGAAGACGCGACATAGTAGTGAAAGTGCGGCGCTCACCTGAGCAGTGACGTCGGTCGCGGACATGGGCCATGTGGAAAATATGCGGCGTCAGTAAGGTCGAGCCGGTGTTATTCGAAAATGGCTTCGGTGACGACTATGTAAGAATCATATTGAACTTCAATCTCCATATTATAAATGTAACTTTTTAGGCTATTCATTTGGTCGACAAAAAGGGGGTTGCCTGGAAAGTTTTGCAGGAGTTTCTAAAACTAGTACCTAGTTTTATAGATTTTGTTATACTCTTTTCGAATTTCAACTTAGCCACATGTAACTTGGTCGCTATTGCCGTCATATTGAAAAAAAATGCACCCATTTTTTATTGTATCTTCTTTCACGATAAAAAAATGTATTACAACATTAAACTACAGAAAATTTTTCTACATTTTACGTTTTTGTTAGATCAATAGTACCTAGAACAGAACTCGACTCCTTATAGATACAAGTTTGGGATTTCGGCGTTGTTTAAAGAACTACAAGCATATGCCACTATGTCAATTACAGTAATCGTCATCATCATCACCATCATCACACCATATAATATCACCTTAGTATGATAATATAGTAGGTACTTCTCGTTATATTTTATATCGACACGGAAATTTTGAACATGACTTTGCCGTTTGTGAACCTATTTGCAAAATTCTTTCCTTGTTGGAAAGGTTTAAATTCTAAATTTGTCCCTTAGTTACCAAAGTGCTGACCTGATGATGGGATCCATGATGAATCGAGGGAACTCCTCGAAATTCATTTGGACACATATAGTGATTATGACTTTTGAAAAAGTCCAAGCATATGCTACCAAAAAGTAAGCTTTTGTATCAAGGTAAACCCTGGATCCAAAAGTACTGAACAGAACTCCTGAGTATTTATAGACACATGTTTGAAGAACTACAAGCATATGCCATCATACCACTTACAGTAATCATCATCATCATCATCACCACCATCTTCACACGAAACATCAACATAATATTATTATGATAGTTTTGTGCGCCGATATCATCATAATATCAATCATTATTGTCACTGGTGATTGTTTAGTTTGGTAATTCTTATTTGGGGAAAAAGTCGTTCGAATACCATAGCCTTCCAGAAAATTAGCATAAAATAAGTTTGTGTTGCCGAAAAGTGAAAATAGCGAAGGCTTTTTTGTATTTATAACCTTCATATTTTTTTATAATAAAAGGTATAATGAATATAACTAAAAAGAGAAAATTATTATTTTAAAACTAAAAATGAATAAGTACCGACTTCTAAAGTCAAATGGCACAAAAAAGTATGAAGTAAAACTCATTTTCTAAATAATTCTCCTTTTAAATTCGGCTAAAATTTTACTTTAGAAGTCGGTTTAATATTTTGTTTAAAAATAATTTTATACGCAATCCACAAGGTCATAAAATCTACCAATGAGTTTCCGATGATTAAAGAATGATTTTGCTGTACCCGTTATTTAGCAATTGTTCGTATGTTCCAGCAGCCGACATGGCGGTTATGGGGCGAGGAGCGCGTGGATGGTGCCATATATACAGTCTATTTGAAGAAAGTGCGCTACCATCGTCCCACCGCACGTACCGCTTCTAGTGTAAGTATTTTTTAAGACTATTTGAGTACTATTAAGATTTTTGTGTTGTACTTAAGATGACGCTTTTATTGTAGTGCCTGAGTTTTAAGGGCTTACCCTACTCATATACTTACAAACAAAGTATGGATCTCTTCTTTCCACCCTCTGTGATGCCTGTCAGAAAAATCCGTCCCTGATATGGTCCATTTTCCATAAAAATTCACTTATTTCGTACCACGACTAACGAGCACATTGGAAATTAATCTACAGTATTGGGAATTTGAAAAAAATAAATCGATTTTTAATGTATTTTAAAACTTTATTATTAGTAAGTATAGTCATTTCGTAGTTTTATCTGGAAAGTTTTCCGGGAGTTTTGCAAATTGGCAATTTTATAGATTTAAATGTGTTCTTTTCGAATTTCAACTTTGACACCTTGTATTTTTGCCGCTCGCGCCGCCATATTGGAAAAATGGCGCCTAAAAGCAGTTTTTGGACAATATCTCCTTTCCGACTCATTTTACGATAAAAACAGTTACTTATATACAAAATGAAAATACAGACTAATCTACACTAATATTATAAAGAGGAAAACTTTGTTTGTATGTTTGTTTGTTTGTTTGTTTGTTTGTTTGTTTGTAATGAATAGGCTCAAAATGTACTGGACCGATTTCAAAAATTCTTTCACCATTCGAAAGCTACATTATCCACGAGTAACATAGGCTAAATTTTATTTTGGAAAAAAATAGGGTTCCGTAAGATATTTGGGTTTTTCGGACACAAGGTGTAAAAAATCAACCAGAAAAGTTACTTATTTTGCGTACGCTGCCTAAACTATAAAAGATAGAACCATAAAATGTTCTAATTAATTGTAGATCTTATAAATATCTACAAAAAAGTCCGCGACACACTATACCTATCTATGTCGAGTGAGGCACAACAACCATTTTTTTATTTAGAAATCTTAAATTTTTTTTGGACTACATTTAAACGCGTTTATTTTACTCATGTTATTAATCCTTATCAAAATAAATTATTTTATCACTAAGTACAGTTTATGTAGATAATATTTGGTCTTTGAATGATTAAAATTGGACGTTTGGTTTTGAAGTTATGGCGAAATTAAAATATTACGATTTCTGCTGCACGGCCCGTTGCGAAGTGGGCGTCACCAAGGCGGGGTGCGCGTGCGGGTTAATGTTTAGTTTAGTTTAGTTAAATAGTTTAGTTATTTTATAAACATCAAATTGATAATATCTTAAAATATAATACATTATAATATCTATACACCTATACAGTTAAATACAATTTAAGTGTCTGTTTGTAACTTCAAATTAACAGCTTTTTACATACCTAATGAATCTGAAAGTATATTCGGTACTTACAATAAAATACATTTTTTTTTTATTTTTGTCTGTCCGTCTGTCTGTCAGTCGGTCTGTCTGTCTGTTTGTTCCGACTAATCTCTGCAACGGCTGGACCGATTTTCACGGGACTTTCACTAGCAGATAGCTGATGTTATAGGGTCTAACATAGGCTACTTTTATTTTAGGGTTCCGTTTAAAAAAATAGGATTCCGCTTTCGTTAGTCATAAATAAAGTCGCGGGTAAATTTCAGCGATATCCCAAAGTATTGTTCCACGCGGACGAAGTCGCGGGCAAAAGCTAGTATCTACTATTTACGTATTAACCTTTTTTTCCATAAAGTTTTTGCGTACGAGCGCCTCAAAGTGTACTCCATCTATTTCTATATTTAATATTATATTGTCTAAATATTTAAAAGGCAAACCTGACTGACTCATTTATCAACGCACAGCCGAAACTACTGAACGGATTTCGCTGAAACGTAATAAAGTATAAAAATGCGCGTCTAACTAATGTATCGAACAAAGTATAGATCTATACATATAATAAATCTGTAGAGGGGTCATGTCTGTACATTAAAGTTATCTAAGTGAAAATCAAAATGTGTGGCCTTTATAGACCCCCCGTCTATAAAGGCCACAGAACCTAAAAATGACGTTTTTGAAAAAAATGTCTGTCTGTCTGTCTGTGTGTTTGTTATCACATCACGCCGAAACCACTGGATGGAATAAAATGAAATTTGGCAGGTAGGTAGCTTAGGACCTGAAGGGTAAAATAGGATACTCTTTATCCCGCAAAATTAAAGGGTTCCCATGGGATCTTCAAAAAACTGTACCTACCTGTTTGATGTTATTTCAGGCAATCTACTCGACATATTTTAATAAAACTTGGCACAAAGGTAGATTGGAACATGAAATAACTAACGGTATTTTTTTTTTCTTGGAAACCAAAACGGTTCCCACGAGATCATGAAAAAACTGTATTTTTGAACTTGCTTCACAAACCGAAATAAATCATCATTTTTCGCATGTTTTCTCTTGAAATAAAACCATTAAATTAAAATTATAAAAATAAATCTATTTTTTATCCTACTCAACACAAATAATAAATAGCGAAGGTATAAACCAATAGTACAAGATCTACTTAAACTAAGAATTTGCGAGAGGCGAGCGAGAGGTCAACTTATTTGGTTGTTTTTAATAAGTTACCTACTATTTTTTTAGCCGGTAAAAATGTACCTTGATATTATTTCGTTCAAGCTCTTGAAATATTTGCGTTCGAAATTCAAAATTAAACCGCATACATAGGCTGTGTTCCGCGGAAAGTAAAACGTAGGCAAAATGGCAACCGCTGGTATAAAATAAGCAAAATGGCGGATTATGTTAGCATTACATAATGAAGTTAGCAAAATATGTGCCCTGGCGGATAATCTGTTTTTTTAGCGCTAGCAAGCGCTAACAAGCTCTATTTTCGGCGGAACACAGCCATAGTCTTTTTACCGTATTGATATTGACTGAGCAGAATAGAAGAATAACTGTTTAATAATTTCAAATACTATTCTTTTCTGTGAAAAAATATTTTCAACTTTTATAACATTCGTCTTCTTTAATTTTAGTGAAATAAACTTTAAATTGATGTTATATCTTTGAGTATCCTACCATATTATAGGTACTAAGTAATTGTATATTAGGTTGAACTTGAAGCTTGGTAGGTATCTTATTACGAATAATGGTGTCTACAGACACACGAATTTGGTACGGAGCGTACAGCGGATCTGGTACAGTCCGTACCAAATCCGAGCGTGTGTAGGGGAGTCCGGCGAACATAAGAAGGCGAAGAGTTCGCAGCTATCCGCATCGGATTTGGTCCGCTCCGTACCAAATCCGTGCGTGTGTAGAGCAGTCCGGCGGTTAGGCCGTACAACGGTGTCAGTGTTGCCAACTTAGGGATTTACCACCCAAAATTAGGGAAAATATCTACGGGGGTTTACTAGGGCCCAGGATGTTTAGAGTTTACTCCTTATGAATCAATTTGTATGTAATAATAAAAATTATTTAAATGTGTGTAATTCCCTGTGTGAGTGTGTGAGTCAGGGGCATGAAAATATAATATTGGGAGTGAAATCAGATTAAGACAAGTTAGTTATTCACGCGTAAGTCTTTATGTTAACACATAACCTTTCTTTGTAGCTTATTATCTCTTAGACCTGTCAATGGTATAATTATCAGGGGTAAAGTTTGGGGAGAAATATTTTTGAGAGTTGATATCACTGCCTGTTATCAATGAATTTCGGGAATCATCGCGTCGTCGAGAAACAGCACTGTAAATAGAACTCTGTGCTAATGTAATAGAACTGAAAATCGAACACACGAGCTTTTCGGTCCACTGCATCGTACCTAGGGAATATTATTCGAATATTCGAATATTCGTTTTATTCGAATATTCGACGATTTTATTATTCGAATATGACTGGGTTCAATATTCGAATATTTCGAATAAAACGAATAATAAAAATATTTTATTTATTTTTCAAAAATATGTTATTAGTAGTAATAAACTTAAATATAAGCCGGAAAAGTTTCGTTATTTAAAAAATTTTTTTTATTATTTATTAATATTGTCGTCAATAATATTCTAAAACAGATTTTACTACACTGTACTACTATCTTACTGTTCGATTTCATTTAAAATAACTTTCCTAAAGAGAATTTACCATGATCTACTAGCATAGAAAATTGTAAGTTCCTAATCTTCATAGTTCAGAAATGACAGAGGTGGGTGAAACCAATTTGGAGGCCGATTACTTGGAAGTGGTTGACTTTGTAAAAGTCATGTATAAAACTTTTATTTTAAAGACATAATATTCAACATACACTTCACATTTATGGAAAGCCGGGGTGGCTTTCCATACATGTGAAGTGTACTTAACTATATAATAAAATTATATTTTTGTATCAAACCAAAACTGATATCTAGACGCAATATAGCTAGAAGAGCAGATAGAAAGAGAGACAGGCGGACGAACAGAGTGAAACGATAAAGGATACCTAGTTAAGTTGATTATTACAGTATTACACTAACCTGCAAAACTAAATACAAATCGTTTAAAATTTCATACTTTTCAAAATATTATAACAAGATATATCAGTTTTCTTTAAAAGTAATAAAATATATATATCAGTATATTATTTTTATGTTTAAACAAAAATTAACAATTTTAATTTTAGTCTTAAAGACTAAATTTACATGTTATATAAAATTGCGGTTTTGAATAACTCTTTGACAACAGCTTGTCATACTGAAAACGAGGTTTTGGAGCCGAATTATGCAATATTCTCTCACATTCTTATATCAGGGCGTGTTTTAGTGCTGTGAGGGTACTAACTGTAGGTGATAATTTGCGGCTTCTGACTAGCTTTCTAAGCTCTTCTCAGGGTATACTTAATCGGGTTGAGGTGAGGACATTAAAGATAATCTTTAAGACTCTTGACCATATCTTTCTCCAGGTAGAGGTCCAATTGTCATGGCCACATACTCAGTGCGGATTCCTGAAGGTATGCCAGCCCATTGTATAATATGTACTCTGCCTGAGCATACTGAACTCTATATAAAAAGTAGGCTTGAAGATATCCCCTACCAGGTCACGTTTACTTAGCCTCCCTTCAGAAGTTCACTTTAACTTGTGAAGTTAAAGTGAGTAAATCCACTCATCTGAGATCAAAATTCTGGACTATTCTCGTTCATCCTTTTGTATGTGTTCACGGATGTATCACAGTGTTGCTACTCGATACTAGGGCTCTCGAGATTGGTCTCGAGGTTAGACCACTCCTTCTTCGCCTCGGTCTTTAAGGGTTTCAGATTTACTTAAGCAAGTCTTCTTATTACTATTATTACTGAGTCTGCCATTAAAGTCTTGCACGGCCTTGTCAAATGTTTTTCAGTCTCTTTGTACCGTCGCTTTATCTTCTGATCGGTTCGTAACGTGACACACTCCGTTGTTGCAGTAAAACGCATGATGCCTACTTCTGCACTGATGCCTTCTGCCTGACCTAACTTCCTTTTTGTAATAAGTGTCATCGTGCAAGAAAAAAATGAAAACATAAAGAGACCAAAAATATGGCTAATTTGAAAATGGAAAAAGGTTATTTTTGTTTTAAAGATTTTCCACCCACTTTTACCAACTATGAATTTTTTTTGTTATGTTAACATAACATTAAAATCTTTTTTGAGTGCTTTTTATTTTGACGGTTTATCTTGTTTACTTATTGTTACTACGGTTTATATACACATGTACCGATTATGTCTGGAGCAGACCATTATGCCAGCACGATACTCGTGTGTTAAGAGTTTTCGGCTGCATTATATTAGAACAGAGCACTATTTACAGTGCATTTCGATTTCTGTGCAATGTTCCAACTCTGCAAATATATTTCTCTCCAATCTTAAACAATAAAAAAATATGTTCTGTAATATTAATGTTCTTTATAGGTATATTAAATTATACTAACAAAAACTTAATTTAAAAGTCAGACTGTAGGTCTGACTTTTTAAATCGATTGTCTATGTTGAATCGATCAATAGCTTGACTCAATTAAAAACCAGAAAATACGAACCTCTAAAACAAACCCCAAAAATGCTCTCCCTTAGAGGATCTTTTCCTTATTTTTTGGCAGAAACCAATTAGTTGGCAACCAAATCCATGGTCTGCTCCAGACCTAAACCGTTCATGTGTTAATAGTTTTAAAAAGTTATTCCAATTTTAGTATTTTAAGTTTGAAACTTAAAATAAGTTTTTTTTTAATTAAAAATACGTTGCTTTTTAGAGTAATTTGTGAAACACTTCACATTTTAATATTATTAAATATGCAGGTATATATAAACGCATTATATTACTTGTATTTAAAGTTTATTACCAATATTCGTATTATTCGAATTATTCGAATTTATTCGAATAGTGTTTAGCCATTATTCGAATTATTCGAATAGTAAAATTTGTCGAATAATAACATTCCCTAATCGTACCAAATCCGTGCGTGTGTAGCGACACCGGATTCGGTCTGCGAATATGGTCCGCTGTACGCTCCGTACCAAATTCGTGTGTCTGTAGATGCCTACTCTGCAGCAAACCGCAAAAGTTTTTACAATACCTATACTAATATTATAAATTCGAAAGTGTGTCTGTCTATCTGTTACCTCTTCACGCTTTAACCGCTGAACTGATTTTGATGAAATTTGGTATAGACATACTTTGAGTCCTGGGAAAGGACACCGTAATTTTTCGGCATAAAAAGTATCCTATTACTTTTTATACCGAAAAAGTACGGTGTTTCTTAGGGATATAATGTATTATTCTGTGTATATTTGACTGTCTTTCACTGCTAAAAGGTTGATCCGATTTGAATGAAAGTTGGTATGGTAGTGGTTAATTCTTTGGACAAACGCGTAGTCTACTTTTATTCCAAATCTATACTTCTATACTAATATACTACTATTAATATATTAATATATTATACTTCTATACTTATAATATTATAAATGCGAAAGTGTGTCTATCTGTCTGTTACCTCTTCACGCTTTAACCGCTGAACCGATTTTTATGAAATTTGGTATAGACATACTTTGGGTCCCGGGAAAGGACATAGGATTTTTTTTATCCCGATAAAGTAGTGATCCCGCGGAATAATATATTTACGCGGGCGGAGCCGCGGGCAAAAGCTAGTACCTATATAATAAGTTTGCAACGCCTCGCAATTGACGTAATACATTAATTTAATGAATTGATGACTTGAAAAAAAGGCCATCTTCCAAATTATTTATCTCAAAAACTAAGTAGAATTGGCACACGGAAGTTCTACTCTTAAGTTTGGAATTCAAGACGCTCGCGCCATCGACCTATGGGTTTAGTTTAGGTATGTCCGATTTTGAGGATTTCTAAAACACTGTGCGCTCACAATAAAACTCTGGAATGAACTGTTTCCGAATCACTACGACCTTCAAACCCTTTTTTAAAAGGCCGAAAGTGCTCTTGTGACTCTGATCTTGCGGGTGTCTAATCGTAATATCGGTAATCGCTTTCAATCAGGTAATCTGTCTACTCGTTTTACCCCTATTTCATAAATACATTATACATACATATTTATAAATGAACAAAAAGTTAACATAATGTTGATATTTTTATACAAATAAAATTAGGTGTATGAATTTCCATAAACAGCTTGTATGAGTGTGTAATATGTTGGATGACTCACGCGCCTCACAAAACAATGATATTATCCGTTCATTCGTCATTCTCCGAAACAACTAACATACTTGTGGCGTTTACGTGCATTAACTCATATACCCAGTACCCATCTAATTTCCTGTCGCTATCGAATTCCTAAAAATTTTAATGTCGGCAAATTTGTCGGTGTGATCGTGCATGAGTGCACGTGCTATAACAATTTAGAATTAAATATCCAAATATTGTCCTTAATGTCGTTTATGGGCTGAGTTTCTGGGTTTACCAACAGCAAGTGTTGCAAGCATGATTATTAAAATCATTATTTTTATTGTATTAGTGAAATACATTACGGCGTTTCACCGACGGTGCAGCGGCAAAAATTCATGCAAATGCAAGTGTAACCATACCCACTATAGCTAAATCATTCATAGAATGTATTAAATATACTTAGAAATAAATGTTTATGTTTTCAGGAGTCTGATGATGAAATTTCTCACCTCGAGTGGGAGACGGTACGCGTGAGATTCGTGAAAGCGGGCACCGTCGAGCGACTGGTCGAGGCGCTGGCCACTGACGACGGGGAGCTCGAGTCCACATACGTTAATGTTTTCCTCGCTACATACCGGTATGTGCTCTGGAATGTTTGTAAAGCAAACTTTAAACATCATTTTTTCGTATCAAGATAAGCTCTGAAGCTATTTAGTATTTTGCAACTAATCATTGACGTCTCCACCCTCTCCCCTCGATATGTAACTGATATAAAAATCATTTGGATCGTTTACAGTATTATATTTTTGCCGAATAATAATTTTGTATAACCATTTATTTTCAGATCATTTGCTGAGTGCAGCAGAGTGCTTGACCTTCTGTTGCGGAGGTACGAAGCACTCGCTGCGGAAGATGTATCATCGGCCGGTGATACGTCACAGCAACACAGAAAGTTAGTACCGATATTTACGTATTACATATAGTGTTGCCCAAATCAGTCTTGGTCTTGGTCTTGCAGCAAGAGTCTCGCAAGAGTCTCGCAAGTCTCGCAATTACCTTTTAGCCTATTGCTATTTATTAAACGTTATTTTAGATATTAGAACAACTTAATATAACAACGTAACGTAATACCTACTCTATAACGTTGTTCTGAGATCTAAAATAACGTTTAATGAATAGCAATAGGCTAAAAGGTAATTGCGAGACTTGCGAGACTCTTGCTGCAAGACCAAGACCAAGACTGATTTGGGCAACACTAATTACATAGTTTTGATTGAATTGTTATCTTCCTTCTTACATTTTATCGTACGAATATAAATTTCCGACTTTTGCTGAATGGCCATACGTCTTCTAGGACTCTGGTGGCATGTCTCCACGTTTGGTTGGACACCTACCCGGAGGACTTTCGCCAGCCCCCCCACCACCCCGCACTGCAGCAGCTTCTCGCCTTTACACAGCTTCATTTGCCTGGCTCTGAGCTACATTCGAAGGTTCATTTTTTTAATTGTAAACGTTTAATTTTGCCATAGGTGTTTTAAATGCAAATTTTCCCTTTATATAAAGTTTATACATGAATAGAAATAGTGTAAAATCATGTATTTTGAAGTCATATTTTCCGCAATTATTATCTAAACCAAGTACATATTGTGTAGTAAATGGTAATTTACACACAAGTCCTGCACGAGTGTATTTTTGAATGACACGTTTACTGACATGTTTAAAATTCCTTGTAGAATGGTTTTAACGGTCTTTTAGATTGTATCAGTTATAATTACAACTGCACAAAAATGGTTTCGTAAAATATACGAGCCACGAGAACATATACTTAACTTCTGTTTTTTTTTCAGGTGTTACATAAGCTAGCATTTTTCAGTGCCGATCGTAATGGCATCACCGCTGGAAACGCCGCCGGAGTGTGCCTTGCGCCCGGGATGCGCCTTACCGCGCACCTTACTAGCGCTTATCGCCTGCCCCACGTACCCCACCGCCATTTTGCCGAACAACTCACTCGAATGGACATGGAACTATTTAAAAAAGTTGTACCCCATCAATGTTTAGGTGCAGTTTGGTCTCGTAGGGATAAAGATAGATCGCACGATGCCGCGACTGTTTTAGCTACAATCAATCAGTTTAATGCCGTGTCGTTCCGTGTTATATCGACCGTTTTAGTCGAACCGAATCTCAGGCCTCTGGAAAGATCAGATATACTCGCCGCTTGGCTCGACATAGCTCGTGAGTTAAGGGTATTAAAAAATTTCTCATCGTTAAAGGCCATAATTTCGGGCTTACAAAGTAATCCCGTTTATAGATTGAAAAAAACGTGGGCTCTCCTATCTAAAGAAAAGACAGAACAATTTGAGGAGTTGGCTAGAATATTTAGTGAAGACAATAATCGGTGGGCTCAACGTGAACTTTTAATGCGAGAAGGTACCGCAAAATTTGCAGACACGGTTGGCGAAAATGATAGACATTTGCAAAAATTATTGCACGAGCGCGGGTCACCTGGAGTCAGCCATGGAACGATACCATATTTGGGAACTTTCCTGACAGATTTGACAATGATCGACACGGCAATTCCTGATACTGTTTGCGAAGGGCTTATTAATTTTGATAAAAAAAGAAAAGAATTTGAAGTTTTGGCGCAAATTAAACTACTGCAGGGCGCTGCTAATGCTTATCATTTAGCCTCCGATCCAATGTTTGATAGATGGTTCGATTCTGTATTAGTTCTGGACGACAAAGAAGCGGATAAGCTCTCGTGCCAAATCGAGCCTCCCACGAACCTTCCTAAAGAACGCCGTCCTAATAAAAAGTTAAGCGAAAATAATGGGAACTGTCATAGAAAGAACGATTCCATCGCGAGCACCAGTTCCAGTAGCAGCTCGCAGTTTTACTGCGAAACCGATGGCGCCGGGCTATCCAAAAGAGACAGCTTAGAAAGGCGAATATCTCCCACGAGGCTCTCCCATGGATCTTCGTCATCATCCATACCCTCGTTAGACGTCTCGCTGTCTAGTGCGAACAGTGGACAGAAAGGAGCAAACGGTAAAGGCGTCGGAATAAGTCCAGCTCATAATAGAAGCGGTCCAGACTTTTATATAATTCGCGTAACATACGAAACCGATAACGTCGAGACGGACGGCGTGGTACTGTACAAGTCTATAATGTTAAGTAACAACGAGCGCACACCGCAAGTTATACGCAACGCGATGCTAAAACTCAATCTCGATGGTGATCCCGATATATACACGCTAGCGCAGGTGTTACCAGAAAGAGGTTAGTATAGTTAAACTGCCCTTTTCTCAAATAGAAAGTAGAGTCCGACCGAAACTGGTTTTCCGGCCGAAACCGAAACTGAAACCGAATATTCGGCCGTGGCTTCAGTTTCGGCCGAAACCGAAACCGAAACTCACGTGGTCAAGTAGAAAATTCCTTAAAATACTGAAATTTGGTGCATTTTATCCATTATTCTGCATTAATTAGGACATGAAATGGAAACACGGTATATTACTTTTGTTGTAATCATTTATTTAATATAATATTAAAAAAATATTAATTATATTATTATAATTATGTTTTCAAATTCAGTTGCGTTGTCAAAGCGTTGCCGCAAGAAACGAAGTTAGGCGAGCGTGCACGAAAACTTCCGAAATCAGTTTCGGTTTCGGCAAAAGTTTCGGCCACTTTTGGCCGAAACCGAAACTGCCGCCGAAACTTGATTTTTGGCCGAAACTCGGCCGAAACCGAAACAGAACTTTCGGTCGGACACTAAATTAGGAAGTAAACGAAAAATACAATGTCTTCTTTTTTTTCAGAAATGGTATTGCCAGCAAACGCAAACGTTTACTATGCAGTCAATACGGCGTACAATCTGAACTTCATTCTGCGGCCGCGCAAGAGCCAACAGAGTGAGGCGATAGCAAACGGAAAGGCGCGCAACAAACGGAGTTGATTGTGTCCCCACTTCGCGACATTGTTCTGTGGGTTTTTACCTTGTAGTGTAATATGATTGCCATGTGACCTGATTGTAGACAATGTGCGCGGGTATTTGTTTGTGTGAATGCGATTTACTGAACTTAAATTACTTTACTGCCGATAAACATCATAAATAATTATTTTATAACATTACTGCTTCACTTACGACTGATGTTGTTATCTTAATATTATATCTGTAAGTTCTTAAACATGTGCAAGAACAAGAAGAACTTGCAATAGGTATCTAATATATTTTATGAGATAGTCTCCTTATATAAACAAAGGCAATTTATATATATCTGTATGTTAGTCCTAACGTCCTAACGTTTCTAACGTTGTTTTAGATACTACGGTAAAGCATGATTATCCGCGTCTAATCTATCTCAATATCTGAATGGCTTTCAGGAACAAGAAAAACAGTACTGTAAATAGAACTCTGCGCTAATACAATACAACTGAAAATCGAACACGAGTGTCGAGTCCGATCATGTTAAAACGTTTGTGTTTAAATTAGAAAGATTTTAAGACACTTAATTAATTTTCTCTATACATTTGGATACTTTGAATAGAACATAGCTACTGCAGTCCACCTGATTTTTTCATAGTTTTACTAGTTACTTTTAAAGGTAAAATGGACAATGCATTTTATTTTTTGTACTTAATGTTCGTGTTATTGTTTAAAATATTATGTATAAGCTCTCAATGCCACCTGTAACTTAGTCTTATTTTTACATTTTTCTCATAGGTAGTGTTAGCGAAATATTTGTATATATAGTGGTTATATAATTATTGTGTAAAAATGTGAATCTCCTAAGTTAATATAAAATAATAAGCCAAAGGCAAAATTATTATCTGTAGCGGGTGCTATCTCACATTAGCTTTAAAGTTTCTTACCGTGATTAAATTGGTCTGATTAACCTAAAAATTCTAAAAATGATTTTGTAAATGAAATACTTACATTATAAGTTTCAAAGGTAAAACGTGTGTACACGACTCTCGATGGATTGGTGTTCATTATATCGATATTTTTCGAGGAAAAGACTTAATTAAACATGATATTGCTAAAGTACTGTTTACACTTTATACTCGTTGTACTTTATATCCTGCCTCTCTAATCTAGAAAAATCTTACTTTTTAAATTTTTTATGAGATATACAATGTGCCTATTATAAAACTTTTTACGTGGTTTACTTGGGGAGGTATGCTAAAATCGACTCTTTTTTACTATCTCTAAGTCTTATGAATTTAATATACTTAGTCCACATTTTTCGCCGATTGCAAAAAGTCTATTGTTTACCAATAATAATTGTTTGCAATAAGATGCATAAAATAACTATATTAGCTAATTGTCTTTAAATAAGCTTTGATGCATAACAATATAACAAGATCCCTAGGTATACTAACGAAAGCGGCTTCGAATAATTTTTCATTTTTTCATTATAAGTACCTAAGCGTTTAACCTTATGCGGATAATGCGCCTATTTATTATAATTGTTTAGACGTTATTGCCTCTGCAAATATTATAACTATGTTACCCATACTACCAAGAAACAATCATAGATCGATAGTGAGTTGAGTTGTAAATAGCATTACCTAACAGTGTGAATGTAGTTTACTCCAGTATCCCCATTTAATGTGTTATGTATTTGTAATAAATTAAACAATAATTATTATTATTTATAACTGTTTTGATTTTTCTTATTTCTCATATTATTATGACTTAAATATAGGTATGTGAGGTGATGGACACTCGGTGCTTTGAAGATACTTGATATATAAGAATTAAGATATACAGACTCAGTCTGCTAAATATTGCTCTTACTGGCTCTGTATTACAGAGCATGGGCGTAGCTAGGGGGGGGGGGGGGTTAGGGGGTTCAAACCCCCCCGAAATGGGCTGGCTGGTCCATGTGGCAGACCCACAAACAGAAGCGTATTTAGAAATTTTGCGCCCAAGGCCAAGTAACATATTTTGCCGCCCCATTAACCCTATCTGAAAGATGATCAAAAGCCTAAAACAAAACTTTAATAACTAACTTGTTTATATTGTATGTGTTTATGTTAAATGCGTTCAAACTGAGAAAGCGAGCGAATGTTTTTTACGCTTTAACTTGTTAAAATCTTTTATACTTTAAGCCCTGAAAGAATAATTGTACTTTAGATAAAAACAATAAAATCAATAGACTTAATAAACAGGGATCGCGAACCTATGGCACGCGTGCAATCGAATCCTCGAACGTATAGCATGCGAATATTTTGGGCACGTCACTCATCACAAAATTTTGTAATTATGTACTATGAGAAAAGTGTGAAATATGTATTATATTACAAACCTAAAATAATAAGTTATTTGTCATCTATTTTCAACACCAGAAATAACACTAATTTTACTTTAATTTAAATTACAAAATGATCCTATTTTCACAGTCTTTTAGGGTTTAAAATTTGAGCAGATTTAACCTATTAAATAGGAAAAAATTTTTGTTTAACATAAAGAACATATTATATTATTTAGTAGCGATGTTCTGTTTTAGCCGGTTTATTATATGATATTATTAAGAAGTTCATCATTATTCAGTATATAATTTTAACGATTGAATAGATTTTAATCTAAAGAATGGGAAAAAAAAAAAATTCTCGCTCGCTTCGCTCACTCGTGTTTGGCTTACAGAACATATTACTATAAAATTTAGTATCGACGTTCAGTTTTAGGCTTTTGATATTTGTATTTTTCGAATTACACAGTCTTTCAGGGTTTAAAGCTTAAAATAGATAAAACCGAGAAAAAAAAATCTAATGTGCCCAGGGCCTCTAATAGGTTCAAGACGGCCCTGGTTATTTAATGTACTTGTAGTCGTTTTATTTTCTTGAGGCCCCCCCCCCCCCCCGAAACTAAATCCTGGCTACGCCCATGTTACAGAGCCAGTAAGAGCAATATTTAGCAGGCGTGACATCGGTAGTATACGACATAACTTTGTGGACGTAGGTGTCCATGGCTAGTGGGCCAGCCAGTAGGCACCCTGGGCAAAATAGTATCAATTTTAATGGTCCTCTCACTTTTTATTATTATTAGCTGGTAAGGGGCCGTCCATTAATCACGTGATGTTTTTAACAACTTTTTAGACCCCTCCCCTCCCCCTGGTGATACGTGGTGAGGTTTAATAATACCCCCCCTCCCCCACCTAAGATCACGTGTATTTTTTTTACATAGTAAGCAGGTCATGTTTGAAGAAAAACTTTAACTTAAAAACAGTTTAATCGAATAATTTAAGCAATTAAAAACAATACGAGTCATTTGTCTTGTAAGTATTTAAACAACACTACGAATCTACAACCGATAATAATTTCCGTACGTATAGACTAGATTCGAAAATTAATACACGTGATGTCTCCTTATACCCCCTCCTCCCCTTGGTGATACTTGGTGATTTTTTTTCGGACCCCCCTCCCCCTTTAGGCATCACGTGATTAATGGACGACCCCTAACCGCAACTTCGTTGCCGTGAACTTACGGGCAAACGAAAACCTTTTTTTTATACAGACCCCTAAGATAAAAGTAGAAGCTATTTACTCCTTACAAGATCATATTGTGTAGGTGAAAGTCGGTCAAAATTGGGCCAGCCGGCTTAGAGATTAGCCGAAAGAAACATACACACAAACGTTTAAAAATCGATTTTTTGGCGTAGGTAAATATAATAATACCTAACAATTAACTATATCTATGGACGCTCCACACCACGTCTATACCTACTCGAAGAACTTGTGTTACGGGGACCAGACAACGGCAAGTATATAGGTATAATACTTTTATATTTTACATACACACCTATTTAAGATTTTTTATTGTTGCTGTCCCGACACACGTTCTATCTCAATTCTCAAATATGAACTAGATATGAGCGCCGATGGGTGGTAGGTCGCCGGCGCCGGCGGCGATATACCTACTTATTTCAAGTAGGCTGTAGGACTTACTTGAAATAAGTACAGGCTGGCTTATCTAGGATCACTAGATAAGCCAGATCTAGCCTAGGTTAGGATATTTGATCTCACTTGCAAACGTGGTCGTTTTCCCGAAGAGTGTTGGGGGTTTAACACCCATATCATTAGTTGTTACCTCGAGATTTCCTCCACTCGACTCAACCTCAATCCACGAAAGTTGTATCATTAGTTCAACAAAATTCCCTCGACTTGAGGAATTTCCTTCAGCGAGTCGAGGAATCAACTGTCAAACTTAAGGTACCTCAGGACGTACCTTGAGGCTCCCTCGAGCGAAGCTCGAGCTCCCTTTAAAAAGAACCATGGAGGTTTTTTGGAGGTCGTATATTTAATTATACAGCGCATAGATAGTTGCGAACACGACAATACAAGATAAACAAAGGGTTATCACATCATTCTGTCAAATTCGGATCGAGTTTTAATGGTTACTATTGGTGTTAACATAAAAAAAATTTTTTTCTATGATTATTTATGACGTCATACCTCCACTCAACCTTACTGGAGGAGGTAGAAATTACGTTTAAGAATACCAAACTCGAGGAACTTCTCAAGGATACCTTAGATGAGGTTGAGTCAAGGCGGATCTGAGGAAACAACTAATGATACTGGTGTTAGTCCCTCCAACTTCCTGTTTTTGGTGTTAGGTATTAAGACTGTCTTATTAGCGTTTACTGTTAGCTTGACCCTTTTGCAACAGTTTTTGACGACTTTCTGCAGTGCTGATTGAGGTAGTTTTCCAATCACAGCATTAAAGCGCATTATGCAGCATAATGCTTAACGTTGAATGTTTCAACTACTTACAGCAACGCTTCGCACAATCACTCTCAAAAGTACTGCTTTCTCGTGTTGCGTGCAATCGACACCATGTCAGTGGTAATAAATTAATAAGTGTTTCTTCTTTAAACTGACATTAATCGAAATTTGATTTATATATATTAGGTCATTACATATGAAATTGGCGTTTTGTAAGGAGGATCATAAAGTCGATTTTTTTAAACATAATAGATTTATTTAATCGAAGTATTATTTTACTTTATTCAACCATTGCTATTTATGCACTTTTGCCATCTCATAGTAGTTCAATGTTGCCTACTAACTAACTAAGTTAAGTAAAGTTACTTAAAAACCATTCGGACAGGAATCAATAAAATCTTTGAAGGCGCTTTGGACTGCCCTATCGGAGTTGAATGTTTTCCCTTGCAAGAAGTTATCCAAATTTCTAAAAAATGGTAAATTGTTGGAGCAAGGTCCGGGGAGTACGGTGGATGTCTTAGACATTCCAATTAAAGCTCCTCTAATTTGGTAGCCGCAGGGGCGGATCGTGAATTTGTGGGGCCCTGGGCTGAAACTACTTAGGGGCCTATCTAAGTACTCAACTAATAGTCATGTAAAAAAACGTTTTCTATAATGATATTATTACATATTCTTTATTGCACAAAAAAAACATAAATATTACTTAAATCTACGCAAGTAAAAAGTTGTACAAAAGGCGACCTATTGCTGTGGTAGCTTTCTCTTCCAGGCAACCTTTGAGTGAGAGAGAACAACGTGGGTAACACTGAAAATGTTTAGAACTGACCAACATTGTTAATAAAAACTTTTTTTGAATTTCAATTTTAGAACTCTTTGGTAACCTAATGTACTATATTGCATTCATTTGTCATTTCTTTTTGTGAATTGGCGGCAAATCTAAAACTCTTGTTATACGTGAAAATGAACCTAACGCGAGAAAATTTTCGGTCAATGATTTATTATGACTTTCGTTGTGGGCTTACTCAACAACAAAGCTATGATAGGCTGCGATTAGCATTTCTTAATGAATTCCCATCTCGTGCCACTATTTACGATTGGTTTAACGAATTTAAGCGTGGACGTAGCAATCTTAATGATGATCCGCGTGAGGGACGTCTTTTAACAGCAACTACTGAAGATAACATCAGTGCTGTGCGACGCATGATAGAGTGACCTATCAGCAGGTACGGGCAAGCCTAGGCATTGGTTTGAGTCAAGTTCAAAAAATATTACACGAACATTTAGGCGCCAGGAAGCTTTGTATAAGATGTATTCCCCATACTTTAACCGACGACCAGAAACACCTTTGCATGGACTGATGTCGCCAAATGTTACATAAGTTCAACGGCGGTGACTCAAATGCTGTATTTGACATCGTCACAGGTGATGAAAGCTGGATATATTGCTACGAACCCGAAACCAAAAGACAATCAGCTCAGTGGGTGTTTCCTTTCGAGGATCGGCCAACTAAGGTAAAGAAAGGAAGAAGTCAAGGAAAAATGATGATTGCCTCATTCTTTGGTCGGAAAGTTGATTCGCGACAGTTGTGCTAGAAGATGGAAGGACAGTTACTGCAGACTGATATGTCAATCGCTGTTTGCCTGTTGCCTTGAAAAAAATTCGACAGCAGCGCCCTCGAAGCAGGATCCTCCTTCTCCACGACAATGCTTCAGCGCACTCCGCAAAACAGACTGTTGAATATTTGACTATGGCAGGTGTCGAGATAATGAGTCATCCGTCATACAGTCCTGACCTGGCGACCTGAGACTTTCATTTATTCCCAAGAACTAAAGATACAATTCTGTAAACACTCGTTTACAGAATTTAAACACTCGTTAACACAATTCGTAATTAAAATTAAACCCGTAATAAGCTCAACGTATGGAAATCTATTAATTAATACGTCAATTTAAACTCGGCCAAGCGATAGCGCTGTCCAGGAAAATCGCCCCTTTGGCATAGTGACATCTATCGTTGGGCATTGAAACTAATAAAATATATCAATAATATCGCCATTTGAGCTGTACAGCGCCATATATCGCAAGACCAGTTAACTACATTTCACATATCTTTTTAAATCTATCTTTAAACAATTACATTTTGGTTTACTTTATTTTAGTTTAAGTATTTATATTTAATTACTTATAATACTTATGATTTTACACAATCATATTTAATATGAAAAAAAAAATCATGAATATATGTATAAAATAACCAAATAGTTTCAATAAATAATATTCATTTTTATACCTTAAAAAATTAATGAAAATCAGCATGAAAACATCCTTTCACACGTATTTTCCGCCTTAACTCAATTCATAGAAGTATGCAATTTTTTTCAATGTTTTCTTATGACAATATCACGTAAAAATATCGCCCGTAAACCGACTTTACAGACAACCATTTTTTAAATTCAAATTATCGCCTATTGTTTTAAGCGGGGTCTGGGGGCCCCTTGTAACCTCGGGGCCCTGGGCTGCAGCCCAAGTAGCCCTTAGGTAGATCCGGCCCTGGGTAGCCGTCTGTTGTGCAGTGTGTGGGTCTAGCGTTGTCCTGAAGCAGCAATGGCCTAGAGCGAATGACCAACCTCGGTTGTTTAGCAGCTAGCTTTTCCATCATGATTTGCAGTTGCTGACAATAAACATCTGCCGTAATCGTCTGGCCAGTTTCAAGAAAGCTGTAGTCAATGACACCAGCACTAATCCACCAAATGCTCACAAGTAGCTTTTTTGAGTCAATTTTCGCTTAGGACAAGCTTTGGGTGGTTCGCCAGAGTTCAGCCATTGCGATGAGCATTTCCGATTATCGTACACGATCCACTTTTCATCATAGGTAATGATTCGATTTAAAATCTCTTCATTATTGTACCGGTTGAGTAATGTAACGCAGCAGACGACGTGCGTGAGTTTGCTGCACTCAATTCATGAAGTACCTACCTTTCAAGCTTTTTCACCTTCCCAATTTGCTTCAAGTGGATTAAAACAGTTTTATCACTAACACCGTAGCCTGCAGCTAACTCGGATGTGGTTTACGATGGATCCGCTTTCACAATAGCCTTCAATTCTTCATTATCAAACTTTGGTCTCTAGCCGTCCACGGGGCTTGTTTTGCAGGTCGAAATTTACAGAACGAAAACATTGGAACCAAAAACGCACCGTGTTTTCTTTTGCGATACCGCCGCCATACACATCATTAATCCTTCGAGCTGTTTCTGCAGCACTGGTGCCACGGTGGAATTCGTACCTACTCGAAAATAATAAGATATTTCAAGTTTTCCATTTTATAAACAGAGTGACGCAAAGAAAAAACCAAAAGAGTAAAAAACATGTTACGTGGTAGAGCCATGCTTCGGCACGAATGGGCCGGCTCGACCGGAGAAATACCACGGGCTCACAGAAAACCGGCGTGAAACAGCGTTTGCGCTGTGTTTCGCCGAGTGAGTGAGTTTACCGGAGGCCCAATCCACTACCCTATTCCCTTCCCTACCCTCCCCTATTACCCTATTCCCTCTTAAAAGGCCGGCAACGCACTTGCAGCTCTTCTGATGCTGCGAGTGTCCATGGGCGACGGAAGTTGCTTTCCATCAGGTGACCCGTTTGCTCGTTTGCCCCCATATTTCATAAAAAAAAAAAAAAAAAAAAAACAAATGAATTACGGTTTTCGAAACACAAATGCATGAGTAAATCTTCTTGTTCTTCTTTCTTCTTATCTTCTCTTCTTCTTTTTTCTTATATATAAAAATGAATTGCTGTTTGTTAGTCTCGCTAAAACTCGAGGACGGCTGGACCGAGGCGATGTGGCTAATTTTGATCTTAAAATAATCGTATCAGTTCAGAGAAGGTTTAAACGGTGAAAATTTAATTTCATAGTTAAGGCAGAACAACGTTTGGCGGGATAGATAGTAGCAGTATAAATTTGAAATTGGAACTCCTAACCAAAGAAGATACTCGTTTATTTGAGATTGAAATGGCCTGTACGACAAAACGCTCATATGTAAGGACCTATAACACATCCATGACCCAGGAACTTAGAAAAGCTTTTTTGTTCCTTCGGCGGGATTCGAACCTGCGACCCCGGCTTGAGCACCAACGCGCTCAACCACAGCCACAGAGGTCTTGCAAACTAACTAAATCCAGTATACTGTATATTTAAGTAAATTACTGAGTCGTGCAATTTAACTTTAACACCTAGGAGAGAGATTTAACTGTAAGACCTAACAACAACTCTGTAAATATCGCAAACATTTTCTAAAGTATAAAGATATTTGTTCAAAGAGAAGGTCCCAATTTCCTTTCCGTTGGTCGAACTAAGCAAATATACCCTCGTTATTGGATCTTTGAAAGCCTTCTAAAACGTTCCTCGACCGTTGCCCGTCTCTGAGCTTTAAAAATTTCAAATCACTCGTTTTTTAAGGTTCCGTAGCCAAATGTCAAAAAACGCCCTTATGGACCCTAAGTTTAGTAGCTTTTTTGATAGTTTTCAGTATTCTTTTTTTAGTAGAAATCGACTTTAGTACTTAGTTTCGAATAAACACAGCTGACAACACTGGAACTAATCGCTTATTCGCTTCAGTCCATACGGCGGACTGTTCTCAAAATTGCACACAGACGATACGATTCCGTTCAGGCCGAACTAGAAGGAAAACCGGACCGTAGAGAGGGAATTACAAAATTTAGAGAGAGAAATGAATGAAATCTTTTTGTAGGTCAATCAGTAGTAGGTATTAAATAACCTTAGAAATAATGTTTAAGATTTTACAGAAGGAAACAAGTTGAAAGTTTCAAAGCTCGTAAGTATCTACCTACATATTTTTACTTTGTATCTGAAGTGTGTTAAATTGCTCAAAATGCATAGTCGCATCATATACATGCAGACGCCAGTAATTACGGTTAAAGAGGTCTGAGTCGGGAGTGTCAGTTCAAAATAAGATGAAACGCTTTAAAGAGGGCGAATTGAGAGTGCAACGAGATGTGTGGGAAAGGTGGGCGACTGGGCGCGTGACCTGCGTGCCGCCACCGGTTGACAGCGGCCAGGCTGAAAATTTCATGGCCATCGTATCGAGCGCCGAGCGAGTCCGCGCAGTCGCGCCGCGCTCCGGCCGCGCGCCTCCGCCACTCGCATAGAGGAACTCCCTCACAACAACAACACGCGCGCGAGCCTGCCGTCCTCCGTGTCGTGTGCGGTGCTACCACGTGAACCGCGGGCCGGATATGTGAAAACCGTTGTCTCATGTCTGCTGCCGCTGAAGCTATGCGGCGATATCGGAGCGCGCGCAAAATGAAATAGTGAGGTAAGTTGCACCAATTGGACGGCACGAGTCAAGGTTTCCATGCTATTTACACCTAAAAAATTAACTCTAAGGTCGTACGTGATTAACATTTTTGGTTTGTTAAAAATTTGGTGAACGATATTAAGGTAGCATAAAAAGATTTCAAAATGATATATTTATTGTTAAGTTGTCTTGATATCGGCTTATCGAGGGAGCGGCCGCCTCTACGACGAAGCCCTACGACCGCCGCAATCTGATTATGGCACGCCCGCAAAACTACAGAAAATGAACTTATTTATGTGATAAATCTTCGATTTGTGTAGGCAGGTGCTATATAGGTACCTTACAGATTTTTCATTTTAGACTATGTCCGCGTCTGGTAAAAACCGTTCAATCGCTCTAAATTTACATGCGCAATTAATACTTTAGAGGATCTCTAGGCTTTTAGTATTGTATGTCAATATAGATCACAGACTAACAAAGATGTAGCTGGTAAAACTAAATATGATAAGTAATTTACCTTTTGAAGACCCTCTTCCAAATCTCTAACTAAGTATTAAACAGGCTACGGTTTCCCTATGAAGCCTTCGTCACTGGTAACTTCTCCCCCAATTAAAATTTCCAAATATACCTTCTTTTAAAATATACAGGAGGAGATAGCAGTTGATCCTACACTTGATACACTTAATTTACAAAACCTGAATAGGCAATATGTCTATGTCGCTAGTACACGATACTCTAGTCCCAAAAATTATGAAACAGGACTTAGGTGTATGAAAGAAATTTGGATCAAAATTTAAAAAACAATAGGGGAGATTTAGTGACCCAGTTTCGCCTATATATAGTATTATAGTATTATTCTTTGACCTTTGTACTATAAACTATTGTGTTGGTATCCTACTACTATTATTATAAATGTTAAAGTTTGTGAGGATGGATGGATGTTTCTTACTCTAGCTTTCACGCAAAAACGGATAACGGATTTTGATAAAATTTGGAATGGTAGTAGTTTAGGGGCTGGATTAAAATATAGACATTTTTTTATTTCGAAAAAGTACAGTATTCCATTGGAATACCCAATATAGATTTACGCGGGCGGAGCCGCGGGAAAATGCTAGTATTTTATATTAAGACTAGCGACCCGCCCCGGCTTCGCACGGGTACAATACTGATACTAATACTACAGAATGTCTTTAAACCTCTAACAAAACGGGAAATTTAGTCGAAACAAACAGAAACAAATGAATACAGGTACCTACTAAAACTCAATGAAATAAGTAAGTAGGTGGGTATACTTTTATCGTATGAAATACCTATACTCTTCTATACTATCTTCAGGACTAACAATACAACAAACACTAAATCAATAGGTATTCAAGTATCTATCCATCATAGTTACAACGAACACAAAACAAAAAATTTACTCGTAGATCTAAACTCGCACGCCTTGATGACGCCCACTTCGCAACGGGCCGTGCAGCAGAAATCGTAATATTTTAATTTCGCCATAACTTCAAAACCAAACATCCAATTTTAATCATTAAAAGACCAAATTTTATCTACATAAACTGTACTTAGTGATGAAATAATTTAGATTGATAAGGATTAATAGCATGAGTAAAATAAACGCGTTTAAATGTAGTCCAAGAAAAATTCAAGATTTCTAAATAAAAAAACGGTTGTTGTGCCTCACTCGACATAGATAGGTATAGTGTGTCGCGGACTTTTTTGTAGATATTTATAAGATCTACAATTAATTAGAACATTATATGGTTCTATCTTTTATAGTTTAGGCAGCGTACGCAAAATGAGTAACTTTTCTGGTTGATTTTTTACACCTTGTGTTCGAAAACCCCAAATATCTTACGGAACCCTATTTTTTTCCAAAATAAAATTTAGCCTATGTTACTCGTAGATAATGTAGCTTTCGAATGGTGAAAGAATTTTTGGAATCGGTCCAGTACTTTTTGAGCCTATTCATTACAAACAAACAAACAAACAAACAAACAAACATACAAACAAAGTTTTCCTCTTTATAATATTAGTATAGACTAGTATAGATAATAAAATATACCTAGTATTTTTTATATTTTTTGTATGAAGCACTGAAATGCTTGAATGAAATATGAATGAGTATGTGATAGCACATACGCCTGTTCTTTAATATATTTAGATTACATTTATTATGGAATGTGTAAAGGCATCTTATGATAAATAAAATAATGTATAGTTTCTTCGCCGTCTGTGAATTGGCATAGAATACTTAATGGTTAGGTACCGTAGTATTGGTAAAATTTAAAAATAAGCAAAACAATCAATATGTTGAAAATGTTGAAAAGCCAATAACATAATTTAATACAAAATCCTATGACTGAAATAAAATTGACGTTATTATTTAATCGTTGTTTTGTAATTGTGACTTATTATTTATGGTGTTATTATGTATGCTATAAGGAGGTTTTTCAGGTGAAACCCGGTGAATTTCCGAGTTAAAAAGTAAATTATGTGACGTGCTGAATTATCGCGTGAGGTCAGGACACGCAACGCACGTCGCACGGAGCGACCCATAACTATACAAAACCGTTTATGTTGTTTACTGCGAGACGTGAATTTTAAACAATATGATGTAAATATTTGACTATATTTTTTACTTATTTTGCAAACATTTTCGTCTTTAGTCATGATAACAAAACAACTTCTGTATACTAAAATTGTATGCTCTATTTCTGGGAAGCGTACGGCATGAAATTTACAGATTTCAAGCAAGTCAGCTTTCTCAAAATAAATTGTCAGATTGTTGCATTTAAATAGAACCTATTTGGTTTTCAGTAGGTAGTCATAACACGTCGACAAACGGACAACGTCAACACCACCTTTAGAAAGACAAATTGTTTATTTGTATTCTGCAGACTGACTTCATTAATTAAAGGCGAGATCCGACAGACGTTGTTCTGTCATTGTCAGAACGAACATAAAATGTTTAATAATAATATAATAATAATAACTCCCCCACCGATTTCGGTGACGGTGGCCGGTTTCATTGAAACCAGCCCAGTTACGCAGGAGTAATTTTATAGTGCCCAAGTGTGTGCGCAGTACACAAGAGCACTCTCTCTTCCTTTACTCTCATAATCCAGTGGGACGGATAACCGACACTACTGACGAGAGATCAGGCGCAGGTCCGACTTTTTACATGCACATTTGACGCATGGATCATCTTTCTTGTCAGACAATCAGGTGATCAGCCTGCATTGTCCTAACCAAACTTGGAAACAACGTTTTTTGTTGTTCCAATGCGGGAATCGAACCCACGACCTCCGAGTCGAGAGCTAATGCTCAAACCACTAGACCACGGAGGCTGTTTAATAGGTAGCAACGGTTACTATGGGAAAGTTTAATTGTTGTTTTTAGTATACTGCTGATCTGTGGATCAAAAGAAAAAAATATTAAAATCGCTATTAAAAATAAAGGTTGGTAGTAGAAAGGTGAGGAATACAGTATTTTTAATGCCACATCATATAAAAATAAAAAAAATTGTCGAAAAAAAAATTAAGGGTCACTGTTATTATTTAGGGTTTGAAACAATTGATTATTTTTTTTCTTCTTTCCGATTCTCAGACCTATCGAATATGTAAAAAATCATAACAATCGGTCAAGCCGTTTCGTATAATATATCTGCAATTGCACACTGGTGACACTGGCTACCTGATATGATAATAATTATAATATGCAAATGTAATATGTTAAATAAGAAAATGACATATTATAATATGTACGAAAATATACATAATAGCGACCCGCCCCGGCTTCGCACGGGTACAATGTATATATATCTGTATAATCTATGGGTACAATACTGATACTAATCCTACCTCATAGATCTAAACTCCCCTTCCGCACGCACACCCCCGCCTTGGTGACGCCTACTTCGCAACGGGCCGTGGAGCAGAAATCGTAATATTTTAATTTCGCTATAACTTCAAAACCAAACGTCCAATTTTAATCATTCAAAGACTAAATATTATCTACATAAACTGTAGTTAGTGATAAAATAATTTATTTTGATAAGGATTAATAGCATGAGTAAAATAAACACGTTTAAATGTAGTCCAAAAAAATCAAGATTTCTAAATAAAAAAATTGTTGTTGTGTCTCACTCGATATAGATAGGTATAGTGTGTCGCGGACTTTTTTGTAGATATTTATAAGATATACAATTAATTAGAACATTTTATGGTTCTATCTTTTATAGTTTAAGCAGCGTACGCAAAATAAGTAACTTTTCTGGTTGATTTTTTACAAAACCCCAAATATCTTACGGAACCCTATTTTTTTTATAAATAAAATTTAGCCTATGTTACTCGTGGATAATGTAGCTTTCGAATGGTGAAAGAATTTTTGAAATCGGTCCAGTACTTTTTGAGCCTATTCATTACAACCAAACAAACAAACAAACAAAGTTTTCCTCTTTATAATATTAGTGTAGATTAGAACAATGACCATGTTAATCTATACAGATAAATAAAATTAAAATGTCTGTTTGTAATAATTTCAAATTAACAGCGTTTTACTTATCTAATGTTAAGCATATATAAAAATATATAATTAAAAACATTTTAAAAAAATTGCCCTTCTGTCTGTCTGTCTATTTGTTCCGGCTAATTGGAACCGAAAAATAACGGCTAAAATCTCTGGAACGGCTGCACCGGTTTTCACGGGACTTTCACTGGCGGATAGCTGATGTTATAAAGCCGTAACTTACGATAATTTTTATCCTTATCATTATCATCAAGAAATGTTCAACGCCCAACGAAGTGGGCGCGGGTCAACTAGTACAACAATAATAACAATAAGAAAATGTTCTAAAGCAAAATTGTAAATACGTCAAAAAGTTTTTTTTTGAATACATAATTTGACTATTAACTATTGACTATCTATCTAATTTTATATATAATTAGATTTATTACCCGTTTAGGCTATTTTATACATTATACGACTACTAGTAGGTACATACTAGGTAAAATATACATCCATCTAATTCAATCCATTCCATCCTTCGACATTCTGTTTTTTTTTATAGTGAACAATAATTTAAGTGTTATAACATCTTACATTTTTGCTCATATTCCCGATTGTGCTCTACATTCACCGAAAATAGAAATCGGAAAATTGAAGCCGCACACCCTAAACATTTCGATAGGGAAATACCTACCTAAAATTCCAACTTCGTTTTGTAGCTTCTTCTACTATATTTTAACTTCATATGAAAGGAGTTGTATGTAAAGTGTATCTGCGGCAAATACGAAATAATAAGAGAGCTCTGTAAAGGTAGGAAAATAAAATTTTTGTTCAGCTACAGTAGCATGTTTACGACATTCTCAATTCAATTTAGGGCTCGGTAATAGAAATTAGACTTCTAAAAGGGACCGAGACGTCGTAAACAACGCAATAAAGTGGTTCTAATAAAATTCAAAACGATTCCTTTCTTTGCTACTACCTACTTGCTTATATAACGTTTTGCAGGCGTGACTGTAACAAACGTTTTCATATCTATTATTATCTATATCATTAAATAATATTTAAGTGTCACCTAGTGATTTCAAATTAACAATCTTGCACTAAATGCATATTATCTAATATTAGCTGTCCCGACAAACGTTGTTCAGTCTTAAATATGAACTGGGATTAATAAATTACTACACCTACTCCTACAACCTACACCTTTCCCTATATTTCTCACTGTTTAAACCTTCCCAGAACTTCCACAATTATTTCAAGAGCAAAATTAGCCAAATCGGTTCAGCTGCTCTCGAGTTTTGAGTCCCTCGGAAACGGGATAAAAAGTGTCATATGTCCTTCTCCTGGTTACAAAATACCTCCCCGCCAATTTTCAGCCAAATCTGTTCTTGAGTTATAAATAGTGTAACTAACACGACTTTCTTATATATTTTCTAATACTAATATGTAGAATTCTCGTGTCAGAAACACTATGACATGATAATACACTCAGGAGGACACACCCCTCCAATTTTTGCATATTCGGTAGGTCTGAGAATCGGTCGTAATCCATTTTTTATATACGACAAAACAACGTTTGCCGGGTTAGCTAGTGATATTACTATATTATATGTATTATGTCTGTCTATCTGTTTGTTCCGGCTAATCTCTAAAACGGCCAGACCAATTTTTTGACCTTTACTGGCTGATAGCTGATGTCATCTGTAAGGAGAACTTTAGGCTACTTTAATATTAGGTTTTTTTTTAAAAGTGGGATTTCGTTTTCATTACTAGTTCCACGCAAACACTGTTGCGGGCGGGAACCAGTTAGTTCGTTATAATAATATTTACTAAAAGCCTAAAAGGATCTACATTCTAGACCAGTCTTTCCCAAAGTGGGCGATAACGCCCCCCCCCCCCCGTGGGCGCTGGAATCCTAGAGGGTAAGGAGGTAAGGAGCCCAGAAAAAATTGAGGGGGCGTTGATGTAAGCAGTATTATTATTAATCAATGTTGATTATTGGTTAATTTTGAAGAGATAAAAAATACTCTCCAGGTGAGACTAAGATGTTATTGAGGTTTTATGGTGAAAAAAGATGGAGGGCGCTACAAAATAACTAATTTTCAAAGTGGGTGTTAGACGGAATTTACTTGTACTTAGTAGGCAAATGAAATAAAAATGTTGTATTGTAGAGGCGCGCTAATAACCTACTTGCGGTCATGTACTCATGTGAGACAGTGAGAAGGATTCTTGTCAGCAAATACGCGGTGTCTCGAGTTGTGCCATGTATGGCTTCACAGTGTCGACAAGGTTAAGGCAAATGTCCCCCAGCGTCGGATTCGGATTATCTGTGTTCAAGTTTGTATGAAAACGGAATTAAGTATGGGTTGATTAAGCGGAACCTCTTGGGTGGAATTGCTTTCAGTTCGGGATTAATCTTGAATTTTATCTAGGACACCGACACGGATAGGCACACCGGATCTGTCGTACCTAAATAATATTTACTTGGTTTTACCGCCACTTTACTAGCGTAACCCTCCTCTTGGATTTGTATTACAATCTGTTGCGTATAAGTAATTTAAATGATTATTATCACGATAAAAAATATTTTTAAAACTTTATATTTTATTCTATAGGTAGCCCACGGCTCCGCCCGCGATAGTAAAGTATCCCATGGAATTTGGAAATACTGTACTTTTTTGGAATAAAAAGTATTCTATGTTTTAATCCAGAGCTTAACCTACTACCGTACAATTTTTCGAAAGAGGATCGTGATTCGTGAAAGAGGAACAAACATCCATCCAGATGGATAGATATCCTAACAAACTTTCACATTTATAATATTAGCAGGACAGGATAAATACTATAATATATAATTATCAGATTACCTATGTACCTTTCCCTTTACCCACGACTTATGATGATACCTATGTACCTATGCTTAATGCAGGACTTCAATCTTCATACAAACTTGCAAGATCTCTTAGATCTCCTCTAATCATCTAATAAATAGAAGAATCTGGTCAGCCGCGGACAAATCTTATGTAGGTACCTATCTATCACATTTCGACCTATGGCAAAAGCGTTGAAAAAGCAACACAACACTACAAAACTACGGTGTGTTTTGTGATCATTAAAACTCGTGTAATTTTCCCATTCCCATAATACGAAAAAGTAATTTTAAAACTGAGTCAGCCTATTGCAGTATATACCAGTTTATTTTGCTGTAGGTACTGCTGGAACGGAAGTATGTACATTTCGTGGTATTATAATAATTAGGTAAGGAAATGGTGGTTTCGTGACACGCTAAGCTGTTAACGGGCAATGTGTTTTGATATTTATATTGATATTACCAGTTAATAGAGTTAGAGGTTCCTGGCTATTTTACGGAATATTGTGCTGTTTTATGTCATTAAAAAGTACCTAATAAGTACCTAATTCCACTTTATTTGGTTTACTTTAAGTTGAAGTTTTGACACATTTCTCAAATCTACTTTTCTATTGGGGAAAAACTATTTATCTATACTATTTTATATATGTACAGCGTGTCCCGACACCTATATCGGAGCCTTTAGTGGTAAAAAATATGGAATTTTTTATTGACAAATTGCCCCTCAAATTTTATTTTTATCTCACGTTTGTAAAATGGCAGCCATTTTATTTTTTGGTAACCAAGACCCGGGCTCTCGTACTAATTCGACCACCACTACTCATGTAAATGTCCTAGGAACATAAAAAATGTCTCATTTGATATCTAAATATGTGGACAATAATTCACAGTTAAAATGTTTTAATTTTCTTTGAACAAAAAAACAAAAAAAAGGTAATTTAAAAAAATATACTTATAGTTTTTTTTTTGGTTATTTTTTAAATTATTTGCTTTTTGTGAAAAATCTAGGCCATTAACATGCTTGTTTTTTGTTCTAAAACGATAGAAGAAGACGTTTGCTAAAATAAAATACAAACCCCTTTACTCTCAGTGCAATAGTTTAGAAGTTATAACAATTTGTTGGTATCATCTCAGGCAGGGGGCCAGCCAGTCGTCTTTTTCAAATTGTTATAAATACTTATTATTTGTTCTACAACGATAGAAGAGGACGTTTGCTAAAATAAAATACTAAACTCCTTTACTCTCAGTGCAATAGTTTAGTAGTTATAAGATTGAGAAGACACTAAGATTAAAGCGGTTTGTATTTTATTTTAGCAAACGTCCTCTTCTATCGTTTTAGAATAAAAAAACAAGCAGGTTATTGGTCTAGATTTTTCACAAAAAGCAAATAATTTAAAAAAATCACCGAAAAAAATCTTTATATTTTTTAAATTACCTTTTTTTGTTTTTCTGTTCAAAAAAAATTAAAATATTTTAACTGTGAATTATTGTCCACATGTTTAGCTATCAAATGAGACCTTTTTTATGTTCCTAGGACATTTACATGAATAGTGGTGGTCAAATTAGTACGAGAGCCCGGGTCTTGGTAACCAAAAAATAAAATGGCTGCAATTTTACAAACGTGAGAGAAATAAAATTTGAGGGGCAATTTGTCGATAAAAAATTCCATATTTTATACCACTAAACGCTCCGATATAGGTGTCGGGACACGCTGTACATGTTCTGTTCTGTGTTTTAATTTTGTGAAATTAATGAAAATCCTCAAATTTCTTCTAGCCCTAACAGAACTACAGAGATACGTACTTAGGTATTAGAAAAATTGTATAAGTTCACATTACTCGTATATAAACGTAAATGTCTTAAAAATATATCTATACCATAGATATAATATTAAAAAGAGGTAGATATATTATAAACGCGTAAAAATTAATACTCTAATTGGCCCGAGCCGGGCCAATTTTGGTTAGTGTGCTCCGCGAGTAATAGCGTGTTTTGTGTTACTATGCGACGTTGACACATTGACATGCGTCCCATGTCAATGTGTGTCGTGGCACAGAAATATTGTCAGTTTTGTATTGTCAGTTTTGTAAGGATATAACGTATCTATGTAATAATTAATCAAAGATCTATACATATAAAATCCTTTGTCCTGAATGACTGACGGATCAACGCACAGCCTAAACCGCTGATCGTAGAGACCTGAAACTTGCAGGGCTTGCTCTTTGTAATGCGTAGGCATCCGATAAGAAGGGATTTTTCGAAATTCGACTCCTAAGGGGGTGAAAAGGGGGAAAACAGTTTGTATGGGGCAACGTGATTCCTTGGTCCAATCTACTTCATATTTTGCACAAACATTATGTTACAGAATTGATGGAATTCGTGTATCATAGTTTATTGAAATTCGTCCCCTAACGGGAATAAAAAGGGAAAGAAAGTTGTTTGGGAGTGATTTGCTTTAAAGTTGATATAAATACTCCTTAGTGCTTTTGATTTAAAGCTCCCATTCACAAGTGATCGATCGATTTAGTTTTTACAATTTAAACATTTATTGGATTCGTGGTTGCAAGGAAATCGGTTTAGATAAAAATTGAATATAGCCTTAAATCCTAGGACCGCCTTACTACACTTTTTATATGAAACTCGTATATATATGAGTAAATTTTGTTCCGATTTTTGACGCCCACAGCAAAAACTAGCTGGTAGGTCTTAAACTAATCATTTTGTGTAATAGTTTATCGTTAGCAATTTACTTTCAAATACGAATTAATTTCCAATTTGATCGAAGCAATCGAAATCCCGTGAGTGGGGAGCTTTATTTTTATTTTGACATAATATTATATTGTTATCATGTTGAAAAATAAATCTGACAAGAATGCGAAATCAAGCTGCCAAAAAAAAGAAGAAAAAAAAAAAAAAAGAATGCGAAAGTTTGATGAAAATCTTTGTCTTCAGTCTTTGAAAAACTAGGCACCTAAATATTTGCGATTGCTGCATTAATTATATTCATAATACTTATTATATTACATACTATTTTAGTTATTTTGTTATTATTACAGAATATTTTGAGTGTAGGTATAATTAAATTTCTTTCTCTTTTGTTGTTATATGTAATACTTAATTTATTTGTGCTTGATTTATCAGTGTTTAATACATAGGTTTTTAGTTTTTAACCCAAAACCATAGAAGTATAATATTAAAAAGAGGCCCAAGACAATTACTTTTAAGATTTTCTTAAAATATTTTTGATCTGTACGTTTGTGCGCTCTAATCTCAGAAACTATGCAATGGATTTTTATAAAATTTGTTACTGTAGTAGTTTAGGCCTTGGATAAACACATAGGACACGATTTTTATCGCGGAAAATTGTTGGGTACCTAACTACCTACGGGTTCCACGCGGTTAGGAATTAGGATAGCTCTGCTTATAATTTTATGTAGGTATTTCAATTCAATCGGTTCATACCTACAAAAAGCTTTATCAATCTAAAAAATAACGTAGTATAAAATGCTATAAAATAAGCAGATATTTGAATTGGTTAAAACTTTACCTAGGTTAATCCTAATCATTAATGTGTATGATTAATTATTATTTGAGGAATAAGTGAGAAGCTAGATAGCTTTGTGGTCGTACTGCTAACTCATCTCTCTCTCAAATTCTGTCGTGGTCCCAACTAGGATAGGCGATCACAATCCAAATTATTTTTATTAAGTTCAAAGTCCACAACGTCTTCCCATTCAAAAGATTTTCGAAATCGTTAAAATACTAATTATCGGCTACAAAGAAATCCTTACTTAATATTATACCTAAACGCGAAAGTTTGTATGTACATAATAATATGTTTAGATTTCATGCAATAAAGTAAAGTAAAGAAAACACGTAAAGAATTTTGATGAAATCAGGTATGGTAGTAGGTTATACAGAATTAACACAGAATACTTTTTGCATCTTATTAAATTTTATTTATGGTACAAGATTTCTTGAGTGTACCTACGAAGTCCCAGGAAACATTCAATAAAATACTACTGATACGGCTGTGCAGTGCCTACACCATTATGTATAAAATTTTAGTATTGGTATTTTCCCGAACAAGCTTTCCCCTTGACTTAAACCCAATTTCACGCGAGCGAAGCTGCGGGCATAAGCTAGTATTTAATATAATTTTAATAATCGTCGTGCGTAGAGCGTTAGCAAGCGGTCGCGCTCCGCAAGTCGGCTCATGTTGCAAATATTAATTTATAATATTTAATATGTCGCGCGTCGCGGCTCACCATGGCGCTCATTGCGAATGAGTTGCTGGCGTTTATCCAACACGTCATCAACACCATGGACGAGGACGGCATCGTGCAGCTCTGCAAAACGCAAACGAGGAGATTTGCAAGGGCAAGCTGATGCTGTATGAAGCGCTCGTCAAGACCGCGCAGACGTTATCATTAAGAAGAAGAGATGGGGGCGAACGTAGCTTACAGGACATCATCACCCTGTTGAAGCAGACGGATCCTGTGGCCGTACCGGCCTTTGTGGCTAAGAATCTCCACAAGCAGCCGGTGGTTACCTTGGATCACGTCAACGTCTCCAGTCGTTTAACACCATGAAGGCAGACCTGGACGAGATGCGAGGTAGACTGGATGCATCCGAAAATACCATCTGTGATTTGCAAAGTGAATTATTGAAAATAAAATAATTATCTAAGTAGGTCACCCGATCATCCGTTTGCCTACGTAAACACGCGTCGCGGGGCGCAGATTGACTTGTCGTTGGCCATGTCAGTGGAATTGGACAGGTCAACAACCGCTGAAGCCTCGTCGCTAGCGATCGAGCCGAAACTGAAGAATCCATCTATTCAGCAGAAAAAGTATACCAGTGTAGCTGCTTACCCCGCACCCCCGCGGAAATCAAAGGGGGAGATGGAGAGCCGCAAGGCTGAGAAGATCCCCAAGGCCAAGCAGAGCCGCAAGGCTCAACTCAAACTCAAACTCAAAATTTTTATTTCCATGTAGGTTATAATATAACGCTTATAGAATTGTCCTACATGATGCCTACCACCGGTTCGGAAACTAGCCCGGCGAGAAGAACCGGCGTAAGAAACTCGCACGGGGCCACCTTTTAGCAAAAAGATGGGAAAATTGTTCTTTTCAAAAAATATTTTTACAATGTTGTAACTTAATCTATATAACATTAGTTATAAGTACATAAAACATACTTAAGTACATAAAAGCAGCCTCACATGGGGCCATTTTATTCCCAAGGTGTGCAATCGTTAATGAAATCACTGACTTTATAATAACCTTTAGCACACAAACGTTCTTTAACTACTTTTTTAAATTTATTAATAGACAGACTTTGAACGTTTTCTGGGATTCTATTGTATAGGCGTATACATTGACCTTTAAAAGATTTACTAACTTTACTTAGTCTGATCACCGGAATGTCTAATTTGTGTTTATTTCTAGTGTTCATGCAATGATTATTACTTTTCGTATTGAACATATTTACATTTTTTCTAACATACAACACATTGTCTAAAATGTATTGAGAAGCGACTGTCAGAATTCCTATTTCTTTAAACTTTTCTCTCAGAGATTCAAAGCAGGACATTTTGTAAATAGAACGTATTGCTCGCTTCTGCAGCACAAATATTGTATTGATGTCGGCGGCATTTCCCCATAAAAGAATGCCGTAAGACATTCTACTGTGAAAATAACTAAAATAAACAAGTCGCGCCGTTTCTTCGTCAGAAATTTCCCTAATTTTTCTGACTGCATATGCTGCAGAACCGAGTCTATCTGCAAGATTCGCAACATGAGGACCCCACTGTAATTTACTATCTAGTGTTATACCTAAAAATACAGTGGTGTCCACTAAGTTCATTTTCTCGTCATTTAATAGTATATTGGTTTGAACTTGCCTAACATTGGGCAAAGTAAACTTTAAACATTTTGATTTATTTGAATTTAAAAGTAAATTATTAACATTAAACCAATGTACTATTTTAGAGAGAGCACTATTTACCTCGTCGTAATTTGACTGTTGTCGCTTCACATTAAAAATGAGTGAAGTGTCATCGGCAAAAAGTACTATCTCATTATCATTATCTTTAATTAGATAAGGTAAGTCATTTATATAGACGAGAAAAAGAAATGGGCCTAAAATGGATCCCTGTGGGACACCTAATTCTATTTTGGTCCCAGTAGACCTTTTACTATTTATTTCTACCCTTTGAGTTCTATTTTTAAGGTAAGAACTCAAAAGGTCGAGTGAAGATTCCCGTATACCATAGTGGTGCAATTTTCTGATCAATGTAGCATGCTCAACACAATCAAATGCCTTGGAAAGGTTGCAAAATACACCTAATGCATCCTGCGACCCCTCCCAAGCTTCAAAGATTCTACAAAGAAGACCCATACCAGCATCCGTAGTGGATCGACCCTTGGTAAAACCGTATTGATTATTGTGTAATAAATTATTCGAATTAAAATGTACTAGTAACTGTCTTAAAATTATTCTTTCAAAAATTTTACTAAAAGTCGGTAGGATCGATATAGGCCTGTAATTTGTCGGATCAGATTTATTTCCAGCTTTGAATAAAGGTATAACCTTGCTATGCTTCATTAAGTCAGGGAAAACACCACTTTTTATACAATCATTGAAAACCATCGCTAGATAAGGAGCTACGATGTCAATTATTGATTTAATAATTTTTGTAGACATTCCCCAGAGATCAGCAGTGTTTTTAATATTCAACAACTTAAATGTGTTAATAATGTCTCTGGAGTCTGGAGTCAATTTCTTTCAACTTAAAATTGACATCACATTCCTTTACATTGTCTCTGAGTAGTTTTTCAGCAACTGCAGGTGATGAATTTAAATTTTTTGTAGTTGAGACCGGAATGTCAGCAAAAAATTTTTCGAAGACCGTCGCAACTTCTAGGTCAGTAGTTATCTTTTTATTTTCAAAAAAAAGTTCAAAATCGGAGCTACGACAGGTGACGTTTCCAGTCTCACTAGCTATCACCTTCCATGTAGTTTTAATTTTATTGTTAGAATTTTTAATCTTATTCTTTATATAAAGAGCCTTAGCGGCTTTACATACTCTTTTAAAAGTTTTTGAATAATTTCTAACATATTATGTTTTAAAGGTTTCACTATTGTTAATATGTTTCTGTTCATATAATTCATATAATCTTTGCCTGCTTATTATAATTCCTGCAGTTGCCCATTTAATAAAGTTGCTTTTTCTATTTTTAAAACTAACAGTTTTAGAAGTAAATATCGAATCAAATTGGGTTCTTATTATCTTAAATAATTTGTTAAAAGCTTCATCTGTGCTATTTGACCCATCTAACAATTGAATTTTTGAATTAAAGTTACTTCTAAATTTCTCAATACGTTTTGTATTCACAGGAACAAACACATGCTTGTCCTTGATGTTACTGTCACAAATGACATTAAAAGAAGCTAACTGTCCTCGGTGATCAGAGCTGAGCTTATTAATTATTTCCTTTTTACTTGGAGTAATATTAGTAAATATATTATCAATACAAGTGGCCGTTGTATCACATACTCTTGTCGGTTCATGAAACAGATTAAAAAGATTATACGATTTTAACAAAGATGTGAATCTGATGGTAGTGGAGTTCAAGTCTAATAAATTAATGTTAAAATCACCACATACTATACTATATAACCTTTTTATTAGATGCACATATTTTAGTCAATACTTGTTCCAAAGTTTGTTCAAAGGAATCGTATAACCCTGATGGAGGCCTGTATACGCTTACAATAATAAGTTGACTCAACTCTATGCAGGCTACTTCAATTATTCGTTCGGTGGAGAGACTCACAACATCTTTACGTTCTTTGAATTTCAATTTGTTATTAATTATTATTAATGAGCCGCCCCTAATGGCATTTTCTCTACTGAACGAACTTGCTATCTGGTGCTCATTGAAATTGAAAATGAGTTCATGTTGTCTGAACCAATGTTCAGATATACAAATAATATCAATGTCAAATTCCTTTAAAAATAACTCAATTTCAAGTTCTTTACCTACCATTCCTTGTAAATTTTGATGCACCAGATTAATTACATATGATTTATTATGTAATACAATGGGATTTTTTACATTATTGGTAGGATTTTGTATTTTACATTTAAAACTTAAATTATTTCTGCAAGAGACATTCTCTATTGTCTTATTATCTAATTTAAATAAATATTTGGAACATATTCCAATTCGTTAATACTATATTTAGTATTCTGCTCAATAAAAGCAGTAGTCGAAGAAGCCAAATTCTTGGCTTGGGAATAAAATAAAAAGTTATATAGCATACTAGCTACATGTCTTTTACAGAAATTAGATAAGAAATACTTATCTTTGTACATATTGCTTAATTTAAAACTTAAGTTATTTATGTCCACAACCTGACATTTTTGTGGTAGTGGGTCGCTTATGACTACAATTATTGTTCACAGCACTATACAATAGGCTGTTCAACTCATGTCTATATAAATTTTCTTTTACATTACTCTGTGGCAACATTTTTATATAAGGAAAAGTAAACAATAATATACTTTTTACATTTTCAATATTAAATAAACATTCTAATAGTTCTGTCATTTGTTTTTTGTTTAATTTTCCTCTTCTCCCAACTATAATTATTAATGTTGTATTAGGACAATATTTCGTAATTAATGCCCTATTTACTATTTCTTTGTAAGTGGCTCCGGGCATACAAAAATTAGAAAAAGATTGTCCGTTACACATTCTACTTAAATATGGACCTTATTCCTTACCTAACTCATCACTAAATATACTAATATGTGACTGGCATTCAGTATGAGCCTTCCCAGTGGAACATATATCTGGTATACTATTAGACACTGAATGCCTTACTTTGTCCGAGGAACCGCTGACTTTCAATATAGAATTGACACATTCCTCATTGTACCGAATCACTTCAAGCAAGTCATCCATTGCTGATATATGTGCCTGTATTTCCTTTTGTGACAGCTCATATTTTTTAGTTAAATTATCTAAAGTATGCTGTAAATAGGAAATTTCTGTCTGAAGGCTGGATACATCGGCCTCATAACCACACTTTGTTTGTTCTAAATCAATTCTACAATTTAGCAAGCTATTTTTTGACAATTGCTTTTCTTTAATTGCTGTAGACAATTTATTCATAATTTTCTTATTTTTCATTGAAATTTGACTGAATTTATTTATAATTTTTTTAATTTTTATATATTTCTTTAATTTTTTTTTACTGTTCATGGTAAAAGATGGCACCCTATCATCACTAGTTAAATCAATTATAGTAATGTCATTGTTAGGCACTGATAAGTTTCCATTTGGAATCAGTTTTTTAAAGAGGTCTTGCATTTGACATTGATTTTGATAGTTAAGCTGGTCTTCTAATTTCATGATGTGCTCCTCCGCATTATTCAGTTTGATTTGGAGGGCAGCCGAGTTCTTGAGTGTGCTCTCATACTCCTCCCTACACTGGTCAAAACTATCAACAATGTTTTGTAATTCCAAATTTTGTTTACAAGTGTCCTCGTAGTCCCGACTTAATCTATTCAATTCTGACTTAAGTTCTGTATTTTTTTGTAGTATATTTAAAATTTCTTTTTCATTGTCATCTCTTTCCTGTAGTAGTGTTTGGCACTGGTCTTTGTGAGCCTTTAGTTCATTGAGAGCCACCTGAAGTTGTTCTTCGGTACGGCGAGCCAAGGCTGAACGGGTCATCATATTGCTTTTATTGCTCGCAGTCACAGCTGAAATTGATATAGAAATTGAGCTACTACTTAATGAGTGAGTGTCACCTATCTGCTTTTGCAGTTAAGTCAGCCTTAAATTAGTTATGCACGGTTAACAGTAATATTTGAAAAAAAAATATAGGAAAGAGATTAAAGAACAGTAAGTGAAATTGAATAAAGTTAAAAGTTATTAGGACAGTTAAGCAGAGGACAGTATAAACAGATTTAAGTATTACTCTAAAACCTGCATATAACTGCACAATTTATATTTACAGATGAAATTTTGTAATAGCAATAAATATTATGAAATTTGAGGTTGCCTTTGTACTAGTGTAATGAATGTGAAGAATTTTGGTGTTATGTATGTCTGGGCAGGTGTTTTTATCCTCAACTTCGCTTCCACAGTAGGTCAAGCCAAGAGAGATGTTAACTATTGCCAAATGTAATTCTTGGACGTGGCTCACAAGAGTGAGCGGTGTTCAGTGAATTTGTATGTGTTTTGAGCAGATGGTGACTCTCAAAGGTGGTAAATAAACACAATACTCCCCGGGATAGCAGAATAAATCCAGATCCAATTTGAATTAGTCCAGTCGTTACTTGACAGTTTGTACTTGGCTTGACGTCGACTCGGAAAATATGATTATCACTATTTCTGGCAAACACTACTACTTCACAATAATTATATACATATATTTTTTCTGTTCTTAGTAATTTACAATGTAAATAAACGTTTAAAAACAATTAAACTTAATTAAATAGTCGGGAGGTTACAATTTCACGTTTTGTTCCGAATGTTGCCTCAATCTTTTCGACCGGTCGAGGACAAGAGCAGGAGGTGCGATGAGGAGGGCTTTATTCTGGTAGAGAGAAGAAAGAAGAGGAAGCCTGCCGTCCGCAACCATAGCGGCACCGCACCCTACGTACCCGAGCTGCGCTTACGGTGTGAGGTACCCTCAACGCAGCTGTACGTGTCCCGCCTGCACTGGTCCATGGAGGTGGAAGACTTTATTAGAAACCAAAATATGGGGGCACAAAAAAGCCGCTAAAGATAGTAACGACATATCCACAGGTAACGATCGCTAAATACATACTCGGCGATAGCGCGGCCGCTCCATCAGATAATCATACCAATTATTTTTTTAATTAGCGATATAATTTATGTCTCATGCGATAATTTAAAAGGCACACAACACAACCACATGTTACCGTACCGCAAAATTGCACATGTTGAACGATTAAGTGCTATTTATGAAGTCAATTTTTGCTGGCAGTCGGCACGTCTCATTATATTTTGCTTCTAGCTTTTGCGCGCGATTTCGTCCGCCTCTGTCTGTCCATTGCGCAATTTCACTTCAATAACTATGTAATACACGGGATCTTTTCTAGACAAATCATATAAAAATGTTAATTGACTTTCATGATTATATGTTTCTAGCATAAAACTGCTCCCGGATTGGTAGGTAAACTTGGTACATTTATATGGGGAGACTTGATCCCCCTGGATCAAGTAAAATATTTTAATGAGTATTTGCATAGCCCTAACGTATAATAAAACAAGAGATACTTATACTAAGTATAACTTAGGTACAAGAAAGAGCACAAACGATAAAATAACCTAACCAAGAGGATAATATGATAATTTTCTACATCTTAAAGTTTAGAAATGCCAGGAGGAGGGGGTGGGGGACAAATAATCACTTTGGAGGTAGATTACTTTGAAAAGAACTATTCGATGATAGGTTTAAATTATAATATAGGAGTAGAATGAAAAAAGGAATCATCCCCTGTTCACATATATATACCTATATATGTGAACAGGGGACGATTAGCCACCCCTAAAAATATTATTATCTTTTGTCAAAAATAAATTCTTTATTATGCAATTTCTCTCAAGTAGAGTTAACTCTACTTCATAATTATTTACCGGAGTAAGCCAAGGAGGACGGACGGACAGACGATCTGACAGACATATGGACAGGGTGAGACGGAAACACGGATGAGCAGAGTCCAACCCTTATAGTTTCAAGGGTTTCCTGTAGTAGTAGGTACTACAGAACCCTAAAAAGGTGGTGAAAATTGAAAACATTTAGTAATTTTAGTTTTTTATTATATTTTTATTACCATTTAACAGACGTAAGTGGTAATAAATGAATCAACGTTTTCTTACATTTTAATTTGTATAGTAATTGTATAGAAGGCCTCGGTGGATCAAGTGTCCTCTACACTAGGTACGATTCCCTGTCTTTTGTTTTAGTACGTAAATTAGTATTTTGTACATAGATATTCTGTTGCTTGTCGCAGATTCTTGTAGCCAGATAAATTCCACGTATTATAGTGCCTTTTTTTCTTATTGGATTTATTATACGTGTTAGAAGATAAGGGTTAAAAACAGAAGAGGGATCATGTGCTTCCAATACAGTACACTACAGATGTTCTCAGAGCTATTACTTTATACTCCAGGCTATTCCGGCGCGGAGTTTTCTCTCATAAAATATCTTGTGTGATCGTAACTAACTTTATTGTCTTCCCTTTGACTACTGTAACCTCCCCGTCGCGCGCCGCTGCCGGCGCTCTCGTAATTAGAGGTGTAAAAGTAAAGAAAAAAAGCTTACCCGTATGTATTCGTTACTATAACATTAGTACTCCTTACTATAGTATCGTTTCCTTACTTCTGATAGCATGCTTCTCATAACATGCTATGTTATGTTAGAGCAGCGAATCAAGTCGTATTGCGTACGCGTATAGTATGATGTCGCGGTGTCGCAACATTCGTATTTTTAGAAAACATACATTACGTACCAAGCTGCGTAAGGTGCATTTTTTCACTTTTCCGTATTCTGAACCGCTTTTTGAATTAAAACACGATACTACAAAAAATGCGAGTAACGAAATATAATATTCGTGTATAACGTTTCGTTACTCGGTACACCCGTTACTCAGTACCTAATACATCCGGTTTGCTACAGGTCTACTCGTAATACTCTCGTACGTTCTGCTCTCGCTATTGGATGTGTTACGGAATGTTTATTTTAATGAGTATCTTTTGTGCTCTTTTTCTTTTCCCTAGGGGCTAAAAGAAAGTAAGATTTATATGGATTAGGCCGGTATAGTGTGTTAACAAGATCATGTTTTATTTGAAGTTGTTTTTATTAGGTTTAAGCCGGCTACTCACACACCTGCTGCTGGGGCAATACCGGTCGCACGGCGGTTGGACCAATTTTAGGCTGTTCTCTACACACTAGCCTGCCGTTCAGTGTGTAACTGATAGTCCCGCTGAACGCACGTCCACGAGAATGCCTCCTGTATTGTCGAAACACCAGAGGATTGGTATCGCCTTGGCACTTTCTGTGGTGCTACATTCGATTCGATTCGGTTCGAACATTAGTTCGAATGTTTGGTTTCGCAAATCTCTATTAAAGTATTGTTTATATTTTTTATCCCACATGTGGGGCCGGTCTTTATAGACGTCTATAACCCGCGTCCATATTTCACGCTCTTTTTCCATTTTTGTCCACTCCGCTCGGTTGTCACCAATGAACTGACTGGAATTGCCCCAATCCTACTACACACGCAGCAACCTTGCAGGGCGGTAGACACAATCTAGGGAGCTAGGAAGGTCTTGCGCCCCTGCCGCCCTGCCGCAGGCCCAATCTAAAAATTGCCCCTGCTTGCCTACACACATCACAATTAAGTAGGCAATCAAGGGTCCAATTCCCATATTGCCCCTGCAGCAGGTGTGTGAGTAGCCGGCTTTACCTACTGCTATCTACAGACACGCGAATTTGGTACGGAGCGTACAGCGAACCATATCCGGAGACCAAATTCGGTGTCGCTACACACGCACGGATTTGGTACGGTGCAGTGGACCGTAAAACTCGACACTCGTGTATTCGATTTTATGCTCTATTACATTAGCACAGAGTTCTATTTACAGTGCGGTTTTTAAACGACGACGATGATTCCCGCAATTCATTGATAACGGGCAGTGATACCAACACTTTAAAAAATATTTCTTCCCAAATTTTATCCCTGATTACTTATACTATTGACAGGTCTAAGAGATAATAAGCTAGAAAGAAAGGTTATGTGTTTAACATAAAGACTTACGCGTGAATAACAAAACTAACTTGTCTTAATCTGATTTCACTCCCAATACATTTTCATATCCCTGGCTATATACACACATTAAAATAATTTTTATTATTACATACAAATTGATTCATAAGGAGTAAACTCTAAACATCCTGTCCCCTAGTAAACCCCCCTAGATATTTTCCCTAATTTTGGGGGGTACATCCCTAAGTTGGCAACATTGATACCGTTGTACGGCCTAACCGCCGGACTGCTCTACACACGCACGAATATGGTACGGAGCGTACCAGATCCGATGCGGACAACGGCGAACTCTTCGCCTTCTTCATATGTTCGCCGGACTGCCCTACACACGCTCGGATCTGGTGCGGAGCGTACCAGATCCGCTGTACGCTCCGTACCAAATTCGTGTGTCTGTAGACACCATAACGTTTGTAACGTGGTATGACTTTTTTGTAAAGTGAAGCGTTTTTAAGAAATCGACCTCTAAAATGGTTTACAAGTTGATTGGAAAAATGCTTATAAGTTCATCCTTTATTTACCAATTATTTTATTTTTAATATAATACATATATTAAAAATAATATAAATTATAATACATACAAACGGCCGTACCTACTCACAAGACATTTGGGAGCGTTCAAGTAAGGTATTACGTAACGCAATTTTTGGTCTTTTAAATGATACGATGCGTTACTTGGGGAGTAGGGGGGTTAATGCTCCCTTTAATGCTTACTTAATGGTGTCTACAGACACACGAATTTGGTACGGAGCGTACAGCGGATCTGGTACGCTCCGTGTAACGTAGTTACATTTTATTTAATTAAATTTCGTAAAAACGATACACCCAACGCCATCTATGGTATATGGTGGTAACTACGGCTATGGGTTCAAGTCGACATTCTCAACGCCATCTATGGTATATGGTGGTAACTACGGTTATGGGTTCAATAGTTATCGACTTATCGATTTGAATCTAATTCTTTTTAAATCTAAACATCATAATCTTTTTTTAAACAACTTAAATACACCAGTTTTGCGTTATTAGGTTATCATTCTAAATAACTCAATATATTTCTACTGTGGCAAAAAGTCTTAGCTGTGTAGTCAATGTAATTTAAAAAAAAGTTTTTTTTTGGTCGGGTATATAAGCCTGACGCGCGATTGTCATAGCCTTTTTCATAACTCTTTTTTTGGACATCTAAAATTGAGTGTGGTTGCTTTAAAATTCCACGTTTCTAAGTTCAAGTAGTTATTTTATATATTTTAAACCCGTCTTCACGGGTTCTGAGTTCCGGCTGGAACAGTTCCTGTATGGACTACACCTGATCCGACCAGATACCATTGTTCCGGTCTGGACAATCCCAAGCCACACAGCATACCAAGGACTGTCGGTCTGAGCTTGGCCGTTAGAGTTGTCGGACCATCGTCACCGGACCTCGCAGACCGTGGGATACTCCTGACAGCCTTCGATCAGCTAAGTGCCGTGTGCCAGTTATCCCAATACTACACCTCCACCGCCCAGGGCTGAACCAGACTTTGTCGGCTAACCGACCCACGCCCCTATCTAGTCATTTTAAATTTTCAATATATTAATTTTGTTACAGTCTTGTGTTTCCTTCAAAACACCCCGTAACAACTGGCGCCCATACGTGTTAGTCTGGTTCAGCATTGGATTGGATTCAGGGTCTCTGGTCCCAACCTGTGTGTGTGTTGTGTCGTCTTAGTACTAAGGTAGTTATTAGTACCCTATTATCTTGGTGTAGCGTTTATATATTGTAATAAACTCTATACTGCTCATTTTTTTTTATAGACTGTATACTTAGTACTGCATTATATGTAGAACTCATTTTGTAGTTAGTTCTTATATCTTACTGATTTGTAAATCTTATACTTTTTTTTGTATTTTTTGGAGAATACATCTCATTATTTTTGTATTTTCTCGACACAGATATACTCACCTTTAAGATTGTGGAAAAAAATTCTTGAATTTAATTGGTAATTTAACTTTTAAAATAGAATTTAACTTTTGATAAACCCGCTAATCGACTTATACTGAGAAAAACTTAATTTCTTTTTTTTAAACTCAAATTTATTTAGTAACTTAACTTAATAAACATTACAGTTGACTACTCACCTAACCTACTTTGGAGGAACTTTACTTTATTTTCAAATTTTAAACTTTTTTTTTCAAATCTTAATTTTTTTCAAAAAGTTTTTAATATGCCTGGAAAAATAAAATTTATTTCTCTTCAAAAGGCAGAATTGGAATATGAGGTCTTAGTTAGGAATGAAATACCAGCTTCTACCGTTGTGGAATTAAGAAAACAAATACTAAAATTAGTTGAGCTTTACCCGTCGGAGGATATCTTAGACTCCTGTCTTCCCATAAAAGATGATTTGTTAGGAATTGAGGAAACCCTGACAAAAGTTAAATCACAGTTGGATTCTCACTCTGACGGTAACTCGTTGCTTAGAGCTGAAAATAACTTAAACCACATCGAGTATAGAATTAATAGAATTTCATCCGATAATATTGAACCTTTTGCCGAACAATATAATTCTTGTTTACAAAAACTTCAAAATTATTTAGGTTTATTACACCAATTGAAGGGGTCTAGTAGTAATTCTGTGTTGCCAGCTCCTGCTGCAACACCTATACCTCCTTTAAATATTACGGTACAGTGTGAAAAAAATAATTTGGCTGATTTACATAAAATTAAGTTTGATGGCAAGTCTTGTGTCCGCGCGTTTATAACCAGGGTGAATGAGTATTGCACACAGCATAACATTAGTGATTCAAAGATTCTTTCTCATGCTTTTGACCTTTTTACTGGTGATGCTTTACACTGGTACAGAAGCATTCATCAAAATATTAAGAGTTGGTCGGAACTTTTAAATCTTTTATATAGTGACTTCGACAAACCGAGTTTTGATTATAGGTTCATGTCAGAGATTCGTAATAGGACTCAGGGCGAAAAGGAGACCATTACCATTTACGTTGCTATTATGGAAGGAATGTTCAACCGTCTTGTTAAGCCTGTCCCAGAGAGTGAGAAAATAGAAATCTTATTACATAACATTAAACCTTGCTATGCAAACATCTTAGCTTCTTCACCTACGGTTGTCACTATTGAGCAACTTAAGTCTCTTTGCAAAAATTATGAGGACATTCAGTCTCGACTGACCTTATATCACGAACCGCCTAAGGTAACGTCGGATACCTTAGCGCCTGACTTAGCTTATAATTTTAATAAAGATAAATCTGATAACAAACAAAATTTTAATAAAACTTTTAGGCCTTTTCGTAATAATAATTTTTCCAATAATAATAATTTTTCTAATAATAATTCTAATAATAATAATAACTTCGCTTATAAACAATCCCATAATCACGTTAATAGTTTGCAAACAAATAATCCTAAATTTTGTTTACGTTGTAGGGTTAACTCGCACAGCTACTATGAGTGCACAGCTGATAAATCCAAGATATTTTGTTTCGGCTGCGGCAACCCTGGCGTACGAAGGCCAGACTGCACCCGCTGTCGTAGTAAACCTACTCATTCAAAAAACTAGTTATATCGGATCGTGTTATACCTAACCATACCGACCTTGAGGATCGGAAACAATGGGTTAAAACCGTAGGTACTTTTTTCAAATTCTATACAATTAATACGGTCCGATGTATTGATAACAATAATTTAGATTCTCGACCTTATGTCAATATACATATAGACTCTTTTAGCATGCGCGGTCTTTTAGACTCTGGTTCTTGCATTTCTTTGTTAGGTAATAATTCTCATTTAAATATTATTGAGTTAGGTTATCCTCTCAATAATGACGATAATAATATTTCAATTTTTGCTGCGGGCGGTCAATGTTTAAAGTCTATAGGCTATATAAATTTACCAATTCATTTTGAAGATCAATTTCATATTTTAAAAGTATACATAGTACCTCAGGTTACTTATGACCTCATTTTAGGTATTGACTTTTGGCGTATTTTCAAACTTTGTCCTAAATATTTAAATTCAATTAATTCTAGTACGGCTAGCGATCCAATCACTTCTCATCAGGTGACCCAGCCGGCTATTAACGGCTACGAACATTTAAGTTCGTCTGAGCGCTCAATAGCCGATGATATAATTAAACAATTTCGTTCTATTTCTTTTGAAGAGAAAGGTTTAGGTTTAACTTCACTTATTACTCATAAAATTGATACGGGCGATGCGTTACCTATACGTCAACGTTATTATAGGATGTCGCCGGAAAAACAACGTATTTTAGTTGAACAGGTTGACGAAATGTTGTCTATGGACGTCATCGAGCCGTGCCAATCTGCTTGGAGCTCTCCTGTATTGGTTGTGCCCAAGAAGAAAACAGGTGAATTTAGATTTTGTTTGGATAGTCGTAAATTAAATTCAGTAACTAAAAAAGACGCTTATAGTTTACCGTACATTTCCGAGATTTTGGACAGCTTACACGACGCTCGTTATTTAAGTACTATCGACCTTTCTAACAGCTTTTGGCAGACAGCTATTAACGAGTCTGATCGTGATAAGACTGCTTTTTATGTTCCTGGTCCGGAATGTTTCGTTTTAAACGTATGGCTTTCGGTTTGACGAACGCACCTGCTACGCAGCAGCGTTTAGTAGATGCTTTATTTGGTAATTTTGGTCATAAAACTTTTTGCTATTTGGATGATATTGTTATTATTAGTGAGGATTTTAACGAACATGTAGCTACTCTTTTGAGGGTTCTTCAAGTCCTCAAAGAGGCAAATTTAACTGTTAAGTTTGAAAAGTGTAAATTTTTTCGGCCTCAACTTAAATATTTAGGTTATTTAATCGACGGTAACGGTCTCCGTACTGATCCTGATAAGGTAGCCGCGATTGTAAATTTTCCCACGCCTACTTGTAGGAAAAGTGTTAAACGCTTTCTTGGCACTGCCACCTGGTACAGAAGGTTTGTGCCTAATTTCAGTACTCTGGCAGGGCCTTTAAATAAGTTGACGTCTACACGTAAGAATGCCCCTCCTTTTGAGTGGACTTCAGAGGCGGACTCGGCGTTCAATAAACTGAAGGAGAGTTTGGTCTCCGCGCCAGTACTGCGCTGTCCCGACTACAATGAACCCTTCGAGGTTCATACGGATGCCAGTAGCTATGGTATTGGGGCCATGCTCACCCAGAAGTTCGAAGGGAAAGAACACCCTGTCGCATACATGAGTCGCTCCTTGACTAAACAGGAGAAAGTCTACGGGATTACTGAGCGTGAGACGTTAGCAGTTTTGGTTGCTTTAGAACACTGGCGTTGTTACCTTGAGAACGGTAAAAAGTTTACGGTTTATACCGATCACAGCGCGCTTAAGTGGTTCCTGTCTTTGTCCAACCCCACTGGTAGGTTAGCTCGCTGGTGTGTCAGACTATCCGAGTTTAATTTTGAAATTAAACATAGGAAGGGCTGTGACAACGTTATACCGGACGCTTTATCTCGTGCGGTTAACGTGAACGCAATTTGTAGTTGGACAAACTATACCGGCGCTGATACCTGGTATCTTAATATTTTTAACGGTTGCCATAATACGCCATCTTCTTTTCCAAATTTTACTATTAAAGACAGTAGATTATTTAGGCTTTCTAAAAATAAACATAATTTAACTTCTGAATTTTCTTGGAAAGAGGTAGTTCCTAAAGATTATCGTGAGGAAATTATTCGCGCTAACCATGATGAGCCCACTGCTGGTCACATGGGAATTTTTAAAACTTATAGGCGGCTCGCACTTAATTACTTTTGGCCTAATATGTATCGCGATGTCGTCACTTACATTTCTAAATGTTCTAAATGCCTACAATATAAGTCTCAAAATCATAAAGTTTTAGGTGAAATGGGTCGTCCTAAAGACTGTTCACGACCATTTCAAGTCATCTCGGTTGATATTATGGGACCTTTACCTACTACTAGAAAACGTAATAATTTTATTTTAGTTGTGACTTGTTGTTTTTCTAAATTTTGTCTTATTTTTCCTATGAAACGTGCTACATCCGATATTATAATTAAAATTTTAGAAGATAGTGTTTTCTTAGTGCACGGTGTTCCACAAACTATTTTAATGGATAACGGTCCTCAGTTCATTAGTAACGAGACCAATAGTCTTTTCAAAAAATATAATATACCTAAAGTTTATTTAACACCGCGTTATACCCCCCAGGTGAATACGGTCGAACGCTACAATAGGACCATTATCACTTGTATTTCGACCTACGTAGAAGAAGACCATAGGTCATGGGATGTACATATACCCGAAATACAATTCGCCATCAACAACTCGGTGAATGAGGCAACCGGCTTTACACCATCTTTCTTGGTGTATGGTAGGGAACTAGTGTCTTGCGGTACTCACTACTTAGATACAGATAGTATTAAAGACCTTGTGTTTTCGCCTCGTGACGCCTACGCGGAAAATTTAGGGTGTATGTCATCTATTTTCGATAGCGTTCAGATGCGTCTCTGGCAAGCTCATGTTAAGAGCACTGCTCAATATAATCTGAGACGTAAGCCTGCGGAATTTAACGTTGGTGATGTCGTTTTTAAGAGAACTTACTTTCTAAGTGATAAGGAGAAACATTTTAGCAAAAAGTTGGCTCCTAAATTTATAAAATGTAAAATTGTAGGTAAACGTTCTCCTTTAGTTTATGTCCTGCAAGACATGCAAGGTAAAGACCTTGGTGCCTGGCATTTGAAGGACCTTAAGCTTCCCATCTTATCAAAATAATGGGTCAGCTGTTGTAGGAAGGCTAGTAGATTCGCGCTTTACTCAGACGCTGTTCGTTATCCTTTTATAATAACGATATAGCTAAGAACTTTAATATCTTAGACTGGTGTTGTTTTTTTCCTCTTTATGGAATACAATACTCGTATGTTAGGGCGTCTCGGATCATTATGTTGTGTCCGAGTTGCAAAATGCAAGTGGATGTATGTATGTGATGTATGAATATAGTGTGAACGATGTATGAAAGGTTGTCGGTTGTTGCGCGTTGACACAAGACTAGCATTTAACTTCCACTGTCGTAATTTTTTCTTTAAACCTTCTTTTTTTTAAGTTTTTTTTACCCCAACCAGTATTTTCTTTTCTTTTGTCTGTTTTGTAGTTGTTTCAGGATTTTTTCCTGGCAGCAGGCAAAAATCCTTCGGTAACAGGGGGGGATATGTAACGTAGTTACATTTTATTTAATTAAATTTCGTAAAAACGATACACCCAACGCCATCTATGGTATATGGTGGTAACTACGGCTATGGGTTCAAGTCGACATTCTCAACGCCATCTATGGTATATGGTGGTAACTACGGTTATGGGTTCAATAGTTATCGACTTATCGATTTGAATCTAATTCTTTTTAAATCTAAACATCATAATCTTTTTTTAAACAACTTAAATACACCAGTTTTGCGTTATTAGGTTATCATTCTAAATAACTCAATATATTTCTACTGTGGCAAAAAGTCTTAGCTGTGTAGTCAATGTAATTTAAAAAAAAGTTTTTTTTTGGTCGGGAATATAAGCCTGACGCGCGATTGTCATAGCCTTTTTCATAACTCTTTTTTTGGACATCTAAAATTGAGTGTGGTTGCTTTAAAATTCCACGTTTCTAAGTTCAAGTAGTTATTTTATATATTTTAAACCCGTCTTCACGGGTTCTGAGTTCCGGCTGGAACAGTTCCTGTATGGACTACACCTGATCCGACCAGATACCATTGTTCCGGTCTGGACAATCCCAAGCCACACAGCATACCAAGGACTGTCGGTCTGAGCTTGGCCGTTAGAGTTGTCGGACCATCGTCACCGGACCTCGCAGACCGTGGGATACTCCTGACAGCCTTCGATCAGCTAAGTGCCGTGTGCCAGTTATCCCAATACTACACCTCCACCGCCCAGGGCTGAACCAGACTTTGTCGGCTAACCGACCCACGCCCCTATCTAGTCATTTTAAATTTTCAATATATTAATTTTGTTACAGTCTTGTGTTTCCTTCAAAACACCCCGTAACATCCGTACCAGATCCGAGCGTGTGTAGGGCAGTCCGGCGAACATATGAAGAAGGCGAAAAGTTCACCGTTGTCCGCATCGGATCTGGTCCGCTCCGTACCATATTCGTGCGTGTGTAGAGCAGTCTGGCGGTTTGGCCGTGCAACAGTATCAGTGTTGCCAACTTAGGGATGTACCCCCCAAAATTAGGGAAAATATCTACGGGGTTTACTAGAGGACAGGATGTTTAGAGTTTACTCCTTATGAATCAATTTATATGTAATAATAAAAATTATTTTAATGTGTGTATATAGCCAGGTATATGAAAATGTATTGGGAGTGAAATCAGATTAAGACAAGTTAGTTTTATGTTATTCACGCGTAAGTCTTTATGTTAAACACATAACCTTTCTTTCTAGCTTATTATCTCTTAGACCTGTCAATGGTATAAGTAATCAGGGGTAAAATTTGGGGAGAAATATTTTTTAAAGTGTTGGTATCACTGCCCGTTATCAATGAATTGCGGGAATCATCGTCGTCGTTTAAAAACCGCACTGTAAATAGAACTCTGTGCTAATGTAATAGAGCATAAAATCGAACACACGAGTGTCGAGCGTTTCGCTTCACTGCACCGTACCAAATTCGTGCGTGTGTAGCGACACCGAATTTGGTCTCCGGATATGGTTCGCTGTACGCTCCGTACCAAATTCGTGTGTCTGTAGATAGCATTAAGGAGCTCCAGTACCTAATCATTAAAATATGTCTCTGAGTAAAACTATATGTTTAGTAATATACACAGATATTTTGGGTTATTACGGGTTATTTTTTATCGTCGTAAAACCGTAAGCTCTGGGCACAATATGCCTACAACTTACCTAAAGTCCTCATTAAGCTTGAGGAGGAAATTAAGTATGCAAAATTTGACTCGAGCTTAGATAATCATTGTCATCCTACTTCCTAATTAAGTCTTAATATTATAAATATGTAACTTTTTAAGATGGATGGATGTGTGGCTGGATGGCTGGATCATAGTAGTAACACACATGACACAATACTTCTTGCACTATTTCCACTTTATTAAGTACTAGCTTACCCGTGCCCACTTCGTTGGGCGTTAAACATTTTTTGATAATGATGATAAGGATAAAAGTATCGTATGTTACGCCCTACAACATCAGCTATATACCAGTGGAAGTCCCGTGAGGATTGGTCTAGCCGTTCCAGAGATTAGCCGGAAAAAACAGACAGACAGGCGGGCAGATTTTAAAAATTGTTTTTTTATTGTCAATACCGTATATTCTTTCATTTACAAACAGACACATCAATTTTATTTATCTGTATGTATAAATGTATGTATGTATAGATTTACATTATTAATTAATTTTATGGATGGATGGATGTTTGTTACTCTTTCACGCAAAAACTACTGAACGGATTTCGATTAAATTTGGTATGGTATGGTCGAGTTTAGGCTCTGGATTAAAACATAGGCTACTTTTTATCCCGTAGGATAACCGATATTATAATCATACGGAAGGGAAAAAGGTAGTTATAATATAAATAAGTATAGTATGATAAATATTAAATTAATTTATCATTATATCCTTCCATCCGCGGGAATCATCACTATGATGTTCGGCGAAGCGGGCACAGTCGCGCGGAAGATATCAACGGTTGTGAAGCGGAACGGAAAATATCCAGTAATTACACGCTCAGTGGCTTATCATGTAAATGCATCAATGTTTACAAATTGCTAACCATAGGTGTCATACATAATACAGATTACTACTTAAAAATACAAACGGATTTTACAGAAAATATAGTTAAAAAAAACTAAAATAACACGCTTTTAAAGAATATCGAATTAAAAAGTTGAAAATAATTTTAAAATTTTTAAAAATAAACTTAAAACAGTAGTATTTAAAAAAATACTAGTATAATTGAGGGAAAAGCGTGGGTCGTACGAAAATTATGGCACAAAACGCCCCACGCTTTTCCCTCAATTATACTAGTATTTTTTATATACTACTGTTTTAAGTTTATTTTTAAAATTATTTACAACTTTTTAGTTCGATATTCTTTAAAAGCGTGTTTTTTTAGTTTTTTTAAACTATATTTATTTTCAACTTTTTAGTTCGATATTCTTTAAAAGCGTGTTTAAAAGCTACCAGAGCCGAGGAAGGCAGCAGGCGCGCAAGAGAAGAGTTACATACAAGCAAACAAACAAGCAAACAAGCTTACATACAGGACGTGAAGTTAATATAAGCGTGTTAAAAAAAGACATGGGATATCTTACTATGGAATGGACAGCGTGTCGTGTGATTTTCAGCTCTATTGTATTTATTTAGAACAGAGTAAGTACGTACCATAGATGTATAATATTAAAAAGAGGACTAGTAAGTACTTACTATTTATATTGCATTCCAATTTTTGTGCAGTGTTCTAACCAAAGATGTATTATATTAACTAACTCTCAAAAATATTTCTTCTCAAACTTAAATTAAACAAATAAAAAAAATGTTCTGTCACATTATTTTGTCCTTTTAACATTAAAATATCTTCCCAAAATTAATTTTCTGCAGGTTGACTTTCCAAATCGCTTGTTGATAAAATACTTTAATAGCTTAATAATTTAATTAAAAATAAGCAAATACAAAACCTCTAACCAGTCCCTCTCGAAAAAAAAATCTCCAAATTTTAGGGACAAACTCCTAAGTTGGCAACCAAATCCGTGGTTCGCTCCAGACCGAACTTGTAACATGTGTTAATATTTTAAGCGTGATGTAATTACACCTGGATTAAAAAAGTAGGGTAAACAGTAAACACTGTAATATTTTAACTCATTTCAACGAATAGTCATGTAAAATATGATTTACAATTTGTTGATTATTATCTCCACTCTTAGAGCATTAAACCAACTCTCCACTTCTCCATAGATCCAGAATTAAAATAATAGGGTATTATCCTATGATGAAAATATGCATCAGATTGTTGATATTTTATCGCTAAACATTAATTTAAACCAATTTAACCAACTATTTTCACAAAAATATGTGTGATTTTTATAAAATATCAAAAATAAAATTATGAATTTTTCACGTTTGACCACGTGACTAAAAACGCACGAGATTGGAATGTGACGTCATATTCTTGTACTTCTTCTTCTTTTATTAATGTCTTCCCGATATACATAAAGAATATCCAGCATCGAATCATTAACGTCATGCGTCAGCGAGTAATAGCCACTTTTTCTGCATTTCAGTGTTCTTTGGTAGGGTCACAAAGATTTTCCCCGGTGTTTTAATAGACGTATTAGTGCATTTTGGCACTACGCACCATTTATAAGGCATTTTTAATAGGCTTAAAACATTTATTTAAAAACGTACATAGTAGGTATTCTGGGATTTGGCATTTTCAGTGTAATTTGACACTTGACAGTTACAATGTTACAAGAATGTGACGTCATGACAACTCATTATAGCGTTTTCGCGCCTATAATATTAATTTGAACTTTTAGGCTAATTTGCAAGGAAAAGAAAGAAATTCACAAAGAATGGTTCAAACTGCTAATGTATTTTGGTATTAGTAACAATTTGACATACTTTTCAAAAACTTGGAAAATACCCTATTACGGGAAATGAAACCTGAATCAAAATTGTAGAATCTAATAGGATTTTGGTTTGTATCCGCCATTATTTTAAACAGCGGGTCAAAAGTCCCATATATTTTTCTGCTCTACTATTTGCCCAATCAGGTTTGCTCAGTGTGAAAAATGTTATACTTTACTTTATAGTTAGATATCTATCTATCTAGATAGAAAACTCTTTATTTTCACACACATATCTATTAAAAAGGAACAATAATAGTAACTCAGCCCTCTTTTTTATATTATACATCTATGAACTTAACGATAATAAAATTATTAAAACTGTACAAAAAGGCGGTCCTACAAGAACAGCAGGTTCAAGACAACCTACTTTCAATTTCTCCACTTTTATAATTTTTGACAGAAATTAATAGACTCTAACCCCCTTGATAACAAAAAAAATATTAAACAATGGATATTGGATAAGCCATACAATGTTTTGTCCTTCTCTGTCAAGCGACTTTTCCAACGTATAAGATCCTTGTCTTAAACATTGTATAGCTTATCTACTGTATAATTAAGTTTGATTGTTTTTTCAGGCAATATGAAAATTCTCTTAAATTGTGATAGCTTTATGTTCGTAGAAGCGGCAACCACGTAGGGGCGTAGTAAGCTCGTAGCCCATCTTCGTTTATGTCCCATTGACCCAAATTCACGGCCTTGAACCCCCTCTCCGCGCCCCGCCGCCGCCCGCCAGCTCCCGTGACGTCACAGAAGCTCTTTGTACATTCATTTACCTCTATGGCCTATTCTTCTCGCCCTGACAATACGGCTCATTCAAATGTCGAGGCTTTTATGTAATTAGTATACATAATGGCAGCCAAACGAAATATGGCAACCCAAATGAAACATGCATAATTTGACCGAATTTCAGTTTTTTTTGCTTCGTGGCCTGGTGAGGTATAATGTAAATAATTGTTATCTATATATTATTATTTACTAGTGTTGCCCAAATCAGTCTTGGTCTTGGTCTTGCAGCAAGAGTCTCGCAAGAGTCTCGCAAGTCTCGCAATTACCTATTAGCCTATTGCTATTTATTAAACGTTATTTTTGATCTCCGAACAACGTTATAGAGTAGGTATTACGTTACGTTGTTATATTAAGTTGTTCTAATATCTAAAATAACGTTTAATAAATAGCAATAGGCTAATAGGTAATTGCCAAAAATCAAGTTTCGGCGGCAGTTTCGGTTTCGGCCAAAAGTGGCCGAAACTTTTGCCGAAACCGAAACTGATTTCGGAAGTTTTCGTGCACGCTCGCCTAACTTCGTTTCTTGCGGCAACGCTTTGACAACGCAACTGAATTTGAAAACATAATTAAAATTTAATTAATATTTTTTTAATATTACATTAAATAAATGATTACAACAAAATTAATATACCGTGTTTCCATTTGATGTCCTAATTAATGCAGAATAATGGATAAAATGCACCAAATTTCAGTATTTTAAGGAATTTTCTACTTGACCACGTGAGTTTCGGTTTCGGTTTCGGCCGAAACTGAAGTCACGGCCGAATAGTTGGATACTCAAAGCGGCCGAATATTCGGTTTCAGTTTCGGTTTCGGCCGGAAAACCAGTTTCGGTCGGACTCTAGTTAAAATATCGTGTCAAAGTCCAAACATGTGTACCTACTTAAAGTATGAAACTATATGGTATGGTATTTCAATTTAGATTTTTTATGATTTTGTAGAGAATAGGAAGTATTGATGCCAATTGCCAACGTCTGAATCTCAGTGACTATAATATTAATATAGATTTTTATTATTTCAGATTTTATGACTTTAAATAAAAATATGAAAGTTGAAAAGTTTAAATTTTTTTAAACACTGACAATTTAATAAAGCAGAAATCGAAATTGGCCGATACCTAGAATCTTGTTGGCATTTCGCCAGCTTGTCCCTTGGGCTTATCAAAATGAAACATTTCATCAATAAATTGCTCTCGTGCTTGGCAAAATTGCTGATATGGGGATTTGTCAAAGTCTAGGTGTTCATATTAATTTCTGAGTTACCACATGAACTGAATGTTGCTACTACTTGTAAAGAAAGTGTTCAACGTACTAAGTGTTATTTTCCAACTTCGTTGAAAATTTTGGCTCATATTGTAATAATTGCGTAGGTATTTAATTTTTTTATTTAAAACTAGGGGTAATGACCAAAATGCTAACACTGCAACAAATTATCAGCACTCCAAACAAACAGATAAACAAGCTTTCCAGTTACTAATTTTAGTGGAACCATTATTTTATTATGTGGAAATACTTAATAAAAAACCGGCCAAGTGCGAGTCGAACTCGTGCACATACGATTCCGAATATCTCGCATATACCTATATTAAAAAAAAGTCATAGCAATTTCTAAATATTTTTAAAAACCTAACTAATGATACCCCACACTATGGGGTACACGCGAAAAGAAAAACATCCCCACTTTACGTGTTAGGTACTCCAAAAATATTTTTCGTCATTTTATTTTAGCACTTTATCGACGTGATAAATACACATATTAATGCAACGTTGCGTCAAGCTAGCACTAACCGTTTGGACCGCGGTGGTAAATATTCCGTATCGCGCCACCAGCGATTTTGAGGCCGATTTTTTTTTACAGTCGCGTTATAATCTGTAAACATCAAAACTAGTATTGTTATGATGGCGCACGACCTTTTTTTCAAAAAAAAAAAATTAAAAAAAAATCTTGTGTTAATACAGGAGAATCAATAGGCAATCGGACAAATTTTTTTTTATTGCATAAATGAATAGTACTCTTAAATATGAGTAACTTCTCAGAAGAAACCGTATATCAAAAGTCAATATTTTCAAAGGTACAGCGATTTGTATAAAAAATTTCGCGAGCCTCCTAAAAACGCTCCATACTAAAATCGATATACACATGACGTCACTTGAATATGAAGTAGTATGAAGTAGTATATGAAGTATATGGCCGCAGGAATATATTTGTAAATATCTCCGATATTTGTGCGTTTAAGTTCATACTTACCATAATGAATGTTTTTGTATATGATGTGAGTAAACTAATGATGTAGGTTTTGTTTACCAATTTCGCAAAAAAAAAAAATTTTTTTTTGGTATAAAGACTCGAAGAAATTTTGTATACAAATCGCTGTACCTTTGAAAATATTGACTTTTGATATACGGTTTCTTCTGAGAAGTTACTCATATTTAAGAGTACTATTCATTTATGTAATAAAAAAAAATCAGTCCGCTTGCCTATTCAGAATGTAATTATATTTTATATATAATGTGATATAGGAAATGTATGAGAACAGTAAGTATATAATTCTTAGGTAATTAATAGCAATGTATTACTCCGAGTTGGCCCAATACGACTTCATTGGGTTAGGTTAAATGGCTAAGGCGGGAGCGTAGCGCAGCGAAGCTACCGCCTTAGCCATCGTGGTTTTTTTTTGTAAACCACCCAGAATTAGGAGCCCCGCGTAGCGGGGCTCCGTCGACTCATAATTGAAGCCAGTTGTTATTGAGGGCTTATTATACGCGACTGTAAAAAAAAAAATCGGCCTCAAAATCGCTGGTGGCGCGATACGGAATATTTACCCTGGCTTCAATTATGAGTCGACGGAGCCCCGCTACGCGGGGCTCCTACTTCTGGGTGGTTTACAAAAAAATAACCACGATGGCTAAGGCGGTAGCTTCGCTGCGCTACGCTCCCGCCTTAGCCATCTAACCTAACCCAATGAAGTCGTATTGGGCCAACTCGGAGTATTTTTTTATTTTAATTTTTTTTTTTTGCAAAAAAGGTCATGCGCCATCATAACAATACTAGTTCTGATGTTTACAGATTATAACGCGACTGTAAAAAAAAATCGGCCTCAAAATCGCTGGTGGCGCGATACGGAATATTTACCTTGGACGGTTAGCCGAATACGGACGGACGACACCATAAGGGTTCCGAAAAGTGAATTAAGGAACCTCAAAATGTAATGTCATAAACGAGATAACGCGCCTGCGTTAATATTCTAAAAACCTTGGTCGGTAGTGAGACTGATGAGGGACTCTAATATATTTTTCATTTAAACTCTACAGTTATTCAGATCCGTTTAGTTCGTTTCTGATTGTTGGATGTGTAGTAATATGTTACGTGGATATTCATCACTAATGGTGTTAAACCATGGTCGGTATAATGATGGCTGTTGCTACGTCACATTATTGACGAAACAATCTATATTTAAATTTTATTTTACAAAATTGTATTGTTAGGATTTAAAACTAAATTAACCGCAATGCAGATACACATACCTAATTATTGTGTTGAATGTGGTGATTGCAGGTCTCTTTCTTTTAATAATAGTTGTCATCGCCTTCTTTCTGAATATGCTAATTGTTTAAATAATAATAATATTACGTTATATAGATACGCTTCACACCACGTCAATCTGGCCCCGTGCTAAGTATCCGAAGAACTTGTGTTACAGGTACCAGAAAATGGGAAGAATATTTAATACTTTTATACTATACGTATATTTAAGATTTTGAAGTGAAAACCTCGTTAGCGGCGTTGTGCACTTTTCTTGGGATGGGTAAAAACTGTTTAAACTCCCGTCAGGACACGTGACCCTGATAGAAAATTCGTAAGATACAACTTGCAATTGTTTTCTGTCTTAGTTTCCTTACGCGAACATGAAACCACTTTAGTTCGTATCATCTTTTGACCCCAATCTTCCCAACATATTGACCTTGACCCCAAACCTTCCCAGACATATTGACCTTTAACCTTGACCATTACCTTGACCTTTGATCTTGAACTTGACCCAACCATCCCCATCACATTGACCTTTACTTTATTTGACCTTTACATCTAAACGTTTCGTAGTAGGATTCGAACTTCCTGACAGAGGTCATGAAAAATGTTTGCATTACGTATACCTAAGTACCTATACATTTCTTGCCAGTTAAACATTTTACACTGTCGATTAGTATTCGTATTACAATATCTTGAACTTACCATCTTTATGGCACTATAAAATATTTGCTGTTAATACGTTTTTAATAGTTGTTTGTTGTTCAGCTGTACATTAACGTGTAACGTAAAGCCGGAAGAGGGCCGGTCTGCGATGTACGGCGCTGTACAAACGCGAGGGCGGAAGCTTCGTCCAACGTTCGGAAATACGTTTTAGCTCTAAACGATCATTACGTCGTGTGTTGTTGGCAAGGAATTTATTTTTATTACCGTACATTTTTGCAGATAAAAACCTACGTTGTCAGCGTTTAAGATAACAAAATATACCGAGTTTATGAAATGAACAATGGGGTTGGCAGGAACAATTGACAGCTGCGTATTCGTATCGTTGTCGAAATGAATGTGTGAAAATGTATGAAAATTATAACAGCGCCCATACAACTGACTTTCGATAACATTATGAATACGTAGTTGTGAATTGTTCCTGCTCGGGCTACAGAATTAATTGCAACGAAGAGTCCTTTTTATAAACGCCTTTTTATAAACGGTCTAATAGCAGTATTACTTTAACACTAGAGGGCTCGCGCGGGTGACATAATATTATGTAACCCAGAGTATAACATTGTCAAATATCTTTGGAACGCATCGCACTTCAGTCAAAGAATATATATTACTAACGTACTTCAGTGCTGCCTTCTCATGTATTCCTCGGGGACGAATCGTCCCACACATTAGCAGCACGCCATTACTCTAGTCGCATCGGTGTGTGCACAGTGCAATTTTTAATGACGTGGGTGACGTATGTCACCCGCGCGAGCGTTCGAGGAAGTTTTTGAAATCTTATCATCGCGATTGAAAATTAAGTTTACCCCCACGTAAGTTATTTATTACTGTTTATTTACGCGCTTTATGATTAACATACGATAATTGATATATAACGGCTGTATATTTGCATGATAAAATAATTTATACTTAACTACCTCCAAATAACGCAAAAAAAACATTTTTAGGTCATATGGCGTCGATGACAAGGATTTTATTATAATTAAGTGGCTGGAAGAAGAATTATCTAAAAGTAGTGTGTCTGAGGAGGATGAAGAATATGATTGTGGTGTAGAGGAGCAAACAGCGTCAATGTTTTCCCCTCATGTTATATTCGACGTATTTCCTAGGAAAATATACCTAGGGCTATAAAATTGGAAGCCCGACTTCTTTTGGGTCTGCCAAAAAAATCCGCAAGTGCAAAACTTGCCAATACGAAGTGAAAAAGGACGGTGTGACTTCTGCAGTAGATCGAGGGACCGAAGCACTCGCAAACAATGTAGCAAGTGTAATAGGCGTATTTGTCCTGATCACCAAATTATACTATGCCTAGCTGTGACAAAAATCCTTCTAATTAGGGACAACCTATTTGTCAACTTTATTATAAGATGATTATTGTCCAAATTAATGTAATCTAAATACTTAAAAACCATTTGATCTCAATAACTTCAAAATAGCGATAATTTTTGTAGAAGTTTACATATAGTTTTATAATTAAATATAACTAAGGCATATGTTTACTGTTGTTTGAGTATTTAGCAAGAAATAAAATTGATTAGTAATATTATAACTTGTTTACTTTAATCAATAAAGATTTATAAGAAAAAAACCACATCGTAATGGGTGACACATGTGACCCGCGCGAGCACTCTAGGAATATTTTGATCCGCGAGCCCTCTAGTTTTAACATTACTTTTGAATTTCGTAAAACAAATCTTCTATTAAAATTAAAAATATATTTTTTATACATATCCATAGTACCTAATTAACTATACCACAATACCATATGACCCGGGAATGATTTACGATACGTATTTGTCACCGTAAAATTGTAAAAACCGTTAGTTTGTAAAATAACTAACGAGGTTGTAAAAATATGTCAAAAGATTTAAAACTATATATTTATAATTTAACGAAAAATAATGTGTTAAATTATAGGCAGCATATTCGCGTCGGGAGTCTATCAACATTTTACAATTTCACTAGTTTTATTACAATCTAGCGGTTTTTACAATTTTACGGTGACATATTCATGACTGTTATAGCAGAGAAACATAACATTTATAGCGGAAATTTGCTATTTACTAGCTGATTTATTATTCGGTTTTGAGAGAAAGAACGCATGTTTTGTATCAACAATAGAATATACCTATGATTCTTATTATATAATATAATAAAAATACATATAATCTCATTGTTTAATTGCAATATTAGTATTATCTTCAACCCTTAGTGGTCGATAACGATTTGCACACACCACCTATAGGTTTTAGCCTGTAGGGGTAGGTTTTGGTTGTAGATTTATAGGTAGTAGGTATAGGTGGTAGTACTACTACTACTAGTACACGTATAATTTTTGCATTGTTTGGAAATTCTAAATGTGGTGGGTTACATAGTGGCATATGCTTGCAGTTCTTTATACAATGCCGAAATTTCCAAACGCGTATCTTTAAAGACTGAGGAGTTCTGTTCAGTGCTTTTGGAACCAGGGTATATCTTGGTACAAAATCTTATTTTCTGGTAGCATATGCTTGTGTTACTTCAGAATAAGTCGAAACCATATGTGACCATATAAATTTCGAGGAGTTCCCTCGATTTGTCATGGATCCCATCATCAGGATTCCACTTTAGTTACTCTTAGGGACCAATTTCGAAGTATACCCCTTACAACGACAAAAGATTTTTGGAAATATGTCCACAAACAGCATAGTAATGTTCGGTGTAAAATACTATAAGAAGTACCTTTCATACCATCATAATGTGATGATGTATGGTGTGATGATAGTTGTGATGATGATGAATACTCTAACTGACATAGTGGCACATGTTTGCAGTTCTTGAAACAACGCCGAAATCCCCAAACATGTATCTATAAGGAGTCAGGAGTTCTGTTCGGTACTTATGGACCCTGGGTATACCTTGAAGCAAAACCTTACCTTTTGGTAGCATATGCTTAAACTTCTTTAGAAAAAGTCAAAATCACCATATGTGTCCATATAAATTTCGAGGAGTTCCCTCAATTCCTCATGGATCACATCATCCAGTCACCACTTTGATATCAAAAGGACCAATTTGGGATTACACCCTATACATCACAGAAAAAAATTTGAAAATAAAATAAAATATATATTATACAGCCGAACATTATACGTTCGGCTGTATAATATATATTTTATTTGGCCTCATTTTTTGGAAGTCGGTTAAAAAGTAGTAGAACCCTTAAAAACAGCTCAATAATTATTATTGATGATACCGGATACGGCCTAATATATAACTTATCATAATATAGCCGTTAATTGCAGACCGCAGTGAAGTAATAAAATACATAATATACGAGTACATGAGCCGCGCTCCTCCAAAGTTCACGATCGAAGCCCATAAGTCGACGGACCCATAAATTGGCCTCACCCAGCTTAGCACCTGGACATCGGGCCCGGGGCCGCGGCTCGCCAAATTATAGCTCCACCTGAATTTTATAACCGTAGGTACTCTCTTTGATTTGAATGTGCACTACAACATAGTCAATGATTGTTCAAATGTAAATTAGGTATTTCAGGTAAATATGTAAGTAGGTAATTTAGATAAAAAAATAACTGCAGATTAATTTTTATTTATCTAGCTCTACTCTGCCTAATATCTCATGGCTTTACGATAGTTGCACATTGCAAAATTATGTAATACTAGCCTAACTATGAACTAGAATATAACTACACCAACATATAATATTTATACACCTAGAACTACACCTACTACCTATACCAACATCTACAACTAGGTACCACCTACACATATACGTACCAACCTACTGGGGTTGGCCGATTATGTTTTTCAAATGAACTAAACAGGTAAACTGTCAAACAGCATCTACGAGTATAAATATTAGACAGTCAAGTGACAAATTGTACACAGTGAAGAGTTAAGTTCCATTCACTAACAGTCAGCCTGCGGTCTCTGGTCCTATCCGGCGGCCTGCCGTCGTAGGTCAATAGCGCCAACACACTAAAGCGATTTTTATTTGCCGGCAATGCCCTGCTACCACTTTTAAAGCCTCACACTAGCAGTCGGGAGTCGGCAGTTTTCGTCTCAAGGCCATAGACTGGCCAACATCGGCGCAGATCGGAATCATCTATCAGGGCCTCTAGTCAAGATGCCTTCGAAAATTTCGACGGCAAACTTCGAAATCAAAAATGTATGGGATTTGACATAAGTCATCGCTAAGTGACATGTCGCTTGCAATGCCTTATGTCAAATCACATACATTTTGTTTTCGAACTTCGCCGTCGAAATTATCGAATGCATCTTGACTAGAGGCCCTGTTCTTAGTCGTCAGTTCAAAACCTTAAACCGAACTGTAATTAGTGTGTGGGCTATTGCGATTAACTAAAAAATGTATATCGTCCGGCAAACTGTTAGTGAGTAGGGCGCTTTAAATGAAATGAAATTAAATTTCATTCATTTCGGGCGGCATATTATAAATACCTAACATACATATTATATACTTAAAAACTACACTTTGTCACGTGTTGACGGCGACGTGATCCGCGCTTCGTTCCGGAGTCTCCCCCGGAACTTCCGGTAGACCACACCCGTCGGCCAGAACTCCTCCACCTCGAAGGTCAACAAAAAATGAGTTGGCACTATCACCACAAAGAAACTGAAATTGACCTTGTGGCGAGACTCTAGACGTTCGACCCTCAAGGCGATGGACGTCTTCTGGCGGATGTAGTCCACGACGTCCTCGACCTGCATAGACAAGTGCAGGCGGGATACGTACAACGGCGTCGCGGGTACCTCGCACCGCAGGCGCAGTTCCGGTACGTAAGGTGTGGTGCCGCGGTGGTTGCGGGCGGTGGGCTTCTTCTTCTTTCTTCTCTCCACCAGTATGAAGCTCTCCTCATCGCACCTCCTGTTCTCGTCCTTGCCAGGTCGAGGAGGCTCGGCCTTGCGCTCTCCACAGCCTTACGGCTCTCCTTCACCCCCTTTGTCGGTGCGGGGCGACCGACGACTTTAGACTTTACCTAGAAAAGCGAATTACACGCGTAAACCTACGTGCTGCTTTCAGACAAAATCCTACGTGCAGCTTCAAGACAAAATGTCTGGTGGCCTACATGTGGTTCACGATACGCGCGTTAGTAAAAAAATAAGCGAGTTGCTTTTGGACTCAAAATATTTTGGCATTTGGGGCCTAGTACCTCAACACGCGCGTCCGCCTTACGTGCGTATGATTACGCGCTTTCTGGACATAGACTTAGTAAGAAAACTTTAAATCGTCGTATTTATTATTTTTCCCTCAACATTTTCAATATTTCTCACCGTTTTAGAAACCTTCTCTGAACTTCATTGAACCTGAATTATTTCAAGATCAAAATTATCCAAATCCAAAGACGTATAAACTGTAATTCATTATAAAAGTACTTACATGAGAATTTAGCAACCAGTATAATATTTCTTAGTTTCCTATATGAAGAAAATGTAAAAAATAAATATGTAAAATAAAAATAAAACAGCTGAAGCCTCCCCATTAAACTCTACAATAGGTTGGTACCTACATTAAAAGGGTTTTATGTACTTTTAATTGAAAGGCGGGCTTTTTTTTTTCAATAGTCATTTTCTCGTTAATCTGTGCTATTAAGTATCTCTTAATTTAATGGCTGCTATAAATGCAATCCATTAAAGCCTGCATAATTGAAAAGATTGTGCTGATTAATTAAATATAGGATCTAACATTTTATATCAATCGACGAGTAAGTTTGCTAAACGGTTTTTTTTAATAATAAAAATTCTGATAGAAACATGTTTAGATTTTTTACAATTCTTATCCTTATTAATATATAAATAGATATCCGACTTAGTACTGTGTGTTAGAAGTTTTTCTTTCGTTTCGTAAAAGATATGAGTTATTTCGCTCTTTAACTATCAAAATGGCTTAGCCACATACGTGGCTTTTTTTCTACCTACAACGTACACGTTGTAGGTACCTTTTGCATTGTTGGCAAATTGGTGTCTCGAGTTTGCGTTCCGGTTAGACTAGACCCGGTTTTTTTTGTACTACTAGATCTTCGAGTAAAGCTCGGTCTCCTTGAAGTACGTGAAAATAGTAAAATATGTTTTCATATTTGGTCATCCCATATAATATTCCGTTCAGTTAGATCCTTTATAATATTCTGTTAATAATATGTAACCTGAATAAATGATTCCGTTGAGCAGATAGGTAATGGTTTCCTGAGCTTCGCTAACCGGCTTATTATTGTTGTCAGAGTGAGCGGCGACCCCCGGCATGAGGTCGGGGGAGGGCGAGGGCTCGGAGCTGGCGGAGTTCGGCACGCGCTGGCCGCCGCCCTACGCGCAGGGCTACGGCTGGCGCTCCGCCACGCCGCAGCACCCGCCGGCCCACCACCTCGCGCGCCACTCGCGCTCCCAGCAGGTAAGCGGCAAGCCGCCCATCATTATGGCTGTAAGGAAACGTAGTAGTACCTATATGTATATCCATAACAAACTATTATGTCATTTACATTTTAGTACAGTGACCTTGGAATTCTGGATCTTTTCATTTACAGAACATTATCCAAAATTTATTACTTTCTGTAGGACAATCGTCATACCAGTTATGAGGCGGAGGACGCGCGAGGTCGGGCGAGGGGCGGCGTGTACTACTCCCCTCCCGGAACCTCCTACACCATTGTCGAGCGGCCGGCCTCCTCGCACGGCCACCACGCGTCCTACTCCCAGCACCACTACCAGGGGAAACTCAACAGAACACCATACCTAGGATCTACTACAATCGCCAACAATGCAGGTAACTTGAATGATGCGACTGACTGCAAGCACTTCTTTATAAGGTTCCCTATCTACATATTTCAGTTATAACCAGCAATTTCTACCTTCCTAGGGCCTGCAAGTTTAAGAAATAGCACGAATCACCTGAGCACAAACGGCAAGAAGCGGCCGATCTCGCCGGAACAGGTGCTGCGGCTGTTCGGGCAGGGCGGCGCGGCGGCGCTGGGCAAGGCGCTGCCGCCGTCGCACCCGCCAGCGCCGCTGCCCGCCCCGCTACCCGCGCCGCTGCCCGCGCGCCGGCACTCCCCGGCCAGCAGTCCCAGCAGCACAACACATCATGTAAGTTAAAAAAAATATTACAAACTGAATTCTAACAAGTCAGTCAGCTAGTCGATATATTTTTGATTTAACTTTCCCACACAATATATCAGTGATAACTATATAATACATCTATGCGTTAAATAAAATAAATTAAAATGTCAATAAATCAAAGTTTAAGTTTAGTTGGCTAAACAAAATTTAAAGTTATTATAATATATCTACACTAATATTATAAAGAGGAAAACTTTGTTTGTATGTTTGTTTGTTTGTAATGAATAGGCTCAAAAAGTACTGGACCGATTTCAAAAATTCTTTCACCGTTCGAAAGCTACATTATCCACGAGTAACATAGGCTAAATTTTATTTTGGAAAAAAATAGGGTTCCGTAAGATATTTGGGTTTTTCGGACACAAGGTGTAAAAAATTAACCAGAAAAGTTACTTATTTTGCGTACGCTGCCTAAACTATAAAAGATAGAACCATATAATGTTCTAAATAATTATAGATCTTATAAATATCTACAAAAAAGTCCGGGACACACTATACTTATCTATGTTGAGTGAGGCACAACAACCTTTTTTTTATTTAGAAATCTTGATTTTTTTTTGGACTACATTTAAACGCGTTTATTTTACTCATGCTATCAATCCTTATCAAAATAAATTAGTTTATCACTAAGTACAGTTTATGTAGATAATATTTGGTCTTTGAATGATTAAAATTGGACGTTTTGTTTTGAAGTTATGGCGAAATTAAAATGTTACGATTTCTGCTGCACGGCCCGTTGCGAAGTGGGTGACATTCTGTAGTATTAGTATCAGTATTGTACCCGTGCGAAGCCGGGGCGGATCGCTAGTTATATATAAAATAAGTTCTGTCTCAATGGGCACATAAATTGCAATTCAAACCACAACTAGTTATTAATTAACAAACTTCACGGTCCGAAAATAGTACGTGAATGTGTGAACGAACGAGTGTGTCCGTCGAGAGCTGTCATAGACCAGTGCCGTTAATTTTTGAAACAAAGAAAAAAATATAGTAGGATGAAACCCATTGGAAAAGGAAGAAAAAAAGGAAAAAAATAATAATTTACGGGCGATTTGAGGTCGGGAAGTATAAGGAAGTGAGTTTATAATAATAATAATAATATCTATGGACGCTTCACACCACGTCAATCTGGCCCCATGCTAAGTATCCGAAGAACTTGTGTTACAGGTACCAGACAACGGAAATATATTTAATACTTTTATACTATACACATATTTAAGATTTTTATTATATTAAACACATATTTAATACACATCCATGACCCAGGAACACAGAAAAACTTTTTGTTCCTTCGGCGGGATTCGAACTCGCGACCCCCGGCTTGAGCACCAACACGCTCAACCAACTGAGCCACAGAGGTTTTTAAGGTTAAAAACGGTTTATCTCGATTACCGGCAAAACTACAAGTCCAATGGAAAAAAGGCAAATAGTAAAGTAGTCTATTATACTTTATACTAATATAATAAAGAGGAAAAGTTTGTTTGTTTGTTTGCATTGAATAGGCTCCGAAACTACTGGACCAATTTTGATGAAATTTGGCACAGATGTAGAGTAGACCACAGGGAAGGACATAGGCTACTTTTTATCGCGGAAAAATGTACGGTTCCTGCGAATTTAACTTTTGTACGTACGAAGTCGCGAGCAACATCTAGTAGGTAATAAAAAGATCTACAACTTTTGTATTTACACTTTTTTCACATTACCTCAAAATTTATGTGAAAAATTCCAATAACCAAGTTTTTGGTACACAAAAACAAAATTCACGAAATATGGTGAAAAAACTTACCATTTTATATCTCAAATACACTGTAATCTTTTTGATTAAATTTTCTTTTACCTTACTTATTTTGACTTAATATCGAAAAATTAACCTTCATTTTTAATCGAAAATTCTCGCATCAAAATATCAGCTTTTTTAAAAAAGTTGGTGGGCTTTTTGTTCACTGAAATCTATTATTTCTGATAATGTAAAAAAATATACATTGCTCTGGTAAATGTTCTCAGAAAATGCAAAGAAAAGAACAGGTAGTCGGGCTGAGACCCGCCTAGCCCCAATCAATAAATCTACAATATTTTGAATAAGTTGTCGAATCTTCTTTTAATTATATGCATAGATGCCTATTTATTGCTATTTTAAGATAACTTGTATACCTCAGTGACCTACGGATAATTTTAGCCCCTCAAAAGGTATTTCATAGAAAAGTGGGGAAGGGGCTAGGTGGGGTAAGTTGTAGATCTTTTTATTACCTACAACTTTGCCATTTGACTTTTTTCCATAGAATTTGTAGTTTTTTTTCCCTTAAAAACTCACCCCCTTACAGTTCCCCCCGACCTCAAATCGCCCGTAAATTATTTTTCCTTTTATTGTTACATTCAAAGAGAATGGGTTTCATCCTAATATATATATTTTTTAATTTTTACCATTTTCAAAGGCTTCTGCTCTTGTCTATCATACTGCATACATGTAAATAATATTCTGCGGCGAAGCGACGTCGGCGGTGTCTGGCGCCAGTCGATAATGCTCGTTTATTCATGACAGCGGGAGCCAGCGTTTAGACCTGTGGTCTTCAACTGTGGCAACTGTGATGCCCTAATGTTTAATAAAAAACAATTTTTACAATATTTTTTTACCTTCAAGCGCCTTTTGTCTGTCTTGAATCTATATTAAATTTAAGTATCTTTACTTTTCTTTACTCAAAAATATTTTTCTGAGGATAGACAAAATAATAGTAGGTACCTAAGTATTTGATACTTATGTATACTTATGTTGTTTTCTTTGAGACGTTCATCTCGTTCGTCTAAAATTCATCACGCATGAAAGATAATAAGAAAATAAAATCATTCAGGCATCTTCCGTTATATAAATATATTAACACCAGCCGTATTTACTTGGTAATATTATTTGCGTGTAATTCAGAGATTGTGCTCACCCTGCCGGCACAAAGCTTTTCATTACGTTTAAATTGTATCATAAAGTTTGACGTAGTAAAATATATTAACATAATTCCTCAATAGGTCTCAGAGGAATTAATTGCTTAAACTGATAATGTTACTTTAAAATTAAAGGTTATATATCAACCTTAGTAGTAATCTTATGGAACCCTAAAAAAACAAACATTATTCAATTAAATTAAATCAAATCAAATATGCTTTATTGTGCACAACAAATAACAATGATAAAATACATAAACATTACAAAAATCAGACATGCGCACAAAGGCGGCCTTATTACTAAGTTGTAATTTCTTCCAGACAACCTTATAATGGTGGAAAGAACAATGTTCTGGATGTAGTGCATAAATAACACTTAATAATGATCTTAGATAGAAATTAATTTGATAAATAGTACACTAAAATTTTTAAAAATATATGTAAAATGTAATAATAAAATATATACAGTTTACAGGTTTTTAAACTTGTTCTTATCCATGCTTCTCTTAATTATGCTAAATTTATTAAAGGCGTGTCTATAAAGCCATAAGCCACCCTTGGCAGCTTAGCTATCGTAACGCGTTCAGTTAACATCCAACTAATATTAAACGAAATAGATATGTGTCGTTTAATGTTTCTTTGAATTACATACCATACAAAAATATAGGTAATATCCGCTATTTTCAAATTCAAAATCGGTAAGACTTAAGAGTATAAGTAAAAGTTTTATTATAATATTATAGTTAACTAATAAAACTGGATGTGCCAAGTATTTGGCATTTCACACAAAGGTTGTAATGTAACATCGTGTTTTCAATATAACGTAACGAAAATTCCAACAACGTCATAAACAGTGCGAATAACCGCTATGTTAAACGCCTGAGTGGGTGTATGTGCTGTACATATTTTGTAAATTTGATTTCACTAAAGGGTATGAGGTAACGTACAGTACATTACGAAACAATATTTGTTTAAAATGTTAACATACAGTTTAAAAGTAGTTTAAAGACTTAGACAATTTCATAAATCAACCACAGTTTAGTAGATTATAATGTGTTATGTCGCTGCAGCACGGTTTTTTCACGGTACAAATTTTAATGATTTTAATTAATTACGAGTGCTTTTTAAAATATTATGACAATACAGAGGCGGTATTTGTACCTACCTAATACCTACTTATAGCAGTAGGTACTACAGTGCAACAAAAAGTAAAGTATTACGAGTATAGTTCAATGCTGTAAAACATAATATTAACAAAAGGTTTTGGAAATAATAAATCAATGCACCATCATTAAAATGTACCTCTTTAAATTTGGTTCAGTGCCAGAATAAAGGAAATTGGCTCAATTTAATCTGGATTTAACTAAAAGTAGTCGGTGCCAAGATTTACCTACTGCTTTTTGCATTGTCACCTTCCCGATCTTAATAATTATTATATTTATACTTCGATACGAAGTCTATTATATTAGGGATGCCTTAAGAGAGGAATTTTGAAGTAACTCGAGCGCGTCAGATTAAGACAATTTTAAGTAGGCCTCAAAGAAGCTCCAACTTCAACCCCAACTCAAACGATTTAAATGTCGCGTAAGCTCGTAGGGATTTTTGAAGTAAAACTTCTTGCGCATGACTTGGGCAGTAGGCTGGTGAATGCGTGACGAGAGCGTTACGAAAAGTGTGATCGGGCGAGGCGAACGGAAGTTGAGCGGGAGATATAAGTTAGTGAAGATGAAAAGAGAGCGAGTTACGTTTCGTACATTACTATAGGAGCAAAAGAGAGCAGTGCGTGAGTACATTTTCTTTCTCTCTTAGCCAGTGCATGAAATAATAAGGTTTGGTAAAATCAAGTACGGATATTTTGGGTATATGATCTACGGTATAACAATTATTTAGACAGAAAAATAATTGTTATACTCGAAAAAAAAAATCTTCCTTTCTATGGGGGATTTTTGTTAAGCGGAGATTCACCCCTTAAGGGATGATTTTTTAACTTAAAGTATTACAATTTTTTTTGTCTAAACGTCTTTATATGAGCAGTAGATCATACACCCAAATATCCGTAGTTGATTTTACCTAACCTTATATATATAATAATATCTAATAATAATATATAATAATATCTCATAATCTCAGTCAGTACGTTTGCGACTTTTATGCTATCTACAGACACACGAATTTGGTACGGAGCGTACAGCGAACCATATCCGGAGACCAAATTCGGTGTCGCTACACACGCACGAATTTGGTACGGTGCAGTGAAGCGAAACGCTCGACACTCGTGTGTTCGATTTTATGCTCTATTACATTAGCACAGAGTTCTATTTACAGTGCGGTTTTTAAACGACGACGATGATTCCCGCAATTCATTGATAACGGGCAGTGATACCAACACTTTAAAAAATATTTCTCCCCAAATTTTACCCCTGATTACTTATACCATTGACAGGTCTAAGAGATAATAAGCTAGAAAGAATTTTGAAAAAGGTTATGTGTTTAACATAAAGACTTACGCGTGAATAACATAAAACTAACTTGTCTTAATCTGATTTCACTCTCAATACATTTTCATATCCCTGGCTATATACACATATTAAAATAATTTTTATTATTACATACAAATTGATTCATAAGGAGTAAACTCTAAACATCCTGTCCTCTAGTAAACCCCGTAGATATTTTCCCTAATTTTGGGAGGTACATCCCAAAGTTGGCAACACTGATACTGTTGTACGGCCAAACCGCCGGACTGCTCTACACACGCACGAATATGGTACGGAGCGTACCAGATCCGATGCGGACAACGGTGAACTCTTCGCCTTCTTCATATGTTCGCCGGACTGCCCTACACACGCTCGGATCTGGTACGGAGCGTACCAGATCCGCTGTACGCTCCGTACCAAATTCGTGTGCCTGTAGACACCATTACTTCAGTCATATATCTAAAAGTCTCCTCAAATGCTATAGCGTTGCGTCTGATTAATATTCAAGATTTTATTACATTTCGTATTATTCCATTTGAATAGTGGACGTCTAAGGGTTTCTTTTTTCGTGACTTTTATTTGAGGGAAATCCACCGTCAACATCATTTTTGTATGAGTTTAACATTTTTTGTTTCTTCCTTTACATTCATTGGTTTTATCAAACTTAAATTTAGTAATAAACTTAAATTAGTAATAAGTTTAAGATCTATCGCTCCCTAAGACATCATGAGTAACCAACCAATGGCGATACAAATATATGCAACATAGTGTCTTACCGCTGTTCGGATTTCACCAGTGGTATTCGGATGCCACTAACATTTGGTCGTCTTGTAGACTCCTGATATCTTCCGTATATCAAATGACTGGTAGCATCGCTGGTAAAGGGAGATCGTGATTGGTGTCCTAAATGTGTTCAATATTTAATTTAATATTTACTATAGCCTTTGCCGTTGTTACCGCAGGCGATCTACCGCGGCGCGGCGGGCGCGGGCGCGTGCGGGGAGCGCGAGCGGCCGTACTCGTCGGGCGGGGGTGCGCCGCCGCCGGCCGAGCCGGCCACGCGCACCGTCACCATGAGCCGCGACCCCGCAGACTCCCACGGCTTCGGCATCTGCGTCAAGGGCGGGAAGGAGGCCGGTAAGTTCACCTGTAGAAGGCTAGCTGGTCGGACTACACTGACGAGAGATTGAGAGAGAGAACTAAGGAATGTATTTAGCATATAAGCTAGCTGAGATTAGTAGAAATTTTATTAAATATATCAATATACTCGTAATATTAGGCTTTAAACGATTTCGTCATAGCAACTGTTGCTTTTGGTAGGTACCTAATTTAAAAGTAAGACTACAAACGTTTTTATGCTAAGTTGAGATGGACGGATCAGAATGTACGTCCGCTTACACACGTGCCGCCTCGCCGCGCCGAGAAAGTTTGAATTTCGATTTGCACAGCGCGGTGTCGCTCTTGCAATGAAACGTGTATTTTCTTGTGTAATGAATAAGATTTGAATAGCTATCCTCGCTGCGTCGCGTCTGTATTCTTCGTCCAACGTAGCAAGTCCTGCGCAAATGTCTGCTGATTATATAGGTACATATCTTTTTTTGCCGCAATGCTGTGCCGGTGCCACGGCTCGTTTAAGAAGGCGCTAAAAGTTGGAATTTTTACGAACGCTCAAGCTGTAAACCGCAGTAACCACTAAGCTGTCATAAAGTAACGTACGAAAAAATCCAATATCCAGGAGTACCAGTTACTTCGCTGAAAACCCTCTCAGCCCAAAATATTTTATCAGCCACCTGTAAAACTTACATCGTATAATAAATTAACTTGAAACTCTTTGACTACGTAATATGTACTACGTGCTGGGTAATTTGACGTGGAATATACTTTTAATGAAGCTCTTTAGAGACTTATTTGATTTATAGCTCTCAAGTTATGTTTGCAGTCCGTAAATATTACTTTTGATTCTATTAAAGTTAGGCAACATTGCTTTAATATACTTTTGGTTTAAATAATATCGTATGTTTTTTGTGTAAACGTTTTACAACATATGAGCAGCTGATAGGGTGAAACTTGGCACGATACAGATCATCTTGAGGCGCTATCGACGGCTACCAAACTGTATCATAATAGGAAACCTACTTTCTGAGATAAGTTTTGGTCACGTAATACCTATAATAGCTTAAGATTTTTTGAGCAACTGTTAATAATATTTTAAGTCATAATATAAGTTAATGTTTAAAATATAAACTTATTGTATTTTAATGAGTAACAATATTTTTTGTAAAATCGTAAATTAAATAACCGATGTTAACCGCGCTATTTACGAATCTATTGACACCTCATAATCTGATCAGTAATTTAGGTGGTACTATGGAATAAACATAGACTGCCAAAATCATTACTCTTCCTTTTGGCTTTGACGTAGTCGGGTAAAAATTGTTTTTTTTTTAAAATTAAAATACGAAAATAGTAAAAAATAATTTGCTAGATACGATAGCCAGCATATCACCTGTAAGTTTTAATGAATATCACCAGTAAGTTTTTCAAAAAGGTTTTATTTCATCGTAAAAGTTTTTCATCGTAAAAGAACTGCAATTCTCTCTGTCGTAGAGGCGTGTAGCGCGCCGTAGCCGGGCGTAGCGTCGTAGCATCACGGACGAGCTTGTCGTAAATATATCTGTGAAGTAAATTTTGCAGTTTTAAGTATTGTCTATTTCATTCTTAAGCTTTACAATCACATCTTTTATGAAAGTTCTCCTTTGTCTTAAAGATATGACGAGAAATAAAAGGAATTTTATATACAAAATCATATCTGGATTTACATTTCATAATCAGTTTAGGTTGTACTACAATGACTAATGAGGGTTTCTAAATTCGTGACATTCGATAGCTGTTTGACACGATATGGATCCTAGTTATACGACGCGCCGCCTGGTGACAGAAAATGTGTGGAAAATTCGTATTGACACTTTTCGATACCACTTCAGCTACCAAACGGCGTTTTCTGTGGATCGGTACTGCCCTCTATGAACAGCAAAAAATTCTAAAACCCTCATTGTCACAGAGGTTTGTGTGTTCTTAATTCAAAAAATATTTTTACGTTGAAATAATCTATGTAGGTACTTATACAAATAAAAAAAAAATGAAATATCTGTTTGTAATTTTAAATTAACAGCTTTCCACTAAATGCATACTATAGTAAATACGTGCCGCACTAAAAATATATTGTTAAAATTTTTGTCTGTGTGTCTGTTCCGGCTAATCTTTGACATGGCTGAACCGATTTTAATCGGACTTTCACTGGCAGATAGCTGATGTAATGAGGACTAACTTATAGGCCACGTTAATTTTTAGATTTCGTTATTTTAAAAATACTACTACTATAACTAAAATAATACTACTTTCATTAATACCACGTAAACGAAGTTGCTGGCACCATCTAGTTTATAATAGAAATGGAATAGATAGTGACCACAGGCGAGGCGTCCATACAAGCCGGCTTATGAATATTACTTAAAATCAATTATTTGATATATTTTAATTTTCAAAATACGGAATTGGATCGCCACATTTATTTGCTGATTTATCGGATGTCGATGTCTCGTGTGGGCGGGTCACATACAAGCTACAGCACAATCCACTATCGATTGGAAGTTCACGTAACACCGGTATAAATAGACAGCAACAGACGAGCTTACATGGAGCTTAATATTGAGCAACAGTTTCTTATGACATAGGAGGAACTAAAACGTAATACGTATACGTATTAAGTCTGGAATCGAGTGATCCTTGAACTTCAAACGAGAACCTATTAAGATTATTAATTTTGAGGATAAATAAATAAATTTATTTATTTAACCCATATTAGTTGTGACCTAGTGCTGTTAAAAGCTGCTATGGTATTACTTGGAGTCTGTTTTTGCAGAAATCTTATCTTAGTTTAATTTTATGTTGTGTAGTTACCTGTGCTATGATGTTCATACAATTTAATTTCAGTTGTAGTGATCACATTATTTGGTCCAAAATTCATCGTCGCGTATAAATACAGTTGTTCCATATTATTTTGTAATTGATGTTCAATGCTACGAGTGCTGGCTCATGTATATTGTAAGGGGTCTTTACACCGTAACCTGCTTGTTTATATTATAATGAATATAAGACATAATAAATGAATTGTAACAAATGGTAAGCAATATTTTACCTTAATATTTATTGAATACACTTACGTTAGATAAACATGACTATTCAGCTCCTATGTAAAACAAAAAATGTGTAAAGGATTTAGGAAGAGGTCGTTGACCTTCAAAGTTAAGGAATTTATCCATTTTCGCTTCACGTAGCAGAAAGGTCTTCTCAGGGGAACGAAAGCGCTTATGGAATAATAAATAACTAGCTGTTGCCCGCGGTTGTGCCTGCGTAAATACAGTATATCAATTTTCGGGATAAAATGTAAACTATGTTTTAAACCAGAGCTTAAACTACTACCATACCAAACATCAAAATCCGTTTAGTAGTTTTTGCATCAAAGAATAACAAATATCCATTCATCCATCTTCACAAACATTCACATAGTATTAGTAGAATTAGCACAAATATTTTGTGGATAAGAAGTAATTTAATTTAACAAAATTTATAGTCTACAAAGAAGCATAGCGTGTGGTAGATCGAACTTTTAATAACAAGAACAAAATCAAGTTTAAATTTGAATATTTGATTCAAATATTCATAATTCAACGCCTTTCTTACTAAGAAGTTTGGTTTTCTTAGTAATTTAAGAAACCGTACAGTACAGGTAGATAAGTTTTATAAAAATTTTAAATTAATTAAAATTTTGTACCTAATGAGTTATTCTACATTTTAAATGCGAAAGTTGCGTAAGTAGATAAGTTGAAGAAGTATATTTGTTACTCTGATACGCCTTAAAGGGATTGAATGCAATTTGGCAATATCAACTTAAAACGAAACCCTAAGATCTAAGCCTAAGTCTAAGTCTCGAATTCACCAAACTTCTTTAAACCTATGCTAAACCCAGATTCAGTCTCTCTCTCTCTCTCTCTCTCATTATATGTTAAAACGGGACAGTCAGATCCAAAACCGTAGCTCAGCGTTAAACGTCGTTATGATGTGTTGCTGAAATTGGGGCTAAGTTACCTTAGCTATTTGCTATTAAAGATTATTATTGAAAATGAAATTATGAATTTAATAAATAGACATATATCCAGGTGTAGGTGTGTACATATCCCGTGTGGAAGAGGGGTCGGTGGCGGAGCGCGCCGGCCTGCGACCCGGGGACTCCATCCTGCAGGTCAACGGCACGCCATTCTCCGGCATCTCGCACGAAGATGCTCTGAAGGTAATAAACATTCCGCTTAGAAAAGAAAGAATACTCTAGGTTAATATTGCATTCAACGAACTCTGGTACAGAAATCATACCGTTATATATTCAAAGTAGCTTTTTGTTACAATTAAATCTATTATCTTCATTTGTTTCATGAATCGAATCGTAACGTATCGTATATATTTATGGTACATCGAGAGTCAATGTTATGTGAGGCTGGAGGATGCTCACTGCCTATTAAAGACAAGAATGTGGACTTAAATGAACGATTCCGTTATTGTTTCCGATGTTGAGAATATTATTTTATGTTAATTCTCTAAATGCGAATATTTTCCAAGAGAATTAAATGTTTTCAATTTCCTCGCATGTCAAAATTTCATAAGCCTTTGTGACACTAGTTTGCTTTTAACATGACATTTAGACATAAGAGTGGCGGTCCTATTTAGTTTTCAGTTTCAGCTCGTACCATGTTGTATCTGACGAAATAATTACACGATTGTTGACAACAACAGTAATTCATTTGTATCAGTACCTACTTCATAAAATCAATTTGAATAATATTTATTAAACGGTCAGACGACCTTTGTTGTTCAGTGGTCGAGCGCGTCAGTGCTCAAGCCGGAGAGTGATCTCCGGCTTGAGCACTGACGCGCTCGACGCGCTCGGGTTCAAATCTCGCCAAAGGAACAAAAACAGTTTTCTATGTTCCTGGGTCATGGATTTCCGTTGTCGGTTACCGTAAAACAAGTGCTTTGAGAACTTAGCACGCGACCACATTGATGTAATAATAACTCCCTACACCGATCTCGGTGACGGTGGCCGGTTTCATTGAAACCAGGTTAGTAACGCAGGAGTTTTTTTTAATAATGCCCAAGTGTGTGCGCAGTACACAAGAGCACTCTATCTTCCTTTACTCTAATCCAGTGGGACGGATAACCGACAAAACTGGCGAAAGATCAGGCGAAGGTCCGACTTTTTACATGCCCATCTGACGCATGGATCACTTTCCTTGTCAGACAATCAGGTGATCAGCCTGCATTGTCCTAACCAAACTTGGAAACAACATTTTTTGTTGTTCCAACGCTGGAATCGAACCTACGACCTCCGAGTCATGAGCCAAAGCTCTAACCACTAGACCACGGAGGCTGTTAAACTAACCACACCATTGATAACTCTAACCACTAGACGTCCATTGATGTGGCGTGGAAGCGTCCATAGATATTATGTGTATTAAAAAAATACATAGTACCATTCATTTAGCTTAACAAACAGTTGAGCACAAATAGGGGAGGAACTATTACTTATACTCAGAACATATACTCAGTGACGCAGTTTTCCCGCTTTTTACAACAATGTCAACTTCCCAACTCGCCGCAATCTATCACTGTTGCTGTTGAGGCGCACGGGAAAGAATATGAGACCTTTTGTGTGGCGTGTGCCACGAGGCCGTCTAATGAAAGAATTCATAGCATTTTAAAATAGGTTTGTAAAGCCTCGCGTCCATGAGATTTATTTATGAGAAAAGAAGGAAATGAGCTCGTTAACTCATTTTAAATTTGCTCAATGCCATTATTTATATCGCTGTGTACCTACTATAATTATACACTACTATAATTATATCACTATTATACTAGATGCTGAAGTCCTGTCGGCAGCTGACGATGACAGTCCGGACGGCGGGGGCGCTGGTGGGCAGGGCGTCATGCTCGTGGATGGACCGGTACGGCCGGCCTGCCTCGCCGCCCTCGCAGCGACCCGTACGGTCAGCTAGCAAAGACAGGTCTATACGAAGGGTATGTAAACAATATAAATGATATATATTCCATTTCAGGGCTACCACAATATCTTTATATTGTGGTAACCCTAATTTGCCTTTCCAAGAATTTAAAGTAAAGGAGGTTTATACTTTATAGTGAATAAAGCAAAATTAACTTCATAGCTCATGTATGATTATCCACACAAGAAAATATCATGTTTGCCAAGTATTTTTAATAATATTATACTGTATTCTAAAAATGTGCTGTTAATAAATATGCAGTTCACAATCCACAGAATGGGATTAATTTGTCACGTCTCCTCTTCTGATACATGTTCGGAGTACAAAATATGAGCACGTACTACATCCGTCAAGCTATATTACATGACTACATTAATATTAGATGATTTAATTTGGCTGGCGTCAAGAAATGCTGCAATAAATTTTTGGCTGAAGTATTTTATCGATACCGTGTTCGGCGTTATTGGACAAGTAGGATCTTTTATCGTAATCGAATGTCAGCTTAAGTCAGCAGTTACCCAAAAAGCTTCCAATATTCACGTCTTGATATTATTCATATGTACCATCATTAGTATCGACTCTTGGTTATTGAATTTCAAGACGTAACTTCTAGGTACTTGAAAGCGCTAAGGATATCTTCAGATCTAATTTTTCGATTTGAAAGGATTCAGTAAGATGAAACATTTAATTATTACAAACATATTTATACTTTAAGAGGTACTACATAATTATGCATTCTCTTGTTTTATGTGCCCAAAATACAATAAAATACATAATACATATAAGTAGTAGTTATATACATCTACATATACTAATATTATAAAGAGGAGAAGCTTGTTTGTTTGTTTGCATTGAATTATCTCCGAAGCTACTCGAGCTATTTTGATGAAATTTGGCACAGATATAAAGTAGACAACGGGGAAGAACAAAGGCTACTTTTTATTGCGCAAAAATGTGCGGTGTCCGCAAGATTAACTTTCGCGCGCACGAAATCGCGGGCAACATCTAGTATCCTAATATTTATAGCATTCTGGATTTACCTCCGCATATAAATAGGATTATCGAGCGTTGCGATGATTAGTGACATAGATTATACAGTCTATATATACTAGTACTGTGCGAAACGAATGATAAGATGACGTAATCGGCAGTGGTATCTAATTGCCGTAGGGCAGTGTATCGGCGGCCGGTACTCCGGTAGCGATGGGCTAGGACTACACGCGTCGGTATCGATCCGTCACATAGCCTCTGCCCCAAATGTGCCCACTATTAATAACTTTGAATACAAACCAACAATAACATAGAATAAATATGTGAATTAAGGCTCAAGGGACTATTTTTATAATTTTTTTGAATAGGTACATAGACGTCGATTTAATCATGCTAAAGTCAGTCGAGTTGTCACGTGCGGGTCAGACCTCATTACATGAGTCCCATTGAAATTTAAAAAGGAATCCTATTCACATGAAGAGGCAGTGTAAAGAGTTTTACATTTTACGTACCACTCACGATAAATAACTTTTCTTTTTCTCTTAAGCCCGAAAGATTTACCTACTTTAAGTAGGCTGAAGGTAAATTGCTGTCCTTGACCGAGATGTGAATGTGTACAAAACGGTACAGGTACTACAATGTGTTAAATATAACGTATCTAAGATACTTCACGTCTTTGATCTTGAAAGCATTCGAGTCCTCGTAAAACCCGTTCTGCCCTTTACAACCACTTCTTGTATATACATTTACTTTTTGTTCTTTCGTTGAAGGTGGACCTCTGCATCGAGCCTGGACAGTCACTGGGTCTGATGATCCGGGGTGGTCTGGAGTACAACCTGGGCATCTACATCACGGGTGTGGATAAGGAGTCCGTGGCGGACCGCGCGGGTCTGATGGTGAGCGCTCATTATACTCCGTTAAACCAAGTTATACCTACTCCGGCTCGTTGAGATTTCAAAGTTCGTATGACCAACTTATCAGGCTCTTATCTTGACCGATATCATATTTCCTTTTATAATTATTGTCATTCGTATTCACACTGCACTCGTGCCTTAAATCTGTACAACTGACAAGTATACGTAATGCACTGCAAGTCAGTAATATATTTTTTACATCTAACCATGAAAAAAAAAACCGGGACATGTGCGAGTCGGACTCGCGCACCGTTCCGTACAAACCTGTAGTGATTTTGTTACTGCTTTAAGGTATTATAGACGCGAGTGTTTGATATGAATTTCAATTCACAATACCTCTACGCGTTCATGAGGAATTAGGGGAAGTAAGTTGAAAATTATTAAAAATATTTTTATTGTATGATAATCATTATTATAATCATAATCATAATCTTTTGCTAGAATATGGTAACAAAATTGGTCTTAGCTTAATTTAATATATTTTTAGAACACACAAGGCATGATTTGCATGCCATTTAAGCAGAATAGGTATGTGTTTTAACAAAAAAAAAAAAACGGTTTTCGCAATTTTCCTTTATCTGTGCTATAGGACGTTGCTTCCTACCAAAAGAGATCTTCTAGAAATGTATGAGGCGTGGGCTAGCACTGTGTATACTATATGTAAATATAGCTACATAATATTATATTAACTGTTTCCTATTCTTTATTTTATTTAATTTCACTTCGTTTCAATGTAGTACATTTAAAATAACTTCGTCAAGGAGAGCAACAAAACGTAAAATAAAACATGGCGTATCAGATCTGAATTATCCAAGGAATGTCATTTTGATAGTGACATGACTTTTGACAAAGAAAGACGTATGATATTCAAGAAGACGTCTATTCCCAAAACTGTCAACTACGACAAAAGTCAAGTCAAAATAATGTCATGGCCGCCTAAGAATAGTGTTCTCGCAATAAAAAACTCTTCAAATAATCATTTTTGTACGCATGTACCCTTCTTCAATTTTTTTTTTATGAAATTCCCATATTTTTTCCTATTTACCTATGTAGTGTACAAGAGCTGGCCCAAAATGAAACATCTCTTTTCAAGATCCTGAGTTCTTGATTCCCTGTAGGTTTTGATTTCCTTGCGAGCGTCGAAAAAGACCACCACCACATAGGTAAATAGAAAAAAATGGGAATTTCATAAAAATACCAAAAAAATATTTTGAAGAAAGGTGCATGCGTACCAAAATGATTATATGAAAAGTCTTTTAATGTGATAGCCCTATTTTAGAGCGGCCATGGCAGTTGTTTGGACATGACTTTTGACGTAGTCGATAGTTTTAGGAAGAGACGTCTTCTTTATCGCCATACGACAAAAACCATGTCATTGTCTAAATGACATTCTTTGTATAATTCGGATCTGATCCGCCATGTTTTATTGAAACATTGCCATACATTGAAACGAAGTGAAATAAAAAAATAAAGAATAGGAAACGGTTACTATATTATGTAGCTATATTTACACATAGTGTACATAAAGCTGGCCCACGCCTCATACATTTCTAGAACATCTCTTTTGCGGAAATTTGCGGCATAAACGGCTGTATCTTTTGATTACGTTAGCTTAGAAGTTTGATGTTTCATAGCTCCAAGGGACATTAGACCTTAGTATTTGATATAAATTCCAGCTTGATACCTCCACGCGTTCCCGAGAAAAAGGGTCTTGACAGACAGATGGACGGACAAAAAATCTGATCCTATAAGGGTTCCGTTTTTTTCCTTTCCAGGTGCGGAACCCTAATTAATTTATTTAGGTACATTTGAAAACTTGTGGTAGGTTGGAGTTTGGTAGGAAGGTATATGTAACTTATTATTGCATGGCATAGAGGCATATAGAGCAAATATAACGTAGATTTATTACCTACGTATTATGTGTATCAAGATTTAGTACGGGACTATTAAAAGAATTTCGTTTCAGCTTTCATGTTGTTCGTTGTTTTTATGGAGGAAAATGAGATTTGTGTTTATTGATAATATAAAATATAACTTTTCACGAAACTAGGGCAAAAGGTTCACCGAAAATTCAACAGCAATATTTTTGTTGGATTTTATATCGTACCGGGGCTAGTAACCCTAACCTAATTCATTAAAATATAGCGAACGTATCGCTATATTTTAATGAATTAGGTTAGGGTTGTAGATATTACAAATAAGAAAGAATTAGTGAAGAAAGAAGAGTTACTTTCCGCAGTAGAGAATAACGAGCTTAGGTAAACGTAAAAAATGACTCGAATCTTATAAATCCATTATAAGGATAATCGATAAACTTAATAATTCTTACATTTTATTTCAACTATTATATGCTAGACAAGTGTTATGAAAAGCTACGTGTTCTTAACAAGACCAATAGTAGTTTTAAAAATTAACGAAGTTGCTTACGTCAGAAGTTACTTGAATTCTTCATGTCTTTCTCAGTTTAGATAGCGTACGTGCAGACTAATCAATAGTTTATGCTTCGACAAAAAGAACTTTATGTTTATAGATCGACGATAGTTACGGGAAGAGTTACGAATCGTACAAAGGAACATAACTTTTTCTTTATTCCTAACTTTTAAACGTACTTAATATTGTAGTATTAAAATATTTCTTTAGTATAGATTTACACGTGTATAACTTAGGCTAGTTATGAACTCTACCCAATCTTACTGCAAGATTTGTAAACTCTACCTTGACTCTACCCTACACATTAATCAAACCGTGTCGCCTGATAATCTCAACTCACGGGTGCCTGATATATATGACAAGGCAAAGTTTCTACCTATTCTAGCTTACATAATTTAGTTTATCTATGTAAGTTTATGAAGACTTGAGCTCCGTTTGATTCGCACTCGAGAGAGTGCAGGTTCGATTCCCAGGTTGTGGCGTGCATCAATGAAATTTTTTAGATCTCAAGTATGCACGCTCTAACGGTGAAGAAAACATCGTGATGAAACCCAAGTGCGGCTTGGCCCCTGACGTATTATTGGCCAGTCATTCCTCTAGACTAGGCTGACTATCTTGTGAGAATGTCGTATGTGCTCGGGAAACCATAAAATTTAAAAACCGACTGTCCCAGGCACTACAGTATTTCATGAGTGGTTACTTCGCTCGGAGAATACTGTATAAATCATCCAATAACGAATGAAAACGCCCAAGTTTTTTTGCTTATAAACTTATAAGCAAAAAAACTAACTATAAGCAACTAAGCAGTGAAGATTTACAGAAGTAATTCACACTCATTGATCTTTAACAACAGCTACGAGTTATGCTAACTTCGTAGGTATTTAATATCATTAGTAAATAATTGTTATGAACACTTAAGCAAATTTTCACCAAGTTAGAAAAACGAAAAATAAACTAAGCATTGGCATACTACATAGTATAATATTATATATATATACATACAGGATGTCCCAGAAGTCGACGTCGTCCTTTCGAAGGCTGATAGACCAGCTCATGACTCACCAGAATATCGTTATATGACCTTAGTAAAAAATCTTTAGTTTTCGAGATATTGGCACTTTTAATAATTTCTTAAAAATTACACCTCATGTCAGTTTTTAGACTGCCGCAACTACAATTTCCCGTATTGTGGGATATAAATTGGTATTGCGGAATCCTGACCAGTTCTGCTATTGACCACGGTTATAAACAAAGCTAATAGAGTTTGAACTTTGTAGAAAAAAAAACTTTTCCCTAATCGTGATTTCAAAAACTTTTTCTCCTAACTTTCACTATCCATACTGAACAAAAAATATACCACACTAACCTGGGTTGTTACTTTAAAAAGTTGCTCATTTTATGTAGTTTTCGAAATAGTAAAATAGTTGCTATTAAGCTACGTCAAAAATTTTTTTTTGCTATTTTAAGTGCACAGAGAACACATTTTGAATGTTTTTCTTTAGATAGAATATCGAACAAAAACACTCGTTACATTGAAATCACCCAAATGTTTACTTAAAAATTGTACGTTGAAGTGTAAGATGATTACTAAACTTAGAAACTAAACAGAATACAAGGATTTTTTTTTAAACTGAAAGGAGAAATGCAAAGAAGGAAAACACATTAATAATATCATTTAACGAGTTAGACTCATTAGAGTGAGAGAATAGGTGACGCCACGCACGTCTTTTATTTGTTCTATACATGAGTTTGTTTATTAGTTACAAGTACGTTACGCTATTGATGTGCATCGTTTTGTTGTTTTCTTACTTTTAACGGATTTTGCATTGTAATTTGGACTTCTTTTGCCTAGTAACTCGGTGCTTGGAGGGAAAGAACTGACATGGCTCTCTTCTAGACTTTTATGTTTCTGTGATACGCGTCTTACTACCAGTCATTATGGCGTATACTATACATCAGTATGCTAACATGCATTACATTTACGGGGAATACAGAGGCAACGGTGCTGCTGCAGCTAATCTGTATCGCGAAAGGTTAAGGTACTCAAGTCCAGATTACAATGCAAAATCCGTTAAAAGTAAGAAAACAACAAAACGATGCACATCAATAGCGTAACGTACTTGTAACTAATAAACAAACTCATGTATAGAACAAACAAAAGACGTGCGTGTCGTCACCTATTCTCTCACACTAATGAGTCTAACTTGTTAAATGATATTATTAATGTGTTCTCCTTCTTTGCATTTCTCCTTTCAGTTTTAAAAAATCCTTGTATTCTGTTTAGTTTCTAAGTTTAGTAAGCATCTTACACTTCAACGTACATTTTTTAAGTAAACATCTGGGTGATTTCAATGTAACGAGTGTTTTTGTTCGAAATTCTAACAAAAGAAAAACATTCAAAATGTGTTCTCTGTGCACTTAAAATAGCAAAAAATTTTTTTGACATAGCTTAATAGCAACTATTTTACTATTTCGAAAACTACATAAAATGAGCAACTTTTTAAAGTAACAATCCAGGTTAGTGTGTATATTTTTTGTTCAGTATGGATAGTGAAAGTTAGGAGAAAGAGTTTTTGAAATCACGATTAGGGAAAAGTTTTCTTTTTTTCTACAAAGTTCAAACTCTATTAGCTTTGTTTATAACCGTGGTCAATAGCAGAACTGGTCAGGATTCCGCAATACCAATTTGTATCCCACAATACGGGAAATTGTAGTTGCGGCAGCCTAAAAACTGACATGAGGTGTAATTTTTAAGAAATTATTAAAACTGTCAATATCTCGAAAACTAAAGATTTTTTACTAAGGTCATATTACGATATTCTGGTGAGTCATGAGCTGGTCTATCAGCCTTCGAAGGGACGACGTCGACTTCTGGGACATCCTGTATAATGCCTATTTCGTGTTCCTATTCATACCCTATTTCTCTCAAAACTGAAGAAAAATTAGGTACTTAGTATTGTAAAGTCCTCTCTAAAATCGTTATTCCTATCCATTGATTAAAACTTCAATTATTTAATAGTCAGGATTTATTTTCCATAAATTAACATAACATGTGCCTTCATGGCCGTCTCTCGGTAATAATGCCAAACCCGGCGTCCATACAAAACAAACGACGATACTGATCTTACATTTTTTTATACAAATTGAACACTGACACTGAACGTTATTTCTTATGCCTAAGAAATAACCTATAAAATCATTTCATCTCATATTTAAATAATAATAATTAAATCTTAATAAGTACACATTTAAACAATTCATTGTATAAAGTACATATTATTAATTAGAAGTATTTTATGAAACCCTGAACTATAAGCTTACAGTATAGTAGTAGTAGTGTAGTAGGATTTACAAAAATAAAACTTCTGGTATAAATAATGAGTGCAGCGAACAACGTAGAGTCACCGGAAAATCCCGTGTACCACATTCTGACCTTATTATGATGGCAATGAAGTCCTAAACCCCTGTTACCATTGTGGTTGTACCTAAGTACCCTATTTTTTTTTCCACTAGGTGGGTGACCAGATTCTGGAGGTGAACGGGCAGTCGTTCATCGACGTGACGCACGACGAGGCGGTCGCGCAGCTCAAGTACCACAAGCGCATGTCTCTGCTGGTGCGCGACGTGGGCAAGGTGCCGCACGCGTGTACTGCCTACGGCGAGCGGGAAGCGGCTCCAAGGTAGGAAACTTCTTCAGCGCATTGAATGCAATTTTTATGGCTTTTGATAGCGCTGCGGCGTTTCACCGCCGGCGCTGCGGCAAAATCCATACAAATCCTAGGGTAGCGGCACCATAGTGCCGTCGCGGCGGCGCGTACGCGGAAGTTGCGGTCCGATTTTAAATGAGGTGTCAATAGATTTGTAATAATATAATATTAGCCCGGGTAGCCCGGTATAGGCATAATTTACGTAGTCGGGTTATAGTTTTTTTTTAAATATACCTGTTACGGTGGATAAAGTCATATCTCTCTAACCGATCTCAGGCTGTAGTGATGGGTGGTTATCGCTCGGATTTCATTAATGTTCCAACTGGAGTACCACAAGGCTCACATTTGGGTCCACTCCTATACAACGCGTATCTCTATGACATAGGGTCGGTCATAAAACACTCTAAATATCTAATGTATGCGGACGACAAAAAGATTTTTTGTAAAATTACCACAGCTCAAGACTGTGTATTACTTCAAAAAGATCTTGATAATTTATTTTCGTATTATACAATGAACAACATTACAGTTAACTCAAGCAAATGTGAATGTATATCTTTTACTCGAAAACAAAAACCTATTACCCAATACTACAACTTTGATGGTAATGTAATTCCAAGGAAACGAGGTGTTAGGGATCTAGGTGTTTTTTTAGATACCAAGTTGATGTTTTCCGATCATATCGAAAATATAATTACCAAAGCTCACAAAAATCTTGGATTTGTTCTCCGCAGTTGTAAACAATTCACAAACATTATAGCTCTCAAGTCTGTCTATTCCGCTTTTGTAAGAAGTATCTTAGAATATAGTTGCCCTATTTGGTCTCCTCATTACGTTATTTATAAGTGCCGACTTGAAAGAATACAAAAAAAGTTTATATCCCATCTTAACTATCGTAAACGCAAAAACTTTACCACTTATGAAGATGCTTGCACCGAGTACGATATGTTAACTCTGGAACTGGAACACAGACGCATTGTCCTCGATATGGGTTTTCTATATGATATCATAAATAGTAGGGTAGACTGCATTCACCTTGTCTCAAACATCGCATTTCGGACTCCCCAATATCGAACACGTAATACCCCTCTGCTGCATTGGAACACACTAACTACGCACAAAATTCGGTCCTGACACGAATTACTCGCTTATACAATAAATATTTTAGTCAGGTTGATCTTTTTACTAGCTCTAAAGCTAATTTTAAAAATAATATAATAAAAACATTAAAATCCCTAAAATAATGTCTCATGAAATATTAATTGCTTGTTTGCTGTGTTATTGGAGTAGTATCTACTGCTACAATGATACAGGTATGTATATTGTTTTTACAAATACCTAATCTACATGGTAACTGTACAATTTTTTTATTTAATTCATGACAAGATTTACTTTTTACTTTTCTTTTTTCTTTTTATTTTTTTGATTAAAATTGTAAACCAGTTTTTTTTCAGTAAGTTCTAATAATTTCTACATGACTTCTTAATTTTAAATTATTATTCTTCTTTTCACGTTAGCACTATTGTTAATAATGGGAAACCTGTTATTGGCTATATTTTTGTAAAATACTAATCTTGTAAAATTTATTTGTTTTAAGCTGTTGGTTTTCAAAATAAATAAAATAAAAAATATAGTTATAATTAAGAGAAAATACAACAAAGGCTACGTTAAGTTTTTTAATATTTTACGATCAATATCATTATCACCAGAATAAACAATTGTCAAGTAGTCTAGAAATACTGATAGGAAAGTCATAAAGTTATATGAATGATAATTTTCTGAAAATTTTTTTCAGTTACTCTTACTACAATAGTCAACTACAAATTTACTAGATAGGTATTAATAGGTATTTACTAGATGGGAGTGTCATAAAGGTGTTAGTGAAAATTTACCCAGAGTCAGCACACTTTAAATCATGTATTTTGATGTCACACAAGAGGACTATTCCGAGGAAATAAACCTCCGTACAACTCCAATCTAACCTACCCAACTTCATAAGCAACCTACATACCATATCTTACAATTCCAACACGAACAAATAACATAGACTATACTGCACCTACTATATAGTTCTGTATCAGAGGTAGTAGTCGCTTACACAAAATTCTACCTCAGTTTCGGCAATGGTAATCATATTAAAATGTATAATGATGATATTGACGTTATTGTTGCCACTTGACAGCCTCATAATTTTTTTACAAATGTATGTGTCGTGAAAAATCGCTCTATGACATTCCATTTCTTCTAGAATAAGCGGCTGGGGGAGGAAACGAGGTGCGGCGGCGGTGGCTGTGGAACAGAAGGCGAAGTCGCTGCTACCCCAGAGCGATCTGCCGGCGCTCGCCTACTATATGGAGGAGTACGCGGGCCGCCGGCTCGCGCCTGACGCCTTCCTCACGGTACTGCGGGACCTGCTGGATACGCCACAAAAGGTAAAGTATTTACCGTTAGAATACTGTTTCTTCCTACTTGTCATCTGTGAAAAGTGAACAAGTCAAATTTCTGTCTGGAAATCATCACGTACTAAGCGCTTTTATTAATTTATTGAATACCATAAAAATTGTCTTATTATGTATTTACATGCCATAATAATATTTTTGTTGCAGTATTCCTTACTGACTGAAATACGAGAGTTTTTGTTACCTGAAGATAGGCCAAGATTCGACGAGTTAGTCTATAGAAGAAACGAGGAGATAGCAGATCACCATATTAAGGTACCTTACTTCAAAATAAAAACATTTGGGTCAAAAATTATCATTAATAATATTTCAAGTAATATTGCTGAAATATTTGCATTTATATATATTAATTTAAGCATTTTGCATTTAAGGCTACAATGAAAATAGTTTTAAAAGTGTTTAAATGTCATTTGTCTGTAAAAGTTTGAGTCAAACGATACTCATTTTAAGTAAAATTATAGTTTTGTGTATAGAGTATCGGTAAATCCACAATTACTTTTTATTCATTTTAGCGACGCTAAAATTAACGCACAAAATCAAGAAAGAGTTAGATTTTATCAAGTACGAGAAGTAGGTATTAGATACCTAGTACCTACATTATTGTTTAAATGTTCTAATAAGTTCTCATAATCTGTAAACATTTATATGGTAGTAGGTAGTTTATTAATTATATAGGTAATATCTATGTCGGTAAGTTAAAAAAAAATATATATTTTAAAATATATTATCTTTTTACTTTTTTAACTTTACATTTTTTTCCTTAAAGATATTACGGAAAGATATTTCATTTATTTAAATAAAAAAAAAAATGGTCGTTATGTACTGTAATTATTTTTCATAATTACCCTGCCTCTTTTGTGTTTCCTTTTTAATTCAGCCCTAACTTGAGAGTTACGTTCTCTCCACCGCAACATTTAAAAGGTTTTCTAACCGTTCCTTTTAAGGTTCTTTTTCCTTCCGAGGATTTTTCTTTATTCTTAAATAGGTCAGCTTTATTCCACGCCTTTTGTACGATGCAATTTAATATAAAATAATTTATAATAGAAATGTAAGGGAAAATAGAGAAATACAAAAGTGTGAATCTTTATCGAGGCAATGTATAAAAGTGGGTTGTATAGTTTGCCTTTATTGTTTTAAAATGAAAACCAAAGACCTAAATAAGAATGTCAGGCGACCTGAGCTGCCATTTGTGTAAGTACCTACACGTTGTCCTTTGCACCCTTCTCAAAGTATCGGTTACGCTATAATTTTTGTGCTACGCCTAGCACTTTTGTTTTTCATACAAATGTCGAGTAAGTGGAGCAGTAGGTATAATATTTCAGCTGCGTGTTGTAAAAACTAAATGGAACTTAGTATTTAGCAAGCAACTCCTTAGACGTCCAATTACGAAGGTATACTTAGGTGAAGGATGATTAATATATACGAGTTTTACAATTTCCTATAACTGAAAACTGCTTAAAACTTTAATCCATTGGAGTTCGTCCAATGGATTCACTATTAATACTAAGATGTTTTGAATCAGGGTGTTTGATATTTTTTCTGCCGTTAGGAGGCAGATCCAACGCGCACAAGCGTCATCTGGTGGCGTAAGTGGTATCAAAAACCTTCAATAAAAAATTTCGATTCTTATTCTGTTACCATGTGGTGCTTGGTAGCACGACGGTCCTTGTCGTGTTAAGAAGCCGTCAGATGTCAGGAATTTAAAAACCCTCATTGTTGTAGCGCGGAGTCGGCGGCGTTGGCGGCGTGGGCGGCGTCGGCGGTGGCGATCGCCACATGCTGGCGTCGTCCACCATGCACGACCTGCACGAGCCGGTGAGTGGTGTGCACGGCCTCCCGTAGTTCATGTTGCATGTGTATGTATAGACATCGATGACCCGATATGATACAATGATATTTTATATAGTCTCCCTAGCTACACATATTCGTATTATACAAATGTTTTAGATAATTCAATATAAGATTTCTTCTTTTCTGTGTAGATAGATAGTAATCGATTGTCTGTCTTTGTCGATTTTGTCTAGTACTAACGTAATCAAAGCATATGTAAACGATCGTAACCGGTAATCGAATATGTGTAGATCCGATTGTGTTGCATCATATCGCAATAGAGATAACAGCCTTTTAAATTTTGTTGCTTCTATATAAGCATATCATAAATTATACTAACCTAATTAGACACTTATATTGTATGAGTCAAACGATTTATTTCAAATTTTTCACATTGGGATTTGTACTTCACTATTATCGAAAAATTGAAAGATCGCGATAAAATTCAAAAGGATATATTAACATATATACATATATGATGAGAGGTGGCAAGACAGACGTTACTAGTTCTGTTAGTTGTAATGTTATCTCAGAGTGCGGGTCACGGCTAACGTCACACAGGAGGGTGAGGTAGAGATTGTTGTTATAGGAGGTGCCGGCCGAAGTACCCCTAGTGGTTGACCACCGCTCGCCCTCCGAGGATTCCGGCCTGGGTCTCCCGCCCCACGATCAGGCTTACAGGTGACCGAAAACAACCAATACAACTCAATATTCTCTTCCTGAGCAACCTTTTTCTTTTAGATTAAGTGTAAAATTATTCAAAAATATTTTATTTTTCAAAATTGTACTAGGGTTCGATTCGATCTAGAGATCCACCATAGATAAGAGAAGCTATAAATTTTGTACGTTAAACGCAAGACTGGCGACGGTACAAATAAAGTCTCTTTGACGGACGTACTATATTCTCCCTCGCATTTACATTTGCCAGGCGAAAGCTTTTCCCCGTTCTCGGAGATCCCGCCGCGCTGCCCGACGCCCGCTGGATCGATGCCAACTCCGAGCTTTTATTTCGCGATTCAATTGATTGTTATCATCCAAAAACAACATTTTACGATCATCGGCGTCTTAGTAATGCCGTTCTGGAGCTGTAAAACGCTTTACAACTACTTCAAGAATGTAAACAAAACAATAATTAGGCTTTGTATTGTCAATAAAATTACTTAAAAGCTACATGCATGGATGCAATGCTAGCAGAATAGATATTTAAATAAAATTTAAAATTCTTAGTATTTACTGATTATTAAATTACTTTAAATTTGGGAACTGTTGAATGTCCATGTTACTTCGCAGTATTGGGTACTTGTTCATGTGTTGTGGCCTTGTCAGCTATTTACTCTTCTACCGTTCAAAATAATGTGACAAACTCGAACGCATCATATTTCAATGACGAATGTTATGAACTACAAGCCTGTTTGTTGTCGCCCTCTTTTCCTTGTATGTGCTTTTATTATCGAAAATTATATAGAAATAATAAATATAACAAATATATTTACGCTTTTAAGAGTTAAGTTTAAAATTTAATCAAGCCTGAAGGTTTCATACATGCGTATATATGTTATTATTATTTGCTCAATTTTCAACATCCTAATATAAACTAATATTTAAGTATATGTATCGAATAAAGTTATCTATATATCACTCGAGTATGTTTAACGAGCATACTCGCCAGATGGTACAAACTGACTGTTGCTATCTATAACATTTATTTCACTACCTGATATTAAATCTTGCGGATGTACACTAGTTTTTGGAGTACTCATGCTCGTTTTGAGACAAATCAAAATTGTTTCATAAAGTATTATAGTATAGTATACACCTGATAGTAGTTAAGGTGGTAACAGTTGCGTGGCGTTGTATGTCGTGTGACGGTGGTGTTGTGTGGGCCAGGAGCAGTCGCGCGTGGCGGGCTGGAGAGCCTCCCCCGGACGAAGACCTGGACCCCCCGCCCGAGGTGATTTTGCCAGAGTTACTACACTATACTCACCTGCGCCTCTCTCTCACCCGGGTGCCACGTGGAGCACGGTAGCTCGATACTCATGTACCCGCGAGCGCGTCATCTCTCGCGAGAGTCTCCCAGCACGAGTAGTGGACTAGTGGCACCTCGGCACTGTCGCTATCGACACTCTTGCATGCGTCGGAGACGGCTAGATGTAGAACTCACAATCTTTGCGTGGCCGTTATTTCCAATAAATGAATTCAAGTCGAATGTGGTAAATCTGGCAAAATTTTATCTTTACAAAAACGAACGATTGGCACCATATTGGCTAATGCAGTGATAAATATCGGTAATAGCGGCCAAAACACTTCAATTTCAGCTGTTTATTTTTTAGTACTTTTTCAACTAGTATAAATATACTGTAAGTATAGTTTCTATGCTATCTCGATGCACTTAAATGGCTTCATTTTTTAAATCATATTGCACATTTTACAAGTATATGCGCTATAACGGCTATCTAAGCAACTAGATAGAAACGTTATGAATAAATTCAATTTCTTTATCAAAAAACCCGGGCAGGTTTGAAAATTACCAATTTTAATGTTTCTACCACTTTATATTATAGTTTTAATTATTTTCATTTATAGAACTTTGTAAATTAATTAGTGAGGAATAGTTTGAGCATATTATATCATGGAAAAAATGGTAAAGTTCAAAAAGCTTGAGTTTTACCTGCACTTAGTAAAAAGTGACATGTATTAAACATTATTTGTTTTAAACGAAAACTAATGAAAGTTTAGAGTAGGGCAATATCCATTCTTGCAAAAGTTAGAGCCTTGATAAATTTAGGCCAGTTAGCGAATATATTTCGTACACTGTTTGTGGTAAATATTCTCACAGAAGGTTTGAACAATGTTTTGTCACTTAAACATCAAAAATTAGTCTTTAAACATTCCATAATGGACCTGATAGCGATGCTGAAAGATCGGTATCGTGTCGTTACGTTAACGTTTTGTTATGTTAAAATTGAATATTTTCTATTCCTTGCTTATTATTATTTTACAATAGATAACCCAAAGATATAGGTCGCGCAACGGTTTATGAGCGCTCAGTGAAAGTGGAGGGGATCGTTCGCGCATGTGACCAATAGCAAAGAATATATATTACTAACGTACCAATAGCGTGTCGGCAGCCATGTTCGGCATGCGTTCGGCGTATCCACACCTCCGCGCCCGCACCGCTACCGCCAAACACACCCAAAAACTGACTTCAGCGCATACCCCCTCTACTTTTGTCGAAAGATCTTAATTCGTTGCGCGACCTGTAATATTATAATATAAAATGAGAGAATTATTACTATAATCGATTATTTGCTTAGGTGCCTGTATTTTACGAGTGTACATTTCATCCTCGATAAATAATTCTGGTTGAATCCATAACTATATAAGGAACGCTAGAGGGTATATAAGAGATACTGTGGGACATGGCGCCGAAGAGCTTACAAAGAGTATTTCTTTGATTTTCCTGTTTATTTAGCCATATTATATTATAGAAGTTATAATAATTTATTATGGCTTTATTTATACATCACACCCCAATAAAGGATCCTTTTATTTACGATTTATCGGAATCTCGACATCTTCTACGAAACTTTAATAATAATACACTTAATATTATAAATACGAAAGTAAATCTATCTGTTACCTCTTCACGCTTTAACCGCTGAACTAATTTTGATGAAATTTGGCACAGACATATTTTGAGTCCTAGGAAAGGACATAGGATACTTTTTAGCCCGAAAAAGTACGTGGGTGGAGCCGCGGGCTACAGTTAGTATTCTATAATTTCTTGTAAAATTACTAGGTACCTAATTTATAAATATAGCAATTACGTTTATTACGTACTATTTTATAAGAGAATATCATAATATTATTATCTCTTATATTTATATAAGTATATTTTTAAACCCTTCTCGGCCAATTACCACAATAAGTATTTAGTTCAGTAGAAGAAAACAAACAGTGCATATTTTTCACTTAATAGACTTTTTCGACATATGAGATAACGGCTCGTTGGTCTAGGGGTATGATTCTCGCTTCGGGTGCGAGAGGTCCCGGGTTCAAATCCCGGACGAGCCCTGCAAATTAACTTTTGTTAATACATGAAATGTCTGAATTAAGGTTTAGCTTTAGAATTCAGCTCAAAAATATTGTTACGTGTAGAAATATTTAATTAAAAAAATATAATAAAGGTTTATTATTTTATTAAGATATGCAATAAACTATGTATTAATATTTTAAAGAAAGTTATGTATTTTTTTTTTATTTGATTTTTCTACACAGTATACCTTAAATTAAATGAATACATTTTCCTTAGACAATAAGAAAATAACACAAAATTAATAAATAATATATTTACCGTACGCTTCAGTTTACGTCTTTTCCGTGTTATAAACATGAAATTCTGCTACATGTTTCGTAGCGGTGCGCGGCTACGAGCTACGCGTAACCGTAGCAAACAAATTATAATATTATTAAACGTAGACATTTATTTCTTACGTTATTATCTTATTCATTAAAACTTTTTCAGTGTCATTTTATGGGCACTAACTAACTTTGTTTAGGCTAAACAGTTTTCCGTAGTTTAAAATTATGTGTTTTAATTTTGTTATTCCGCACGGCGGCCATTCTGGACGTAAATTGAAAAACTTTTACAACATTGATTTGATTATGTGTGAGAAAAATTGTAAACATTATTAAAGTTTTAATGCAATGATGTGATTCTTCTATAGATATAAGATATAAGAGAAGTATTTATTGATGCGAGGAAACCGAAAAATATTAAAAATTAAAATATTACATTGTTTCTTTGTCCAACATTAAACAAGTAGTATTCATATCATTCATTCTTATTATGAGATCAAAAAGGTATACTTAAAGATTATAAATTATTAAAGGTTATAATCAAATAAAAATGTAAGTGTACGGTGTATACATAACCTTTATAAATGAAATGTTTCATCTGATGAAATCAATAATATGCATTACCTAATCTCATCAATCAAACGAAGGCCGATGGACCGAAACGAAGCCAATGAGCCGGAGCCAGGGAATACGATATACCTTGTACAGTATATACACAGTGTATGTGTGCTAGTTAGGAGATTAATGAGGAAACGGAAATTTATCAAAATTATTATAACGGCATAATAACCTTATTAATAAATTAACGAAATATGGTATTAAATACAATTGGAATCCAATTTTTATATCGTGTATTAAATATTAATATTACACGTTTGTCAATAAAATTACCAATACAATGTTCTCGTCGGTCGTACGCTATTGGTCGAAATTACTCATGATTCGTGAATCGCCTTATTATATCAAGTATTACATAAGTATAGCGGATTAGTGTATCCAATATCCATTAGACAAATAGCTTGACCTCTTCGTCTTTGGTAAATAGCTTACACGCCCTCGGCCAAGTAATGGGCTATCCATTATGCTGCCTCGTCATAGGGGATGCTTTCAATCGAATTATTCTATAAAAGTCGTTCCTAATTTAAAACATCTTTACTATACTTAATTTTAAAATAAATTATTAGGTATAAAATTTAACAAGACAAACTTCTATGTATATTAATAGACTTCCTATAACAAATGTTTGCTATCCGGACTCCGGAGGGAGAGAGGTAATTTATAATAACTCCGTGAAATATTAATTAAGCTTTCTCGAGGGAGCGTATCTAATGAGTGGAGTATAGCTTTTTAACGAGATATATACACGATGGGTGGTATTATAAATTCAATGAAATGTCAGTTTAGTTCTGGGCGCGGGGCGAAGATAACGTCACTAATTTTGTGGAATTGAAAAGTGAAACTGTGCGCGGGAACTTGGGGCGTGTGGGGCGTGTGGGGCGCGTGGCGTGACGCAGCGTGTTGTCGCGTGTTGTGGTCTCACGCGTCAGTGGCCGGGAAGACGAGCAGACGGCATGTCGCGCCGACGGCGACGCGTCGCCTTCCGCGACTACATACTCATGGATATACACGCCATGGCCAAGGTACTTGTTCCAATTAATTCCCCGAGAGTTCAATGCGAGAGCGATTGTGAATTTATTTCGGAAAACATCGGCGACTCGTGTCGAAGTAAACACATTAGTTGCTAATGAATGTAAACACTGAGCTTCGTCGTGCCGGCTTGTACCAGTTTGTCATTAGATCTACCGTTCTTTTTTTTTGTGGATTATTTAGTAAACACTAGCTGTTAATGAAAGCAATTTTTTATATAAAAGCGGTGATGGTTATGTCAATAATACGAGAATTAGGTAGGTACCTAGAGAAGCATTGAATGCAGATTCATCATATATAGGTATATACCTATGATTAATCTGCATTCAATGCTTCTCTAACAATGGTCTGCTCGGAAGAACTGAAATAACATGCAATCTTCTAACAAAATAAATATTAACAATAAAAGCTGCCCTTGACTTCGTACGCGCTAAAGAAAATCCTGCTGGTACCGCGTTCCCGCGATAAAAAATAGTCTATGTCCTTCCTTGTAGTTTACTATGTATCTGTATCAAATTTCAGTTTTAAAATTTTCAGAACAAACAATTATTAACCTTTCCCCTTTATAATACTTATAAGTTTAGATTAAATGCAATACCAGCTCAATCTTAGTAAACCGTCAGCTTTGAAAAACTGATGAAATTAAGATTTTACCAAACTCATAATGGATTTAACATGGTTGCAAAATTACTCATTAACTTTTTAGGCAACTTAGCCCTAATAGTGTTTTCAAAAAAAATATATTAAATTTTATTTACTAGGAGTTGATATTAACACTTAATATCAACAAACCGAGAATTAATATCTGCACTTTATTTTTATTTTTCATGCACGTTGGAAAACTTATGCTACAGCAAAAAATGTTTTCTTTTACACAGATTTTAAATATAATTCATGAAAGCAAAATAAGAAACTTCCATGAAAGTTCCTCGATGAACAACAACGATAAATCATTTACAGGTAGACTGTAAATCAATTAACCCCCGAGTCGGGGCTGTCCTAATCTGCGACACTTACGAGTAGATACCTGAGCGAAATAGCGAGCCAATAATTACACCATGTTTATTGTGCCTTCCAGTATTTGGAAATATTTACTTTTTTGCAGTGTCAAGTCTTTAAAGTTCAGAGACATGAATGTGAGGTTTAAGATTAGCGAGTTTTTACCTGTAGGTACCTGTTTTAAATTATTTTGATAATTTATTCACCAAAAAAATCTATACCAAACTGAACTGTAGCACTAAGTTCTATACGAGTACAGATTTTAAATAAAATCAGCTTTATAATGATTTTATTTAAAATCTCTACTCGTATAGATTAGAACAGTTGCAATTTTAAATGTGTAGTATTTTAGTGTATTTTTGCAGGATAGTGTATGTGCTGTGAACCTGAAAGTATACAGTTTCACTCCGCAGTAGGTATAAATATATGATATAGCCTCAACACGATATTATGCAACTTACCTAGAACCCTCGAATGAACCCTGACTATTTTTCAAGACTTAGGGCCAGATTTACAATAAGATAATTATTATCTATATATATAAAAGAAAGTCGTGTTAGTAACACTATTTATAACTCAAGAACGGCTGAACCGATTTGGCTGAAAATTGGTAGGGAGGTATCTTAAAACCAGGAAAAGGACATAGGATACTTTTTATCCCGTTTCAGAGGGACTCAAAACTCAAGAACAGCTGGACCGATTTAGCTCATTTTGGTCTCGAGATCATTGCGGAAGTGAATATTGGAAAAGTTGTAGTTTGTAGGAGTAGGTGTAGGTGTAGTAATTTCAGTTCATATTTAGGACAGAACAACGTGTGTCGGGACAGCTAGTTTATAATATTTACAATACTGATAAGTGGCAGAAAGCTTATTTGCATATTTTATCTCTATCGCTCGACGTAAATTAAGCAGCGACTAAACTTCCGAATAAGATATCCGACACTTATTAGAAGATTTTATAACTGACCCTTAGAATTTTTGCTTTTTAGATATCCCCTTTCCTGGTTCGAAGTAGAGATCAACGAAAATGTCCTTTTATTCCTGACGACGCGACGCAGCGTTTAGGTACATGTTATACGATACGATAAAAAAGTATGCTTGAAATTTCGCGAGGGAAAGTACGATAGAGTCTCTTCTATAGCTAGGTAATAATAGGCTAGACGACTTAATTTTTTTTATTGCATAAATGAATAGTACTCTTAAATATGAGTAACTTTTCAGAAGAAACACTATATCAATATTTTTAAAGGTACAGCGATTTGTTTACAAAATTTCGCAAGTCCCGTGAAAACGCTCCATACTTAATAGCTAAGACGTCACGTCTATGTTAAAGTGTATGAAGTATCCCACCAAAAACATTTACATGTAAATTGAGGCCAAGATCGCACTGTCAAAAAGTTATCAGATCTCATGTAAAACAAAGCTTCTAACTCTACACGTCTTAACTCTACAAGCCTAACTTCACAAACCCTACACCTTAGTCAAGTTACGCGGCCTGGCCATTTCGTTACATTCGCTTGGACGTAAGGTGAAATATTTACTAACTGTTTTTCTGTTACTCTATTCTTGTAGAAACGAAACGGCCAAGTCACGTAACTTGACTAAGGTGTAGAGTTTGTGAAGTTAGGCTTGTAGAGTTAAGACGTGTAGAGTTAGAAGCTTGGTTTTACATGAGATCTGATAACTTTTTGACAGTGCGATCTTGGCCTCAATTTACATGTAAATGTTTTTGGTGGGATTTCATTTCTTTTTGTAAGTTGTAATGACAATATTTTTATTTTGTTTCCCTTTTTAGGGTGTATTTTTTGCGCAACAGAGGCGCCTTTTTACTGCCCACATTTTTATATTTGCCAGGGCTTTTTCAGAGGGCAGATTCTTGGCTCTTCGACTATAGCTGACTGATGTGCTTTATTATTACTAAAGTCAATATTTATATGGTGAACACCTTGCTAATTAGTCACTGTATATAGTACATATAATCCTGCCCACAAGAAAACGTAAATTCTTCTCTGTATTCTAATATAGAATACAGAAAAGTTGTGAACAATTAAAATAAACATAATTTATTCAATTTTATGATTTCATTATCTTATTTGACACCCGTCAATATAGGCAAATTGGCATGCAAAAAATTATACTTACATTTCTAATATAACCCTCCTTTTAGCAGTTAGGAAATAAACCATAGGACTCAGTATTAACCGAATCACAATGATAATTTCGTTACAAGTAGAAAATTAGAAATGTTTACCGCCCAACGAAGTGGGCACGGGTCTGCTAGTCGTTTTATAAAGGATCATACAGAAATCTGTAATTCGAATATTCGTGTCAAAGTTGCAACGTGCAGTGCATAGATGTCTCTTTACTTGGTCTACATCGCGCTATGGCTTGTCCGACCTAACTTGTACAAGATATTATTGTTTCCGGTTATTAGGTTTTGCTGGAGCTGGAATTAAAATAATTATTTTCTGAGTATTCTTTACTTCTTTAGTAATTTAAACGGAAAATAATTATTTTTAAGTATTTTTAATCTTTATCGACATATTTTAATGTACTTCATCTTAAATAGTAGTGTACGAACGACCCTTTAATAAATAATTAGAATGATACCTTAAATTTGATTTTCCGTCCAAATTACTACAGAATACCTACTCTGATAATAATTATTTCAATATTTCGTATTTCATCAATTTGTTTTCAATCTAAGCGACGAAGAACGACATAATTAACATAGTTCATAATATACGCGATAGATGGCGTTTTTACAGATAATTGATTTTCTTCTCCTAATTTAAGGGGTTGGAGGATAAAAGTTCAAATTTTGACAATTATTATGATAGTTGTGTATTAATACAAGCTATCATACCAAATTCCATAATTCTAGGACATCTGGAAGTACGATATAATTTTGTTGATCATCAGTGAGTCAGTGACGAAATCAGGGGTTTTTAGATGTCAATAAAATCTAAAGTATAAGACGTAGGTAATAAAAACTTTACATGTTTAATGAGTCCGCCGATGGGAACAAATCCTGAAAGTTTCATTTATCTGGTACAGTCCAAACCCAAGTTATGAGGGTTCAAAAAATCGACGAAACGCTTCGAGAAAAGGTGGTTCGGTAGTGCCCTTGCGCTTCGCTTGGCTTATCTTGGCGGGGGCACTGCCGTGCCCCCAGATAGGGCCGCAGGAACATATTTGTAAATATCTCCGATATTTGTGCGTTTAGTTTCATACATAAATACCATAATAAAAGTTTTTGTATATGATGTAAGTATTAATTTAGCAAAAAAATTATTAATTTTTTTGTAGGGTCAGGTGGGGCATTTGTAATAACGGGGCATTTGTAAGCAGTCGCGTTCATAATTTATTTTACTAACGAAATTAGTGCTGCCATCTCTGTTGCGACACAAGTACCTCTTGAACTAAGCATAGACAAATTCCCGCGGAAGTATGACAACTTGACAGGTGAATGAAATGTCATTTGCCGAGTGACAGCGCCGCCGCGTGATGTGCAAATTTATAACCTAACTTTTAATCGAAGTTCATCTTGGAAATAAAAGTAAGTTTTCATTTTATTTTTAATTTGTGTGATAGTATTTGGTGTGAGAATGTATCTAAATATTGATTTTTCACTAATCTTCTACGAATTGTTGTGTTTTGTATGTTATTACATTTACCCCTTAAAATGTTGGTGTTGGGGCAAAGGTAACTGCATGGTATGGGGTAAATGCAATGGTTTTGCATGGCATGGGCAATGCTTTATTTTCATTTTAGATGGTGCGAAATTATATCAAGAAGAAAGGATCAGAACCTAAATACACGGAAGAGAAATTACAAAGAGCACTGGATGAAATCAGAGCTGGTACACCTACAACACATAAGGCATCGGTCGTTTACGGAATTCCATTTGCAACATTGTACAGTCGAAGTAAAGGAACCAGAGGAGCTATTAAAAAATGTAAAGGACGTAGGACAGCACTGCCTGAAAATGTAGAAAATGTTTTGGCAACATCTGTGAAAACGCTGGCGAAATGGGGTCTTGGCCTCAGTCAAAAATAAATTTTGGAGCTAGTCGGCTATTATGTAAGGGTGAATAAAATCGAAACCCCATTGAAAGGAGACATACCAGTAGAAGACTGGTTCCTCAATTTCAAAAGACGTCATAATCTGTCAATCCGGAAGCCAGAACAACTGGAATACGCTAGAAAAAAAGCTGCCACAGATCCATTTATCATCTATGGATACTTTAATTTATTGAATAAAGTTTTAACGGAACTTGATTTAAAAGACAAGGCCAGACAAACCTGGAACTTAGATGAAACGGCCTTAGCATAGACCAGTCGAGATCAAGAATCGTTGGAGAAAAAGGTGAAAGCTCATCTACACATCAGGAAGGGAAAATACAACTTTTGTTTTGGCTGCTAATGCTGCCGGCGGCCGGGCGCCAAAATATGATTATTATCTATTAAGAATCCTTTTTATATTCTTTGACTAATTTAAGAATATTGTTTTAGCCTCTAAGAAAAAGTTCATAACTTTGTAAGTCTTCGCTCGATCTCACTGAAATAAAAACTGAAAAATAATAAAATGTTTGTATTTTTTTACTATTACCCCTGATTTGGTTCTGTATGCATTATTAATAAACTGATCAATTTTATTACATTAGCCCCTTTTCACGGGGTAAATGTGACAAGTCAATGTCATTTTATTTTCACCTTGATAAAATTATGTTAACTCATGATTATAAGTAATTAATAACGTGACATTGTAGATTACTAAATGCTTAATACACATGGTAATAATTATATTTATACGATAATAAACAAAAAAGTTGTCATCAGTTCAATATGTCATTTTAGTTATCATACTCGCATTTACCCCACTTGACCCTACTTTTTAGATGTAGGTATCTAATTACTAAACTATAAATAAAATATTATATTTTTTTACATTTACGAAGTAGTAATGCCTCAAATTTTCTGAGTACATTAATGAAACTAAATATTTTAGATGCAGTCAAACACTCAATTGTAATTGTATTTTCAACCGACTTCCAGAGGAGGTTTACAATTCGTGTGTATGTTTTTTTTTTTTGTGTGTATGTTACACGATTACTCCGCCGTTTGTGGATGGATTTTCAAAATTCTTTTTTTGTTGTAAAGGATTGACTCCTGGATTGGTCCCATTGTCATCAAATGGTAGATCTGGTGGTGGGATCCATGAAGAATTGAGAGAAATTCTCAAAATTTATAGGGACACCGATAGTGATTTTGACTTTTTTTGAAGTAACTAGAGCAAATGCTACCAAAAAGTGAAATGTTGTGCCAAGGTATACCCTGGATCCAAAATCACTGAACGGCATTTCTCAGTCTTTGAAGATATACGTTTGAAAATTTCAGCAATGTTTATAAAACTGCAAGCAAATTTCAGTATTAAATAATAATTATCATCACCACAACCATCATAATCACACCATACATCATGATAAATTATGATGATACAGGTATTTTTCATAGTGTTTTACACCGATATCGATTTCTTTGAACATTCACAGCTACCAACAATTGAAATGTTATACCAAGGTATCCAGGTATACCAGGGTATCCAGGGATCCAAAAGGGCTGAACAGCACTCCTCAGTCTTTAAATATACACGTTTGAAAATTTAAGTATTGTTTATAAAACTGCAAGCAAATGTCACTATTAAATAATCATCATCACCACCACCATCATCACACCATACACCTTGATATTTTATTGATATCTAGGTGTTTCTCATAGTTTTTTTTACACCGAAATCGATTTCTTTGAACATTCACAGCTACCAAAAGTGAAATATTGTGCCAAGGTATACCCTGGATAAAAAACCACTGAACGGCATTTCTCAGTCTTTAAAGATACACGTTTGGAAATTTCAACGTTGTTTAAAGAACTGCAAGCATATGCCACTTTTAAATAATAATCACCATCACCACCACCACCATCATCATCATCATAGCATACAAAATGAAAACATTATGACGATATAGGTATTTTTATAGTATTTTACACTAGGGATGGGCGTTGAATGAACGAACTGTTTTATTAAACTGTTTATTTGTCATGAACGGGTAAACTAGTTTAGCGCCTACTGATAAACTAGTCTATGCGTAAACGGTTGCCATATGCCGGAACGGTGCGTGCGACAGAGACCGTTTCTTCGCGACGCGACGACACGATCGACGGACGGGCGCGGGGCACGACGACTCGGCACGAGCAATACGTCTATCTCTGTTCTTTACAACCGACGACGTGCTCTAGTCTATGTAATAATTACATTCATATTTCATTGAGTGGGCGGTGTTTTAATATAAAAACCCCCGACACAAAAAAATAACTCTAAAAAATAATAAATAATATTTTAAAACTATTATAATTATATTATCACATAATATTATGTAAGTTGAAATAATTTTAGCTTATATACATACTTCCAACATCATTGAAGTAACATGATACCAAATTTCGAATCGATAGGACATGTGGACGATAGTCAGATCCCCTCATCAATTAATAAAGAAAAGATGATTTTCAAACGGCTAATCATCAACTAATAAGGAAAAGATGATTTTCAAACGGCTAATCAGGTCATGGTTACCTCACCATGTTCTTTAAATATCGTTGAAGTAACACGGTACCAAATTTCGAATCGATTGGACATAAGAAAGTTAGTAAGATCCCCCCTCATCAAGTAGAAAAGAGCTGATCATCTTCAAACGGCTGATCAGGTCATGGTTACCTTACCATGTTCTTTGAATATCGTTGATGTAACACGGTACCAAATTTTGAATAGATCGGACATTGGAAAGTTAGTCAGATCCCCTCATCAACTAGAAAAGAACTGATCATCTTCAAACGGCTATCTTCCCACCACCAGTTTTCTCATCGAATGAAGCTACGAACACTTTCGATTAAGTCATTAATATTCTCTTTCAGTGCGCTTTCATTTGAGACCCCACTCGAGTATATTTGCACATTCTGTTATTCTTCCCCGCTTTCACCCCCAACAACTTTTAAACGGCTCAACCGATTTTCATGAAACATGTCTAAGAATACTCGCATGTAAGTCACCTTTAATACAAAAAAAACTAAATCGAAATCGCGTCATCCGTTCGGGAGCTATGATGCCACAGACAGACAGACAGAGACACACACAGACAGACAGACAGACAGACACGTCAAACTTATAACACCCCTCTTTTTGCGTCGGGGGTTAAAAATGAACTTTAAAGTAAGCTAACAATTTCCACCGCTCACAGATTAAACCGTCTCGTCGTTCGTCGTCATCACTAGTCGCGTCGATCAGCAAACGACAACAAGTTTGTCAAAACAGTTAATGCTGAAAGTCGTTCATTCAACAAAACTACTTTGTTTGTCATAGTTTATCAGTATTCGTCGAACACGTAAACTAGTCGAAAAAAAACTGTTTTTTCAACTAGTTTACGATGAACGATAAACGGTCTCGTTTCGTTGATCGAAAAAGCGTCGACGACCCACCACTATTTTACACCGATGTCAATTCCTTTGAACATTCATAGCTACCAAAAAGTAAAATATTGTGCCAAGGTATATCCTGGATCCAAAAAGGCTCAACAGCACTCCTCAGTCCTTAAAAGTACACGTTTGGAAATTTCCGTATTGTTAAAAGAACTGCAAGCAAATGTCACTATTAAATAATCATCATCTCCACAACCATCATCACACCATACATCATGATATTATGTTGATATAGGTATTTCTCATAGTATTTTAAAGTGATATCGATTTGTTTGAACATTCAGATTCAGACCTACTCAAAAGTAAAATGTTGTGCCAAGCTTATATACCTTCCTACTAAAAGTGTTACATTTGGATAATGATAATAAGGATAATGATAACTATGGGATCCACGAGGAATCAAGGAAACTCTTAAAAGCAATGCTTATGATTTTCTAAACATTTTTTTAATTTCCCCGCAACTTTTTCTGTCAATACAATACACAAGATTTATGAAAATTTGTCTAGTAGTTCATGCAATGAATGAACAAGACAAAAGGGGATTATTTTTAACTTCCCGCTAAGAAAATCTAAGATTTTCAAAAATCGGGAAGATACTGGTTTTACCCCGTTTTGCAAAAATCTAATTCTCATCAGATCTCGACGTTCTGAGGTCACAGGAAGCTTCCCTGACTACCCCCGCGAGGGTGTCACTACAACATGGAGATGTTATATGCATAAGTGCTTAAAATTGACATTGAAAACACATAATTTACACTATAGTAGACGTTACTCGCTACTTTGTGCGCGCAAAAGGAAATCTTGCGGGAACCGTACATTTTGCCGCCATAAAATGTAGCTTCAGCTGGATGGTAGAATGGTAATTTATAGGTTGTTTACGAATTGGCCTCGAGTTCGAAACCCGGTCAATAAAAATTTTTGTGATCCTTTTTATTTCTCTTCTCAATTTTATTTATTTTTAAATATTTCATCGTCCTACGAAAACTCCGAACAAAGCTCGGTCTCCCAGGTACTAGTTAATAATATTATAATATCACTGAAAAGAAAAAAATAAAAAATATTTAAAAAAATATAAAAACCGACTTCCAAAGTATAAGCAATAACATTCTTAAAATCACTAAAAAGTATAAAATAATTCTTAATGTCGAAATAGTTCCATTTTAAATTCTGCTAAAATTTTACAATTTTTCTACTCAATCTTCTTATTTTTTAAGTCGGTACCAGCCCAAATAATTGTATAAATCCTTCAATAAAACAGATCATTAATTTTAACACAACTACGTCCTTATATGTATATAAGTACAAATAATATTTTAAAGAACTCACGTTCAAATTGGCTGGTACCGACTTCAAAAATAAGAAGATTGAGTAGAAAAATTGTAAAATTTTAGCAGAATTTAAAATGGAACTATTTCGACATTAAGAATTATTTTATACTTTTTAGTGATTTTAAGAATGTTATTGCTTATACTTTGGAAGTCGGTTTTTATATTTTTTTAAATATTTTTTATCTATTTTAAGTTATTTTGGAATTTGTTTTTTGTTAATATTAATGTTATTTTTAATTTATTGTAAATTTTGTATATAAACTTAGTTATTAGTTAATTAATGTAATTGGGGTCACCCATTTTAATTAACTTTAAATAAATAAATATACGTTATACAAGCTATCTATTCGTACATGGATTATGAATGAATATTGTAAACACTATATAACTTTGGCCCCATTCCCATTTCCCAGTTCCGGAGACAGGGTAATTAATTATTATTAGTTAAAGTAGGTAATAAAGTTTCATTGTCATTCGCGTACACGTTAGTAACGAGTTTTCGCAAAGTATTAAGTACCTATACTACTAATGAACTATGCTGACTTACATACAAGTGCACTACTATACAAACTACTAAATTTTTATTTACCAAAAGTTACCTACTTGTACGAGTCAGTCAGACACATGTAAAATATTTAGCTTAGTTTATATATTAATCAGATATATTAGGTATTGCTACTTGATAAGGGTAAAAAAAGAAAAATTCTTATGCGAAATCTTAACCTTTAATAATAAATTGATTATGATTATGTAAAATGTTGAAAAAAAAAATTTTTTTTTGCTAAATAATAATATACCTACATCAAAGTGTATTATACTTTTACTCTTTGTCGCATTAGCTTACATCATTTATAAAAACATTCATTGTAGTATCTAGTAAATACCAGGGGCGTGTGCTCCTTAAAGGCAGAAATGCAGTGCATTACTTACCATTCACAGATATTTTAATAAAACGTTCGTACGTTTTAGATGACTTTAATTAATAGTAAATAAATGAATACATAAAATATAATAACTTAAAAACGCCTAATATTTTATAATAGCACCTATTTGCATGAACATTATGTTTGTCAGGCGTATATTGGTGATGCGACTCATGAGTCATACCTTGTCGTCTCGCAGGAGATTCGTTCGCATGTGTGTAGTAATTTTAGTGTCCGTACACAGTTCGCAAACGCACACACCTATGAATATCCCAAGGCGCGACTCGTCCGCCTCCAGCGGCATGCTATCGACTTCGGCGAAGTTCGGCAGTTGTCGGGTCTCGGAAGTAATCGGGTATATTCGTGGCACGGTGGCCTATAATGCGACTAATTATAATTGACGTAAAATCTTTACTCATGTATGCACATGATGCAATTTTGTTTTAGTAAGGTTTTATTTGTTTAAATATCAGAAATGTGTTTCAATGAAGCCATTTTTTCATGTGAAAACGCAGTTATTTTTCGTTTGCTATTATATTTAATATTTATAGTTTTCTTAAAAGATTTTTCATTTTAACATTTGAAAGTGTGTACATTTAACAGTTTATTACTGAAGTTCTATAAAAATTGTAGTGATTTGCTTTTTAATTGATTTGATTTTTTAAAAATGTTATTTGAAAATGTTGTGTTGAAAATGTGTGTTTATTAAAAATTAAAAATAATAAGTTCTCACAATTGTCATTCAGTGGAAAGATTCAAATGGTGTCTAAAGGTAGGTGTGTACCCGAGTTACAACAATTAAATCAGCAAAAAGGGAATGTAAGTCGAAAGTTTCATGTTAAAAGTTATGAAGTTCTGTTAGTTCTGTTGGCATGGTTTCCGACTTAGAGATCCGTCGCTTGGCTGTGGCTATGCTAAATATCTATAAAAAAAAAGTTTTTGTGACCGACTACTCCGCCGCATACCCAGTGTCATAATCTTGTGCACGCCGCTGGTAAATACGACCATTTCCGGACCGTTATTTCGGGCGGCATAGGCCCATATTATAAATACCTTACAGACTAACATACATATTATTATTTTATACTTAAACTACACTGTACACGAGAATTGCGAAATGTTGTAAACAAATCGCTGTACCTTTAAAAAAATGTAGTATACTGATTCTTCTGAGAATTTACTGATATATAAGGTACTTTTTATTTATGCGATAAAAAAATCAATAATCATGACTGTTGAGTGATATTATGATATATATGTCACCGGAAAATAACAAGATCCGCAAGTTTATAAATTTCCTAGGAAATTTATAAACTTTCGTAGGATTCTAAACGAGAGATAAATTGTATTATTTTACGCCCACATTTTCGCAAATTTATCAACTTACCGAACTCACGCGTAAAATAATAAGTAAGCAATAACCAAACGCCATGTGCGCTCTGATTGGTTGAATAAGTCAGGTGTTCCTTCTCCTTCCTTTCCACCGCCATTTTTCGCCACGGAACAAACGGCTTGCTCGTGTGTTTTTGTAAAGTTTTTGTAAAGTTTTTAATGTTGTAACTGTGTTAGAACTGTGAAAATAGTTTTATTTTGCTAAGGTTACTAAACTAGACTCATAATGAGCGAGCTTCGGACAGCCAAAATGGTGAAGATAGTGCGGTATATGCTAGAAAATTTGTTGACGAAGTGAAATTTACCACAGAGCTACGAAAGTCGGAATGGACAGAGGTAAAAATTAAAAATGTCATTAAAATGATAGAAGACTATAATAAAGCTAAAGTTTTGGGGACGTCGGCCGTACAAACTTGGCGCACCGAGGGTTCCGTACAAACTTGTAATAAAAAATAATGGTTCACGGTTTATGCATAAGGTTTATGTTTATGATTTTTTTTAGGTAATGAATAGCAATGTATTACTCCGAGTTGGCCCAATACGACTTCATTGGGTTAGGTTAGGTTTCTTTGTAAACCGCCCAGAAGTAGGAGCCCCGCGTAGCGGGGCTCCGTCGACTCATAATTGAAGCCAGTTGTTATTGAGGGCCATTGGGTTCTAGGTATGATTGAGGATGCGTCTTAAAATTTCCCAATCCAATCCCAACCCATCCAACCCCCTCCCCCCAACCACTCGCAACCCCTTAAAATGGCGACGTATTTTAAAATTTTTACCGAAAAAAAAATTGAGTATCAGTTCTAAGTATGGGGACCCCCCAAAGTTTATTGTTTTTTTTTTCAATTTTTGTGTGAAAATCTTAATGCGGTTCACAGAATACATCTACTTACTAAGTTTCAACAGTATAGTTCTTATAATTTCGGAAAAAAGTAGCTGTGACATACGGACGGACAGACAGATAGACATGCCGAATCTATAAGGATTCCGTTTTTGCCATTTGGCTACGGAACCCTAAAATATTGTTAGGTAGCTAATCGAAACTGATAAGTTTATAGTTTGGCAAGTCTGATTGTACCTAAGTCTATGGATACAAGCATTGCCACTGTAAACATCGACCAATAAGAGAGCAGTGTGTTATTTTCCGTATTTTAAAGAAGCGTAAAATGAAAAGCTCTTCTGTGATTGGTCGAACCGTTTGGAATATTACGAATGGATATCCGTTTATTTATAAATTTACCACGAGACGTCGCAAATTGATAAATTTGCGAAAATGTGGGCGTAAAATAATACAATTTATCTCTCGTTTAGAATCCTACGAAAGTTTATAAATTTCCTAGAAAATTTATAAACTTGCGGATCTTGTTATTTTCCGGTGACATATACTTATCAGGTCAAATAATTATAGGTAATCGTCCCACAAATCGCTTACGCAGTCAGTTATTGCCGAATGTGTACTTACACTGTCAAGTGTCACGTCCGACATATCGGGTTTCAGTAAATCAAACTGTAATCGTCGTAAACAGAGTGAGATTATCTCTGCAACTTGGTCGTAACACTCGTAACACATTACACAAATTTCAAGTTTCAATCACGTTTTCGTCGTTTTCTCGAAAAGGTAGGGATAAAGAGTAGGTATTTTCAATTCATTAATCAGTATTAAATTATTTAAAATTATATTACAAAAGAATTATGAGTGAATAGTCTAACTGTCCTATCCAGCATAAAATAATTTATAATTTAAAAAACTCAAATAAATAATTTTCCAATTGCACATGAATTTAAAAATCGGCCAAGTGCGAGTCGGACCCGCACATGAACTTATTGTGGGAGAGCTCACTTTTGCATGAATGGGCCGACTGGACCGGGTAAATACCACGACCTCACAGAAAACCGGCGTGAAATAACTCTTGCGTTGTGTTTCATCGAGTGAGTGAGGTTACCGGAGGCCCAAGAGGGATGAGGATTTTAAGAACTGGGAACGCAAGTCGTAACACCAGAGGAGTTACAAGTGTAACTCCTCTGGTGTTGCGAGTGTCCATGGGCGGTGGTAATCGCTTACCATCAGGCGATCCGTACGCTCATTTCCTGGTTCATTTCATAAAATACGAAGGTTCCGCACAAAACGGGTAAAACAATTTTGTTTTATGGGAGCTTTATTAAATGTTTTTTTTTTCTATTTTTTGTTATGTTTGAAATTTTCAACTGTCTACCTACCTGTCACGGTTCATAAGATACAGCCTGGTGACAGACGGACAGACAGAAGGACGGACGGCGGCATCTCAGTAATAGGGTCCCGTTTTACTCTCTGGTTACGGATCCCTAAAAAACAAAAAAATGGCAACCTAAATGTCGAGTGACTGTGTAGGTAGTCTATGGCAGTATGTAGAACATAATAACCACTTTAAAGCGCGGGCTCATTGTTCCCGCGACCCGATCTTCAACATCCCCTCTTCATCCTGCAAATTATTTAAATTGGCTTTCTGCTAAAGTTTTTTTTATAAAACAGTTATTCTATCTATAAAATAATGTTGTGTTAGTTACACTATTTATAACTTAAGAACGGCTGAACCGATTTGGCTGAAAATTGGTAGTTTAGAACCGGGAGACGGAACCACGATGCGTTTTATTCCGCTCTCGAGGGACGTGACATAAAACGTGGTATATTAATATATAGGTATAATTATTTATTTTGTGCATGTCACTGAATTCCTCCTACGGCTGGACCGATTTTAATGAAAAATTTTACGTGTTGTTTGCCGGGAAAGGTAATTATTTATATAAAAATGGATTGCGATTCCAATGTCTCGCTAAAACTCGAGAACAGCTGGATATGGTCTTGAAATAATTGTGCAGGTCCAAGGGGTGTATTGTAGGGGTTAGTTATTTATTCATTCCAGTTCATACTTAAGACAGAACAACGTGTGTTGGGACAGCTAGTATTTAATTATTAATAGAATGTAATAAATACGATTGAGCATTAGAATATGTAGAGCTGTTAGAATAACTTAAAAGTTAATTGACAAATTAATCCTTAATTTGTCAAATAACTATTCCTAAATGTCTTAGGGCGGTATTCTTGGTCGTTGCTTAAGAAAAGACTTAAGAATTTTCGAATAAGTCCGCCTTATTTTTTTTTATTTTTTTATGAAATATGAGGGCAAACGAGCAAACGGGTCACCTGATGGAAAGCAACTTCCGTCGCCCATGGACACTCGCAGCATCAGAAGAGCTGCAAGTGCGTTGCCGGCCTTTTAAGAGGGAATAGGGTAATAGGGGAGGGTAGGTAAGGGAATAGGGTAGGGGATTGGGCCTCCGGTAAACTCACTCACTCGGCGAAACACAGCGCAAACGCTGTTTCACGCCGGTTTTCTGTGAGCCCGTGGTATTTCTCCGGTCGAGCCGGCCCATTCGTGCCGAAGCATGGCTCTACCACGGGTAAAATGGCTCTACCACGGGTATTTGTATGAAATAATACTTAAGAGTTAAGACAATGCTTAAGTTACGACTGTGAATCGAAATGTCACCTTAAGCATGTCTATAAGGCGAACTTAGAAATAAGAATTGAACAAGAATACCGCCCTTAGGAGAATATACTAGTACGAGTTCGAGTAGTAAGTAGCGCCTGACGAGAATATTGCGTTGCAGTCTAACGAATAAATAGTGAAATGCAAATGAAAGGCGTCTACTTTTAAACCTGTTGTTCAAACAAAAAGTAGTAATTATACACAATGCAGAAAACACTCATTTTCATATTATGTTTGATTATACCTACGTAGTTACAAAAAGTTAACCAAAGAATTTGATTTGATCAATTTTGAAGGGTGTATTCGTAACAAAAATAAATATTGATAAGATACGTATTGAGAGTTGTAAGGGAATGTAAATCATATAATTTTTCTAAAATTAAGAAAATTTTTAGTTAAAAATCCATTACATTTGAGAACAGGCAACTTAGCGTCGTAGTAGGTACGGCTTTCTTTCATTTAATAGACGGTGATTGTGCTGGGGCGTTAGTGGTTAATGATGATGATAAAAAGTCGCCCTATTTAATATTCTCTCTCAAAAACAAGACTATAGGTCTTAAGGGTGTTCTGAGTCTGTTTATCGCGTGCTCTTGACCTCGAAAACACAACACTTAGGTATGAAACAAGTTTTAAATGAGTATTCGACCTTTCACAAACTACTTCATTACCTCTGAAGTGGTTTAAGAACCCTACTTACGAGAAAGCTCTTGATAAGTAGCAAATTATAACATGCTACTATGCACGTTGCTATAGGAACTAAGTATGTATAGAATCTGCAATCAGCTGAAAATTTTATGGCAAATTATTGAAAGTCAAAATCGAATCAATAAACAAACCATTTCTTCAACTAACGTAACCTAACCCATACGAGTTCTTTTACGGATATAAACGTTTGTTATTAATGACAAAAAAATCCTTAGTTGCAGTTAATGACGGCTATCGGGTATGGATTCGCCGCTAGGGGCGCTTGTATACCGTGAGGTCTCCGAAATGTCAAATGTCACTGTTTTCGGCTTGGATACGCGGGTTTATCTCTATTTATAATAAAGTTTCAAATATTTAGCAATATTTACGTTAGATAATTTGTGGCAAAGTTGGATAAATGAATGTAAGTGCTTTAAAAGCGGAGCTAAAAAATAATAATATATTATGTGTGTGTACTTATGTACACGCATTAGAACTTATACTTCTTTGGCGTCTGAAAAAAATTTCAAAAAACAAAACTGCAGTAAAAATCAAAGAAAAATACTAAAATTAATCAAAAAGGTATTATTTCAGTAAAAGTAACTATACAATCAAAATAAACAATCATTAATTATTATCATGTGAACGAGTCAAAATTTGTCATTTTTTGATGAGTTTATTTAATATACTTACTCATCAAAAAAATGACAAATTTTATTTAATATTATTCATGATTTTTGTAAATGAACTAATTTTGAAGTTGTAAAGTGTTAATTCAAAAGCGGACCATGGAGAGACGCTTGGCTACGTTGAATATAAGAGGAGGAATGGATAGAGGAGGTAAGAATGAAAGTGGACGAAGTGAAAGAAGTATGTAAGGATCGTAGCAAATGGAAAGAAGTGGTCTCTGCCTACACCTACGGGAAAAAGGCGTGATTATATGTATGTATGTATGTATGTAAAGTGTTAATAGTTTAAAATTTATAATTGGAAAATATTTTAATTATTTATTTAAAATAGATATGTATTTCTTATTAAATAGTTTTTCATTTATTTCTTATCTTGATGATATATCTTACCAGTAGGTATTGCAGTACAATGCTAGATATTATTTTCACTTAAATTCCGGAAAATTAGTAAGATAATCTGTAATATAAAATATGAAGATGTTTAGAATTAAATTTGGTAAACAAAATGAATAAATATTTATTTAAGAATTATTAATTATCTAGTAATAATTCAAGATATAATGCTTACAGAATTAACCTAAAATATTTGAAAATACTCTCAGAATTTTTACAGTTTTTGTAAGTGACTGAAATTTATTTAATAAAAATATACGTATTATTCAGAAATATAATATACCTATTATTTTGTATAGTTATTTAAGTATATGTAGGCGCGTTTCTACAATTACAAGATATTATCTGTTTTACCATATTACTGATGCTGTTTTATCGTACGGACTAGTTTTGCCATAGTAACAACACTTGTATAACGTCGATCATATCTTGATACCTATAGTACATTTAAAGGAATATATTATTTATTATTCCATTCTGTAGCTAACTTCATCATGTGAATTTTTTCGTTACATCGTGCGCTCGCAGGTCACAAATTCACTCTCATCCAAACGCGCCAAAAGTTTATTCCATTCTGTAGCCAACTACATCATGTGAATTTTTTCGTTACATCGTGCGCGCGCAGGTCACAAATTCACTCTCATCCAAACGCGCCAAATGAAATATAACTTCAAAAACTGCCTTTTTTTTCGAGCAAAAAGGACTGCGTAACACTGTAGCGTGGCCATACGCTTACACTATGGCCATGGCCATACATGTTCCATTTTATTAAATATGATTTAAAGAAAATTTTTGTTTTGGCGTCCGTAAAAACAAACTTTCACAACCGCACTTTAGGACTTCACTCTACAGCAGGTGAAACAAAAAACTATAGTCCACATTATGCGAAATTTCATTGTTTAGTTCTATATAAAGAACTTTATTTAATATCTTACGTACATACATACCTGCCATTGATAGAGCTGTGTTAATAGTAGCATGGTTTAGATTTACTTTAAACGAAGCAAGAACTTCTGTATAAAATTTTTACAAGCCTTTAATTAATATTTGAAATTAAAATTCTGAAATATGAGTTTCCAATATTAACTTTAAAAAAATGTGATTAGTAAATTTATTTAAGCTTTAAACTTTTAAGATTTTAGAATTACTATTTCAACTTAATAAGATTTGAAATTAAAAAATGGTAATGAATATTCTTTTAATCACAGATATAACTTGATATGACAAATTACAAAATTGAGAAATAATAATAGACGCTCCGCTAACAGTCGGGCCATTTTATAATCAATCCTCCCCTCCTCTCCTCTCCTCTCCTCTCCACTCCACTCCACTCCTCCCGCCAGTCCGCCTCTGACGCACCTCTCCTCAACCAACTACCGCACCCCTCCGCTCCTCCCGTTACAAAATATATTTCATATTTTTAAGAATATAAAACCATTTTCTATATTTCTCTTTATTTTAATTTGATAAACGTTTGATTGAGCTTAACAGCGTCTAAGATCCCAAAATCAATCAAATTCATAACAAGACTTACTTAAGGTCAAAGTTGAACAAATCATCGCGTGACTACAATATCGGAGAACTTTTATAACTATAAGAATATCAACGGAACGATAACATGAACAAGAAATTCTAGTTCACTTGCACGCAACCCGCGCAGGTGCCTTGTGCCCGCCGCCCGGGGTACCGACGACCGATGTATGTTCGTTATACAATACCGACCCTTATACATGCATGTGTAATAACAAGCAATCGTCCTAGATACCAACTTAAAGATAAATATTCAGAAAAGGACCGACTAACCGTATCTCTGTAACTATTATCTAACATACTCCTTGCATTTAAACTTAGCTTCATCCAATTACAACCACTTAAATAGTAAACAAATTTGTTCTAATATCTATAGTTGTGTTTAATAGTAGAGACAGCTCGTGACAATAGTTTACTCAGAAATAGCTTGAAAAATCAATGACAGCATCCAAACACATTCAGCCCTCGTCCTTTAGTCTCACTGAGCTTCGACACCGCTTCACACCTTTTCGATCGTATCTTTCATTTCCTCCTTAATATTTTCGATGTTAATATCTATCTACATCGTATTAAGTATGTTATAAAGTGTTTTACTCTGTACTAACCCACTCTTGAGCTTTTCAGTTTTCTTTCCTGCATGTGAGTGTTTGTGTATCCGTGTGGTGTCCTAATTCGGCTTAAACGCAAAATTTATTGTACAATTGTTTATTACGACGATAGTGATATTTCATGTGCACGTTTCTGTCCAGGAGTACGAGGAGGAAGGTCGCCGTTCGAGGCGGCATTCTTCACCATGTAATTCCCGAGAGGGCAGCACCACCGCACTACACACGCAGCACTATGACGACGCTGTAAGTATTCCCGACATCTTTTTGTTATTTCTACTCCTCTTCAGAATCGTCAACAATATCGGGCCCGCCTGAAAAGGCCCTCGGTTTGCGAACAAAATTAGGTTATGTATACTTTTTGTATAAAAGAGCGCTTCAAGTTATTTAGTTTGATGCCGACGGCAACTTTTCCTGTTTGTAGACTTTTTGCACAAACTTGTGGAGTTTCGAACTCTGCTATGGAACTCATTTGGCTGGGCTCACTGCGTGGGGTTCATATATGATGTCCGTAAATAAAATGGAAGTATGTTTTTTTTATGTGCGTGCGTGTTAGTGCTCAAATCAGGGGTCGCGGGTACGAATCCTTCCGAAGGAACAAAAGGATTTTCTATGTTCCTGGGTCATGGATGTGTATTAAATATGTGTAATACTATAGCAGAAATCTTAAATATATGTATAGTATTAAATATACTTTCCGTTGTCTCATGTCTGGTACCTATAATACGAGTTCTTCGATTATTTAGAACGGGCCTAGATTAACGTGGTGTAAAGCGTCCATAGATATTAGATATTCATTTTAAAAGTCAGAAATTAAGTAGTAAGTGCTAAGTCTAATCAGCCCAGAACATTCTTACAATTTTGTTCTAAGGGAGCCCCCTTAAATATGTAGTTTATAATGTTTTTAGTATTTGTTATTACAGTGGCAACACAAATACCTGCATCATCTGTGAAAATTTGAACTATCTAGCTATCATGGTTAAGGAGATACAACCTGGTGACAGACAAACGTACCGGACAGACAGGCAGACAGCGATGTCTCAGTAATAGGGTCCCGTTTTTACTCTTTGGGTACAGAACCCTAAAAATAAACTATTAGCAGTAATGCCCGTACCAAGTACCTATCAGTTAACTTCTCGCAAACTCTTTCTTGCCGAACGTGAAAGTTTTATTTAATTAGTAAATTCAACACACACAATTCTCGTTTTATTTAATTAGTAAATTCATATATATGTCACCATAAAATTGTAAAAACCGTTAGATTGTAATATTTCTAGATATATTATAAAATGTCGACAGATTGTCAAATAAAAAATTCTCCTTATCTACGCATAATTTTTCGTTACCTATATTGTAATATTTACCGTGCCGATTGGTTAAACGGCAAGTGCCCGCGCCGCGCCGCCGTATTTGTTTACTTTTTCATAATAATAATTATAACGAAAAAGAATGCGTACAAATTACAATTGTAAGGAGAAAATTTTATTTGACAATCTGTCGGCATTTTATAATAATATCTGTAGTAATATTACAATCTAACGATTTTTACGGTAACATACATATATCACATCTCTCATCGCGAGAGTATACAAAGAAAAATGATGCGGGAATTGAATTGAGCTTAATAGCATAGACGTTTCCTCTCGTCCCCAGCACTTTGGCTGCTGGCCAAATGTATGACACTGTCACTCGTGTTTTGCTGGCTTCTCAAGTTTGTATGAATGGATATTAGGTCATCAACGATTCCTTTGCGTTATGGTTACTGCTTCGAAGAATTATGATTTCTTTCTTATTTTGATGAATCTTTACTTTCTTTTGAGAGTTTTTTTTTTACTTTCAGTATTTCTCACAAGAAATAGGTTAAATTCCTTGGCTTATTTATTTAGTTATCTGTTGTTTCCTTGAGATAAAAACACTAATCACTGGAATGTGTTTATGATTTGTGTCTTCAACAATTCAGATACTTCGTTTTATTATGTTCATTCGTTTTACATTAACTAATTAAATTATAACAAAATAACATCAAAAAACCTTATTTGTTTGTTACCGTTAGCAAAAGATGCATGTAAGAGAAATAATAATGAAAATTACACATAGGTTTTAAGAATTTATTATCGTAACGTATAACTTAATGAAATCTCAATCAGTCTTACTAACTAAAGTAAAATAAAATAAAGCTTAAATAAAACGTACCTACTTGTTAAGGAGTAGGCACAATACTATCATTGTTATTTTAACGATTCGATATTGCCTCTTTAGTGTATTTTCAGGTATTTTCTCATTAATTCAATATAACGTGTTTCAAATGAGAATAGGTACGTCAATGACCTTTTTCTGTCAAATATCACTTGAAACGTGCGATTTTCAGAAAAACTTATGTGCATTTATATAATAATAGGCTTGCATCAAATTTAAATAAAAATGATAAATAGTAATCAATTATCTAAACATAAATTTAACTATCATAACAGTCTAAATTCGAAACAATATGGCGCCGACTCGATCCTATTCTCATTTGAATCGCACTATACCTACTTTTATTAGATAAACGTTACATTGTACTTAGAAATATTTTACCGTATGGAGGCAAATGAAATATGTCGTGTGGGTGTGTTCGTGGACGATGAACGGTAGAACACACGGTTTATGGTCGGCTATTCAAGTGATTTATATATACTAAGTATAAATAACGCGGCAATATTCGCCAGTCGCGACCAAAACGTCCGGTCATTAATTTCATGAAATTTACCACAAAACAATACTTATTAGGATTTTAGTCATATAAATATATTGAATGAATGACTTCTAAAAAAATGTGGATTCGAGGGCTCTAATTACAAGGGATTCTAATATGTTTATGATCATTGATTTTTACATGGATCTCACTATTCAATGTACCTATCTGAAACAATTTAGTTTTTTTCAAACATATTCACATTATTAAAATGAGAACAAGATTTTTTAAAACTAAAGCTCCTATATCCATAAAAATATTTACACCACGGATATACTAATCCATGTTGCTGTTTTTGTCTGTCAATCGTCGTCTGTCAATCAAAATTTATAACGTCGAAGTCGAACGGGCACATGACCGCGACTTCGTGCGCGCAAAAGTTAATTTCGCAGATTAATCGCGGAAAAATTTCAAACTCAAACTCAAACTCAAAATTTTTATTTCCATGTAGGTTATAATATAACGCTTATAGAATTGTCCTACATGATGCCTACCACCGGTTCGGAAACTAGCCCGGCGAGAAGAACCGGCGTAAGAAACTCGCACGGGGCCACCTTTTAGCAAAAAGATGGGAAAATTGTTCTTTTCAAAAAATATTTTTACAATGTTGTAACTTAATCTATATAAAATTAGTCATAAGTACAAAGAATATACTTAAGTACATAAAAGCAGCCTTGCATGGGGCCATCTTATTCCCAAGGTGAATAAGATGGCCCCATGCAAGGTATTTTTCCGCGATAAAAAGTAGTTTATGTCCTTCCCCGTGGTCTACTCTACATCTGTGCCAAACATCAAAATCCAGTAGTTTCGGAGCCTATTCAATGCAAACAAACAAACAAATTTTTCCTATTTATGTTATATTAGTATAGATGAGACAAAGACAGCAAACATGGATTGTGTACCCGTAGTGTAAATATTTTTATTATTATGGGGGTATGCGTTTACAACTAAGCGTCAGCTCACACCGAAACGAGACCATACGCGACGTGCAGCTGCATTTTTAAAATATCGATTCAAAATTTAACTTTATTTTGAATCGATGTCCTAAATTTTAACTAATCCTCAAGAAGCTATGAACACGTTTAATTGCAAGAGTTCGATATCAAACGACACCGCTATGCATAGCGCGGCGCCGTTCTTGCAATGAAACGTATATCTTCTTGTGTACTGAATAAAGTTCAAATTTTCATCACTACTTTCAAAATGCAGCGCCTCGTCTCGCATCGTCTCGGTTCGGTGTGAGCTGATCCTAATGTCTATGAACTAATTAAAGTTTTTCTTGAAGCGACCGTCTCAGTTCCTCCGTCGCTTTTGCCATGTCCTTACTGTCCCGGCACCTGCTACGGCCGAGGTCGGCGCAATCGTCGAGGTAGTCTTTTGGCGGTTCTGTGGGATATTTACGCTCGAACTTCGGTCTGGGGATCCTGACGCGCTTGACGTCGCCCAACCAGCTTTCCATGTTGAACGGTGTTCGAGTATCCTGGAAAGATAATGCGAATATTAATTAAAACTGCCATTGATAATAATAATGTACCCAATAGGTAATAAAAATATATTAAAATGAATATATCATTTCAATTTTTTTTTAATTTATCTGCTAATTATATTTGTGGGAATAGCCGTCTGTGACTTAAGCTAGCTGCTTAATCGTATTTGATTACATTTTTTATCTTAATTATGTGAAAATTACATGCTCCATTGGCAACTTGTTAAATCGTTTTAATTTAGTAAAAAGTTTGAAATATCTATTACCCTCTGTTACCTTTATGTAACTTTATGTATGTTGCTGTTATGTATGTTATCACGTAACTATTTCCTTATAAAAATAATTGGAAAACGCACGTCCATGACATTAGTGAATTAAGTGCAAGTTCCGTTTAGCACGTGACTCGTGACTCGAGCTCAACTCTACGAGTCGGTACATAATATTATACTTTGTCGACAATACGTATCCATAGTTAATAAATAAATAAAAACGTTTATTATTCTTTAACTAAATAATATGTATAACTAAGAGTTCTTGTGCTGTAGGGGGATGACTGTTCTTAGTGTACATATTAGTGGTGACAGTACAGACATCGACAAACACCAAATATTTACTTTTTACAATAATTATTATATGTTAGTTGTGTGTGTCATGTGGGTGTGTGCGTGTTGTTGTTCTGTGTGTGTGTGTGTGTGCATTATTTATTTATTATTTATTTTGCTATTTCTATTAAATTTTTATTAAATATTTTCCATCAATAGTTCAAAACGTCGTATTTTTACTGTCAATTGTTAGCATTATTACCACGACTCCATCCGTCTGTCTGTCTCATGTACAGCGATAGCTAGCCTAAAAATATAATAAAATAAATATTTAAGTGAGGCTCTCATAATGGTACGGAACTCTTCGTGTGCGATACTATTCATACTTAGCCAGTTTTTGGTTTAAGCAGAGCAGGGTTTTAATTTTTAAATTGTAACTCAAGGTTCTATAAATAAAATGAAGTTTATCGTATCTGGCTCGTTTCTCGCTAAAGCAGCATTATGGGCGCTGAAATTGAAAACCGTCACCGCGGGGCTGCCGTGATTAACCTAAATTAAAATAGCACAGATGCTGCCTGTCACCACAGGTGGAAGCCATTTTTTACAATACCGCCATTTGCCTATTAGTACATACTCGTATTATATATGTCACCGTAAAATTGTAAAATCCGTTAGATTGTAATAAAACTAGTGAAATTGTAAAATGTTGATAGACTTCCGACGCGGAATATGCTACCTATAATTTAGCACATTATTTTTTGTTAGATTATAAACATACAGTTTTTAATCTTTCGACATATTTTTACAATCTCGTTAGTTATTTTACAATCTAACAGTTTTTGAAATTTTACGGTGACATATACATGCCATCGTAAAATTGTAAAATGTTGATAGACTTCCGACGCGAATATGCTGCCTATAATTTAACACATTATTTTTCGTTAGGTTATTATAAACATACAGTTTTTAATCTTTTAAGAGATCCCAGTGATAAAGCCTCCAATTTTTTTGCAATAATTTCTTGTTTCGTTTTGTTGTGGTAGGCTTTTATATCATCTAGAGATAAGCCAAACAAAATTGCTGTATTTATTTAATAAAGGTCTAGTAATCAGCGGTAGTAAGAGAGTACTAAAAAGGCAGTTACGAACGAGTACCTAAGTTAATTGCTGGCTCGTATGGCTGCATGAAAGTGGGTTAAATATTAATATAATAACCTTTATTAAATTATGAAACTCAGCAGCAATTGCAAGCCATTACAAGGCATTAGGTAGGCAGCCGTTGCTGACGAGTGCCAATGCCATTACATTGAACAGAAAAAAGTTGATTATGCGATTCTATTGTTTCTAACCATCACAGTAAGTAGGTTAAATTAAACAAATGAATTGAATGCTAATTAGCGGACACTAACTTATTACTTAACCATTAAGTACGTACTAATTGTATATTTTATTCATCAGTATGTAAAATAATTATTAATTTATAGGTATACATTATCTGTTCTCGAGAATATCTCCTCTCGAGAATATCTTTGTATCCACTTATTTGAAACAATTTCAAAGTTGCTACTAAATATTGAAATATGTTTTATTTAAAGATAATTTTATTGTTCTGTCAATTGTATTATAAGTATTCGAACTTAGTAGTGATACGCTACAAGTCGCAACCGACAATTTATATAGCCACTCTTAATCGTTAAAACAAAGATTTAATGCACGATTGAACTTTCTCCGGCGAAAGTGTTGCTAAATGTCTCAAACTTGGTACGCTTTCAAATATTGTACTCACCGATTTAGAATTCAAATTTAATATTATTCCTAGCATGATATAATTTCGGGCCTTACGAGTGATAGACTATTTACCAATGGAAATCTGTAAACAACCTAACACTCTTGGTTCAAATTAATCAAATCATAATATAATATATTAATACGTAAAGCAAAAACTTTACAACCCTTTTTACCTAAGTTATGGGATCGGAGTAGTATGAAATTTGGCACAGTTAAAGTTTATATGGAGGAGAAGCGAGCCGCCCTAATAGTCCTTTATAATAGTGCCTAAAAACACATTAGATTTATAAAAAAAACGTTACTCACACTATACTATGCTAAATATGAATATGGGCGAATTTCAACCACTAGTGTAAAAATAGGCTTTCTTATTATTTGAAATTTAAATCATTAACAGTTATTTTAATACTTTATTTACGTTTCCTTAAGACTAAATGTTAGCATTTTATTTCATTACGTTTTACTTTAGTATTTTATTCTGTACCATTATTGTTGGACGTGAGTTGAACAAAAAATATTCTTCACCTGCTGTTTAAAAAAAAAGTGACGACCATAAACCAAGAAACTATTAAATTATATAATTTTTCCCATATTTTTTTAATTCAGAGCTATGGGCAAGTGGAAAAAATTAATAAAAGTAACGGGTACCTAATCGTATATACGTATATGAAATTAGGTAACCTCCTACAGATATGCGATCTATGCCTTTGTAATCCACGTGTAATAACGCTTAAATCTAATCTAATTTTACCTTTGGTTGCCGTGGCTACTTGTTCCATAGTAAAATCCCCATGTCCTTTAGGTGTTCGTTGTAAAATTTCCATTTCTGTAAATATTACTATCTGATTTTGTTGTCGGTTTTGCAATGGCCTCATTGCCTAATATTTATTAGCCTTACATTTAAATTATTTTCAACAACTTTGTTTGTTGCATATTATTAAATCAACATTATTGTATCAGTATAAAAACAGCACAAAATATAACAAAACCTTTTCTCTTTCTATTTGTTTCTTTATTAGCAATCAACGATCCAGCTTCAAACGTCTATTCATTTGGTACGTACGAGTACAATCAATACGGAACGATTGGAGAAATAACAACAAATCATGTATCTTCTCATCACAAATCTTTTGTAGGTAGTAGTCGGATAACTCATCGAATATTGTGTATGTCCTATCTATCAAATAAACATTTTTTTTAATTTTAATTTAATTTAATATATTTGGCAAAGGTAAATACCGTTTGGCAAATAAATGGAAATAAATAATTAATTAGTTGTAACGGCAGTTTCATCACCGCCTGGCCGTGATGCTGGCTAGCTGTAAATTTTGATGTGAGCGCTCGTACACTTCAAATATTACCTCAGGCTAATGATTTTTAAACAACGGTATCTTAGTTATCTTGATCAGCGTCTTCTTCGTGTCATTGGTTTAAAAAAACATATATTTTATCCATGCATAATATCAAATCCTCTAAATCCTCATGAAGATAACAATCACCATTTGGAGCTAAACTTAAACCGAGGACTTTTACAATAACAATAACTTTGAGTCTTGTTATTGTAAAAGTCCTCCTTGCATATCGAAATGAAGGCCTTTGTCACGATTTAAATTGGGCAAAGCTTAAAATAATGATTGAAGTCGATAGTTAATTTCGAGTCAGGATAATGTTCGCCGTGAAAGCGACCGATGCAGTTCCGTCGTAATTCGGTTGAATAATGGCGTGAGTCACGGCGTGGGCGCTGTCTGACGTGACAGACTCCTATAACTCGATTTTGTGCCGGCTAATTGTTCCGTATGTGACTCAATCTGTGATAACCTATCGTTTCTCTTTTGTTCTTGCACATCACTTTTAATAAATTGCGAACCGGCTCATTTGGCTCGTATTTGTTAAAATCAGCTTTATATGCTTCTAAAGTACGCTATTGTCTCTTGGGCTTACATTTTATTTACTCGAATACTCGTTAAAAATTAAGTTCCACTTAGGTCATTGCCATTGGAATTTCGTTGAACTCTTTTACTCTGCGCAATAGTTGCGATTGACGTATGGAAGAAAATTAAAGTTACGCAAAGTTTCCTGAGCAAGTATTGAAGTAAATTTGTGTCTCTGGCCTATACAACGTTATTAACGAGTTCTGTAGGTAACACAAGCGGGTAATAGCAAACTGCACGCATCACTAGACCCGCGAGACAATCAGAAAGTGTACAACTATTTGTCGTCATATTCTCTACCTGATTGCTCGCTTTTCTTTTAATCATACAGAATTATTGACAATATCATTTACGTTGGTAATGGATGTTGTATATGTGCATTTACTTATATTAATAAATGTTTATTCCAAACTGAGTCGGTAGGTACAAATACAAAAAGGTAACCATTTAAGTAATTAAAATTTAAAGTTATATAATTGTAATAACAAATAACTTTAACTGTTTATTATTAAAGCTTATAAATTGTCAAGAAATAAAACTTATATATATATTTAGATAAGTGCGCTAAACACCTCCAGCCTTAGATAATACAAAAACTTTAAACAAATTAAACTGTGACGATTATGAAAACATAACATTTAATTTGTTTTTTACATAACGCTTATGAAACATTTATAAGATTTTTATATTGTTTATAATAATTCATAATAAAAGTGTGATATCATGCCAACTGAGAGAAACTACGGGAACCGTGTGATGTAGCTAACAATAGGCTCTACTTTCGTAAGAAGCAATTATGTCGGAAGGAAGGAATCATATTTATTCGCTTGTAAACTGTTATTATTTTCGCTAGTTGCTTTACTTATTAATTAGAAGACGGTACTCCGTTATATGCTACTGAAGTACAATTTGTGGTGCTTACAAAATAGGAACCAAGTAAAATATTGAAATACGGGCAGTAGCCTGATTAGGTCTTTATGTCTTATTTCATTTTGCTTTTGTTACAAAGTTAACGAAAATGAGACCTTATAAACGAAAAAAAATACCGCTAATAAATTACGACTCTTTTTTATATTTCTTACAAAATTTGCTCAGTATTAGGAAGTTACGATCAAAAACCGTCACACGTACAAAAACCCAGATCACATAATTCTTGTCTTGGCAGTTTCGTTATAACGTAAAAAAAATGGCACAATAACTAAAGATACAGTTAATATCAGAGTTATCCCTCAGTAATAATGGCTTTACGGGACGTGACAGTTTCCAATTTCGTATCTAGCTCGGCTTCTCTATTTGTTATGCCCCGAGCCTTTCGAGATTTATACGACTTAAAAATAGATTACTAAAACTTCATCTTCAAAGAATCTTTTTATGACAGTGAACAAAGCATACAAATCATTTATAAATTCGTTGCTATAAAGGACTTTGAATGTATTTTATTCAATCTACATACACAAATAAACACAAATGTACAAATAAAATAATTTTGAGTACGGTATTACTATACCTATATCTTCTTAGGTACTCCTAAGAAGATATAGGAAGGGTAATTATAGAATAAGTTATTCAACGTTAATATTTCTAACATAAAAGTGTTAAGCAGGTAAATGTTAAATATATCCTGCCGTAATGGAGGTTTCATTTAAAAAGGTTGCCATCAAAAAGCTTTGCCTTCCCAAATTTACATTCATTGTCAGGATAAACTCAGATCTCATCCGAAGGGATTATTGGGGTTATTTCATGGGCTTTTATTTTTTGCGGCAGAAGGCAATGCAAAGGTTTGCAGAATGAGTTATTTTTGTATTAGGTATTGTATTACGCTGACACAAAAGGTAAATTGGTAGCTTTCGTATTGTCGTATTGCCCAAAAAAGTGTGATTAAGCTAAATTGTAATTTAAAATAATTTTAATCATCAAGGTTTAAATATTTTTATCTAGATCAAATCGTCGCCTCAGACCTCATAAAAACCCATGACCTCAATTCTGAGACTTATACTGTCATACTGTAAAATGACTCAGGACTAACAACATAAAATCTTATAAAGATTACCTAATGTATTACACAAGAAACAGAGCTAACCGTAACATTTACCTACGTAATAAATTATTGTTTTGAATAGTAAGCAGTTAAATAAAAAATACAAAGTATTCAATAAGATTGTAATAAAAAAAATAAAATATGATATGAAAACAACGTAACGGTCATCCCTAATTGATTTTAAAGTTCGATGTACTCTATTTAATACAAGGTTAATTATACTACTGTGAATTAATTATTGCAATATTCATAATAACTAATTTACTAAATGGTTAAAACACTGCCCATAATATATTGTCATGTATTTTAAAGGTAAATCGTAAAAGTAAATAACGTGATATATTAAAAACAGATTAGTGATTTAAAAGTGTAAATTATAATAATTATAATTTTATGTTTCCAAAAATAAAACAGCACAACTATCTTATTGATTATAATATAATTATAAATAGGTATGAAAAACTGAAAATGAAAGACTTTTATTTCCGATTCGATATAAAACATATTCTTTTAGAATTGTCCTACTTATTGACTAACCACAGGTTAGACCTAGCGAGAAGAATCAGCGTGCGTAAGAAACACATCAACAGTAATACAAAAAAAAAACAGTACTACTTAAACCCCCTTTTTTTTCTGATAAATTAGGAAAATGCTGGAAAAACCACTTGACAGACAAAGTCAGCAACATAAATTAGCGTAGCTGTAGTGGAAATACTTTTATTATTTTGGGAGAAAAAGTATTAGCAGTAATTGTGTACTTTTACCTGTTAAGTTTTGCGGGGGTTTTCAAAATTGACAATTTAATTGATTTTGGTGTAATCTTTTCGAATTTCGACTTTGCTAGCCCTTATCTTGGCCGCTGGCTCTGCCCTTTTGAAAAAAAAAATCTTGAAGCAGTTTCTTGATGCTATCTTTTTCTGGCTTATTTTACGACAAAACACGTATTACAACAATAAACTAGAGAAAATCCCCTACAATAATTCATGTCATATCAATATTTTTGTATGTTCGATAGTTCCTGTGTAGGGGGTCCAAATGATTGGGGTAACGTACTTACGTTACACAGTACATAAAATGACTTCATTCACACTTGTGAATGAAGTCATTTTATGTACTTAGTGCCTCAAAATCCAATTATGAACATTTTATTATTGTAATTATTCAATGTGCACTTAAAAAGTAGCTTTACCAATGATTAACATTAATTTCGTTATAGTCTATTTTTAACATAATTAGTAACGACACGCAACATTTAAATTCTATTTAACTTAACGATAATATAAAAAATTGCATTTGTTTCGAAATAAACGAAGTGGTGACAAAAATAAAATGTAAGTTAGAAAAAACTTAGGTAACTTATTTAGTATGTAGGTTCCTAATGTAGACTGTACATGCAGCACCTATGCAGTAACTTGCAAATAGACAGTTTACGAGAGAACGAGTTTTTACACGACTACGGCGAAGGGTTAATGATTTTGGCAGACTATATGTATATGTCACCGTAAAATTGTAGAAACTGTTAGATTGTAATATTACTAGAGATATTGTAATTTGTCGACTTATTGTCAAATAAAAACTTCTCCTTACAATTGTACGCATTATTTTTCGTTATAATTATTATTATGAAAAAGCAAACAAATATGGCGGCGCGGCGTGGGGAACTTGCACTAATCGGCACGGTAAATTTCAAAATATCACGAAAAATAACGTGTAAATTGTAAGAAGAATTTTTTATTTGACAACAAGTTGACATATTACAATATCTCTAGTAATATTACAATCTAGAAGTTTTTACAATTTTACGGTGACATATTATATATGACGTATGTCCTACCCTAAACTACGAATCCGATCTTAATGAGTGAGGTATTAATAGATTTGTAATATAATATCTCCGAAAATCAACTACGAATACTTCGGGCACATGATCCACTGCTTAAGAAAAGGCGTTTAGCCAAAAAAAAATAATTATTTTCATACCCAGAGTAAAAAATCATCTCATGTATCCGCAAAAAGCAAACTCGCCCATATAAAGATTTTTTTTTTTCTAGTATGACAACTATTTTTCTGCTTAAACGTCTTTATATATAAGCAATAGATCGTATGCCCAAAAAATCCGTAATTGATTTTTCTGAACCTTATACATTTGATGGTTTAGTTTTATAAAAAATGATAAAATTAAGATATTCACTATCAGCTACTAGCTAAGTGCTTGCTAGTAGCTGTAGAAGAAATAATTAGTTAGGTAGGTAACTTGTACAAAATATAAGTAACAATTCAATATTGGCAAAGTCGTCGTGACTGTGCATTCGCTGACCAATGATACTTGGCATGTCACATAGCCATAAATCTGTGATTTCTCTTAACAAAAATTGTAACTGTAATAGGTAAAAACTTAAAAAGTTACTTAACACTGCACCTAACTTTCTTATATAAAGATCTCTTGTAATAAGTGTATTCGGCATGATGTTGACACGAAAATTAGCATTTATTTGGGCATTGGGCAACGAAATAGAATAAATGGGCTAATAAGACGAATCCCAAGCAGAAAAGGATATCACATGTCCACAATGACGGTGTCTGGCAACAAGGTGTTTACGTAAGTGTTAGGGCCGTGATTGTGTCGGCCACATCGAGGTTAATGGTACACGAATGAGATCCTAGTTGCAGTTATAGTAGTTATTCCCCGCAGACAAAGTGAGCGGCCGTCAACCTTCCGGCCCTATGGGAAAGTGCCGTTGCTGTATCTTGACCAATACTATTATATGCTATTAGTGAGTGACTCATACTTAAACTCCGATGATTTTGTTTTAGTTCACGAAATGTATAGTTTTGATTTAGGTATGTTGTAAAAAAACTATAAACAAAAAATAAACCGACTTCCAAAGTAAAAATGCACAAAAAAGTATGAAATAAAACTTTTTTTCTAAATAATTCCCCTTTTTAATTTGGCTAAAATTTTAACAATTTCTTACTCAATTTTCAAAAATTTGAAGTCGTTATTAGCCCGTATAACATCCTTATAAAACAATATTTAAAATCAACTCACGCTCAAGTTGGCTGGTACCAACTTCAAAATTATAAAAATTGAGTAGAGAAATAGCTTAAATATTAGCCAAATTTAAAAGAGGTATTATTTGGAAAATAAGTTTTATTTCATACTTTTTTGTGCATTTTTACTTTAGAATTCGATTTAATTTTTTGGTTTAAAAATAATAATTTTACTTTGTTTAGTGATATTTGTTACATTATTATTATTAATACATTTTAAGAACGTTTAAAATAAACGATCGTATGTATAATTGAATACGCGCAAAGTTCTCACTAGGTATTGTAAATAAGATGATGATGATCCAAATGCGTATCTTTAAAGACAGAAGTTCTATTCAGTGCTTTTGGATCCAGGGTAACCTAGGAGCAAAATCTTACTTTTTGGTAGCATATGCTTGGAGTACTTCAGAAAAAGTAAAATCACCATATGTGTCCATATATTTTTTTAGGATTTCCCTCAATTCCTCATGGATCCTATAATCAGGTCACTTTGGTGAAAACGAGACTAATTTCGGATTATCCCTTTACATAAAAAAATAATTTTGAAAATCGGTCCACATATGGCGGATTAAAAAATGTAATAAATAATACAGCCGAACGTATAACCATCTCCTTTTTTTGGAAGTCGGCTAAAAATATATTGCACAAAATATACACCCGGCGATTGCCGAATGCCGTAATATTAGCTACATTGCAATTACTTATTATTATGGGTCATTGAAATAGTGCTAAATGATAAATGTAACTTCTATCCGCGATACCCGGTTACATAAAAGGAACGTTCCTTTCGCTATTCTACTAATCGCGATTAGCGCAGCTCGGACGTCCGAGCTGCGCTAATCGCGATTAGTCTCGCCTCTCGACCCGAGGGTCACCGCTCACCATTGACAGTACCCACTACCCAGCGCCCCGCACGGTATAGTACAAGACCAGCGAGGAAGATTGCATCAAGCCCTCTAATGATCTCCTCTATGCGTTCCTACCCATTTCTAAACATCTCATTACATTTTGAAATATCGTTTTCGTAAAAGCCTTAAAGACACGAAGTGTAAGATTATAATACATAATATATTAGAAACTTATTTTGAATTATTGTGTATTATGTTTTGCCAAAAATGTAATGAGTTACTTAATTAGTAGAGTAATGGTAGAGTAGGTGTGTAATTTTTTATTATCAAGCAGTTATAGAACAAAAGAACAGTTTGTTATGGGTGAATAATTTTTTATGTCGAGGATAACTCCCGATAACACGTACGCGGGCGAACAAATGAAGGAGATTTTTTTGTCCGTGGCCCAAAAAGAACCGGCCGCGCCGAGATCGGCTAGTTTTTGTCACAATCATGGGAACCGTGCGAATAAAACGAGTGTTGTGATAACTACGTTTCATAGATTTTAATGTTTCGCAACTTTGTATAGGCATTCATTCCGCATAATAGCTTATGCAATTCAAAAACAATATCCTTTTTAACAAATAAAACACGATAAGTTTGTAACCACGGCATCGAAGGCACATAATGTAGGTAAACAATCGAAAAGTTAACCTCAATTCGAGACTCACCTGTCACGAGTTGGAGTACCGCGGCGGAGCTCGCGCTGTTTGTAAACAAGTTCGTGGGGACTTGGGGAGACAGACGTGCTCGGCGCCCGCCACTCTCTGCGAGACTGCTGCTCGAGTGCGGGCTGCGGCTGACAATGGAGCAAGCTCTGTGCGAACCGAATTAACCCGATACCGATACTCTCTCGACTCTCGAGTTGCTCAGGAGCTGCGGCCGACAGCCGGCACCGTATGGTGCGGAGGCTCGACCTAATGAGCAAATCACGACCACCCACTCTTAACTAGGTAACCCGGACGAAAATACGCGCACAAAAAAGAAATTGTTACCTTTTCTTGGGTCGTCACCAATTATTATAACAACCTGCCACCTATTCAATTTATATGCTGATTATTTGCAAACGGAAGCAAATCACATCTACATATTTGGACAGGGAACTATTTAGTTAACATAATATTGAAGTTAACTGTGTTAAAGTTAACTTTATGTAATGGATGCAATGAAATTGAATTAACTATGACGCCTTAGTTCTTAGAAATCTAATTAATACGAGCTAGACTCTATTTCAGTCTTCCAGTTTTAATCATCAGGCTTTATACCAAACCTAACATATTAATTTTCTCGAAATCAATGGTAGCGTATAAAGCCTACTAGTTCACATAAATATGTTGGTGACGTAAAATGTAGACTATAATATTTCTATTATAATTAGAAACTTTGTAGCAAATTGTTCCATATTATGTAAGATTTTAATTTTAAACTATATATTTATACTTCTTATTATTACATCATCATCATCAATATGAATTTGAATACATCGATTTAATGTTTTATAGCGGAAACATTACATTAAACATTTACAAATGTTGTAAAACAACCAAATTGTTATACGTAGCAATCATCAAAATATGCTTTAAAAAGCTTTTGTAGTTAAAAGAGTAGTAGATCTAAAAGTTGCATTTATCATTCTAGTAATTAGTCGTGTTCTGTGATTGCCTAGAAGCTATGATCCATGGTATTTATCAGGTAAGAGCTGGAAAAGGTTAGGTATACGACCTGCCTGTGAAAGTATAGGTTATGTAAACGGCGCCATGGAGATCTTAAATACTAAAATCTAGTTCTTTACATCATACCCGCTATCTGGTAAAATGACTCATAAACATATTTTTTTAATTTAATGTACCTATCTATGCTCATAAATAAGCGAATTAGCCGTTTATTTAATATTATAATATTTATTGTATTTTATAATACCATCTTTAGAAACTGTATTTTCACCCAAATAAAGAAAAATTAGGGTTCTACAATATACGTGTAATCAGACCGATTGACACGAAATTACGACAAGTAACTTACGGAAATATCAAATAGGTACCTTAACAGAATTTTCACCTAACTATAGAAACGTTTTATTTAATTTTATAAAAAGATAGTAAGGTGTAAAATTAAAATTATTATAACTTTTCGAGGGCACAAAAGAGTAAGTGATAGAGGAGTTAGGTCTATATTACTAGAGGTCGAAATTCATATAATTTTTTAACCGACTTCCCAAAAAAGGAGGCGGTTATACAGCAAATATGAACGTAAGTTCTATAAAATATTGTAGAATATTGTTTGGGCTGGTACCGATTTCAAAATTAAGAAGATTGAGTAGAGAAATAGTAAAAATTTTAGTCGAATTTGAAAGGGGAATTATTTAGAGATTAAGTTTTATTTCATACTTTTTTGTGTATTTTTACTTTGGAAGTCGGTTTAATTTTTTGTTTAAAAATAATAAGATTGATCTTTATAAGGGTTCTTTTGCCTCTTAGATAGAAAAAATTAATAATAGCGAGTATTAATAAATAACCTGAGGTAGTGTGTTCGTAGTTATTTTTACTTTTTTATGTTTTAGCATTACTTACAAAAATATAACTTTCTGCACACCTTACTTCACATAAAATTTAAGTGTGCCAAATAGCATTCATCTCCGTCCGCTAAATCTCGTAAAACTGTACTGAAAGTTTTTGCTTCACGTACTAATATAATATTATACATGATGAAGATGATGATTCTTCGAGAACTTACCACGGGACCAAATTGACGTGGTGTAAAAGCGTCCCTAGATAAGCACCAGTGTTTACTATAAATCATCATTGAAGCTACTGACAGTCCAATGAATTTTAACGAAGGATGTTTTTGTTGGTTCAATAGTAGTATCCCGTTAGTTCCCACGTTTTAGTTATAGTCGTCCAAAACTGGAAAGACTAGATCACGAGCCTGCACAATCTCCTTTTATTAGGCCACTAACGTTTGGAACGTATAATACTTACATACATAAATTCTTGGTCAATTTTCTTATGGCGGTGAGTCGTTGAAACATATCCTTATATGCATCATCAGGGTCAAAATACTCCTTATTTATTATATAATTGTATGTAAATACTCCTTATTTATTATATACTTACTATTAAGCAACAAATAAATACTTGTGTAAGCATTGTCTTTTGATTACTAAAGGTAAAGCAAAGGCAATCGATTTACCTATCTTTTAGCTTAGTGTACTACAATATACTTCAGCAACAAAAGAAGAAAAAGGCATTTTACATAATTTTGTTCACGATTACAAAGGGAAGACCATTATTTACTAAAGTACCCGCTCTTAACAACAATGTGTATTCGTAATATTAGCTGATAACACCTCGTAGAAAGTTAACAATAAGAATGGTATCTGCTATATAAGTGAAGCGTAGGTACATGGAGCGAAAATGCGACGACAGCAAAAGTGAAATTCTACCAATATCGATGACTGCTGCTGGCTACTTTTGGCTAATCCAGTGCATACTTTCTAATTGATGTGACAATATTTACAATGCCTTATGCCATTAATTAAAAAAACATTAGATATGTATCTAATATATTGATTTTTTTTCTTTAGGATATTCTACTTTTGAAAAAAAAATACCCACCTATTCAGTAGTCTAATGCTAGCCATACACGAACCGTTATACCTGACAGGTTTGCCTGTACAGGTAAACCATAGAGTGTATGTTGCACACAGCAAAACTGTGCCGGTTTCCATACTACTTAGCTCAAGCTTACCTCACAGTTGTACCTGTACTGATTTACGTGTATGACTATTTGATAAGTTAAGATTTCTGTTGATTCCACAACACAACAAGTAAATTTTTACAACAATAGTTAAAAATAACTTATTGTTGTAAAAAATTTAGCTTGTTAGCGCTTGCTAGCGCTAAAGAAAAAAAAAGATTACCGGCCAGGACACATTTGCTAACTTCAATAGTGCTAACATATTCTGCCATTTTGCATATTTAATGCGAGCGGTCGCCATTTTGCTTACGTTTTTTTGTTAGCGCTATTTTCTGCGGACTATAGCCAATGGATTGAAACAATGTTGGTTGCATATCCGAACATGCCGCGTGTTCGATATTATCTCGTTGTTTATAGAACGCTAACGAGACGCGCCGCGACCGCGAGATGAGCCGAGATAAAGCCGATACCGCAGAAATAACTATCTCGTCATGTCCACAGGCATTCTCCGCAATTATGCTCGCAGGACAAAAATAATTACCATATAATAGTCCGCGTCTACAATGCTTTGACATAATCTACTAGAAACTTTTAAACATGGCCTTCGGTTTTTCCTTTTTTGTTCTGTAATTTATGTTACACATTTAAAATTTTATAAAAATGTTATTGCGTTTTAAAAACTGCAATTTAAAGTATCCCACTGGTAATTTATACGTAGGAAAAAGGCAATAATTTGTTTCATATCAAAAGAGATGTTCAAGAAATGTATGAGGCCTGGGCCAGTCCTATGTACAGTATACGTAAATATAGCTACATAATATAGCAACTGTTTCCTATTCTTTATTTTGTTTAATTTCACTTCGTTTCCATGTACATTTAAATTAACTTTGTCAAGGAGAGCAACACAAAGTAAAATAAAACATGGCGGATCTAGATCAGAATTAACCAAAGAATGTCATTTTGTCAATAACATGACTTTTGACAAAGAAAGAGGTATGACATTCAAGAAGACGTCTCTTCCTAAAACTTTCGACTACGTCAAAAGTCAAGTCAAAACAACTGTCATGGCCGCCCTAAAAATAGTGTTCTCGCAATAAAAAACTCTTCAAATAATAATTTTTGTACGCATGTACCCTTCTTCAAAATATGTTTTTCGTATTTTTATAAAATTCTTATATTTTTTTCTATTTACAAACATCTCTTTTATTACATTAATTTATTTTTATTGAATTTTAAATTTAAGAAACCGAGAGGGAAATATGGGATATAGTGTATAATACGTAAAAGAACAAATAAGCAGAAATGTCAAAAAATAAATGAATTAAGTGGTTGTATGATTAAAGCTGACCAAAAACAGACAATATGCCGAGAATATAAGAGCATCTTCCGGCCCGATATCGGCTGTCGTATCGAGTAAAGTGAAAACGCTAATTATTATGATAGGCACCTATTTGTCTATGACCTACGTAATGATGAAGACTTTATCCAAATATTGCACAACGCTGTGTAATAATTAATTAAAACCACTCCATTTAACAAGAGCTAAAATCATCTTTATGTTAATCTTGTTCAATTTATTAACAAAAGTTATTTCTATTGTTTCACGCTAATCCGATTAAAGGACCAGGTATGTATTGACACAAATGTAGCTTTAGATTTTATCCTACCGATATCATTCTCTTTCCACTTTACACTGATATTATAACATATTTAGTACCTATATCTAACTGTAACGTTATCTAGAAATAAGAGTAGAAGTACATTTGTCATTTATTAAAATATAATCTTTTAGTAGAGAATATTATGCTAAAACTACACTTATAGTGAGTTTTATAGTGAGAGTGTTGACATAGAATTTGCTAATGCCCTTTGTTGTAATTTAGTGCACTCTGTTGATATACCCTTTAGTAATAACGATGCGTCCCCACGGGGGAGTGGCGATGGAGCTACTAGCTAGGCGTCAGGGGTCGGAATGAGGTTCGGGCGCTGAGTGAATGTGATGTTTCAGTGCGGCTATCTCGAGGGTCTGCGCTCATCACTCGGTGGCTGGACGCAGAAAGTTAAATCTTGGTACTGGGGACGACCTCTAGTAAGTTGCCCGATCCGCCGAAGCGACGATCAGCGAATCATCCTAGCACATTGATCTATTTGCACGAATCTAACTCGACCTAAACCTATTCCAAATTTTGCTTAAACTAAAAAAATCGCTTGATGTTAGTTCTATGTACTTTCCACGTTGATCGCACATTTAATCGGTGTTCATTTTATATTTTCTTTTTTTTTTAATTTTTATAATTTCAGTAGATACCCGCATCGACATACAAACGAAACGATTGGTTATAAATAAAAACGATTCAGTAGTTGTAGACAGTCTCGACTTAAGTATTGCATGAAAAGTTAGTTTGAAACGATACTCATATTCCAAAGTCCCTTCAAAAGTCGTCCTAAACTACGTCCGCGACAAAAGACCTAGGAATATTTTGTAATATAGTGCATGTTTAAAAATGGAATCAATTTCCTTTTTTTAATTTCCTTTTGCTTTGTTAATATGTTGAAAGATTTTCTATTGCAATTCGACTTTTATTACTCTGTGTAAGTACGCAAATTGGGTTAACGACTCTACCAAAACATCTACTCGCAAAGTACCCTTGGACCACGCCACCGAGTGATAGATTCGCATGTTTCCAAGCCCCAGCTCACATCTCACTTCCAGCTTCTCAACACATTCGAAGACAATCACTTGTATTTCTGTAACTGAAAGCATAAGGTGGAACAGAAATGAGTCGTGCTCCAAGTTTAGATCGGTTTACTAGAACCGGATACTGCCTGCAGCTACAGTAAGACCATATCAATATGGCTGCCATGCGATACCGATCTACCTGTCGGATTTATTAATTTTCCACGGGAGAATAGAGTTAGATACTTAGTTGTATTGTTTATTTTAATAATATTCATGATAAATTGCCGTAGACTAAGCTGTAATATGGTGCCATACATCTTGTATGGCATCTAAAGTACCTATGTTATTTAGCTTGTAAGCGTTAATCTAAACGTGTGAGTTGCCGTATGTTTGGTCGAACTGTACTGGACTGTACTATATTGAATTGTTCTTTTAGCACTTAAACGTTAGAGGCTGAATTTTTGCTGTCGTTAGAGTAGCAGTAAATAGTGTGATGTGGTTGATAGTTCCTAGGATTTAGAATATGTTCACAGTGTCAGTATTACATTTCTCAATTTACGATCCTTGCAAAATCATTAAAGCACATTCGTTCTTAAATGTTAAGAGTTTAGACCGATTATCTTCTGGCATGTCACTTACATTCGACTTCATCGACAGGAGCTGGCTCACAAGCTGTCGCGCAGCTTCGACATGAAGGAGGAAGGCGGTGCGTTGCTGGACGAGCGGGGGGGAATACGAAGGCATCAGTCCATGCAGAGGCTCCAGCATGGCGAGAACCAGGTCGATGAGAACAGAGCTGCGAAAGTGGTGCCCGACCATCACGGCAATCTACACATAACAGTCAAGAAGACTAAACCGATTTTAGGAATAGCAATAGAAGGAGGCGCTAACACGAAGCATCCCTTACCGAGAATAATCAATATCCATGTAAGAATTTATCGAAAAATTTTGGATTTTTAAGGTTGCATTTTTATCATGACAGCTTTGGCGAAAATGGAAAAAATTAAGGGCACGTTTACAAATTTGGCATAAATTTGGTCAATTTTGAGACCAAATGAAACAAAATCCTACAAAACTAACGATTGTTTCAAAAATAGTACTTTTTTATGTACAAAAATATTATAAAAAGAATGATTTTTAAGTATAGGAAATATATTTTTCTAGAAACTTATAAAAAGAGGTCTTGTTTAGGATCATTTTACTGCTCTTATGTACCTTACTTTATTTAAAAAGACCCAAATATAGTGGATGTAATCACCTTAAAATTTGCAATTTAATTTAATTTATATTTTAAATTTATTTGGAAAAAAGGAAGAAAACTCTCCTGAAAATTTTTATATTTAGTTATTATGCTTAACTTAATGCGTCGCGACTCGCGTGGTAATTTTGGTCACTGTCTGGATTTAGTGCACAAAAAAATTATTCTAAAAAAATGTCAGTCCGTACTAGGCCGTTGTCAAACTACAATTTTGTAAACGTGCCTCTAACATAACATCATAATATAAGCGCCTTATACCTACCATATCATATTTATTAGCAATCTTACGGCTCTCTTAGATATCCATACTTAATATTATAAATGCGAAAGTGTGTCTGTCTGTCTGTCTGTCTGTCTGTCTGTCTGTCTGTCTGTTACCTCTTCACGCTTTAACCGCTGAACCGATTTTGATGAAATTTGGTACAGAGATACTTTGAGTCCTGGGAAAGGACATAGGATACTTTTTGTCCCAAAAATTTGCGGTGTTCCCGTGGGATAATGTATTATTATTATGTGTACTTTGATTGTCTTTTACTGCTAAACGGTTGAATTGATTTGAATGAAATTTGGTATGGCAGTGGTTTTTGCTTTGGACAAACGCGCAGTGTACTTTTTAACCGACTTCCCAGAAAAGGAGGCGGTTATTTTTTTTTTGTATGTTCAACGATTACTCCGCCGCCTGTGGACCGATTTTCATAGTTTTTTCTGTGATGTATAGGGTGTAATCCCAAATTGGTCCTTTTGATATCAAAGTGGTGACCTGACGATGGGATCCATGAGGAATCGAGGGAACTCCTCGAAATTTATATGGACACATATGGTGATTTTGACTTTTTCTAAAGTAGTTCAAGTATATGCTACCAAAAAGTAAGATTTTGCTCCAAGGTATACCCTGGATCCAAAAGTACAGAACAGAACTCCTGGCTCCTCATAGATACATGTTTGGGAATTTCGGCGTTGTTTAAAGAACTGCAAGCATATGCCACCCTGTCAGTTAGAGTAATCATCATCATCATCACCACTATCACACCATACATCATCAGATTATCCATACTCCATACTAATATTATAAATGCGAAAGTGTGTCTGTCTGTCTGTCTGTCTGTCTGTTACCTCTTCACGCTTTAACCGCTGAACCGATTTTGATGAAATTTGGTACAGAGATACTTTGAGTCCTGGGAAAGGACATAGGATACTTTTTGTCCCAAAAATTTGCGGTGTTCCCGTGGGATAATGTATTATTATTATGTGTACTTTGATTGTCTTTTACTGCTAAACGGTTGAATTGATTTGAATGAAATTTGGTTTGGCAGTGGTTTATGCTTTGGACAAACGCGCAGTGTACTTTTTAACCGACTTCCCAAAAAAGGAGGCGGTTATTTTTTTTTTTGTATGTTCAACGATTACTCCGCCGCCTGTGGACCGATTTTCATAGTTTTTTCTGTGATGTATAGGGTGTAATCCCAAATTGGTCCTTTTGATATCAAAGTGGTGACCTGATGATGGGATCCATGAGGAATCGAGGGAACTCCTCGAAATTTATATGGACACATATGGTGATTTTGACTTTTTCTAAAGTAGTTCAAGTATATGCTACCAAAAAGTAAGATTTTGCTCCAAGGTATACCCTGGATCCAAAAGTACAGAACAGAACTCCTGGCTCCTTATAGATACATGTTTGGGAATTTCGGCGTTGTTTAAAGAACTGCAAGCATATGCCACCCTGTCAGTTAGAGTAATCATCATCATTATCACCACTATCACACGATACATTATCAGATTATGATGATATAAAAGGTATTTCTCATAGTATTTTACACTAACACGGATATCTTTGAACATTACTCTGCCGTTTATGGACCTATTTGCAAACTTCTTTTGTTGTTGTAAAGGGTTTAATTCGAAATTAGTCCTTTAGTCACTAAAGTGGGAACCTGATGATGCGATCCATGAGGAATCGAGGGAACTCCTCGAAATTTATATCCACACATATAGTGATTTTGACTTTTAATGAAGTAACACAAGCATATGCTACCAAAAAATAAGATATTGTACCAAGGTATACCCTGGATCCAAAAGCACTGTACAGAACTCCTCAGTCTTTAAAGATATGCGTTTGGAAATTTCGGTATTGTTTAATGAACTGCAAGCATATGCCACTTTATAACTTACAGTAATCATCATCATCATCTTAATAGCAATATTTTTTGGAAGCTTGGCGCGTATTCAATTATACATTCGATCGTTTAGTTTAGACGTTCTTAAGACGTATTAATAATAACTTAAGAAAATATATCTCTAAAAAGGGTGAAATTATTATTTTTAAACAAAAAATTAAACCCACTTCCAAAGTAAAAATACACAAAAAAGTATGAAATAAAACTTAATCTCTAAATAATTCCCCTTTCAAATTCGGCTACAATTTTTACTATTTCTCTACTCAATCTTATTAATTTTGAAGTCGGTACCAGCAAATATGAACGTAAGTTCTATAAAATATTGTAGAATATTGTTTGGGCTGGTATCGATTTCAAAATTAATAAGATTGAGTAGAGAAATAGTAAAAATTTTAGCCGAATTTGAAAGGGGAATTATTTAGAGATTAAGTTTTATTTCATACTTTTTTGTGTATTTTTACTTTTTATCCCAAAAAGATATATAATATTGTTCCCGAGGGATAATGTACTATTGTGTATATTTTTTAATGTCTTTCATGGCTTAAGTGTTTAAACCATTGAAATGAAATATGGTATGATGGTGCTTCGGACAAACAATTAGTAATTAAAGAGAGAACGTAAGATAAGGAAGATACAGATTTAACTTAGAGTACAGTCGTAAGTGGCCAAAAACCCCATTTCTCGCGGGCGGAGCCGCGGGCAAAAGCTAGTTGCTAATAAATTTGAATAGGACGGTTAGTACTAAAACGTTTTCGTAGAGATTTCTCATTTCAAGAGCAGAATATATCTTTGTTACATTTTGGCGTTATGACACTTTCATGTAACAACAACTCTCGTAACCCGTAGAGCTTTCAGTTAAACTTGCATATAATTACAATACAACTAAGTTCTTAATGTCTTTAGGAAAACTTCGTCTTTCATCTTCCGTACATCGTCGGTCGCTGCCACAGAAAGGCAGTTATTGTCGAGGGAAATTAAAAAAGTAATTGTATCTACCTACTTTACATACCTACTCGTATGCAAATTAGGTAAAATATTGGCTAATGTATATACACAATCGCACCTTTAACCAGCAACTAATATTTTGTAACATATCGGGAACTTATTGATTCCAGGAGCACGGTTCAGCGTATGAAGCAGGGGGTTTAGAAGTTGGTCAATTAATACTGGCGGTGGACGGTCACCGTGTGGAGGGAATGCAACACCAAGAAGTAGCCCGACTAATAGCAGAATCCTTTGCGCAAAGAGATAAACCGGTAAGTTAAATTATGTAGAACAGCCCATTTATCCTACTACTATTATAAATGTGAATGGTTGTGAGGATGTATGGATGGATGGATTTTTGTGACTCCTTGACGCAAAAAGTACCAAACGGATTTTGATGAAATTTGGTATGTTAGAAGTTTAGGCTCTAAGTTAAAATTAGAAACAGAGGTTACAGATTATCCCCAAAAAGTACAGTGTTCCCATGGGATACTGTTTTTACACTGGTGGAGCCGCGGGCAAATCCTATAATGATAAATAATAAAAATAAGACTTCCAACAAACTGTGACGAAAAAAAAAATCATGAATGAATGAATGAAATGAATGAAAAACTCTTTATTGCACCAAAAACAAATAGGACACACAGAACATAGAAAAACCAGTGGCGGCCTTAGGGGGTGGCGAACGGGGCAATCGCCCGGGGCCTCGCGCAACAACCCAAGCAAATTTTAAAAAACACCTAAGTATATGTGATAAATTAAATGATAAAAAAATCTATATGTATTTTTTGACTTTAATTCATAATTATTTATTAAGGTTATAACATTTAAATGGAAAATTAAAATTAATATTTCAAAACATAATTGATTAAGTACATAAATTCATTAAGTACCTACTTGAAAATCGCGCTTTTTAATCCATATCACTCGGGTCAGCGCGGAAGTCATGATATAAAGTTTTGCTTATCTATCGCTCAGAGAATCCCTGTGTTATATTTTATTCGTCCTCAACTCTTGTTACCTTGAAATTATTTTGCTTGCAGTATAAGTGACAAAATCATCATCCCCTTATTTGTTATTTGTAAGGGATATAATTAATCGTGCGAACAAGAAATAAGTTGACGACTGCACGTGAGCATACTGCATTACTGAATTTGGCAGTGAATTAATATGTTGGCGACTAAATTACTGGTGAAAGCACTCGGCTGACAAAAAATACAAAAAACGGCAGATAAAAAGAAACATGAGTACTAATTTAAAATTTGTTGGGGATGGTGTAATCCTAATGGATTGACTAATCATCAACTAGGTAACACTGAAAATATTTAGAAAATGAGAAACGACTTAATGTAGAAATTTGCCAATACTTTTATTGTTTTTCGAAGTAATCTTCGTTCCTCTCTACACATCGTCGCATTCGACGGAACCACTGAGAAAAGTAGTGGGCCCATTCTTCCTTCATTATCTCGACACCTGGCATAGTCAAATATTCAACAGTCCGTTTTGCGGAGTGCGCTGAAGCTTTGTCGTGGTGAAGGAGGATCCTGCTTCGAGGGCGCTGCTGTCGAATTTTTTCCAAGACAACAGTCAAACAGCGATTGAAATACCAGTCTGCTCTAACTGTCCTTCCATCTTCTAGCACAACTGTCGTAAAATGGCCTTTCCGACCCAAGAATCGTCTTTTTTCCTTGACTTCTTCCTTTCTTTACCTTAGTTGGCCGATCCTCGAAAGAAAACACCACTGAGCTGATTGTCTTTCGATTTCGGGTTCGTAGCAATATATCCAGCTTTCATCACCTGTGACGATGTTAAATACAGCATTTGAGTCATCACCGTTGAACTTATCTAACATTTGGCGACACCAGTCCATGCGAAGGTGTTTCTGGTCGTCGGTTAAAGTATGGGGAATCCATTTGGTACAAAGCTTCCTGACACCTAAATGTTTGTGTAATATTTTATGAACTTGACTCATACCAATGCCTAGGCTTGCCCATATCTGCTGATAGGCCACTCTCTTATCTTCCTCTATCATGCGTCGCACAGCACTAATATCTTTAGTAGTCGCTGTTAAAGGATGTCCCTCAAGCGGATCATCATTGAGATTGCTACGTCCACGCTTAAACTCGTTAAACTTAAAATTTATGATTTTCGAATATCTTTTCCTCCCATCATGAAGAAAATATGTGATTGCGGCGTTACTAAGGAGGAGGAAATTTTCATTACTTTTTCAGTATAGAAAAAAATAGAGCAATGCTGTACTTTGAGGTACGAGCCATTGCTCGTATAAAGCTACTAGCTGTTGCCCGCGGCTACGCCTGCGTAAATGCAATATCCTTCGGGAATATTGTATTTTTCAGGATCAAGGTAGGCAAAATCCGCTCAATAGTTTATACGTGAAAGAGTAACCTCACAAACTTTCACATTTATAATGTTAGTAGGAAAGATATTATGTTAGAAAAATAAATATATTAATGCCATTTTTAAATTTTAACAAAACCGAGAAAAATTAAAAAAAATCCTTTATGTTTTTTTTAACGAGCGCTCGTTTTGCTGCTTATTATGTTTTTTGAATTACCTATATCAGGGAAAACGTATATATGTGCCTATTTTTGAATTAAATGTGTACCTACTCACAAATTGTCACAAAGATGGTAATTTGTTAGCTAAAATAATATCAGTCTGCCGGTTTGGAATATTCAGTGAACAAAACTGGTATTATTTAGTCACCAGATTTGGAATTTTTTGTTCCTTACATTATACTGTACCACTGACTTATATATGATGTTTTGTGTGATGCTAAAAATAAATCCATTCTTATTCTTATTCTTATTCTTATTCTTATTCTTATTACGCCAATCCGTTAATTTAGTATTCAATATTCGGTTTTTTCACACCCAAAATTTGATTGTTTTGTCGCAAGTTTAAATACATGCCATTTTGTAAATCCTTCAAAAAATTTTCGCATCACATCATTTTCACGACGGACAAAGGGCCTCGCAAATACCTGCCGCCCGGAGCCTCGCAATGGGTAAGGCCGCCCCTGAGAAAAACTAAAAAATAAATAAGCACAAAAGGCGGTCTTATCGCTATAAGCGATTTCTGCCAGACAACCTTTTTACTCATGACACAATATGTTTTGTAACATACTGGTAGGTGGCTTTAAAAAACAGGTAAAGAGAAAATTATTTTAATACATACAATACTTTAAGACATCATAAAACTCATTATAATATAATATATGCTATTTCGGTACACTACTTTATAATATTAATTAATACATACACAAATACTTACATATCAAAATCATATTATGACGAAAAATAATAATTCCTAAATCGTAATTCATAACCTTTCGGTAGTAAGTTTTAACCTGTATCAATTAACAAACGAACCACCGAATGCCATTGATAGGTATCAAATGACAAACACAACCAATACTTAGTTGTTGGTTACTAACTTACTAGGTACTTGATAGTTGATACCGCACACGAGGATCACAATTCACGATTGAATTTACTCTACAATAGTAGAGAATGACACCTTCTATGGCTCAGTGGTTAAACGCGTCGATGTTCAAGCTGGTCAAGGTCGCGTTTTCGAATCCCGCCGAGGAAATAAAAAAAAAAATTAATTAAATGTGTGTATATTGTAATAAAATCTTAATTTTATGTCTAGTATAAAAGTATTAAATATACTTCCCGTTGTCTGGTACCTATAACACAAGTTCTTCGGATACTGCGCACGGGGCCAGATTGATGTGGTGTGAAGCGTCCATAGATATTATTGTAATAATTTTGTAAACTTGTTAAGCATTTTGCTACAATTAAAAACTTATTTTGGTTTTAAAATGTATTGTTTATGGCTAGTTGGTGCCCGCAACTTCGTTTGCGTAGAAAAAACGGAAACGGAACCCTGTTTTGTTAGCCTATGTTATACCTCATATCCTCAGTTATCTCCCAGTGAAATTCCCGTGCAAAGCCGTTTCAGAGATTAGCCGGAACAAACAGACAGACAGACTGAAAGAGACGGACAAACAAAATTTTTAAAAATTTATTTTTTGTTGTAAGTTGCCTAGCCTTGGAAAATAAGTGTGTCTCCATCCTAGTGTTACTTGACTTTAGCAGTGCTTTCAATTCTGTAGACTTTGACATCTTCCTTTCTGTCCTTCGCTCCCTTAACATATCCTCCTCGGCCATAAACTGGTTCGATTCATATCTTCGGGGACGTTCGCAGCGAGTTCGCTCTGACGAGGCTACCTCAGACTGGTGTGATCTTGATGCGGGGGTACCCCAGGGTGGTGTTCTTTCTCCACTTCTCCACTTCTCAATTTTTATAAACACTATCACCTTAATAATCAAATCTCACTTCCATCTTTACGCAGACGACCTGCAGATCTATCGCCATTCATATATTCATGAATTAAATTCTGAAGTTACCGATATCAACTCTGATCTACAACGAATAGCGAACTGGGCAAAATCTTTTGGTCTGTTGGTCAATCCTAGCAAATCGCAAGCTATGATCATAGGTAGCAGATACATATGACTCAACGCTTGGATAATGTGCCTAGAGTTATATATGATGGTAAAAACTTAGGTATAATTCTAGATAGCAATCTCTCCTGGGTACGTCAGGTGAGTGAAGTGAGCAGAAAGGTTCACTACTCGCTGCACACGTTGAAGTGCCTCCAAAACTTTTTGCCTATAGGCAAAAATTTTGGTGTTTATAAACACCAAAATTTTCCTTGTCCAGACACTCATCTTCCCTATCCTTGACTATGCCGATTCCTGCTACTTAGACGCTACCGAGGAGCTGTTAACTAAACTGGAACGTTTACAGAATATCTGTATTCGTTTTGTGTTTGGTCTAAGAAAGTTCGACCATGTTTCAGCCTTTCGATCGAAACTCAAGTGGCTCCCTATCCGCCTTCGACGCAACTCCCATATCCTCTGTTTACTCTACAATATTTTGTATAATCCTCGCTCTCCTCCTTATCTTCTTGATCGATTCAATTTTTCTCGACCCCTCGATATTCCTTGTAGGTCCACTGTCAGGACTAATCTTTCTCTCCCCTCCCATCGCTCCAACTTCTACTTCTACTCCTTCACTGCTCATGCAGTTAGATTGTGGAACTCTCTTCCTCACACTATTCGCGACAGTCCCAACATCGATATATTTAAAAGACGATTGAAAGAGCATTACCTTAAATCTGAATCCATATAGATACCGTTATTATGTATACATATAGTATTTATATATTATAGTTATAATAATATATTAGTATTTATATATATTATCTAGCTATAATTTCTACAATTGTGCACGTCCTAACTGCTATATTTAATCCCATCTCTCTCCGTAGGGCTGCTGGAAGAAATTTCTATTTAGAAATAAGCAGTCCTTTGTGTCATCTTACTTTGTTAATTGTATTATCATAATTTTCTGTGTGTACAATAAGTTGTTAAATAAAATAAATAAATAAATAATATACTCTCATATTCATTGAGTGAAAAGCTCTTAATTTAAAATTACAAACAGACACTTAAATTTTATTTATTTGTATAGAGGACTTGGGGGTCCACCCAGTGCCGTAAATAGGGCGGTGCCACCGGTGCCCAGGTACAGGGCGTAGACTCTGGGGGGCGCAAGAATGGCCAGACCAGGCAGGACCAGCCCCGGATCTAGGGCGCAGTTATAGAAGCTCGCACAGGGCGCAGAAAAGGCTATTTACGGCACTGGATCCACCCAAGATAACTCGCAAGTCGCAACTTGTATATTTTATTTATTTTTTTACAGTTCATTGTACACATAAATAAATACAAAAATATATACAAAAAGAAAGACGACACAAAAGGTACTGCTTATCTCTAAAAGAAATTTCTTCCAGCAGTCCTACGGAGAGAAATAAGATGAAAAATATTATCCACATTACAGTCTTATTTTGACTGCAAAAGCAGCTAAATGTAATTTTACAAATACGTTCTTTCAAATTTCAGGACATCGAGTTTTTAGTCGTGGAAGCGAAGAAGTCGAATTTGGAACCGAAGCCAACTGCCCTTATTTTCTTGGAGGCCTAACATCTACTTTCCCTCCCCGCCAGCGACCCGCCGGCCGCGCAGGGCAGCGCGATGCCGGAGGTCGACCTCACCGCGCACACCACGGAATAGCCAACTCCAACCTGCGCTGCCACATGCTCTTCTAGGCGCCCGGCGCGCCGGAGCTGTCGGTAGAACTCGTTTGCTCTACAGAGGATGTACATGAACGATAATCACATTGTATACACGACTCCTGACGTGACGTCGCAACGGACTGAAATGAGACACAAATTCTGAGGCGATACTGTGCAGGTACCTTAGTAGGCTATTATTAATGGCACAAGGGAGGCAAAAAAAAATTATATCTCGATTAACTTTAAAATAACTCTCCAAGAACGCTGCCCAATAATCCACTGTTCTTGTCTTGTAATTAAACGACCCGGCTCCGGTCGGGATCGTATGGGTAGTTTCAAAAATTTTTAAATCGTTTTCTAGAAAGTAGTAGTACCAATTAACCGGTAGGCAGTGACTGAATTTTGTAAAAATTTCCTACGATCAATTGTAATTTATTACGTTGACATAATGCATTTAAGTAACAAATCAAACGTAGTTCTTTTAATACGATTTCACAAAAGTAAATAGAATTCTAGATTCGTCATCGAATCGATTAAAATACGAGCGTAAGTCGAGGCGCTAAAATATGCATTCCCATTTTTCATCTTAATTCTCGAATCGTGTAAACATTTTTTAGACATCATTAGCAACAATTAGTGCTTGTCGTCGAAGCATCAGCGGCCATTCCATATGGTTCATCTCACTCGAGTCATCCATGTGCCATCATTTTGCCTTCGGTTTAGCGCATGACAGTCGAAGGTAATCTCATCCCAGATCGTTGTGTCGGTGGTTCAGTTAACATTGTCGTCATCAGTAGAGCGGAGCTTGCAGCACGCAGACCACTTCTAAGCAATCTCTACTTTACATCCGAAAAGAACTGCACGGATACCGATAGATTAGTTTCGTCTCTTCCAAATTGATAAACCTTATCATTAGATTGAAGATTATTGGCTACTAAGAAACTAGTGATTAGTCACTATCACATATTTTATTCAACATATACCAATCGTCTCAAAGTTAAGTTTGCTTAGAAATTAAACAGTGCGTCATTCCATCGGTAGAAAAACGGTGAGTTAAGGAAATTATGGCGGAGAGGGATTTGCCCACTCTATTTGAAAACATAGGTTTTAAGTGTGTGTTTGCAGTGTATTATTTATTTATTGATAGTTCTTACATGTTTTTGGCTTTGTAGTTTATTATGATGATGTGAAATATTCAAAAAATAACTAAGGGCTTGAAAATAATCATATTCGCGTTATGTTGTATTAAAAATAATGTCCTTCAATCCACCAGATAATAGATAAAATATAATAGATTCCTTAATAGCGTTTTTTTAATAACGTTAAAACTGTATTTGCAAACTAAACTAAACTAAAATTAGTTATCGATATTTTCTATCCTTACAAGTAACTATTACTCCTTAAATTTAAATTCTCCATCTACCTACATTCAGATTCATTAGTCTCCTATGATTAGACGCGTCGCGTCGTCACAAACTTCTATGTGGGTTGAAGATCATTAATAATAGAGATTGTTTACACTAACTATTTATGGATTTATATTAACCATTATATAATCAACAAAACAATTACTAAATGTGACTTTCGCTTGTCCTTTAAATATTGTACAGCAGCTGTAGATACCATCCTATCACTCCCCGCATTGTACGTACCTCTTGTAAAATAAATTTATTGTATCTCTACATACTAATAATATACAAATAAAGAGCATTTAATGTGTAAATATATTCGTTAAATACTTAAGCTGTAAATATGGATGTAATGTAAAATATTATTACCTATTTGAAGTTAGTGCCAAAAGCATACGACCTTTAAATAATTCAGAGCGTTGACTCGCGTACAGCAACTGCAACAAAAATATTAAATTAATTATATACAATACTTTATATCTTAGTTAACTTAAGTTCCTAATTATTTAAGCACAACAGAGATGTTTTATATATTTGTTTGCTGGAAATGTACGTCTAATAAACTTGTCTTAACTGTCCATACTCATATAAATTTTGTACCAAATATTATTATAAATTATACTACTATCGAATTAATAAGATGCTATGTATTTGTTTTATTTAATGACAGCAGATAGTTTAACTATTGTTTTTACTAATATCAGATCGTATTAAAAATATATATGTAATATTTTATGTAGGTATATTTATATCTTATTTTAGGCAAACAATTCATGCATTAACTTCTTAAAATTGTACGTGTAATTTTGACTTTTTTGGACTTGTAGGTTATCTAAATTATATGTACAAATTACAAAATATATTGTGTAGATTTCGACCTAAATACGTTTACCCTACGCGCGGCTCAGTCGCTAAAAGTCAATTGTTTTAATTCTATATTAAAAGGAAAGCAATTTTATTATAAGAAAATGCATAAATAGTTGAAATATTTATTTTTAAAATGGTTTTAAATAATTAACTAACCGAAAATAATTGAACATATTGTTTGTTAATGTGTTACCTACTTACCTACCATAAATCTATCGTCACCTGCCCTACCGCACAGTGTTCGAATTTTTTTTTCTCGACTTTGGCTTTTACATTATCAAAATGATTAGATATTATCGATTACTATCAGTTTGTTTCCTGTTTTAATGCCACATTATGTAAAGTTTGAATTCAGGCAAAATTTCTATTGGCTATGTGAAAAAAATTACTGGTACTTACACTATAAATTAAAACTCTAAAATTAGGTAGGTAACTCTTAATTTTTTAATCGGCTGTGTTTTCCCTCTGAGCCGTCCATTCATTTTATCCTTTTAAGTCTTGCTGTTTGTTGCTGAATATTTTGTAATCTTAAATATGTTACTATAATCTTTGATATTAATAAAATATCCAAGAATTCATATTCTTGACTGGACAGATTCCTGACAGATCTGTTGTAGTATGTTGTTAAGTTTGCCGTTGATGACAAAAATATATTGTTATCTAGATAATTTATGGATTGTTTCATTTATTGTTACCGAAAAGATAATTCACGTAACTCGTCAAACGACTCTACATTTACCCTATTTTCCCTATTTTTTCAAAGAAATAGGAATTTTTATAAAAAAAAAAACATTATTTCAGAATTTAAAATAATATGAGCGATATTATAATATAACCTTAACGAAACGATAGCTACAAAGCCTGGCTTTATATAACTAGCAATGTCACAATAATATGTACTCATAAGATAAACTTTTAAGAAGGCGTTATTTTAATTCATCTGATTAATTTTTGACGACCGACCTGATCAGAAATTATACCTAGGTACCAGTGGCGTAGGGTTCCTATAACTCCATTCCTATCGGCTTCCCTTGTCACTTACCTTTTGCAAACCTTCATAGAAATCTCTACCTATTATACAGGCTCCGGCTTCCCTATGAAGGAGAAGCAGCCTTCGCCACTGCTAGGTACTAATATAGGTAGAGTGCAATGGCGTCGGGTTCCTATAACTCCATTCCTATCGGCTTTATGCACTTACCACTTACCTTTTGAAAACCCCCATCCAAATCTCAAGGGGATTTGGACGGGGGAAAGAGAACCAGCCTTCGCCACTGGTAGTGTTTTTGTCTTATGACCCTCATGAGTTATGACTTATGAGCCTGTCATGCTCATGAGGTAGTAACAACGAATACTCTTAGTAATATAATATGTGTGTATAATTGTATATCTGTAGTCAATCTCCCTTAGATTGGGTAGGTAGGTACTATATTTTTCAGCTTAGGTATATGATTAATGTATAACAAAGCAACAATTTAGATTACAAACAATTTAGAGCCCATGGACGTAGAAAAAAAAGGCGAACGGAAGGTGAGCTAAGCATTTAGTGAATCTCAATAATGGCGGCGACTTACGTTTGTGTGAGATTTACGGGTAATTGCCATTGGCGTACTGGTTAGTAATATACATTCTTTGGTACTGGCGGCCGATCGTCTTACTTTGCTGTGAATGTGTGCGTGCGGCACGTGTCGCTACGATACGGCCGGCTTACTTTGATTGCTTCACTATTTATATTACTGAAGCGGCGTCTGCCTTTTTTTAAACGACTTCCAAAAAAGGAGGCGGTTATACGTTCGGCTGTATATATATATTTTTTTTTTTTTGTATGTTCGCGGATAACTCCGCCGTCTGTTGGCCGATTTTCAAAATTCTTTTTTTGATGTAAAAGGTATAATCCGAAGTTGGTCCCATTTTCAGAAAATTGGTGACTTGATGATGGAATCCATGAGGAAACGAGGGAACTCTTCAAAATTTATATGGACACATATGGTGGTTTCGACTTTTTCTGAAGTAATCTAAGCATATGCTACCAAAAAGTAAGATTTTACTCCAAGGTATACCCTGGATCAAAAAGTACAGAACAGAACTCCTGACTCCTTATAGATACATGTTTGGGGATTTTGGCGTTGTTTAAAGAACTGCAAGCATATGCCACTTTGTCAATTAGAGTAATCATCATCATCACCACCACTATCACAGCATACATCATCACATTATGATGATATAGAAGGTACTTCTCATAGTATTTTACACTAACACGGAGATCTTTGAACATTACTCTGCCGTTTATGAACCTATTTGCAAAATTATTTTGTTGTTGTAAAGGGTTTAATTCGAAATTGGTCCTTTAGTCACTAAAGTGGAAACGTGATGATGCGATCCATGAGGAATCGAGGGAACTCCTCGAAATTTATATCGACACATATAGTGATTTTGACTTTTACTGAAGTAATTCAAGCATATGCTACCAAAGAACAAGTCGTTGTACCAAGGTATACCCTGAATCTAAAAGCACTCAACAGAACTCCTTAGTCTTTAAAGATATGCGTTAGGAAATTTTGGAATTGTTTAAAGAACTGCAAGCATATGCCACTTTGTAACTTACAGTAATCATCATCATCATCATCATCTTAATAACAATACCTAATGGAAGCTTGGCGCGTATTCAGTTATACATTCGATCGTTTGTTTTAGACGTTTTTAAGACGTATTAATAATAACTTCACCTGATATATCACTAAAAAGGGTGAAATTATTATTTTTAAACAAAAAATTAAACTGACTTCCAAAGTAAAAATACACAAAAAAGTATGAAATAAAACTTATTTTATAAATAATTCCCCTTTTAAATTTGTCTATTTCTCTACTTAATCTTCTTAATTTTGAAGTCGGTACCAGCAAATATGAATGTAAGTTCTATAAAATATTGTAGGATATCATTTGGGCTGGTAGCGACTTCAAAATTAAGAAGATTAAGTAGAGAAATAGACAAATTTAAAAGGGGAATTATTTATAAAATAAGTTTTATTTCATACTTTTTTGTGTATTTTTACTTTGGAAGTCGGTTTAATTTTTTGTTTAAAAATAATTCTACGTCTATGTTAAAGCCCTATCCATTTTGGAATAAAGCCGTATTATAGCTAAGAGTGGAAATACCCTATGCTTTGTCCCGATTTATACTTAAGTATGAGCCTATGAGTGTTCGTATTTGTACAAAAAATACGAAAATCTCAATAACTATTAAGTAACTATTTAAATATTAGATTATCACTTTTACTCATTAGTCGAATAAACTCATATCGTATTAACGATATGAGTTTATTCGTAATAGGGGGTCGAACAGGTTACTTACTAGGTATAATGACACGCATTCGTAAACATTTATTCAATTGTGCCGAAAAGCTATGCTGATACTGCATCAGAATAGTAATAAAAATAGAGTGTCTGATGCAAGAGTTTCTATTCGTCTATCATATTATAACATGTATGCGAGGAAGCCCCCCGCGGAGGTCACGTGACCGCCGCGTGCACGAAGTGGAGAGGCCGGGCACCACACATGCAGCGTTGACGATTTGGACGGCTGAATTTACATCAGCCGTCTCACATTCCGCAGCATAACTATTTTTGCTAGAACGAATTTTAATGAGGTAAGGTACTGTACTGAGTTGCAGGTGAAAATTTAATTAGCAAATATTGTCACTGATAATCATTTATTTTGAATATTTTGAATCGCTTCATTTAAGCTAAACCTTTGAAAACATGATTAGCAGCCTTTTGATGATCTAACAGACACACCTATAACAAAATGTACCTATTAGCTGTACGTTGTCATGAAGCGGTAAAAGCTTACGCTGTAGGTACACAACTAGGGTTACCAGAGGTTGAAATCGAAAAGCCGGCTGCAAATGTTGAAAAATCCTGATTTCTGTTATAAGTCCGGTCTTTGTTCGTTAATCGTAACGGTGTCGGATTTAGCAAGCATTGCCAGCGCCTTGGGCAAATTCCCCCCCCCCCCCCTCCCCTCTATACAATGAATGATCATACTACAAATATTACATTAAAGTGACGAAATTGGATAATTTTAATAGTTTATAGTAGTCCTTGGGGGAGGCATTTGCCCAGCAGCGGGACAGCATTGGCTATTAAAAAGAAATTGGCTATTCTGTTCTTTTTTTTTTTGTATTTGGTTGAGTATGTACTCAATTTAGAGAATTTACGAGAATTACGAGTATGTAGTGAGGGATCTGTTTTTCATGTTCGATCCAAAATCCGGTCTCGAATGAAATCCGGGCGGAGTCCGGTCTCTATGCTTAAAATCCGGTCTAGACCGGATTTAGCCGGTCAAATGGTAACCCTAGGTACAACCATATACAACGAACGTATCAAGCTTATAAACTAAGTAATAAGTATGTACTAAACATATAGTTATTCCTCATAGTAAGGAGTAAGTACACGTATAGTTTACACGTATAGTAGGAATAATTTTTTCTCACGTCTACCCCAGTGTTTAGGTGCTTGGAAAACTTCATACAAAAATTACTTAATAATAAGTAAACATGTAAATAATGATGGAACCCTTTGTGCGCGAGTCCGACTCGCCCTTGGCGGTTTTATCTACACTAATATTATAAAGAGGAAAACTTTGTTTGTATGTTTGTTTGTTTGTTGGTTTGTTTGTTTGTAATGAATAGGCTCAAAAAGTACTGGACCGATTTCAAAAATTCTTTCACCATTCGAAAGCTACATTATCCACGAGTAACATAGGCTAAATTTTATTTTGGAAAAAAATAGGGTTCCGTAAGATATTTGGGTTTTTCGGACACAAGGTGTAAACAATTAACCAGAAAAGTTACTTATTTTGCGTACGCTGCCTAAACTATAAAAGATAGAACCATAAAATATTCTAATTAATTGTAGATCTTATAAATATCTACAAAAAAGTCCACGACACACTATACCTATCTATGGCGAGTGAGGCACAACAACCATTTTTTTATTTAGAAATCTTGAATTTTTTTTGGACTACATTTAAACGCGTTTATTTTACTCATGTTATTAATCCTTATCAAAATAAATTATTTCCTCACTAAGTACAGTTTATGTAGATAATATTTGGTCTTTGAATGATTAAAATTGGACGTTTGGTTTTGAAGTTATGGCGAAATTAAAATATTACGATTTCTGCTGCACGGCCCGTTGCGAAGTGGGCGTCACCAAGGCGGGGTGCGCGTGCGCCGTGCGGGTTAATGTTTAGTTTAGTTTAGTTAAATAGTTTAGTTATTTTATAAAAATCAAATTGATAATATCAAATTAAAATATAATACATTATAATATCTATACATCTATACAGTTAAATACAATTTAAGTGTCTGTTTGTAACTTCAAATTAACAGCTTTTTACATAATGAATCTGAAAGTATATTCGGTACTTACAATAAAATGCATTTTTTTTTTAATTTTTGTCTGTCCGTCTGTCTGTCTGTCAGTCGGTCTGTCTGTCTGTTTGTTCCGACTAATCTCTGAAACGGCTGGACCGATTTTCACGGGACTTTCACTAGCAGATAGCTGATGTTATAGGGTCTAACATAGGCTACTTTTATTTTAGGGTTCCGTTTAAAAAAATAGGATTCCGCTTTCGTTAGTCATAAATAAAGTCGCGGGTAAATTTCAGCGATATCCCAAAGTATTGTTCCACGCGGACGAAGTCGCGGGCAAAAGCTAGTTTTTAATATTGATATATCATAGTATCATAGTCATATCGATACTTCACAGAATTCGTTTAACTTTACTTTACGTACCTACCAGAGATGTATATAACCTGTCAAGCGTCACTTGCTGCCTTGCAGCAAGTGACAGCATGACTCTCACGCGTCGCTTGCTGCCTGGTGGCAAGGTGGGCACGCCCATAGAATAAATTTCTAATTTATAAGTGGTTTGTTTGTACCACATAATTTATACATTTATGTAATTAATATTAAGTTTTTTATGCATATACGAAGTATTTTCCATAAATCTACTACAAATTACTTCAGAAAATCGAATGAAAAATATACGTTTTTATTGCTATTTTATTTCATAGTGAGTTTATGATTTTCTTGTGAAATGCATTTTGAATTGAACATTTTAGTAGAAATTTTATTAGAACGGTATTTATTCTAGAGTCTACGAATAGAATATATGGATAAGAATAAGTAAATTTATTACTATGATTGTTTTTGTAAGACATTACCGTCAAAATAGGCCTAGTTTCGGAGGGTTCAATGAGGGAGTTCCCTTATTGTACATTGTAAAAAAATAATGAGTTACTGTAATATTTAACATCCTGAAATGTATAAAAATATAAAAATATGTATTTAATTATGTCCCAGTTACAGTTTATTGAGCAATCAAAATATGTACTATGTCAGATATTTTTCATAGTAATTGTAATTAGTTTTGCTCCAATCCTTGTTAGTACAACTGTTTTTGTATTAAATTTTTATGTATAATATATCCAATTACGTAAATAAAGCAACAATCACTGTATAGAAACATACATTTTATATTTATTTGAGTTTTAAAACAAAATATTAAAAAAGACGAAGTTTATGTGTTTGTATCAAGATTCCATTTATTAAATGAGTATTTTTCTAAATTCCATTTACGTCATCACTTAGGAAATCTATTCTACTTTTTAAATATATATCACATGCATAGGTAGTACATAAATTATAACAATATAATTTGGAGAAATAAAAATCGCGGGAATCGAAATTAGACTGACAATTTTATAGTAGGTAACTGTAACTTATTTTATATCGGTTTTTGAATTAAAATTTTATATATAATGTGTGCACCTACGTAAATTAAGCAAATTTTACTATATAGAAACATAAATTTGGCCTTAGTTTAGATTTGCAATAAAAATATAAGAAAAAGTCGTGTGTTGTGTTTGGATCAAGATTTCTTTTATTAAACTAGTATTTTTCTTAATTCCAATTATATTATCAATTAGGAAATTTAATCACCTTTCTAAATATATATAACATGCATATGTTTTATTCACATTAAAACATTATAATCTTGAAGAAAAACACGACGGGAAACGTCATATGATTTATAGAGGTCGGTACTCCGTGCGTCTGTCATGAGGGAATGAGGTCGTCCTCCTCCTTCCTCTCCGTAATGTGTGTGATGAGGTATCATTTGGCATGTTCCCACTTGAGTGTCAATAACGAAGTCAAAAGTAAACAATCAGTGCAAGTGTTTACGTTATTTGAAATGTTTACTTTCAAGTGGATAGGTACTTAATTATACTGAATCTAATAACTGTAATTTATAAATCTGTTTCTATATTACGTAATCACTTAGGAAATTAATTATATTTTTAAATATATACATCATCCATAGGTTTTATTTACTTATTAACATTAAAATTGCGAAAAAAAATCGCGAAAAAAATTGCGGGAGAATGTAAGGAAAATTAATTTTTGGTGGCAAAAAGGCCCGACGCTTGTCTGCATAACCTGTCAAAGAGTGTCAAGGCGCTTGACAGGATAAGTGATATAATAATTGTCATAATCTTCTTCTTCTACTCTTTCTCATATTCTTTCTTCTTATCTTCTTTTATATAAAAATTAATTGATGTTAGTCTCGCTAAAACTCGAGAACGGATGGACCGATTTGTCTAATTTTGATATTAAAATAATCGTATCAGTTCAGGGAAGGTTTAAACGGTGAGAAATTTCAGTTCAAAGTTAAGGCAGAAGAACGTGTGTCGGGATAGCTAGTATTGGACAAATTGTTTTGTGTACCTACTTCATAGCACTGCTCTACTTAACTATCGATATTTAAAGTCATAGTGATGATTACATATCGAACTAGCTAAAGTCACAACCTTATCGGTGTGGAACTGGTTCGGTGTGGAGTTAGCCGGCTCATCGATGCCCCATCATATCACGATACTAACTGGCTCCGTGCAGTAATATAGTGTCATTAAGGCCAAATAATGTAAACGAGAATGTTAATGGTCTATGTGCTCTAATTGGGATTTAACCTACGCTTACTACTAAATTAAATATTACAATTCATAACGTATCCACAACGTTTAATTTCTAAAAAAAATTACATAAATAACCATCGTTTTTAAGCTATAACCCGACTACGTAAATTATATAGCACTAGCTTTTGCCCGCGACTTCGTCCGCGTGGAACAATACTTTGGGATATCGCTGAAATTTACCCGCGACTTTATTTATGACTAACGAAAGCGGAATCCTATTTTTTTAAACGGAACCCTAAAATAAAAGTAGCCTATGTTAGACCCTATAACATCAGCTATCTGCTAGTGAAAGTCCCGGGAAAATCGGTCCAGCCGTTTCAGAGATTAGTCGGAACAAACAGACAGACAGACCGACTGACAGACAGACAGACGGACAGACAAAAATTAAAAAAAAATGTATTTTATTGTAAGTACCGAATATACTTTCAGATTCATTATGTAAAAAGCTGTTAATTTGAAGGTACAAACAGACACTTAAATTGTATTTAACTGTATAGATGTATAGATATTATAATGTATTATATTTTAAGATATTATCAATTTGATGTTTATAAAATAACTAAACTATTTAACTAAACTAAACTAAACTAAACATTAACCCGCACGCTCACCCCGCCTTGGTGACGCCCACTTCGCAACGGGCCGTGCAGCAGAAATCGTAATATTTTAATTTCGCCATAACTTCAAAACCAAACGTCCAATTTTAATCATTCAAAGACCAAATATTATCTACATAAACTGTACTTAGTGATGAAATAATTTATTTTGATAAGGATTAATAACATGAGTAAAATAAACGCGTTTAAATGTAGTCCAAAAAAAATTCAAGATTTCTAAATAAAAAAATGGTTGTTGTGCCTCACTCGACATAGATAGGTATAGTGTGTCGCGGACTTTTTTGTAGATATTTATAAGATCTACAATTAATTAGAACATTTTATGGTTCTATCTTTTATAGTTTAGGCAGTGTACGCAAAATAAGTAACTTTTCTGGTTGATTTTTTACACCTTGTGTCCGAAAAACCCAAATATCTTACGGAACCCTATTTTTTTCCAAAATAAAATTTAGCCTATGTTACTCGTGGATAATGTAGCTTTCGAATGGTGAAAGAATTTTTGAAATCGGTCCAGTACTTTTTGAGCCTATTCATTACAAACAAACAAACAAACAAACAAACAAACAAACAAACAAACAAACAAACAAACAAACATACAAACAAAGTTTTCCTCTTTATAATATTAGTGTAGATAAGTAAACCGGGCTATTTTTGCGAATCTATTGACATTTGACACTCCACTCATTAAAATCGGATGAAGTTTAGACTCTACGGTGGAAAAAACATTCATACACAGACTGTCAAAATCATAACCCTTACCATGGACCCTCTTTTTAATATTATATATCTATGCCATGGACCAATAAATTAAAAACCTAATTCCTCCATGCCCGTATTACCTACTTTTAGCCTGACCGTAGTCGGGTAAAAATATGTATGTGTCACCGTAAGCTGACATTTTGACGCGAGAATTTTCGATTGAAAATTATGGTTAATTTTTCGATATTAAGACAAAATAAGGTGAAAAAATAAATATTTTAAATCAAAAAAATTACAGAATATTGAGGACATAAAAAGGTAAGTTTTCACCAAATTTCGTGAAAAAATTATTTTTTGTACAAGATAAAAAAGAAAAGAAATAAGATCAAAACGTATTTCATAAACAAGCGGGAAAGGGGCTAGGCGGGTCTGAGCCTTACTACCTGTTCTTTTCTTTGCATTTTCTGAGAACATTTACCATGGTAATGTAGGTATATATTTTTTTACATAATCAGAAATAATAGATTTTAAAGAACAAGAAGCCCACCGACTTTTTAAAAAAATTTTGAAGATAGAATTTCCGATTGAAAATTAAGGTTAATTTTTCGATATTATGACAAAATAAGGTAAAAAAATAAATATTTTAAATAAAAAAAATTACAATGTATTGAGGACATAAAAGGATAAGTTTTCACCAAATTTCGTGAAAAAATTATTTTTTTTGTACAAGATAAAAATAGAAAACCAAAAACTTAGTTATTTGATTTTTTCACATAAATTTTGAGGTTAGGGTCAGGTTGGGGAAGACCGTCTACAAGGCAAGACCGTATGCACGCAATAACTTATATTTATGAATAGCTATGCAGCTTGAATTGACAGTCGGTAAAACAGTATCATACTTTGGTTAAAATTTTTAATCATATATGTCGCTGGCAACACTATGATGGGAGAAAATTTGCCGCCATTTTTATTTGGGTTTTGAAGGTCCATTAAATATGAAAACAAGAATTTCATATGACTTTTAACTTTATTATCCTACAGTTAAAGTGCATATTTGAAGGTAAAATACTCTTTTTAGATATAAGTTGGTATAAATACATATAACATACCAAGTGACGTGTTAAATGTCAATAGACGGTCTTGCCTCCAATAGCACGGGAAGACCGTCTGCACGCCGAATTTTAAAAAAGGGTTTGTATTTGAAATATGTGCTATTATATTGTAATTTATGTAGCACAAAATTGTTACTGTTAATATGTTTCAGCACATGGAATACTTAAGATCGGTCTAGAACATACCAAATATTTGTTTTATTAAATTGAGTAAATTTTTCAATGAAGTATGCCGGTCTTTCCCAACCTGACCTTATATGAAAAGAGTGTAAATACAAAAGTTTTAGATATTGTAATATATACCGTACCGATTAGTTAAACGGTATGTGCCCAGCGCCGCCATATTTGTTTGCTTTTTCATAATAATAATTATAACGAAAAATAATGCGTACAATTTGTATTTGACAATCTGTCAGCATATTATAATATCTCTAGTAATATTACAATCTAACGGTTTTTACAATTTTACGATGACATATGCACTGAAAGAATGATTTCTTTATGCCTGTTTCATTACATTATTATTTCATAACCTCATTTTTCAACGTGACAGAATATAACAAAAATAAAAGGATAAATAATTTACGGGCGATTTTAGGTCGGGAAGTGAGGGGGGTAGAAAACGGTTTATCTCGATTTCCGGCAAAATTACAAGTCCTATGGAAAAAAAGTCAAATGGCAAAGTTGTAGGTAATAAAAAGATCTATAACTTTTGTAATTACACTTTTTTCATATAACCTCAAAATTTATGTGAAAAAATCAAATAACCAAGTTTTTGGTTTTCTATTTTTATCTTATACAAAAAAAAATATTTTTTTCACGAAATTTGGTGAAACCTTACCCTTTTATGTCCTCAATTACTGTAATTTTTTTTTATTTAAAATATTTATTTTTTCACCTTATTTTGTCTTAATATCAAAAAATTAACCCTAATTTTCAATCGAAAATTCTCGCGTCAAAATATCATCTTTTTTGAAAAGTCGGTGGGCTTCTCGTTCTTTGAAATCTATTCTTTCTGATTATGTTAAAAAAATATATGCATTACCATGTTCTCAGAAAATGCAAAGCTTATACTCGTACAGCGTTTATTAGTAAGGGGGTTAGTCTATTATTCAAATATGTTGTCTCTATTACTTGACAGGGAACAAACGGATCATGTGCTATATAAACTTACTGTTGATATTCTATATTAAGCTATTCACATATTATTTAGAAAATAATAAGAAACAAGACCTAGAGTATACTCATTAACCTTAAAAAAACCATTGAACGTGATAAACATAATACACAGGGGATATTTTGCACCATTATCCCTATAAGATAAGGTACGGAACCCAGTTAACGCTTGTCCAACGCGCACTTTTAGAATTATTTGCGCTTTTTTATTAGTTCGGTTGAATTTATTATAAACTTGATTTCACAACACTGTCAGTGACCTCTAAATCTGATTTCTATGACAAAAAATAACATCATGCTTGTAAGCTCGTTTTGTGTTAAGAGTAGGAATGTACCTAACACTGCTCTACATTACACTAATTGTTTCTGCATCAACAGCTACAGCCGTTTCGTTAACGATTAGGAGGATTAACCACTGAAGCCCAATTGCACAGATCTGAGGTTAGTTTTAACTTTAAACCTGAACCTAAAAGAGTCAATTGTACTTTTTTTGGATTGAAAGTGTAGCGACATGTTACCGTGAACGGATTTTATGACGTTTCGACCAATCAGAGCGCGTTTCACGTTGATTTAACGTTCATAAAAACACCGTTTGGGAGTATAAGCGTATCGGGACTTGATTGTAATTGTATTAATGCAGGTTTTATTTAGCAGAATTGCCCCTCTGGGCTAAACATCATGTTATCTCTCTCGTGTTTTAGTATAATCTAAATATATAAAAGGCAAACCTGACTGACTCATCTATTAACGCACAGCCGAAACTACTGAACGGATTTTGCTGAAATTTCACATAATAATAGTTGTAATAACTTAGACGTACGGTAAGAAAGGATTTTTGAAAAAAAATGGGGTTATAACTTTGTATGGAAATCGAACTCCACGCGGACTAAGTCGCAGGCAAAAGCTAGTATTTATGAAATAGAAGGCATGATATTTTAACCCAGGACTAATTTTAACCCAGATCTGTGCACGTGGGCCTGAGAGGTCAAAATTGAATTTTTATAAAATAAGTCACATTTATAAAGGTAATCTTGAATAGATTGCACACTAGGGCTTCCAATCCCGCAATACCGAGATCTCGGTATTGCGGGATCCCGCGCCATTTTCCAATCCCGCGTGATGCAGGATTACGGGCGCGGGATCCGCGGGAATTGCGGGACTGAAAAAAAGCGTGCATGCGATGTCTCGCGAGCGCGATCGCTCGGTGACGGCCGGCGCACTGGGGAAGGAACGGAGCGAATCGCTCACGTCGCGCGGCATGGCTCGTGGATATTTAGGAGTGTCATTTGTTAGGTTTAATCAAAGTAAACAAAATAGGATAATCTGCGAGAAATAAAGGGTGTCTCAAAAGAAATTTTATATTTATTTAGCTTACTGCATGAACGCAACGTAACCGAGGGGCGCGGGGGTTATGTCAATCGGTAGCCTGGCTCTTGGGAATTCAGTCGTTATGGAGCGTTTCTCGGGAGTAGACCGCGCGTTGTGCGTGCGAGAGTTTTACAAAAACGGTGATTCGGCGAGTGTAGCGCGTAGAAAATTCTGCAGTATTCGAAGTTTTCGCCACTTATATGATGCGCCAAGCATTCCTCTCATTCGAAAGAGGGTTAAAAAATTTGAAGAGACTGGTACCTACAACGTTAGATAAATCAAAATCCGGGCGACCTAGGTCATCAAGAACGGTAGAAAACGTGGAGAGTGTTAATCAGTTTGTTCGTGACGACCCGCACCTTTCAATTCTGAAGCGCGCAAGTACTTTAAATGTGCATAGATCATAATTACATGGCATTATGTACAAAGACCTAAAGCTGCACCCCTATAAAATTCAATTGGTGCAAGAATTAAAGCCCCAAGATGCCAGTCAGGGGCTTAATTTCGTAAATCAGGTGATTGAGCGATTTTCAACGTTTACCAACATTTTGTTTTCGGATGAATCTCATTTTCATCTTAATGGCCACGTAAATAAGCAGAACTGCTGCTACTGGAGTGCAACTAATCCGAAAAGCAAACATCAGAAATCCCTACATTCGCCTAAAGTGACCGTATGGGCTGCGATGTCGGCGCGAGGAATTATCGGCCCTTCGATTAAATTAGTGCCGAGAACGCGAGGATCTACATTTAGATGATATTATTTTTAAGAAATAAATCCCCAAAAAGTGTATTTTAACAATTAATAAACAGTTTTTCTATATACGGCATACTTTTTTTCGATCGATCCACTAAATATAAAATTTCTTTTGAGACACCTGTTATTTTTAATAACTCCAGTTATTAATTGTTTCGTATTTTCGTGAAGTTTATTGATACTTACAGTGATACTATACTACTATAATTAAACATAAAAATATCAAGTCCAGTGCAATATAGTGTATTTTCTGGTAATTCTTATGTTTGGGTGCATTTTCTCAAATCTAATGATGCGTTAACGGCAAAATACAAACTGTGCAATACTATACTTAAAACCACCGCTAGATCAACCAAAGGATTAAAAGTGCATTTGAAACCTAAGCATCATATAGAGGATTTAAGCAAAAACGGGCCCGAAAATGCAGCGTCGTCGTCAAGTGCGAGTACCAGTTCATCCTCTCGTGTGTTATCTCCAGAATTACAGCCTAATCTGATGTAAAAACGATTGAAGATCACGGACCATTTTCCAATTCAAAACAGTGCAAATTCAATGGAAGAAAGAGTTGCACGTATGACTGCAAAAGACGGCTTACCCTTCAGTGTTTTTGTAACTTCTGAAGATTTACGAGATTACTTAATAATTAAGTTATAATTTATCAGTTTAAAATGTGTTTTTTTTTGTTATTGACGTTATTTGATTGATCTCATTTTAATAGTACGTAAATAAATGTGGAGTTGATTAATTCATTGTTTTATTTGCATTAATTGTTTTATTTTCAATATGCGGGACCCCGCAAATACCGAGATCCCGCGGGATTGAAAATTCGTAGTCCCGCAAATACCGAGATTGGATTCAGGCCGCGGGATTAGAAGCCCTATTGCACACGAAGTTCTTTATATATAGGAAGGTTTTTCGCAATTTGAAACTCATATTAAGTTACAACTCAAAAGTTCTCACCATGTCAGTCACGGGGCCATGAGTATTGATGATCTATTTATAAAGAGGAAAACTTTGTTTGTTAGTTTATTTGTATTGAATAGGCTCCGAAACTATTGGACCAATTTCGATAAAATTTGGCACAGACTAGACCACGGGGACGGACAGGCCACTTTTTACCCGGAAAATTTTCGTTTCCTGCGGAATATCCTATTGCGCACACGAAGTCGTGGGCAACATCAAGTCTTAGATAAAAGTAATTCTCTTACATTAGTTTTATTTTACATACTAGCTTTTGCCCGCGGCTCCGCCCGCGTAAATATATTATTCCGCGGGAACACTACTTTGTCGGGCTAAAAAAATCCTATGTCCTTTCCTGGGACCCAAAGTATGTCTATACCAAATTTCATAAAAATCGGTTCAGCGGTTAAAGCGTGAAGAGGTAACAGACAGACAGACAGACACACTTTCGCATTTATAATATTAAGTATAGAAGTATAATATATTAGTATAGAAGTATAGATTTGGAATAAAAGTAGACTACGCGTTTGTCCAAAGAATTAACCACTACCATACCAACTTTCATTCAAATCGGTTCAACCTTTTAGCAGTGAAAAACAGTCAAATATCCACAAAATAATATATTATCCCTCGGGAACACAGTTTCTTTTTGGGAAAAAAGTGGACTGCGCGTTTGTCCAAAGCATAAACCACTACCATACCAACTTTCATCCAAATCGGATCAAACTTTTAGCAGTGAAAGACAGTCAAATATACACAGAATAATACCGCCCGCGTAAATATATTATTCCGCGGGAACACTACTTTTTCGGGCTAAAAAAATCCTATGTCCTTTCCCAGGACTCAAAGTATGTCGATACCAAATTTCATCAAAATCAGTTCAGCGGTTAAAGCGTGAAGAGGTAACAGACAGATAGACAGACACACTTTCGCATTTATAATATTAGTATAGGTATTGTAAAAACTTTTGCGGTTTGCTGCAGAGTAGGCATCTACAGACACACGAATTTGGTACGGAGCGTACAGCGGACCATATCCGCAGACCGAATCCGGTGTCGCTACACACGCACGGATTTGGTACGATGCAGTGGACCGAAAAGCTCGACACTCATGTGTTCGATTTTCAATTCTATTGCATTAGCACAGAGTTCTATTTACAGTGCTGTTTTTCGACGACGCTATGATTCCCGAAATTCATTGATAACAGGCAGTGATATCAACTCTCAAAAATATTTCTCCCCAAACTTTACCCCTGATAATTATACCATTGACAGGTCTAAGAGATAATAAGCTAGAAAGAAAGGTTATGTGTTTAACATAAAGACTTACGCGTGAATAACATAAAACTAACTTGTCTTAATCTGATTTCACTCCCAATATTATATTTTCATATCCCTGACTATATACACACATTTAAATAATTTTTATTATTATATACAAATTGATTCATAAGGAGTAAACTCTAAACATCCTGGCCCCTAGTAAACCCCCCTAGATATTTTCCCTAATTTTGGATGGTAAATCCCTAAGTTGGCAACACTGATACCGTTGTACGGCCTAACCGCCGGACTGCTCTACACACGCACGGATTTGGTACGGGGCGGACCAAATCCGATGCGGATAGCTGCGAACTCTTCGCCTTCTTCTCGTGTTCGCCGGACTGCCCTACACACGCTCGGATTTGGTACGGAGCGTACCAGATCCGCTGAACGCTCCGTACCAAATTAACAGATACACATCTGTAGACACCATTATTCGTAATAAGATACCTACCAAGCTTCAAGTTCAACCTAATATACAATTACTTAGTAAGTATCTATAATATGGTAGGATACTCAAAGATATTTAAACATCAATTTAAAGTTTATTTCACTAAAATTAAAGAAGACGAATGTTATAAATGTTAAAAATATTTTTTCACAAAATAGAAATTTAGTATTTGAAATTATAAAACAGTTATTCTTCTATTCTGCTCAGTCAATATCAATACGGTAAAAAGACTATGACTGTGTTCCGCCGAAAATAGAGCTTGTTAGCGCTTGCTAGCGCTAAAAAAACAGATTATCCGCCAGGGCACATATTTGCTAACTTCAATACTGCTAACATAATCCGCCATTTTGCTTATTTAATACCAGCAGTTGCCATTTTGCCTACGTTTTATTTTCCGCGGAACACAGCCTATGTATGCGGTTTAATTTTGAATTTCGAACGCAAATATTTCAAGAGCCTGAACGAAATAATATCAAGGTACATTTTTACCGGCTAAAAAAATAGTAGGTAACTTATTAAAGACCACCAAATAAGTTGACCTCTCGCTCAAAGCAAATTCTTAGTTTAAGTAGATCTTGTACTATTGGTTTTTTCCTTCGCTATTTATTATTTGTGTTGAGTAGGATAAGAAATAGATTTATTTTTATAATTTTAATTTAATAGTTTTATTTCAAGAGAAAACATGCGAAAAATGATGATTTATTTCGGTTTGTGAAGCAAGTTCAAAAATACAGTTTTTTCATGATCCCGTGGGAACCGTTTTGGTTTCCAAGAAAAAAAAATACTGTTAGTTATTTCATGTTCCAATCTACCTTTGTGCCAAGTTTTATTTAAATACGTCGAGTAGATTGCCTGAAATAACGTCAAACAGGTAGGTACAGTTTTTGAAGATCCCATGGGAACCCTTTAATTTTGCGGGATAAAGAGTATCCTATTTTACCCTTCAGGTCCTAAGCTACCTACCTGCCAAATTTCATTTTATTCCATCCAGTGGTTTCGGCGTGATGTGATAACAAACACACAGACAGACAGACAGACATTTTTTTCAAAAACGTTATTTTTAGGTTCTGTGGCCTTTATAGACCCCCCATTTTGATTTTCACTTAGATATCTTTAACCCTTTGACGACCACGGGGAAACATGCTTCCCTGACAAATAATTAGAAAAATATCAAAAGTTAAAGGCCAATGCCTAAATACTTTTCTTTTATTAGTGGTTGAATGTTACCTTAATTATTTTTTTAATGTCAAAATAACGTAGGCATTGCAGTATACTTTTTATAGAAATCGGAAAATAACAGTTTGCTTAGCACCTTTTCAGTATTTTTTACAAAAGTTTTTAGTGACGTTAAAGCGTTTTATATTGTTTTTTATTGAGCTAAAATTATTCCCTGGTAAGTAATTTTATATTTGAGATATTCTTCAAAACTATTATTTATGATTTATATTGAAATAAATCGTCATAAACCAAAAGGGAAATCAGCTTCCCTATGGTCGGTAAGGGATACTAATTCCATCAAGGCCAATGCCTAAATACTTTTCTTTTATTAGTGGTTGAATGTTACCTTAATTATTTTTTTAATGTCAAAATAACGTAGGCATTGCAGTATACTTTTTATAGAAATCGGAAAATAACAGTTTGCTTAGCACCTTTTCAGTATTTTTTACAAAAGTTTTTAGTGACGTTAAAGCGTTTTATATTGTTTTTTATTGAGCTAAAATTATTCCCTGGTAAGTAATTTTATATTTGAGATATTTTTCAAAACTATTATTTATGATTTATATTGAAATAAATCGTCATAAACCAAAAGGGAAATCAGCTTCCCTATGGTCGGTAAGGGATACTAATTCCTCCATATATTACTCTATTGTATGCATAATTTATATGAAATTATTTCTATATTCTTTTATTGAATTGAAATTACGCTGGATATTTTATCGATATTATAGCGAAATATTATATTCCGTAAAGGATTTGAGATATATAACCTCAAGAATTATGAAATTCTACTGATCTTGGTCGATGGTAGTAGTGAGTAGTGATGAATAAAACGATTTGCAACTCAAAAAAGCCGTAGTAATTTTGATGCATGGTAATGATCGTATTGAAATTGAAGGTGAATTTCAAGAACACGTTCCTCCTTCACCAACACCATCTACAGCTGCTGCAGCTGTCTGCGCGTCACCCATGAAGCAAATTATAATTGCTCCATGGTGTCACCGGATTCGCTCAGTTATCAAGTAAATAAATAGTTTTTCTATGGAAGTCTCTACTTCTAATTTATAGATTTTAGGTTGTTTCATTTTGAGATTTATTCTACATAACCTTATATGAATAGAAGTACCATTTATGACCAACATTATGCCATATATTCGATTTGAACAGATACACTAAAATCTACATTTCTTTAGTAGGTAATGCAGAAGTTAGTGATGCAAAAAGAATTATGACATAGATTATCGTATTCGCTTAATGATAGCTACAGTATCGACTGCAGCTGATGGTAAAATCCACTATGCAAAGTACAAAACTAAGAGGAATTTTGTTCTATGTAAAGTCTTCTTTGTTATGCTAATTAAATACACTGTTTGGTTAGGTACTATGTAATATCTAGTTTTTATATTGTACTTATATATAAATGAATACTTTTCCTACAGTATTAATAAAGTTGAATAAAAAATACTTCAAATATTGATAAAATATCGAATACGTAAAGTAGCTGTTGTAAGGCTAATATGTTACCGTTATGGACCATAGGGAAAATTGCTTCCCAACAATTTCCAAAAAACCTATAAATATTTTTTCGATTTTTATTAAAGATTATGTTTATTATGTGCATAATAAACTATTTTGTACAACTTTCATATTTAAATACCCTCCACCTTCCTTATGGTCCTGAAAGGGTTAATGTACAGACATGATCCCTCTACAGATTTATTATATGTATTATTTAAATACGTCGAGTAGATTGCCTGAAATAACGTCAAACAGGTAGGTACAGTTTTTGAAGATCCCATGGGAACCCTTTAATTTTGCGGGATAAAGAGTATCCTATTTTACCCTTCAGGTCCTAAGCTACCTACCTGCCAAATTTCATTTTATTCCATCCAGTGGTTTCGGCGTGATGTGATAACAAACACACAGACAGACAGACAGACAGACATTTTTTTCAAAAACGTTATTTTTAGGTTCTGTGGCCTTTATAGACCCCCCATTTTGATTTTCACTTAGATACCTTTAATGTACAGACATGACCCCTCTACAGATTTATTATATGTATAGATTATATTCCTTAAACAGTCTTTAATCTTAACAAATAAGAAGTTTAGAATATTCATACTAATAATAATAATTATTATTAGTGTGAATATTCTAAACTTGGTTGAATTTGGTTGACTACCGGTTTAAGAGCAATTTCGATGATTAGCAACCGATTGCATAATAATAAGCAATATACGGGTTCTTTAAATTTTTGTTGGAATTTTTAACGGACTTCCAAAACAGGAGGAGGCTTTCAATTAGTGTGTATTTTTTTTTTGGCCCAATCTGGCCCGGTGGTAAGTTCTCGTAGAACCAGACAACAGAAATATATTTAATACTTTTACATAAATAGTAAAAAAATTATACTATTCATAATATAATTCAGATTTTTATTATATTACATATATATGTCACCGTAAAATTGTAAAAACCGTTAGATTGTAATAAAACTAGTGAAATTGTAAAATGTTGATATACTTCCGACGTGAATATGCTGCCTATAATTTAACACATTTTTTTTCGTCATTTTTTTTACGGGCGATTGACCCACCACACTTTCCCATCACTGTAACTCCTGTGTAGCCAGGATCGACAGTGGTAACCAACCGCAAAAACCCTTTGATATGATCTCAGGGGTGCCCAGGGGACATGCTAAATCTGTCTTGGACCCCGCAACGAAATTAATCAGAAGATTGTAGGAGGAGTAGGAAGTATTTATTATTTTTCGTTAGATTATAAATGTATAGTTTTTAATATTTCGACATATTTTTACAATCTCGTTAGTTTTTTTACAATTTTACGGTGACATATACATATTTAATACGCATCCATGACCGACACAGAACACCACCATGAACACAGAAAACTTTTTGTTCCTTCGTTGGGATTCGAACCCATGACTTCCGTTCCTGCGCGCAGCGCGCATCGGTGCTAACCACTGAGCCATAGAGGTCGTCTGTGGCTCAGTCAAAGAATATTATATTACTTAAACGTAGCTCAGTGGAACTAGTACCCTGATAAATAACAATAATTGGCTTTTGCTTATATATTTTTTTATGTTTTTAGTATTTTATTTCTTAAATTACCTATATGTTTTTGGATTTAGAGAAATGATATAATTATTTGATGTGCGTTTTAAGTTTTTAATGTCGCAACAAATGTCTGTTTGTAATTTCAAATTAATAGCTTTGCTACCTCTAGGTACTATTATTTATTCTGTGGCTTTGCACAAAACGTATAATGTATAACCGTAAGGTATGTCTACACCAAAAAACATTTTTGTTTAATTTTTGTCTGTCTGTCTGTCTATTTGTTCTGAGTTCTGACGACCGCAACGGGAGGATTTAGACCGAACCTTTTCTGGCAGATAGCTGATGTTATAAGGAGTAACCATAGACTAATGATTAGTCTCGCTGGGCGCTCTACTAGACCGAGCCGACGTGCTTGTCAAATACACACTAAATACTAAGCCGAGGTCGGCTTACACGAGCCAGTCATATTGAAAGCTTTATGACAGTTGTGCATCCCGAATATTTTATTACATTTTAGTTAAAATTGGAAACAAAATGCCATGTTGTGTAGTGAAACTATGTAAAAACAATTCGGCAAGAAATAAGAAGGACACAGGGATCACATATCATCAGTAATTATCGTATAAATTCGAAAAGAGATGTTTGATTTTGGGCCAGTTCTATGTACACTACATAGGTAAATAGGAAAAAAATATGGGAATATCATAAAAATACGAAAAAATTAATTTGAGAAAGGGTACATGTGTACAAAAATGATTATTTGAAGAGTTTTTTATTGCGAGAACACTATTTTTAGGGCGGCCATGACAGTTGTTTTGACTTGACTTTTGACGTAGTAGACAGTTTTACGAAGAGACGTCGTCTTGAATACCATACGTCTTTCTTTGTCAAAAGTCATGTCATTGACAAAATGACATTCTTTAGTTAATTTTGATCTGATCCGCCATGTTTTATTTTACTTTGTGTTGCTCTCCTTGACGAAGTTAATTTAAATGTACATGGAAACGAAGTGAAATTAAACAAAATAAAGAATAGGAAACGGTTACTATATTATGTAGCTATATTTACATATACTGTACGTAGGGCTGGCCCAGGCCTCATACATTTCTTGAACATCGCTTTTCAACATAAAATTACGTAAACTCAAAACGCCATTCAGTGTTGCCGCGTATTGTAAGAATCAAGTTCCCCGTAGTTGATAATTTTATGATGTGATTTTATAATCGTCATTGTATTTATTATAATCTAATAAGCTACAATGAAATAAATTATATCCTTGGTATTTCATTTACCTTACTTATTTAATTTTAATGTGATTCTTCAGGATTCTTCCCATGAAACTAAATAACTACTTATTCGAAAAATACAGATCAAAAATACGAAAAAAAAAATAAAACGTCACAGTCTTACTAATATTAAAAATGTAAAAGTTTGTGAGGATGTATGGATGTATGGATGGATGTTTGTTACTCTTTTACGCAAAAACTACTAAACGGGTTTTGATGAAATTTGGTATGGTAGTAGTTTAGGCTCTGGATTTTATGCCGAAAAAGTACAGTGTTCCCGCGGGATATTCGATAGTATATTTACGCGGGCGGAACCGCGGGCAACAGCTAGTTAAATATTATATTATTACTAGATGTTGCACGCGATCCCGTGTAACCGTACATTTTTCCGCGATAAAAAGTGGTGGAAATGCTTCCCCGTGGTCTAATCTATAATATCTGTACCAAATTTTATCACAATCGGTCCAGTAGTTTCGGAGCCTATTCAATGCAAACAAACAAACTTTTTCTCTTTATTATATTAGTATAGATGTGTAATATTATTATCGTACTATCTGCCTCGATGCACGTTATTTTGTCTTGATTAATAAATAAATAAAAATTAGACCTAATCATTTGTTTACATAATATAACCTACCATTTTTCTAAAGAAGAATTCGAGTGGAGCCGCGTCAAAAGCTAGTTTTAACTTACCTGAATTTATAACCAATAACTTAAGTAATAGACTAGAGCAGTGTTTTTCAACCTTTTTCATGATGCGACCCCCCTTGTATGGAAAAATATTTCGCGACCCCCCGACCCTTTGCTTTTTTATCATGTATGTATGTGTATGTTACAGTGTTACAAATATTCATTTCATACGACGTTTTTATGCGTCTCCATAATTAGGATTCGGATATAAGTACATAATATAGTACGTCAAACACATTACATATTTTACAATTACATACATCGATGATATCGATGATCGATTTATGAGTATATCGTTTTGTTAAAATTATCTTACTTAATAAATCAATCTTTTTAATCTACATTAGTTTTTTACTAAAGTTCTCTCTACTTCCGGCGACCCCCCTACAGAAGCTTCGCGACCCCCCAGGGGGTCGCGACCCACAGATTGAAAAACACTGGACTAGAGCATAAGATATTTTTCCCGTCAAATCAGGCAAAAGTTGAGTAGGTGGCATCACAATTTTTCACGCACACTAGAATTTGTCACATGTAAGTCAATTGTCACTTTACACACTACAATAATTTGTGGCCGCATTCACAAGGTGTCATCTCAAGTCATTCTATGTGAGTGCTCTATCTAGTTGAGCGCCCATCGAGACTAATCATTCATCTATGGGAGTAACTTAAGCTATTTATCTAAGGTTCCGTTTCCATTAATAGATCCACGCAAACGAAGCAGTGAGCACCAGGTAGTTGTAGGTAGGTAAATAAAATAAAACTCAAATCTATTGGTTTTTTGTAAGTAGTTTACCGCTGACAATGTTAAAATTATATTTCATCAATTTAAAATAGGTATGCTTGTGTGTATTACGTTCTCTAATTATGTAAGTTACATCATATTGTCACTTTATGGTCATGAATAGGTAATGATGCAATACGCTGGATAAACTATGTATAATTTTGCATCATCTTTTGTTTGAAAAAACTCTTACCTAATGTTAATGTCAAGCCTTTACCTGCGACTTCGTTCGTAAAATCAGTTGTTCGTAACTGTCGTTCAGTACTTATATGATGTAGCCGGCCGGTTTCAATAATAATTAATAACCTATCTGCCGATGGCTGTGTTCGGCGGAAAAAAGCGCTAAGAAAAAAGTAAAAATTCCAAACAAGAAAGTATCTACATGTACTTACCTAATAAAACTTATTATCTAAATAATTTCCCTTTTACATTCTGATAAAAATTCAACTATTTCTCTACTCAACTTTCTTAATTTTGAAGTCGGTGCCAGCCCAAACAATATCCTACACTATTTTATAGAACTCACATTCGAAACTGCAGAGAAGTAGGTACTTAGTTGAAATTTTAGCCAAGTTGATGATGATGATGATGATTACTGTAAACGTAACATAATGCAGTATACTTGCAGGTCTTTAAGCAATGCCGAAATTCCCAAACGCGTATCTTTAAAAACTGAAGAGTTCTGTAGTAACTATTAACACAAGCATATGCTACCAAAAAATTAGATTTCGCACCAAGGTATACCCTGGGCCCAAAAGCACTGATCAGCTTTTGTGCTTTTGGATCCAGGGTATACCTTGGTGCGAAATCTAATTTTTGGTAGCATATGCTTGTGTTACTAGTTACTACAGAAAAAGTCAAAATCACTATACTTATTATGTGTCCATCTAATTTTCGAGGAGTTCCCTCGATTTCTAATGGAACGATACCTAATGAAAGCTTGGCGCGTATTCAATTATGCATTAAGACGTATATCGTATTAATAACAACTTAACAAAATAATATATTATCACTAAAAAGGGTGAAATAAAACTTAATTTCGTAATAAGTAAATAATTGCCCTTTCTAATAATTATTAGAAAATAAGTTTTATTTCATACTTTTTTGTGTATTTTTACTTTGGAAGTCGGTTTAATTTTTTTAAAAAATAATAATTTCACCCTTTTTAGTGATATATTTTGTTAATTGTTACTAGTAATACGTCTTAAACAATGCCGAAATTTCCAAACGCATATCTTTAAAGACTGAGGAGTTCTGTACAGTGCTTTTGGATCCGGGGTATACCTTGGTACAATATCTTATTTTTTGGTAGCATGTGCTTGTGTTACTTCAGTAAAGTCAAAATCACTATATGTGTCGATATAAATTTCGAGGAGTTCCCTAGATTCCTCATGGATCGCATCGTCAGGTTTCCACTTTAGTGACTGAAGGACCATTTCGAATTAAATCCTTTACAACAACAAAAGAATTTTGCAAATAGGTCCATAAACGGCAAAGTAATGTTCCAAGATCTCCGTGTTAGTGTAAAAGTACCTTTTATATCATTATAATGTGATGTATGGTGTGATAGTGGTGGTGATGATGATGATTACTCTAATTGATATGGTGGCATATGCTTGCAGTTTTTTAAACAACGCCGAAATCCTCAAACATGTATCTATAAGGAGTCAGAAGTTCTGTTCTGTACTTTTGGATCCAGGGTATACCTTGAAGCAAATTCTTACTTTTTGGTAGCATATGCTTGGACTACTTCAGAAAAAGTCGAAATCGTCATAATATGTGTCCGTATAAATTTCGAGGAGTTCCCTCGATTCCTCATGGATGATGGATCCCATCATCAGGTCACCTCTTTTTTAAAAACGGGACCAACTTGGGATTATACCCTTTACATCAAAAAAAATTTGAAAATCGGTCCACAGACGGCGAAATTATTGTTGAACATACAAAAAAAATATATATCCCTACAGCCGAACCGCCTCCTTTTTTGGAAGTCGGTTAAAAATAATAATTGAACCCATAGCTTGGGTTTGGATTATATATAATTGGCATTTTCCGGATGTTTCCAGATGGGGACTTATTAAATACTAAAGGGCTTCACACACAGCAGCTATAATGTATATTAATGTACATTACATCCCGGGATGTATAGCTTTAAATTATCTTAATGTATCACACACACAACAGGTAATGTAATTCATTTCATTGGCATACGTCATTGACACACTCTCCAGCTGCTAAAGTGTTATAAAGAGTGTTCTTATTTTTAATGTTATAATACTATGGACCCGTCAACTGTGCTGTGTGTGTCTGTCTATCACAGAAACTTTTTGAACATCCTTTTCGAAGAGAGATATACGGAGATGTATTGAGATGTATTGAGATGTATTAAGATGTATCGAAATATAAATGTATATTTTCGTATCGCTCTGTATTTTAAGATTCGAAGATGTAAAAATATACATTATAGCTGTCGTGTGTGGTCACCTGACGATTTATATGAAAAGATGTAATGAGATGTATCGTGCTATAATGTACATCTTTACATTATAGCTGCTGTGTGTGAAGCCCTTAACCCTATTACGTAAATTATTATAGTAGGTATATTTTACCCGGGCTATTTTTACGAATCTAATGACATTTGAATTTTGACACCTCGTTCATTAAAATCAGATCATTAGGTACTTCAGGCGCTTTGGGGGACAAACATATTTACATAGAACATAGACTGCCAAAATCATTACCTTTCTTTATGGATTCGCCGACCGCCGTAGTCGGGTAAAAATAATTGTACGCAAAGTGTATGCAATATACAAAAAGAACTGAAATCCCACCCAAAAACGTTCATGTATAATGATGCCAAGACGAGACGACCAGCAGTCAAAAATATAGTAGGTACCTACCTATAATCATATTTTGTTAGCAAACTTACCTAAAACCTGTTGCAAATGGGCAGGTAAGCCTACTAAAAATAAATATACATATTTTTATACTACATAATAGGGGATCGGACTACATCTAAAATATTTAGTTTCATTAATATATTCAGAAATTTTGAAGCATTACTACTTGGTAAATGTAAAAAAAAATATTATTTGATGTGTAGTTTACTAATTAAATAAATTTAAAGAGTACCAAAAAAATTAATTTTTTTTACGAAATTGGTAAACAAAACCTACATCATTAGTTTAGTTTACATCATACAAAAACATTAATTATGGTAAGTATGAACTTAAACGCACAAACATCGAAGATATTTACAAATATGTTCATACGGCCGTATACTTCATACACCTTAACCTACAAGTGACGTCACTTGTAGGTCGACTTTAGTATGGAGCGTTTCAACGCGACTTGCGAAATTTTGTATACAAATCGCTGTACCTTTGAAAATAATTACTTTTGATATACGGTTTCATCTGAGAAGTTACTCATATTCACTTACGCAATAAAAAAAATATGTCCGCTTGCCTATTATGTATTAATGTTCTTTGAAAGGTATCTTAAGGTTCAGATTTCCAATACAGTATAACTTACCTTATCCTTCATGCTTCACTTAACAGCAAGTATAAACAGTTCATAGATCGTGGGACAATGTTAATAATAAGTAATAACATAAGGTAATCGATACTAATAGGTAATTACCATAGACGTTACATATATTATAGACGAAGCATGTTGAGTTTTTGGGGCCATTTTGGTGAATTCAAGATAGCTGACATTTGAGGTAGAGTAAAAACCAAGATGGCGTAATTTTTTCTTCTATAAAGATTTGTTCTGTCAGATGTACTACCGACAAAGTTCCCGCTCGACCTTTGCACTAGGATGCCTCAAAATATTTAAACACAAAGGAAGTAACCGCAACGACTGCAGACGAGGTTATACTACGTATTTACACGTGAGTATGTTTGCAAGCCCACTATTCAACGGCGTTGTTGAGCGATTTTCATCTTATGCCTGGTCAAGCGGGAACTTGTTCGGTAGTACGTCATATAATATCTTTAGTTTTGAAATCTTTGGTAATTACATAATAATAAAAAATATTAGGTATACCTGATATCTATGTCAGTTACTACGAGAAACTTTCTTAGTTATTGATTAATAGAATAACAAATAATCTGATAGCGCGGAAGGCTATCGCTTTAGTCAGTCTTTAATAATAATTATATTTATTTGCTTTAAAACATGGTTACATGAGTTGTTACAATTATTTTATAGTACAACATGTTTTGCTATTACAATAGCGTGCAAAATAAAACAAAAATTAAGACAATTATGTACAAATTCTCGTCATAATATTTTATAAAGATTATTAGAATTTTTTAGACATAAAATTTTATACTTAATTTATAATTTATCTTACATAATATATTTGAAATTGGCATATTATTCTACTATTACACAATATTATAATTAAAATGAATTATTTTAAAATTCCTTTACATTCTTTGATTAATAATATTATATATCTATGTTTACACGATATTATTTTATTGATGATGATATTATTATATGATTTTATTTTATAAAAATTCTGACAAGCTATCCACTCAAATAATTTTGAACATTCTGGTGCTAAGTGATTTAAGAGCTTTTGGTATTCTACGTGTACTTAAATATATTTATACACCTTTAATTAAATTTGACTATTTTAGGGTTGTCGCTTACTATTGCCTGTGGGGATCCCTTCTACTGCGAGAACTTATCTCATCAGCTGTCATAAATAAATATTTATGTTTCCAAAGTCCATACGAATATGCATATTTCGAAAAACTAAAGAGATGGTAGTGGTAACAAGCCCAATTCCTAAAAGCAGGTCGACAAAATTCATCTGGTTTCAGCCCACAGATTGCTGTAATGCATGTTTTTTGTGCCTTGAATGCTTTGTCGCAGTCGCACAGTGTTTTATAAACCCAAAAAAGTGACATCGTTTTTTTATTGCAGTTCTTTAAAGATTAGATCAAAAGAAATGCGAGAGTAGAATTCCCGATTTTCTAGTGTGCCTAAATCCGGAGATAGAGGCCTTCGAAAATGCAAAAATTTTCACCCGGATTTACGAATAAAAATTAATTAAAAATAATTGGTGCATATTAGCATCAAGTGGATTTTTTCATCGATGAAGACATTAAAGACGCACATAACTCAGTTACAAAATTTATTTTAAGTTTATTAGAAAATATTTTACAATCATTTTTAACATTTTAGATTTTATTTAATAACTCGAATAGTCCGCAAAATCGACACTTCTTTCTAATTTATAAATATAGGTATTAACTTGGTCTACACACATAAAAAAAAATCATAGGTCGATCTCGTGAACTAACAGAGTTATGACGATTATACGTACACCCGGCGTATTACCAGGTCGGATTGAAGTTAGGGTTGTCAAAGAGCAATGCCGATTTTGTAGTCTTTTCGTTTTCGGGCGGCCATAAATCAAACATTGATTTTGGTTTTAGACTGATTTAAGAAATCAAATTCGAGTTATTAAATAAAATCTAAAATGTTAAAAATGATTGTAAAATATTTTCTAATACCTAAACTTAAAATAAATTTTGTAACTGAATTATGTGCGTCTTTAATGTCTTCATCGACGAAATAAATCGACTTGATGCTAATATGCACCAGTAATTTTTAATTAATTTTTATCTGTAAATCCGGGTGAAAATTTCGCATTTTCGAAGGCTTCTATCTCCGGATTTAGGCACACTAGAAAATCGGGAATTCTACTCTAGCATTTCTTTTGATCTAATCTTTAAAAAACTGCAATAAAAAAACGATGTCACTTTTTTGGGTTTATACAACACTGTGAGTCGGTGCTGTTGCCCCACATTGTTAGACCATAACGCAGAAGCGACTCTACATAATATGTACGATAGGACAATATGGCGGTTTTTTTTATTGGTCAAATATTTAATATGTTTTAGAGCGTATACAAATTTATTTATGCTAGAAGTCAGTTCACCTATTTGCTGTTTCCAATCAATATTTTCGTCAATTATTATAAGTCCCAAAAATTATGCATGACTTACTGCCTTTATTTTTGGTATATTGAGTTTTATGTCACTTTTTGTCGAAAATTCAATAAAAATGTGACTTCTGTGTGAAATAAAGTATTTTAAATATATTTTGCGACAATTGTATTGCAAAATAAATAGATGTGCATATAAATTTATGTAGTAATAGTATGAAATTACCTAATAAATGTCCATTGTTTTTTTGTATAGGAAACGAACCACCTCAAGTATGTGATTTATTAAATTGTATATAATTTGATCGTCCGTAAGACCCCCCTCAGCAATGCTGGCGCCGCCGCCGCGCTGCTCGCGCCACCACGCCCAAGGAACGCGGGTTAGTCTAAAATATAAAAGTTGTAAAAGCTTCTTGATACGTGAAAAATATCAAAATAATTAAATAATAATATTATGCGGAACACTTGATGTTTTTTTACACTTGATGTTTTACATTATCGATAAGATTGACCGATATGTTTTTTAATGTAAACTTCTAAATTCTATTATGTAAAACAGCTAATGCCGGTACCGGTATAACTAATAATAATGATAATTTTATTTTTACTTCAAATTATTTCTACATAATTAATTTTAAATTAATTGTTGCCATGGAAAAATTGCTAGGTATATATAAGTATATTGTAAGACTATTTAGCAATTTGCTGTATAGAGTAAATTAACGTAGCTAGTTATTTTTAGGGTTACGTAGTACCTAGAAGGATTAAGGAAGTTAGAGTTCGGTACAAGGAAGGGAACCCTTATTATATCGCTCTGTCCGTTCGTCCGTTCCATATCTGTCCTTTCGCCCTCCTAACTTCTGTAATCTTATCTTTATATATTTCTCCTGTGCGTGTGTTTTGCAAATCTTGCAAATAAATGAATTTGAATTTGAATCTTATTGTTCTTGTGTATCTTGTTTTAATTTATTCTAAATGGCTGGATCGATTTTAATGAAAAATGTTGTGTGCCTTCAGGTGGAATCAGGAATAGTTTAGATTTGCAATTGGACCCGGTAGGTGTCGCTGCTGTCAGTACGTCAACAAATTTAATTCTAAGGCGGTGCGAAGTTTGCCGGGACAGCAGTTTGTTATATAAAAATCAATGTCTGTCCATATGTCCTTTAAAGAGTCGTAAACTTGCATTTGATCATGTGATTATCTGTAGCAAGTTGTTGTGCAGAGAGAAGGTTAATTGATATTTTTTTTATATTGAAAAAGGTGTAGGAGTAGGTGTTGAAGTAGGTGTAGGATTAGGTGTAGGAGTCTGTGTAGGAGCAAATGTAGGTGTAGGAGTAGGTGTAGTCATTTATTCATTTCAGTTCATATTTAAGACACAACAACGTTTGTCGGGGTCAGCTAGTCTTCTTCTTGTCTTATCTTCTTTGTTGTTTTCTTTCTTCTTTTTATCTTCTCTTTCTCTTCTTTCTTCTTATATATAATAAAAAAATGCTGTTCGTTAGTCTCGCCAAAACTCGAGAACGACTGGACCGATTTTGCTAATTTTGACCTTTAAATAATCGTATCAGTTCAGGGAAGGTTTAAACGGTGAAAAAATTCAGTGGCAGAGCAACGTTTGTCAGGACAGCTAGTTATTAATATAAATGGATACTGTACAGTGATGATGTTATTTTCGACAGGAAAAGATAGAATATTTTTGTTATTGTAACAGTAATAATTGTTATTATTATTGTTATTGGTATAATTTGTAATTTATTCGCTAGATAAAGTGGTCGTAGCAACCGAGTCATAATATTTTGATGTTATTGGAGTTTGACACGCAGCGGCCGCATCATATTTGTTTTGCAATGCATATGATGTTCATTGAAATAATAAACAATTTTATCTTTTACGCAATTCTGACCTATTTATCTTATCTCCACTTAAAAACTATCCTACCTCCTTAACGTCACTGTCAGGTCCCATGTCTAAAGCAAGTTCTACTCATTGACTGTGCAATGGTTTTGCTGGGACTTGAGATGTTATTTTCGACAACTTAAAACTAACCGGCGAATATTGAAATGATACTATTAAAATAAGTGTGTCCCATGCTTTCCTCGTCATTGCAGCTAGTAGACTAGACAGAATAACTCGCCTGTGAGCGTCATGTGCAAAGGGCTACCTTTGCACACACGCCGCAGCCGAATTTTATCTAGATTTTTGTATGGATATACCTATTGAGACGAAAAGTACAATTAACTATTATTATTCATTAATGAATAACATAGATATATAATATTAATAATGAATAATGTATATTATTTAAAATAAACTAGATAAAGTTGGGGGTAAAACCCAGTGCCTAGATAAGTAGGTATTATTATTTAAGGCCTCATCGGAGTTTCATTAATCATTACCTCATATAATGTTTTTTTTTACAATACAAAACATGCGATAACCCTGCACTGGACATAACTCTTATTTTGACAACTTGTAGATGAATGTGTAAAAATTTCCTTTTGTAAATATCATGACAAAGATATCTATTGTTTTTATAAGGTTTTTACACAGAATACAGAAATCATCCAGAAGCTGTCAACACGCTTGAAAGTGAGGCCGTCACAACCACTCCAATTTGGAATGGTTATCCCCTCTTTTTAATATTATATATCTATGGGTTATCCACACATAATATGTTACCACAGAATAACGAAATATTTTACCCAACTTTTTTCAATTAATTTTTATTGGATACCTAATTTTCGTAACATAACAACGCGATTTGTTTTGTAAGTGTAAAGAGTAAAAATTAAAAAGTGCGGGCGGGGCGGTATTTCGCAATGCTTTTGGACACAGTGCGCTGCATACAAATGTGATCGAACACTCATTCTGCATGTTCTGTATTCTGCGGGTTTTTATGATGTAAGCGGTTTATGGAATGTGAAAGATACCTAATTGACACTCATTGACAATTGTATGATTTACTTAAACTTTTTGTACTTACAAAAATATTTTTTTGTATAAGATAAAAATAAAAAACCAAAAACTTGGCTATTTGAATTTTTCACATAAATTTTGAGGTTATGTGCAAAAAATGTACTAAATACATTGACGTATATTATAGACGACACATGTTGAGGCAAAAAGTGTCTCCAGTAAAATGGCCCCAATTTTTAAATTTTGGGGCCATTTTGAAATTCGAAGTATGGTGAAAACAAGATGGCTGACATTTGAGTTATGGTTAAAACCAAGATGGCGTAACTTTTTCTTCTATGATAAATCTTTGACTAAATACAAACGTTGAAGAATTTTTTTTACCTACAACTTTGCCATATTTTGACTTTTCTCCATAGGACTTGTAGTTTTTCCGGAAATCGAGATAAACCGTTTTCTACCCTTAAAAACTCACCCCCTTATACTTCCCGACCTCAAATCGCCCGTAAATTATTTTTTATTTTATTTTTGTAATATTCTCTTCCTTTTCCAATAGGTTTCATTCCAGGAGGATCAATTCTTTTCACTTTTGACCATTTTCAAAGGTGAACGCCCTAGTCTAGTTAGCGTTTTGCTAAAATAAAACAGGTGCAAGTCGGACTCGCGCACCGTGGGTTCCGTACAAACTTGTAATAAAAAATAATGATTCACGGTTTATGCATAAGGTTTATGTTTATGATTTTTTTTTATATTTGAGTTGATTGAATGAAAGATAGATTGCGGTTTACGATTTATGACGTTGTGGGAAACGTGTGGTGGGCCCCAAAGGGAGATCTCCGACCGAGCGAGGTGGTATGCTCGGTCAGGCCGAAGCCCACTTGTAATCATTTCAGCTGTCGTATATATACTTTCCGAGCTCAGAAACTTCGATAGCGCGATTCAGGACTGTGCGCTGATTGGTCCGCCACATCACTCCCCCCCGAAGACCGGAGGTCGAACCGTTTTGATGAGTCTGCACACGGGGTCACCAATGTGGGAAACGTGTGGTGGGCCCCAAAGGGAGATCTCCGACCGAGCGAGGTGGTATGCTCGGTCAGGCCGAAGCCCACTTGTAATCATTTCAGCTGTCGTATATATACTTTCCGAGCTCAGAAACTTCGATAGCGCGATTCAGGACTGTGCGCTGATTGGTCCGCCACAACGTATTAAAAAAAACACTTACTACATCACGTTCAAACCAATTTTCGGTGGATGTTTGCATACATACATACATATAATCACGCCTCTTTCCTGTAGGGGTAGGCAGAGACCACTTCTTTCCACTTGCTACGATCCTTACATACTTGTTTCGCTTCGTCCACTTATATTATTCCCTTCATACATGCTCTTCGGTTTAGGGTACTCTTGACCTGGCCTTTTTTCAAGACGTCCTTGATTTGGTCTCGAAACGTCCGCCTAGGTCTACCCCTCAACACTTCCATTCGCACTCGCCTTATACACTTATTTCGTCAATCATTCTTCATTAATTCTCTCGTCATGGCCAAACCATCTCAGCATACCCTTCTCAATTTTTGTCACTACATCTTCTTTCAGACCACAACGTTTCCTTATCTCACTATTTCTTATCCTGTCACTCAGTTTAATACTTCTGAACGCTCTCATCTCCACTTCATTTATTCTGCTTTCATGTTTCTTCTGCCATACCCAACTTTCACTTCCGTACATGAGTGTCGGAACCAACACCCCCTCAGTTTGCATGGTAATGTACATTATATTTTTTTTTCAGTTGTATCATTCTCTTATTTTAGAAGTTACACACATTTTACCAATTTAGAAGTGTCTCTCGCGCAAACTATGCAGTTTAAAAAAAAGGATAATAGAAATCTCAATATTATTTTTGAAGACCTATTCATAAATACACAGAGGGTTTGATGAATGAAATCTTAATGCGGTTCACAGAAAACATATACTTAGGTACTTACTAAGTTTCAACAGTATAGTTCTTATAGTTTCGGAAAAAAGTGGCTGTGACATACGGACGGACAGACAGACAGACATGATGAATCTATAAGGGTTCCGTTTTTTGCCATTTGGCTACGGAACCCTAAAAAACACACACACAATCTCGAAAAGGTTGGTCATGCCTGCTTTAGAATATACTGTTTTCTTTATTCTAGAACTGTAGAAAAATAAAATCAAACCTCTCGACCATTCTTTGTTAGAGAAATGCATGTAAAATGTAGAACTTTTCCTTGTTATGACTGATTTACCAAATGTATAGCTAAAAGCTAAGATTGACGGACGATAGTGGAGTAGAGCGGCAGTAAACAAAATGACGCACTGATAACACATAGAGCTAGCTATCATTGACGATCTGTGGGTTTATTCACCGCCCGGCACCCTACGTCACGCCTCGGGTCGCCTCGTACGATGATACATGAAAATAAACTGAGAGCTTACTACAAATAGGTTAGACGACTGATTTTTTTATAAGTGAATAGTGCTAATTATGAATAAACGAATAATAATAGAGCAGTGAAAAATAAGACAGTTTACAAAAGGAACAGTATACATAATAAAAATAAATATTTTACTACCAGTGATAACTAAGGATACGTTATTCTCTTTTTAGTATTATATTATAACACATATGTTTACTACCGTATCTATTGTAGAGCAGGTATGCCGGTTTACCCACTAAAACTGAACCTGCGGATTGTCATCAGCCGCTATAATGGGAAGTGTCCCGGATCTGTCTAACACAGGACACCCCCCGCGACCAGCCGGTCTACCTCTATAGGGACCGGACTTCCACCACAATTATGGGCCACTCCGACAACCTGGAGTGTCCCCCTCGACGCCGGGACTAGCCAAGCCGGGGAGGTTCCCATCCTCTCCCGGAGCCCCGGTTGGACAGGAGACTATTGGAGGAGGTTCGCATAGCGACGCCTCCTCGCTCCCGTCCTACGCCGGCGGAGAACGGAACAGAGGATGGATCGTTCTCTCTGTCCCGCTCCGCGGCCTCTTTCTGCGAAATGATGGCTTCGCAGAAAGAGACCGCCGCCTGCCAGGCCTCATCGCTCTCGAGCATGCAGCGCACCACACTCAAGAGCGAGAGGTCCCGCCCAAGCACTGCCACGAGATCGTGGCGCTGCACGGCCCATCTGTCGCACACCTCTAAGGTGTGCTGGGCCGTGTCCTCCGCAGCGCCACATTGGTGGCAGGCTGGCGTTGGCTCCCTCCTGGCTACCTTACACAGGTACGCACCGAAGCAGCCATGCCCGGTGAGCACCTGTGTAAGGCGGAATATACAGTATACCTTTTTTTTTTTTTTTGTTTCCGGAGGGGAAAATGCATTACGCATACCACCCAGGCGCAGGGGCCACCCGAGTGGTGATGTGGGACTCCCGTATAGGCTAATGAGACCCACGGTATACCCACTAAAAACCACCCCCCACCTTCCTCCTCGCCGCCCTGTGACGGGGCCACGGGAACACATCCGCGACCCCGCCGGCGGCAGCCGCCCACTAGCGGCTCCATCCAAGGCCCGAAAGCCCCAGGCGCACCAGATGGTAAGGTGCGCCTTCCTCCTCGGCCTTCACCAGTACTGTAGCAGACTCCCCCCGAGTCTGCTACTAGGAGTCCACGGATACCAGCCTCCACAACCGGTACCCGGTGGCAGATCTGGTATATGGTTCTGCCACCGACCACTGCTCGGCCGCAGAGGATAGGGCAAGCGGCGCACCGTAATACCAACTTGCCTCTTCCTCTGCGGCCCCACCAATGCCGTTAACCGTACGGAACGGCCCCGCCAGAGCGCAGGGGGGTAGGGAGAGTGGCACAACACTACCACGCCTCTCCCCCTGCGATCCCTCCACGGCCGCAGAAGATAGGGAGTACGGCGCACCGTAATACCAGCACTCCTCTTCTTCTGCGGTCCCACCTCCTAGCGCGTCCGCAACGGACTCCTCCAGCCCGCTGGGAGCGCCCTCCTCGGGCCAGCCGTTGGAAAACAAGCCGGCCCTGGTTGCCTCTTCGCTTCACCGTGGGTGTCCAATCCACGGTTACTAAGCCCCACCGCCACGACAAGGCGTGCAACCATCGGGGGGAATATACAGTATACCTCTTCTATTATACCCCAATATGGAACAACCATAACATACCATAAATCTATCTTATATATTTATATAAAAGAAAGTCGTGTTAGTTACACTTTTTATAACTCAGGAACGGGTAAACTGATTTGGCTTAAAATTGGTGAGGAAGTATCTTAAAATCAGGAGAAGGACATAGGATACTTTTTATCCCGTTCCCGCGGGACTCAAAATTCGAGAACGGCTGGACCGGTTTGGCTAATTTTGGTCTTGAAATAATTGTGGAATATCAGGGAAGGGTTTAAACGGTGAGAAATGTTAGAAAAGGTGTAGGTTGTAGGAGTAGGTGTAGCAGTAGGTGTAGTTATTTATTCATTTTAGTTCATATTTAAGACAGAACAACGTGTGTCGGGACAGCTAGTTGTAAATAATTGTAACGGTCTTTAAGTTTTTAATTTTTGTAGAACATATTTTTATCGTAAAATGTGTGTATAAATCTACAACACATACAAAATTAAAATTGCCTCAAACACACAGGTCTTGACTAGCCCCCGCTACTGAGCAACGCGCGGTCTGCAGTTCCGTGTATACAGGATAAGTTGCCAGGTTGCCACAAATAGGTAGTAGCTCTCGGGCTATTATGTATTAGTTATTACGAATGCTGCGAGAATATAACAACAATACATCATGCCCGATCATAATATTATGTTGATATCGGCCCATTATTTTTGTTATTCCAAACTGACGACATTTGCAATCATTGATGTCATCTTCGATTGACGATTTAGGAGTATTTTCAAATACGAAATACGTTTATCTGGAAATGATATTATCTTGTTTTTCATAAGTAGTTTGTTTTCCTTTTAAATTTTATTATAAAAAACCGGCCAAGTGCGAGTCGGACTCGCGCACCGAGGGTTCCGTACAAACTTGTAATATAATATAGTGGTTCACGGTTTATGCATAAGGTAAAATAATTTATTAAATTAAATATTTTTTATTATCTTTATATTTCAGTTGATTGAATGAAAGGTAAATTGCAATTTACGATTTATGACGTATTAAAAAAAACTATTTATTAGATCTCGTTCAAACCAATTTTTGGTGGAAGTTTGCATGGCAATATAAGTACATCATACATTTTTTTTAGTTTTACCATTCTATTATTTTAGAAGTTACGGGGGGGACACATTTTACCACTTTGGAAGTATCTCTCGCGCAAACTATTCAGTGTAGAAAAAAAATATAATAGAAACCTCAATTTATCATTTTTGAAGACCTATCCATAGAATATGCCCACACCAACACCCACACGTATGGGTTTGATGAAAAAAAAATTGAGTTTCAGTTCTAAGTATTCTAAGTGTACCCCCAATTTTTTTTTTCTATTTTTGTGTGAAAATCTTAATGCAGTTCACAGAATTCATCTACATACCAAGTTTCAACAGTATAATATAGTTCTTATAGTTTCGGAAAAAAGTGGTTGTGACATAAGACGTATCTAATGATACTCTATAGGGTGAGAAAAAAATCAACCCCAATTTACAGGTAGAGCAATGGGACGCCAAAAAAAAAATTCCTGATTTTATTTCAGCACTTTGTCGACGTGGTAAGTAGGTACAAATTTCCATGCAAAGTTTCATCTTTCTATCACCATCCGTTTGGACTTTGGACGGTAAGCCGAAGACGGCGGACAAAATATTGAAACCATGTAAAGAGTTCCGAGACGTGAACGACGGAACCCTAAAAACGAAGGCTCCATCGCTCTGATACCGGAACCCCATAAAGGTATCCAATTGCACGCGCGCAGCTATTTTGGTCATTAATAGTTCCAAACAACTAGGTTATGCCCCGAAAGCAGTAAGTGTTTTGTGAAATTGCGTCATCTTTTAAGGGAACGTTACGGGTAAATGGCTGGGTGTTTATAAAACTAAAAATAATAAAAATATGGTTTTCTTTGCTTAAGTAATATGATACGGTATGAGTATGATAAATAATAGGCGTGTTTTGTTACCACATTATAATATTATATCTACGAGGAAAACTTCATTAATAATGCCGACTTGTGATGATACACATTTGACGTATGGATAAATTATAATACTTATGTTATCAAAGGTAGGTACAATTATTTGTGCATTTAAACGCTGACCTTTAATCAATGAGAAACTAGTCATTGCAACGCGAAATTACTTTATTCGTTTGCACCCCTTACATTTCAAGTATGTAGAGTGCAAACCATGTGCAAACAATATAATATGTATTATTATTTATTACATAATATCGTCTATTGTAATTTGTACACAATATAGTGTCATTTCATAACACCAAAGTACTCCTAAACGAACCAATCCAATTAAAATACTTAATGTTTTATTGATAGAGCTATCGCTTTGAAATACTTTTAAACCTTGGCTCCTCAATATAACCTTGAACTATTTTCAAAAATTAAACGCAATTTATCGATTATAAATCTTCAATATTTAGTTTTAACGATATGATAATATTCATCATTTTATTTCAATTTGGGATTTATTCGCTAAAAACAAAACATGTAGGCTACACGAAGTACCGTAAGCAAGCATTTTAGCCCTTTAAAAATAAAATCCTACTAATATTATAAATGTGAAAGTTTGTGAGGATGTAATGATGGACGGATGGATGTTTGTTACTCTTTCACGCCAAAAGTACTGAACGGATTTTGATGAAATTTGGTATCTTAGTAGTTTAGGCTCTAGTTTTAAACATAGGCTACTTTTTATCCCGAAAAGATACAGTGTTCGCGAGGGATACTGTATTTACGCGGGCGGAGCCATGGGCAACAGCTAGTAACATAATAATGCTACTTCAATCTATCATGTAGAGACGCAATGATAATTATCATCGCGTCTCTACTTCTTTAGATAAATAATAAATTATAATTTTTTATTTATCTAACGAAGTTATTAGTACAAAAGTGGAATATCAACCTTGTTATTAACAACATGATAAACGAATTTGAAATAACGGTGAAGAGCTTTCGAATTAAAAGATAGGGAAATTAAAATGGTTCTGGCTACAGTACTAAAAGGTAATGTAGAGTTTGGCGTGGCGTGGTCTGTGCGACCGCGGGCGCAAGATAACAGCGCTGTTACATCAGACAACGGCGCGTGCGCACGCCGGTATATAAACTCCGCTGCCCCGAACTCGCCACTCATTCACAAATCGCAAGTAATAGATGAACCTAGTCGAAATTAGTTTGTGGCAATGATCTACGCTCACATGCATTTGCTTGAAATATTTGACTCCAAACACAAATACGAACAGTGGTGGCACAGTGATAATTGGTGTGACAATCGTTCCCCGGATTTCGAGCATCAGCAGAGATAGTACAGATTGCGATCGAGTGACTCGATTAAAAGGTAAATAAACATAATTAAGCCTTTATGAATGAACGTAGTAATCGATTATCTTATCTCCTATCATTCATAAGTCGGTCATTCATTAAGCTCCGTTTCTATTAAAATTTAATCACTCAAAGATTGCCAAGTAGTTCAAACAATTTATTTGCGTCACTACCTTTATCGCTGGATAGCGTAATAACAACAGTTTTCTCATCAAGTTGAAAAGTCGCCAAGCTAGAAATACTTGTGATACCGCTATTGACGACCGGAGCTTAAGCTGTAAACACATTTTTGAATATCAAACATTTGAATAACTTATTATTCATTTCTTTTTCAGTTCTGAAAAAAATTGAAGACATACTGAAAGTCGTATCGAAGAGTATTCGAGAAGAATCTTCTGAATCAAAAAGAAAAATGGCGGCAGTACAATCACCGACTGAAATTAAACTTTCGTCTCCGATACCGGTGAAACAAGATTCGGAGATCAACCTGATGGCCTTCACGATGGCGGCGCTCCGCATCGTGAACCCGTGGGCGGTGGAGCCCCGGGACAAGTGGGCGGACCGCGTGGAGCCCGGGACGGACGAGGCCAAGGACCGCGTCATCACCCTGGCCGAGGTATCCATGCACGATACCATCGACGACTGCTGGGTGGTCATCTACGACCGCGTCTACGACATCACCACCTTCTTTGATGAGGTAACTACAGCTCTATATATTTCGTATTACAAAGCACCTAGGTACTCAACTATAATATTGTTTCTAGAAATAAATGTTGAATAATTTACATACTACCTACCTAAATAATTTTAATTTACATAATTATTATCCAAGTTATTAATACTTAAAATATTTTTCTTTGTTGCTAACGAGTTGTTTCTTACTTTATAGCACCCCGGTGGAGCTGAAATAATGCTGGAGTACGCAGGGCGGGACGCGAGCACGGCCTTCCGCAGTTCTGGACACTCCAAGATGGCGACCAAAGCCCTAGACCGGTTCACCGTCGGCGAGCTGCCCATGCACGAGCGCATGTACCGCCGCCCCGGAGGCATCAAGCTTAGCGACATGCCGGAGTGATCAGTGATCCAACAGTACTTAGTATCTAGTAGTTTATGTCAAAGTATACTGGTGAAAGCCAAAAATACTGTAAGGTATTTCGAAGCTCGCTTTTATAAAGCGAGCCGGACGTATTAGCATTAATCTGCCTATTAGCATTTAAAACTAGTTTTACGTGTACCTAGTTGCTAGGTAGTTTTGTTTGTGTCGCATTCCTTATCTATACCCTCTCGGGTTGTGCTAAAGTATTTAATATAGAATTAATTGTTAACCTCGGACCATCATGTCGAAGATAAGATATACGTGCAGAGTCTCTGGTAATTTATTTATGAATAAAGAATTATTGATAATCAATTTTCTTCTTTTATTATATTTTCCTCATGAAACCTTCAGTTTTCAACAATAACATTTAAAAGCAATAAGCTTACACAAATACCTAATATATAATCTCTTATTATGATCAAAAGAATAATAATAATTACTGTGCACCTGTTCATATTCATAACAATTATTCACTAATGAAATATCATTAGGTAGTGAATAATTATTGTTATTAATTTCTTTGTATTTAATAATACCTACGTAGTTAGCATAACTTGTAGGTGTTGTTAAAGACCAATGAGTGTCAATTACTTTTGTAAATCTTCACTGCTTAGTACTTATAAGCAGGCACCAATTCATAACAATTATTCACTAATGAAATATCATTAGGTTTAATGAAATATCATTAGGTAGTGAATAATTATTGTTATTAATTTCTTTGTATTTAATAATACCTACGTAGTTAGCATAACTTGTAGGTGTTGTTAAAGACCAATGAGTGTCAATTACTTTGGTAAATCTTCACTGCTTAGTACCTACTTATAAGCAGGCACCAATTCATAACAATTATTCACTAATGAAATATCATTAGGTTTAATGAAATTCATGGTGATTCTTAATTAAAACAAGCTAATATTACGTTATACAATTATGGTATCGTGCTCTGTACCTGGATGTGACGTTACAAGACGAAATAATCCGAATCAACACACTTTTTATAGGTAAATACAATATAATCAATGGAATTTTTCGAACCACATTCTGCTTAATTTCGTCTACTAATCGGATCAGAAAAAGATTTTATCGATATAATTTTATTTCCCACGTATATATTCCAGTATATTTTGTGATTTTAAGCTAAATTCGAATTTTAAGCTAATTTCGAAGTTCGCCGTCGAAATTATCGAATGCATCTTGTCTACAGGCCCTGGTTTCATCACGATTGATCTTATAAAGAAGCCCGTCTACTGATAAATTATCGATAGTGAGAAGTTTTATCGAAAACAACACTATTTCGAACTCACACATAGACATCCACTAATACAAGTACATATATTTTTTTGTCATGCCTCCAAGTTGCCTTTGTGTATCTTGTACATTCTATATTTATGATTTATTCTGTGGCAGGACCGACTTTTTACATGCCCATCCGACACATGGATCATCTTTCTTGTCAGACAATCAGGTGATCAGCCTGCATTGTCCTAACCAAACTTGGAAACAACATTTTTTTGTTGTTCCCTTGTGGGAATCGAACCCACGACCTCCGAGTCGAGAGCCAATGCTTCATCGTTAGAGCGTCCGTATAATAATATAGGTACTTGAGATCTGAATATATTCCAGTATATTTTGTGATTTTAAGCTAAATTCGAATTTTAAGCTAATTTCGAAGTTCGCCGTCGAAATTATCGAATGCATCTTGTCTACAGGCCCTGGTTTCATCACGATTGATCTTATAAAGAAGCCCGTCTACTGATAAATTATCGATAGTGAGAAGTTTTATCGAAAACAACACTATTTCGAACTCACACATAGACATCCACTAATACAAGTACATATATTTTTTTGTCATGCCTCCAAGTTGCCTTTGTGTATCTTGTACATTCTATATTTATGATTTATTCTGTGGCAGGACCGACTTTTTACATGCCCATCCGACACATGGATCATCTTTCTTGTCAGACAATCAGGTGATCAGCCTGCATTGTCCTAACCAAACTTGGAAACAACATTTTTTTGTTGTTCCCTTGTGGGAATCGAACCCACGACCTCCGAGTCGAGAGCCAATGCTTCATCGTTAGAGCGTCCGTATAATAATATAGGTACTTGAGATCTGAAAAAGTCTCATTGGTACACGCCACAACCTGGGATTCGAACCTGCACTCTCTCGAGTGCGAATCAAACGGTCTACCCACTAGGCTACGGAGCTTGCTTATAAGAAAACAAATGTAATATATTTAATATTTTAATGATGATTAAATTTGTTACGAGTAGATTGTACAATTAGCTGAGGACTAATATCGGCTTAATCACTTCACAAAATTACAACTGATCGTTTAACTATTAAAATTATATATCTTAGGATCTACCTACAACTAGGTACTCGCCGTTCCCTGGATTAGTTTGGAAACTGCCGTATCACTATTAAAAGGTTTTTTTTTTAAATACTTACCCCTTCTCTGTTTTCAATTTGTCTTTTTGGTTCGTCGCCTGTTTTAGCTTATTAAATATTTCAGTCTTATTATATAAGATACTAGCTGTTGCCCGCGGCTCCGCCCGCGTAAATATAGTTTTTTCGCGGTCGTGGATAAAAAATAGATAAAAACAATCCTTGATGCGGATTATACAGGGTTATTTTTTCACCAGTACAATAAATCAACATACGTTATAATTGTCAAAAATAAAAAATACTAGCGATTTTTGTTACTACCCCTTTAGAACAAAAAAACAAAGTTATCAATCCCCGAACTTATCCGGTAAACTAATACAAAATGTGGATACGTTACGCATCTATCGATGCTTTGTTGCCAACTCGTGCGCCGCCCGGCCGATCGCTTATATCCTCCAGGAAGTATTCCTGTATATCATGCTAAAATTTCAGCTCGATCGGTGCCGAACTTTTTGAGTTTTTGAAGCGTACACAAACTAACATAACATTTTTATATATAAGACTTGTACTTTGTGTTCAGTACCTACTAGTAAATTCAAAAAATAAAATAATTTATAAAGTAGATATTTTCGAGCGCGGTTGACCCATGGCACAAACAGAAAAGCAAGACCGGAGTGACCCGTCAGGCGAGGACGCGACGGTCTCAAATATATCCAGGATTAAAAAGCAAATATCGATCGCATTGTGTTTAATTACGAATGAGTGTGAATACCGGGAAATCTAACACTTCAGAGAAGCTGCTTTGTTGTTGCGGGTCTTCGTTGCGGGCCTATCGATATGATCGATATGATCGATATTGCGTATTGCGGGATGATCGCTTACCGTTAAGAATATAGGTAGTACGACAGCTCTTTTATCCCTTAGTTTAGGGCCTTTTTACGCTAGGATTTGTCCCTTATAGGCTTATAGGCTAGCCGCACACGTGCAATATTATTGACAGAATAAAATTGTCAATACTAGTCAATACATACAAAAAAAACGGCAATATGGCCCGCACACAAGGAATATTATTGTCAATATGAGCATTATTGACAATAATATTGCACGTGTGCGGCCAGCCATTGAGCGCGTACGTATCAGCCTGTTTTCAATAACGTATATGCATACCTAATGCAATGTTATATTATACGTATGTAGCGTTTTGACAATGACCTTATGTCTGTCTATAATTAATGCAAAAATTACTACATACTTAGGTATTATGTAAGATTTAGAAAATTATTCTCAAAACTTGATTTAGAATGCTTTAATGCATAACAAAATAAAAGAACGCAGTACCAGGCGTTAGTTTATTTTGTTACTAAGACATTATTATTACTCGTAAAGCGCCTATTAGACTACGCATTATTCAGCATACGTTATTCAGTCTGTCTAATGGCCACTTGCGCAGATCTGAACCTCATTTCTCGTATTTAACGTAGAGTTTCATTTTACTTTGATTGTATTATATATAGTACTAGCGACCCGCCCCAGCTTCGCACGGGTACAATACTGATACTAATACTACAGAATGTCTTTAAACCTCTAACAAAACGGGCGAAATCTAGTCAAAACAAACAGAAACAAATTAATATAGGTACCTACTAAAACTCAATGAAATAAGTAGGTGGGTATACTTTTATCGTATGAAATACCATAGATCTAAACTCCCCCCGCACGCGCCTTGGTGACGCCTACTTCGCAACGGGCCGTGCAGCAGAAATCGTAATATTTTAATTTCGCCATAACTTCAAAACCACACGTCCAATTTCAATCATTCAAAGACCAAATATTATCTACATAAACTGTCCTTAGTGATGAAATAATTTATTTTGATAAGGATTAATAGCATGAGTAAAATAAACGCGTTTAAATGTAGTCCAAAAAAATTCAAGATTTCTAAATAAAAAAATGGTTGTTGTGCCTCACTCGACATAGAAAGGTATAGTGTGTCGCGGACTTTTTTGTAGATATTTATAAGATCTACAATTAATTAGAACATTTTATGGTTCTATCTTTTATAGTTTAGGCAGCGTACGCAAAATAAGTAACTTTTCTGGTTGATTTTTTACACCTTGTGTCCGAAAAACCCAAATATTTTACGGAACCCTTTTTTTTTTTCAAAATAAAATATAGCCTATGTTACTCGTGGATAATGTAGCTTTCGAATGGTGAAGGAATTTTTGAAATCGGTCCAGTACTTTGAGCCTATTCATTACAAACAAACAAACAAACAAACATACAAACAAAGTTTTCCTCTTTATAATATTAGTGTAGATATATTGAAGCGACTTGATATCATAAACTGATTTTGAAGTTTGGACCAATCAAAACGCGTTTGACGCTAGTTTAAGGTTTACAAGAATACCTGTTTGGCAGTTTTAGCGTATCGCGTATCGGGACTTGATTGTAATTGTATTATTGCAGGTTTTATTTAGCAGAATTTACCCTCTTGCTCATTCACACGCAAGACGTCGACGTCGGCGATTGTAATGGCACTTTCGAAGCCTCCAAAAGATTATCGAAGCACTCACTGCAATCAGCTTGACCGCTAATTTAAAGCGAAAGGAGAGAAAAACATGGGTGAATATTTGTTTATAAGAAACTTTGGAGAGAAATTGTCGAGTATGCTGAACGTTTTGGACCCTCGGATTTGAGAAACTGCCTTACGAGTATATACATAATTATACTCCCTTCGAACACGAGTGCAGACTGAACGGTCTAACTTTTGTTACACCACTAGATATTTAGACTCTAAGACACTAAGCGTCGCCGAGCCCGATCTTGCTGTCTGAATTCAGAGTAAGATAGTCTTACTCTTATTAAACCTACTTCCACTACGACTGTCTGTATAAGTTGTATAACGCGTGTCTAATAGACACTTAAGTACGGGAGGAGAGGGACAATTGATCCTCACGGTGACTTGGTACAATCTGGTTTTAAAGTGACTATTCGGTAGTGGGTAGGTATACGATACCAGCATTTTTTTTCACTAGGCGGCCCTGTCTTTAGTTTTAGTAGATAAATTAGTATTTTTTTCACTAATATTCTGTTGGTTGTCGCCGATTCTATGTTGCAACTTGTAGCCAGATAAATTCCACGTACTCCAGTGTTTTTTTATTTTATATAAGAACTACACCTATCAAGGATATTAGGGTTAAAAAACAAAAGTAGAGATCAGGTGACATAGTTTTCCCTACCTATAATAATAATAATAAATTAATAAATTATGTAAGTTTCTTATTTATTTATTATGTATATTTATTAAAACATAACGGTGCACATTGTGGAATCTTAAATAGTTTATCATGTTATTAACTGACACTTATGATCCTTATTAAATAAACTAGCTTTAACTTGTTTTAAACGTCCCAATAGACGAAACGACACAATATGGAAGGTCACATGCACTAAAGCGGTACTTACTAGATTTTAGATGACATCCGGCATCCCCTTAGATAAGTAGAGATGCTTTGTTGAGCTTCGGATTAACAAGTTTCTAATATTATGTATGTGAGTTTTACAAATTATTCTATATGAGATACTGGGGCACATGTTCCCTCCTTTTGTTTTTTAAAACTTATTTCCTACATAATACATATACAGGATGTATTCAGACTTCTTACACACCTGTATAATAGCTGCTATTAAAAAATTGGCACTGAAATACGGGGAATTTATCTGGAAATAAGAATCTGCAACAACCAACAAATATAAAAAAAATACAAATTTACCTCCTAAACCTAAAACTAAAGACTGTCTCCTAGACTTGACCCCTATTACTAGGCACTTAAAAAGTTTTAACGTTGATATTATAACCTTTATTTTGTCCTTATTAGACCACTAAAAGCTTAAATTACTATTATTGTATTAACATGCACTGTTTTAACATTATTTTTACCATAATCAGAACCTTAATTCTCATATTTAAAGTACACTTAATTTTACTTTGTTTGGATTGAAAGTGTAGCGACAAGTTACTATGAACGGATTTATGACGTTTCGACCAATCAGAGCGCGTTTCACGTTGGTTTAACGTTCATAAAAACACATTTTGAGAGTGTAAGCGTATCGGGATTTGATTGTAATTGTATTAATGCAGGTATTATTTAGCAGAATTAAATACTTAGAATACTCAGAATAAAAACTTACAAAATAAAAGTTGATTGCAACAAAAATCATTTATCGTCCACCATTTAAAAAACCGACCAAGTGCGAGTCGGACTCGCGTACCGAAGGTTCCATACAAACTTGTAATAAAAATAATGGCTCACGGTTTATGCATAAAGTTTATGTTTATCAAATTAAATGTTTTTTTTTAGAGTCAATTGAATGAAAGGTAAATTGTGTTAAAAAAAACTACTTACTAGATCTCGTTCAAACCAATTTTCGGTGGTAGTTTGCATGATAATGTACATCATATATTTTTTTTTAATATTATCATTCTCTTATTTTAGAAGTTACAGGGGGGGGACACATTTTACCACTTTGGAAGTGTCTCTCGCGCAAACAATTCAGTTTAGAAAAAAATATAATAGAAACCTCAATATCATTTGTGAAGACCTATCCATAGATACCCCACACGTATGGGTTTGATGAAAAAAAATTCACAGACAGACATAACGAATCCATAAGGGTTTCGTTTTTTTTCATTTGGCTACGGAACTCTACAAAGTGTCTATCTGACGATTCTACTCATTTGGAAAATTATTCCTATATATAATAGGTAGCTTCCTATTAAACGATTGAATATGATTTTATTTTTTACTTCAGTTTGCAGGTCGACTACATATAAAACACTCAGTGTTTTTTATACCTAAAATACTGATCCAAATTTTTGTAACCTATACAATAAACCTACCTCATAAAGCGTTTAATATCTACTTTATTTGCTATGTAACACCTAAAAAATGCAGTTTACTCACCTGGTCTGCCTGCCTGGAACACAGTGACGAGTGGCGCGGTTCTGCACTGGCGCGGTAGGCAGCAGCGAGCCGCATGTGTTAGAATATTGGTATTTTTATAGTAATATACCTTTAAAATAAATTTCATTCAAAAGCTAAATTTATCATTTTTATACTTTGACAGTTATGTCACAATATCATTTTATTATTTCCTGTTTTACAATCTACAGTTTAAAATTTAATAATAGTTAAATAATTGATCTAAATTATGAAGTGATTTAATGGCCATTGGAAACATCTTTTGTATAACAATTTTAGTAAATTCCATAATCAACCTTACTTCCTGTTGGCGCCATTTTATCCTTATAAAAGGTTGGTCCGCCATTTTTAAAAGTTAGTCTTGGCGAAGCTGTGAGATTGATCGTTCAATATATTAAAGATAAGTAAACCTATTTTATAAGTAGTGGCTAAATTATTATGTATATATGTCTTATGTGATTTTGATGATTTTTATTATTATAATGTTAAAATGTTAATGATGTTAGTTAATACTTATTTTTAGTAATTTAATTGAATAATTACTTTGTTTTGAATATTTAGAATTCTATTCTGGAATTACATTTTAAATAAGTTTATCGAAGTGTTGGTATTTAATGTAAATGGTTTGATTTGCTATACTTATCTCGTACAGATATAAAATACCAACTTATCAAAGAATATTATAATAACTATTTTTATTGTGATTAAATTTGTTATAACACGTACGGTAATTAAAATACCAATTAGTTATTATAGACTATGATAATCAGTATTTCTTTATTTGTATCTTTATTTGCCTATTACCTACATTTGGTTAGTTTTTGATAAAAGGTAATTTTAGTTGATAAATTAGGTTGTGATTTGAAACTATCAGTGTTTACTATTATAATAAGGAAAACTTTTATACAATAAAACTATTTAGCAATGTTTTTATTATTTTTACTTAGTATCCTTTTGGTAGTAGCTATTCTGGTCATTCTGAATTATCTTTAGTTTTTATTCCCTTATCTTCATCATATTTGACACATGCAAACGGGCGCCATAGTCATCGCTTGACACACTGCACCCACTTACATCATAATATACCAAAACGTTCATTATGGTAAGTATGAACGTAAACGCACAAATATCGGAGATATTTACAAATATGTTCCTGTGGCCGTAGCTGTAACGTCAGGCCCAAGTTAAAGTGTATGTACGACTTTAGTATGGAGCGTTTTCACGGGACTTGCGAAATTTTGTAAACAAATCGCTGTACCTTTGAAAATATTGAGTTTTGATATACTGTTTCTTCTGAGAAGTTACTTATATTTAAGAGTACTATCCATTTCTGCAATAAAAAAAAATCAGTCGTCTAGCCTATTAAGGTGGATGACAGCTGTGGATGGATGAGAGTTGCCCGAGACGCGATAACTAGTGCTCATTAGGGGAGAACTCAGTAGACGGCAGCAGGTGCATTTAGAGTTGTACCTGCATTCTTACCTATTTGTAATTAAATTTCTTAAAATGGTAAAACAATTGCTTACCAGGGGACTGTTTTAGCTTACAACCGAGACAATAGTTCACTAGCAAACTAGGTATTGGTACTAAAAAATAGGAAGATTGCTTACTTAACTTTGCACCAGAATGAACTTCACACTGATTGCATTCCGTTTCACGATGTTAACGTTTCGTGCCAAGAAAAAAAAATACTTAAGCGCGGTTTTCAAAATTTATCAGGGGACTGTTTAAAAAACTTGAGGACAGCGTTCACATATAGATTTATTAATTAAATTTTTATGGTAAATGTATAATTGTGATTCATAAAGATGCTTACTGTTTTTTTAAAGCGTTTTAACATTTATTATTCAGTTAGCAACGCCAAAAAAGAAACAATATTAGTCACAAGACTTGTAATTTGGGAAAAGGGACCTACCAGGGGACTGTGTTTTGAGGTGTTTGAGGTTAATTTTGTCAAATACTTTATTAAATTACTGAATTATCTGTGGCGCGGCAAGAATACCTATTTCTTTGTCGTTATGCGTACAAAAAACTGAGAAATATTTGAATTTACTATATAAAATTTGCTTAGGACAACGATTTTCCATTTAGTAGAGAAATGCCTTATCTGTCACGGCTAGCCGGTAGAAGCTCTACCCTTTTCTAGGTACCTACCTGGGACCACATACATATTAAATATCACATTTAAGCGCGAAACACTTAGATCTTGTTTTGAAAATGAGCAAAAAAAGCTGTTCAATGTTTGATAAACAAAGCTGATACACCACTCTCCCAGGTAACTTCGATAAAAAAGCATTTTTTTGTTGCTAGTTGGTGTTGCTAGGGGCCATATACTGAAACATGTTGTCCTTGTCATTATTCTAAGTTGAGACAGTGACAGCACGTAACTTTTTAGGGTTCCGTAGCCAAATGGCAAAAATCGGAACCCTTATGGATTCGTCATCTCTGTCCGTCTGTCCGTCCGTATGTCACAGCTTTTTTAATTTGAGTATTCAGCCTTAATAAACGTAAGGCTTGCTTATTGTTGCTTTAACTTTTGTTATGCGATTGTGAAAAAAAACGAAAATAGAAGCTACTAAGTATCTTCACTAATAATAGTGTTTATCATAAATAAGCGATTAACGTCAGAGCCAAACCCATTTTAATCAAAATTATATAGCGAACAATAAACACAGATATCATACGATATAGTTTACATTTCAAGTCTTCATGAACCCGGCTTCAACGACCTCGTTGTACAAACAAAAGAATATTTTTTTAAACTTTTTCGCCTTTATCCGTTATCTTTCTCTAACATTCTAGTAGGCAGAGATGTACAAAATACCCTGTATAAAGTATCTGAAATACAAAATGGAAGATACTTTTAAATTAAATATTGCAGATACCAGAACCTCAATTCTCGTATTTAAAGAAGATAATTTACAGTCAATTTTACTTTGTTTGGATTGAAAGTGTAGCGTCATGTTACGATGAACGGATTTTATGACGTTTCGACGAATCAGAGCGCATTTCACGTTGGTTTAACGTTCTTATAAACACCTTTAACTGTGGGAGAGCCACGCTTTGGCATGAATGGGCCGGCTCGACCGGGTAAATACCACGACCTCACAGAAAACCGGCGTGAAATAACGCTTGCGTTGTGTTTCGCCGAGTGAGTGAGGTTACCGGAGGCCCATGGGGGGGATTGGGGATTTTAAGGATCAGGAACGCAAGTCGCAGCACCAGAGGAGTTACAAGTGTAACTCCTCTGTTGCTGCGAGTGTCCATGGGCGGCGGAAATCGCTTACCATCAGGCGATGCGTCTGCTCGTTTCCTGGTTCATTACATAAAAAAACCTATTGGGAGTATAAGTGTATCGGGACTTGATTGTAATTGTATTAATGCAGGCTTTATTTAGCAGAATTGCCCCTCAGATACAAAATACTTTCGAGAGTGGTATCTGAAATACAAGATACAAAATCCTTTCTAAATAAGTAATAGGTTGGGGAAAAAGTCTTTTCGCATTATAGTTTGTATGAACTTGTCATAAAATATCTTGGGCTATACCAATTGTATCTGGCTGATTTTGGTATCATTAAAAAGTTTTAATTTTACAGAAGACAATTCCAAATTCAAATTAGGTAAATTGGAGATTTTCATTTGTTTTTCTTATTGTTAAAATAAGTGATTCTTATGAAGAATTTCGATACATTTTAAAATTTTATTACAAAAAAGGTAAAAATGCAACACAAGCCGCGAAAAAAAATTGTGATGTTCATGGACCTAATGCAGTATCTGTGAGAGTAGCGCAAATTTGGTTTAAGCGTTTTCAATCCGGAAATTTTGATATCAAAGATGCACGTCGCTCTGGTCGCCCTGTTACGGACAAAACTGTTGCCATTTTTGAAAAAGTGGAGCAAGATCGGCATATTAGTAGTTACGATGTAGCTGAAGAACTGGGGATTGACCACAAAACGGTTTTGGCGGATTTGAAAAAAGCTGGGTACACAAAAAAGCTCGATATTTGGGTGCCTCATGAGCTCACTGAAAAAAACCTAATGAACCGTGTACTCATTTGTGATTCTTTATTACGACGTAATGAAACCGAACCATTTTTGAAGAAGCTGATAACTGGTGATGAAAAGTGGATCACGTACGACAAGAACGTGCGAAAAAGATCGTGGTCAAAGGCCGGTCAGGCTTCACAGACTGTGGCGAAACCCGGGTTAACTCGCAACAAGGTGATGCTGTGTGTGTGGTGGGATTGGAAGGGCATTATTCATTATGAGCTGTTACCGCCAGGCAGGACCATCAATTCTGAACTGTACTGCGAACAACTGATGAGATTAAAGCAAGAAGTTGAGAGAAAGCGGCCGGAATTAATCAACAGAAGGGGTGTGGTTTTTCACCATGATAACGCTAGACCTCACACATCTTTAGCCACTCAGAAAAAATTACGGGAGTTTGGCTGGGAGGTGTTTATGCATCCGCCGTATAGTCCTGACCTTGCACCTTCAGATTTCCACCTGTTTCGGTCGCTGCAGAATTCCTTAGGCAGTGTCAGGTTGACATCACAAGAGGACTGCCAAAACCACTTGTCGCAGTTTTTTCATCAGAAGCCCCAAAAATTTTATAGCAATGGGATCATGTACCTACCAACAAGATGGCAAAAAGTTATCGAACAAAATGGTACCTATATACTTTAGTCACTTGTAAATAAACTTTATAAAAAAACCTTTTGAATTTTTATATAAAATGCGAAGAAACTTTTTCCCCAACCTAATATTTTAAATACAAAATGAAAATACGTATTTTGTATCTTGTGTCTGTATTTCAAATATTTGTATCTTAGATCAGTCACATCACTGAGAGTAGGGTAGGAAAACGTTGGAACTATATATACCGAGTAACTTTCGCTTTCTGTGTGGTTTCATTATCATTGCAAGTTCTTTGTCGCTATTGCCTATTCAATTCCAAAATAGGGAGTAAGTTAAGTTAAAATCTTCATGATAAAAACTCTTTTATGCATTTCTTTATACATAATATATTACTGTGCAATTTGTATTATGTACAAAGTTGTCTGAGGCTTTACCTCTATATCAATTTTGCTTCTTCCCATCAAGTACCAAGATTGACTTACGCCATTCTCACACAGCCAAAAGGCAGGTAGGTACTCATACTTTCTTTCCAGATCTGTAACAAAAAAGTCCTATTATTATACAACGCATTTGATTACTTTTCTTAAAACAGCTGGATTCTTTTTGGTATTGAAAAGATATGTGGCTCTGCAGATTTTGATAGTGTGTTACTATGTGTCAATTGTTTTGGTCCATAGGGATTTATCAAATAGAAACCCGCAAAATTAGATACATTTTTGCTCGCTCGCTTTCAATATATTTTTCTATTTCTAATATTTAGTAGTCTATGGTCTATTTTGCGCTGTTGATCATTCCGAAGAATAAACCCTTTCAGATAGGTATTTGTTACAAACCAGTAAGTACAATTTAAAAATATTATGCTACAAAATTAGAGATATGTGCTTGCTCGCTACACACGCTCGCTTTCAACGTACAAAATATAATATTATCATCTATACTAATATTATAAAGCTGAAGAGTTTGTTTGTTTAAACACGCTAATCTCAGGAACTACTGGTTCAAATTTAAAAATTCTTTTTGTGTTGGATAGTCCATTTATCGAGGAAGGCTTTAGGCTATATAGCATCATGTTAAGCTCAATACGAGCGGAGCACCAATCAAGAATGTTTCAAAATCGGGGTTTTTTTCCGTTTGAGAGCTTTCGCTGCGTACGCTGCGGAAATGGTTAAAGTTTCGCTAAAATTATGTATAAAAGAATTGTTTCCCTTTAAAAGTTCAAAAAAAAGTCCGCGACTTTATGTGTGTCTTTGTCTATCTTTGAATGTCTATCTTTTAAGGTTGGCTCACAATAACTTTTTTATGCTATTGGTTAGCATTGGTTTGTTCTAAAATTAAGCATTATTTGTGAGGGTGTTTTCTTAAAGAACAACAAAGGTAAGTTTACACGCGAATGCTCCAGGTGAGGAAGCACCCTTAAGCAGTGACGGATTAAGACTACTTGATGCCCTAAGCAATCCACACCTGTGGGCCCCCCTGTCCGTATGTCAACTATAAACGGTCTTTAAACCTTTTCCGCCTAAAACATTATTTTTTTGTAAAATAAGATGATGAGATGTAACGTACCTTAGAAGTGGAGTAATTGCGACAACAATAAAAACCAAAGCATAATTTATTTATTTAATGAAATGCGCCTTTTAGTTTCGGGGGGGGGGGGGGGGGGGGGATGATGAACTTAATTTTATAATATGTTCTTTAAGCCAAACGAGCGAGCGAAGCGAGCGAGCAAATTTTTTTTTCCCATTTTACAGGTCAAAATCTGTTCAAACGTTAAACTAAAACACTAAATATCGGATGAAATTCAGAAAAATACCATACAAATATAACCAGCTGAAACAGAATATCGGTACTAAAATAATTAAATATATTTTTCATGTGAAACGCGAGCGAGCGAAGCGAGCGAGCAAAATTTTTTCCCATTTAATAGATTAAATCTGTTTAAACTTTAAACCCTAAAAGACTAAAAATATGATGATTTTATAATTTCAATTAAAGTAAAATTTGCGTAATTTTTTATGTTGCAAAATAGATGACAAAATTAAGTTAGGTTTGTTATATAATACTTATTTCACACTTTTTTCGTCGTACATAATTGCAAAATTTTGTGATCAGTGACGTGCCCAAAATATTGTGCTATACGTTCGAGGCACGAAGTATACAATATAATATGTATACTTCGTGTTCGAGGTAATCTATGCTTCGTGGTTCGAGGATTCGATGGCACGCGTGCCATAGGTTCACGATTCCAGTTTTAGGCTATTGATTTTATTGTTTTTTTTTTTGGTACAACAGTCTTTTAGGGTTTAAAGTTTAAAAAGATTTTAACAGACAAAGGAGTAAAAAACATTTGCTCGCATTCTCAGTTTGAACGCATTTAACATAAACACATACTAGTACAAATTAGTATCAAAGCTCCGTTTTAGGCTGCTGATTTTTTTTTTCTAAAATATCGTTCTCCTTTTTTTCATTTTTTAATATTTAAAAAGAACGTCCCAAAGAACATAAAACGCGCGAATTTTCAAATTAGGCCTAGAAGCTTTTTTGATGTATTTTTTGGTGACGTGAGAGTAAGACACGATGCCCTAAGGACGGATTTTTTTTTTGTGCTTATTCTGGTGCCCCCCCAGACGTGATGCCCTAGGCAATTGCTTAATTTGATTAAGGGTTAATCCGTCACTGCCCTTAAGCTAATCAAATCTCATTGAAGGTACGCGCAAATTATGCCTGACCGCAGCGTGCCGGGGCGGAACACATACCTTAACAGGGCCGGATTTAATATTAGTGCCGCCCTGGGCACTGAAGGAAATGCCGCCCTATCAGTGTAATTTTACTTAAAATTGTAGTTTTTGTCAGTTATTCTAACTATCCCATCCACATATTACGTCACGCAAAATTTCGACTTTTTGAACTTTCCAAATTTTGCCGCTCTACAAAATTTGCCGCCCTGGGCACTAGCCCCGACTGCCCCTAGTGTAAATCCACCACGCATACCTAAATCCGCTCAAATCGCTTTCATACAATTTGTATGAAGTAGGTACACCGTGTCGGGCCGCAGCGGCTCGAATTATTGCAAAATTATAATTCGACCAAGTGGCAAGTAAATCTGCTATTTACTTTATGCGACAATTATTATGAGTTGATAGAATTTAGTACGAAGTATATACCAGGAGTCCGAACGGTATAGGCTTTTCCATAGTATTCATGTACACAATAATAAACCCAGATCTTAGTTCTCTTGTCTGGCTGCGCTAGAATTTTGGACGAACCGATGCTATTGTGGCGGACCAATCAGCGCAAAGTTTTGAATCGAATCGGTACTTCTTGAAAAATGGCGCGCTCTACCGGCAAAAAATCTGTCCCCTAAATTGAGACCATTATTTTAACATTACGTTGGGATTCCTAGTATCTATACTTACTTTGTGGAATTTAGGATTCTTTTTATACTACGCATTTTGACAGAAGATCTTTGTTTACAAAAATTACTGCATCTTGTCATTGCATCATTCTTTACAAGTCCTTTTAGATTTTAATTATTGAATCTAATAATAATTAGAAAGAGACAGAACAGTGATCAGGTACATCTCGACCGTCCTTGTTCTCATTAAAGGGTAAAACATGAGTTCAATGTCAAACATAAGCTCATAATAAACAAAGATACGTACAGATGTTTATAACTGAAGTCAGAGGCAGTTCGAGTGAAGCGTATATAGATTACGAGCGCAACGAACATGAACGCTGCCGTCGCCTTTATCGTGCACTCCCGGGGCAGTTCGCACTTAGCTACCTTCACTTCGTCGAGGGTTACACTTATCTGCAAACATAAATTGTATCTTGACTTTGACTTATTTTATAATGTGCAATATTGCTCTCGTTTTTGCTTGATAAAAAGTCAAGGCAAAATCATCCATTATGTATAACAATCATCGATTATTATTTAATAACTATAATATTACGAATGATGAGCATTACATAATGAGTATTATATAAATTACATAATTTTTAAAGACCTCTGTGGCTCAGTGGTTAGCACCTTGGCATTCAAGCCGGTCTTTTTAGTGCGTTGCTTAGGTATATGTATTTTTTGCAGTCGGGTTCTTTTATTTTTTTAATTAATAGGTTGGGGAAAGTCTTTTCGCATTATAGTATGTATGAACTTGTCATAAAATATCTTGGGCTATACCAATTGTATCTGGCTGATTTTGGTATCATTAAAAAGTTTTAATTTTACAGAAGACAATTCCAAATTCAAATTAGGTAAATTTGAGATTTTCATTTGTTTTTCTTATTGTTAAAATGAGTGATTCTTATGAAGAATTTCGATACATTTTAAAATTTTATTACAAAAAAGGTAAAAATGCAACACAAGCCGCGAAAAAAATTTGTGATGTTTATGGACCTAATGCAGTATCTGTGAGAGTAGCGCAAATTTGGTTTAAGCGTTTTCAATCCGGAAATTTTGATATCAAAGATGCACGTCGCTCTGGTCGCCCTGTTACGGACAAAACTGTTGCCATTTTTGAAAAAGTGGAGCAAGATCGGCATATTAGTAGTTACGATGTAGCTGAAGAACTGGAGATTGACCACAAAACGGTTTTGGCGCATTTGAAAAAAGCTGGGTACACAAAAAAGCTCGATATTTGGGTGCCTCATGAGCTCACTGAAAGAAACCTAATGAACCGTGTACTCATTTGTGATTCTTTATTACGACGTAATGAAACCGAACCATTTTTGAAGAAGCTGATAACTGGTGATGAAAAGTGGATCACGTACGACAAGAACGTGCGAAAAAGATCGTGGTCAAAGGCCGGTCAGGCTTCACAGACTGTGGCGAAACCCGGGTTAACTCGCAACAAGGTGATGCTGTGTGTGTGGTGGGATTGGAAGGGCATTATTCATTATGAGCTGTTACCGCCAGGCAGGACCATCAATTCTGAACTGTACCGCGAACAACTGATGAGATTAAAGCAAGATGTTGAGAGAAAGCGGCCGGAATTAATCAACAGAAGGGGTGTGGTTTTTCACCATGATAACGCTAGACCTCACACATCTTTAGCCACTCAGAAAAAATTACGGGAGTTTGGCTGGGAGGTGTTAATGCATCCGCCGTATAGTCCTGACCTTGCACCTTCAGATTTCCACCTGTTTCGGTCGCTGCAGAATTCCTTAGGCAGTGTCAGGTTGACATCACAAGAGGACTGCCAAAACCACTTGTCGCAGTTTTTTCATCAGAAGCCCCAAAAATTTTATAGCAATGGGATCATGTACCTACCAACAAGATGGCAAAAAGTTATCGAACAAAATGGCACCTATATACTTTAGTCACTTGTAAATAAACTTTATAAAAAAACCTTTTGAATTTTTATATAAAATGCGAAGAAACTTTTTCCCCAACCTAATATTTATTTTATTTCAGTCTTTTCAGTTGCTTTTGAATTGTAGTTATCTATGCAGGCGGGTTTTTGTTTTTTATTATTATTATTTATCGTTATATTTAATATAAAACTGCAAGTTATATACATATTTAGAATCAGTGTTTAAAATCCTTCATTTTGATACCCCACTCGATATGCTTGGTAGATATTTTTTTTTTTACCTCACAATATGGCGTCAAACATCCGCCATTTTTTTTTTTTAATGTCACCTATCTAAGAACACTTGGGCTATTAAGACGAATCTAACGATACCTCAAATGTGAAAATCCGTTTAGCGGTTCTGAAGATACAAGGTAATAAAGAATATTACATACATACATACAAGATACGCGCCAAACACATAACCCTCCCCGGCAGTAGGGTAAAAAATGTCTATGTACTAATACTATGTTCTGTTGACCGAAATAAAAACGTTTTATTTCATTTTATTTCTTTCATAATAAAAATCTTAAATATGTGTATATAATAGGTTGGGGAAAAAGTCTTTTCGCATTATAGTATGTATGAACTTGTCATAAAATATCTTGGGCTATACCAATTGTATCTGGCTGATTTTGGTATCATTAAAAAGTTTTAATTTTACAGAAGACAATTCCAAATTCAAATTAGGTAAATTTGAGATTTTCATTTGTTTTTCTTATTGTTAAAATGAGTGATTCTTATGAAGAATTTCGATACATTTTAAAATTTTATTACAAAAAAGGTAAAAATGCAACACAAGCCGCGAAAAAAATTTGTGATGTTTATGGACCTAATGCAGTATCTGTGAGAGTAGCGCAAATTTGGTTTAAGCGTTTTCAATCCGGAAATTTTGATATCAAAGATGCACGTCGCTCTGGTCGCCCTGTTACGGACAAAACTGTTGCCATTTTTGAAAAAGTGGAGCAAGATCGGCATATTAGTAGTTACGATGTAGCTGAAGAACTGGGGATTGACCACAAAACGGTTTTGGCGCATTTGAAAAAAGCTGGGTACACAAAAAAGCTCGATATTTGGGTGCCTCATGAGCTCACTGAAAGAAACCTAATGAACCGTGTACTCATTTGTGATTCTTTATTACGACGTAATGAAACCGAACCATTTTTGAAGAAGCTGATAACTGGTGATGAAAAGTGGATCACGTACGACAAGAACGTGCGAAAAAGATCGTGGTCAAAGGCCGGTCAGGCTTCACAGACTGTGGCGAAACCCGGGTTAACTCGCAACAAGGTGATGCTGTGTGTGTGGTGGGATTGGAAGGGCATTATTCATTATGAGCTGTTACCGCCAGGCAGGACCATCAATTCTGAACTGTACTGCGAACAATTGATGAGATTAAAGCAAGAAGTTGAGAGAAAGCGGCCAGAATTAATCAACAGAAGGGGTGTGGTTTTTCACCATGATAACGCTAGACCTCACACATCTTTAGCCACTCAGAAAAAATTACGGGAGTTTGGCTGGGAGGTGTTAATGCATCCGCCATATAGTCCTGACCTTGCACCTTCAGATTTCCACCTGTTTCGGTCGCTGCAGAATTCCTTAGGCAGTGTCAGGTTGACATCACAAGAGGACTGCCAAAACCACTTGTCGCAGTTTTTTCATCAGAAGCCCCAAAAATTTTATAGCAATGGGATCATGTACCTACCAACAAGATGGCAAGAAGTTATCGAACAAAATGACACCTATATACTTTAGTCACTTGTAAATAAACTTTATAAAAAAACCTTTTGAATTTTTATATAAAATGCGAAGAAACTTTTTCCCCAACCTAATAGTTTAAAAGTATTAAATATATTTCTAAAGTCTGGTCCCATAATATAGGTTCTTCGAGAACTTACCACGGGACCAGATCGACGTGGTGTGAGAGTGTCTATAGATATTATTTATACTATGTATTTATAAAGGGACAATAATCAAGATCTCGCTTACCAAGTAGTATTTTGGGTCTAGTCTATTTCTCCATGAGAAAGACGGTACTGTATATTCGATAAACTCAATTTTATTTTTGGCGGTAGGCATAAAACTGTAGCGGATCACGCAGCTGTGGTGTGTGTGCGCGCCAAAAACTGATCGCGGTCGCAAGCTTTCCACCAAGTAATCAGTAGACTCCCGAGACAAGCAGTCCCGGCGTTCTTCAAAAAACGTGTTTCTCTCTGGTAAGGGTGCTGCGTCTGCCTCTGTACATATACTGTCGGACTCTCTGTACAAAGGATAGTGCTGTAAATGGTAAGAAATAACATGTTACATTTAATGACATGAAACACTAATCTTCTTATTAGGGTTCCGTAATACTTAAGGAACCCTTATAGTTTCGCTCTGTCTGTCTGTCTGTCTGTCTGTCTGTCCGCGCCTCTAGCTCCTGTAATTATGAATATAAATTGATGAAATTTGGTGCAGTTATAGATTGTGTATAGATCACGGTTTCGGGATCATAAAAAAAAATATATTTTAGGGGTGGCTCTCCATAAGTCCATACATGTGATGTGGGGATGAAAAATATTTTTTCACTCTAAACCATCGTGTGGGGTATCGTAGAATAGGTCTTTTAAAATAAAGGCAAGGTTTCATACGTTACTTTTTTATAAAGTCGATCATTTTCGAGTAATCGGCCTCCAAAGTAGTTTGTAAGTTGGTCCTCCCCCCTATCATTTTTAAACTATAGGAGATAGAAACTTGCAAATTTTCATGCTGATAGATGCTAAAAACTCTTTAGGAAAATTATTGTGAACCAAATCGGACATTAAGATTAACTTTTGGAGTAATAAAAAAAAAGCATATTACGCGTTTATAGTTACGGAACCCTCCTTAGGTCACATGTCCTGACATGCTCTTGGTTAGGTTATATTATGTAAAACTACTAAGCCTGGGAACACCCATACTAATTTGACACCCTTTATGGATGTCAAATTCAGATCAAAGGCCAGGTTTCCATACAAAATGTATGTCCTATCAATCTGACACTTTAAGGATGTCAAATAAGGTTTGTGTGTTCCCTGGCTTGGATTTGATTACTAAGCAATCGTTATATGTTACCGACAAAACCCAATTTAAGGTCAAAATAGTCAAAATAAGCCTAGGCTAAGCTAGGAGGAGATAGGACAAACTAGTTCAACCTAGGAAGGTTGAACTAGTTTGTCCTATCTCCCTTAGGATGGACTAGTTTGGACTCATCTGTACCAGTTTTCCAATCCCACTACTATTATAAATGTGAAAGTTTGTGAGGATGGATGGATGGATATATAAATATTGGATAGATACATGGATAGGTATTTGTTACTCTTTCACGCCAAAACTACTGAACAGATTTTGATGAAATTTGGTATGTTACTTGTCAATAGTTTGGGCTCTAGGTTAACACATAGACTACTGTTTTGTATAGATGTTTATTAAAGAATTTGACAGAATTTAAAAAAAAATTATCCTGAAAAAGTAGTGTTCCTGTGGGTATAGTATCCCACAGGAACACGAGAGTTGAGCCACATGCAAAAGTTAGTTGCATATAATATGATGAATTAGTTTAGTCTAAAATTGGGTTTGGCCAGTAAAATATACATAAAAAATTACCTGCAAATAAAAATACTAAACTGTTGGTACTGCAAATAAATATGTAAGAACATAAATAATAATACCTGCATTATAATAGGTCTGCTATACTGTTCTAATTTTATTTTGCTTTTACACAAAGGAGATCCACTACTGCATTTTAGTATGTCTGGAAAGCAATATAGATTACCTGATCATAATTTTTTTTTTCAAAAGAACATCAGATATCATCAATTTAAATCCTACCAGATATTTTATCAATTTCAGTAACAGCTCTTGAACAAAGTGAACAGCCATCTCCTTCCAGAGCCATGGAGTTTATCAGCACAAAATGGTTGCCTCTGATGCTTACCAGTTGGACTGGTGGAGAATTCAATTTCGTTTCAAACCGACTTGCTAGTTGTGGTGTAATACTAAAAATTATTATTCTTACAATAATTAAACCAGATATAGTAGGGAAAAAATAGATAAATAATAGGAGAAACTTAAAATAATCTTTTTAGCTTAATAAGAGTAGCTTTCTATTAAATTCAAATTACAAGAAAGAAAAATATATTGCTGTGTACCTGTAATGGAAGCCTATGTCATGGTTGCCAACCACTGCATACATAGTAGTACCCTCAGGTACTTTAAATAAGTTATTAAACCTTCCCACATAGTCATCAAATTCACTTTGAGAACACCATTTGCCTTCATCAAAAAGGTCACCTTAAAAATATATATATTTTTAAAATGTAAAATTCTATAAAATATTATACAAAAAAATTTATACTTTATATAGGTACTTGATACCTAGATCTTAGGTGTTCCAGCAAACAATGAAATATAATATACCTTTACCTAACACAAAAACAACTTCAGGTTTATGTAGGGTCATAGCAGTTTGAAAAGCTCTTTGCATTTGCCATTCTCTTCGCCATCGATCTATCCAGTGACCATTGCGAGATCCCAAGAGGTGCGTGTCAGCCAGCACCATGGCATACACAGGTTTTGTTTCTTCATCCTCACCATTCACAGTTGGCCAGGTACACTGAAATTGGAAAATAAATATTATCATGTATTTTGATGATCGACTTGACGAACCTATATCATTTTATGTATTTAAAGTAAGCTTAAATTACTAACCTGAATTTGTGTAACGTAGTAAATAACGTATTCAGAATAAATGTAAATAAAAAATAATCCTAACATAAAACGGGGAAATTTTCTATGAAATACTCTTCGCTGCCACCTTCTATTAAACAATACCATGCTCTATTATGTACCTACTCAACTAATATAAATTTTAATATTAAATGTAGGTACGTATTAAAATCTTGATCTAAAATATAAATAAATTCTTCTTCTTCTTCTTTTATTTAATGGGAAAATATGACAATCGCGGTTGCAAAGGTTTTTTACCATTCTGCCAGTGTCGTGTTTAATATTTATTATGATTTTTTTTTTCGATATTATTTAAAATTTTACATTAAATGAATTATTTCATTTATAATTTTATTTTGATTAAACAAAAATTTTTTAGTTTTCCTAATTGTTTTTAATTTTCGCGCGACTTCCATGTTTGTGTCAGCGGGACATTAAACGAGTTCATAATATTATGTTCTAGATTTTCATTAAATATATTAAATACTAGCGACCCGCCCCGGCTTCGCACGGGTACAATACTGATACTAATACTACAGAATGTCTTTAAACCTCTAACAAAACGGGCGAAATTTAGTCAAAAGTTCAAAACAAACAGAAACATATTAATATACTTAGGTACCTACTACCTACTAAAACTCAATGAAATAAGTAGGTGGGTATACTTTTATCGTATGAAATACCTATACTCTTCAGGACTAACAATACAACAAACAGTAAATAAATAATTAAATAGGTATTCAAGTAACTATCCATCATAGTTACAACGAACACAAAACAAAAAAAATACCCAATAATCTAAACTCCGCACGCGCACTCCCGCCTTGGTGTCGCCCACTTCGCAACGGGCCGTGCAGCAGAAATCGTAATATTTTAATTTCGCCATAACTTCAAAACCAAACATCCAATTTTAATCATTCAAAGACCAAATATTATCTACATAAACTGTACTTAGTGATGAAATAATTTATTTTGATAAGGATTAATAGCATGAGTAAAATAAACGCGTTTAAATATTGTCCAAAAAAAAATCAAGATTTCTAAATAAAAAAATGGTTGTTGTGCCTCACTCGACATAGATAGGTTATTAATAGCATGAGTAAAATAAACGCGTTTAAATATTGTCCAAAAAAAAATCAAGATTTCTAAATAAAAAAATGGTTGTTGTGCCTCACTCGACATAGATCTACACTAATATTATAAAGAGGAAAACTTTGTTTGTATGTTTGTTTGTTTGTTTGTTTGTTTGTTTGTTTGTTTGTTTGTTTGTTTGTTTGTTTGTAATGAATAGGCTCAAAAAGTACTGGACCGATTTCAAAAATTCTTTCACCATTCGAATGCTACATTATCCACGAGTAACATAGGCTAAATTTTATTTTGGAAAAAATAGGGTTCCGTAAGATATTTGGGGGTTTCGGACACAAGGTGTAAAAAATCAACCAGAAAAGTTACTTATTTTGCGTACGCTGCCTAAACTATAAGAGATAGAACCATAAAATGTTCTAATTAATTGTAGATCTTATAAATATCTACAAAAAAGTCCGCGACACACTATACCTATCTATGTCGAGTGAGGCACAACAACCATTTTTTTATTTAGAAATCTTGAATTTTTTTTGGACTATATTTAAACGCGTTTATTTTACTCATGCTATTAATCCTTATCAAAATAAATTATTTCATCACTAAGAACAGCTTATGTAGATAATATTTGGTCTTTGAATGATTAAAATTGGACGTTTGGTTTTGAAGTTATGGCGAAATTAAAATATTACGATTTCTGCTGCACGGCCAGTTGCGAAGTGGGTGTCACCAAGGCGGGGGCGCACGGTGGGTCGAAAATCGGCTTTCATAGACATAGAAATGAAATCTCGAAAGTGATAGATTTTTTGATGGATATTGCTTCAGTTTAGTATTACTATGTCGAAAATTAAGTTTGAGATAATTTGGCCCAAAAATGAAGGAGTAATAATTTTTTTACGAAAAACTTGTATGGAGCCAACATGAAAAATTCAATTATTTCAAAAACGGCAACTTTAACCGTAATATCCTGACAGATGGTTATAGTACCAATTATTCATGATTTTTTGGCATACATCATATAACGGTTTTAGCTGCTCTTTTTTTTAAAAAAATCGTCAAAATTTTTGAAAAAAAGTCACCCTGTATTATTGCACGATTCGATAGTGTTACTATTAAGGAACAATTTCTGGAAAGTAATGGTATACGGCAAACTTGAGGAAAGTGTTGAATTTTAATAAACTCCTTCATATTTTGAACAAATGTATGAACAATTATATAAAATGCTAAAATTAAGCACTTTCCTTAACTTTCTCACATATAGTTACTTCCCAGCAATTGTTATTTACTAGCAAGACTATCGAATGCTGCAATAATACAGGGTGACTTTTTTTTCAAAATTAACGGATTCGAATCCTAACCAAGGATGTTGACTTGGCTATAATCTGATAATGCAGTTATACTCGTCGTACACTGTGAAGTGAAGGAAAATTATGTCAGAGTAATTGCTTCCCAAATATACTGGATTTATAACTTTTTTATAGAAAATTTCTATGAAGCCAATGAGAAAAATCCAATTATCTTCAAAACGGCAAGATAAATCCTTATATCCTTACATGCTGTTATAGTACTATTAATTCGTGATTTTTTAAAATAGTTCATGAAACGGTTTGTGCCATTTTTTTTAAATAATCGAAATATTAATTTTGAAAAAAAAAATCACCCTGTATTATTACACCATTCGATAGTCTTGCTAGTAAAAAACAATTGGTGGGAAGTAATTACATATGAGAAAGTTGAGGAAATAACTAAATTTTAGCATTTTATATTATTTTTCATACATTAGTTCAAAATATGAAGAAGTTTATTGAAATTTAACACTTTCCTCAAGTTTGCCGTATACCAATACTTTCCAGAAATTGTTCTTTACTAGCAAGACTATCGAATTGTGCATTAATACAGGGTGACTTTTTTTTTCAAAATTAATATTTCGATTATTTAAAAAAAAATGCAAATAGAACCGTTTCATGAACTGTGTAAAAAAACACGAATTAATAGTACTATAACAGCATGAAAGGATATAAGGATTTATCTTGCCGTTTTGAAGATAATTGGATTTTTCTCATTGGCTTCATAGAAATTTTCTATAAAAAAGTTATAAATCCAGTATTTTTGGGAAGCAATTACTCTGACATAATTTTCCTTCACTTCACAGTGTACGACGAATATAACTGCATTATCAGATTATAGCCAAGTCAACATCCTTGGTTAGGATTCGAATCCGTTAATTTTGAAAAAAAGTCACCCTGTATTATTGCAGCATTCGATACTCTTGCTAGTAAGTAACAATTGCTGGGAAGTAACTATATGTGAGAAAGTTAAGGAAAGTGCTTAATTTTAGCATTTTATATAATTGTTCATACATTTGTTCAAAATATGAAGGAGTTTATTAAAATTCAACACTTTCCTCAAGTTTGCCGTATACCATTACTTTCCAGAAATTGTTCCTTAATAGTAACACTATCGAATCGTGCAATAATACAGGGTGACTTTTTTTCAAAAAATTTGACGATTTTTAAAAAAAAAAGAGCAGCTAAAACCGTTATATGATGTATGCCAAAAAATCATGAATAATTGGTACTATAACCATCTGTCAGGATATTACGGTTAAACTTGCCGTTTTTGAAATATTTGAATTTTTCATGTTGGCTCCATACAAGTTTTTCGTAAAAAAATTATTACTCCCTCATTTTTGGGCCAAATTATCTCAAACTTAATTTTCTACATAGTAATACTAAACTGAAGCAATATTCATCAAAAAATCTATCACTTTCAAGATTTCATTTCTATGTCTATGAAAGCCGATTTTCGACCCACTGTGGGGCGGGGTAATTTTTTTTTGTTTTGTGTTCGTTGTAACTATGGCAAAGAATATAATATATTACTATCGTAACTATGGCGGATAGATACTTGAATACCTATTTATTTAGTGTTTGTTGTATTGTTAGTCTTGAAGAGTATAGGTATTTCATACGATAAAAGTATACCACCTACTTATTTCATTGAGTTTTAGTAGGTACTAGGTACCTATATTAATTTGTTTCTGTTTGTTTTGAACTTTTGACTAAATTTCGCCCGTTTGGTAGAGGTTTAAAGACATTCTGTAGTATTAGTATCAGTACCTACTGTACCCGTGCGAAGCCGGGGCGGGTCGCTAGTAGGTTATATAGTGTGTCGCGGACTTTTTTGTAGATATTTATAAGATCTACAATTAATATTTAATTAGAACATTTTCTGGTTCTATATTTTATAGTTTAGGCAGCGTACGCAAAATAAGTAACTTTTCTGGTTGATTTTTTACAACTTGTGTCCGAAAAACCCAAATATCTTACGGAACCCTATTTTTATTTTCAAAAATAAAATTTAGCCTATGTTACTCGTGGATAATGTAGCTATGTAGTAAAGGTGAAAGAATTTTTGAAATCAGTCCAGTACTTTTTGAGCCTATTCATTACAAACAAACAAACAAACATACAAAGTTTTCCTCTTTATAATATTAGTGTAGATTCCTATTAGACACTCTATTTATACGATCTCTGTAACAATCGGGGTTAAATTTGAACTATCTCTTAAAGTGCTGATAATTGGTACTTTCACCCTATAAATTATAATACATAAATATAATATATAACCATAGATATATAATATTAAAAAGAGGTATATAACTCATTCCAATTTATTATGGTTAAAAGATGATACCATGATACAGTCGAAAATGTTTTAGTTCCTGCTGTCACCGCGTCACACTCTTTTTTGCCAGCTGTACATACTTTTTATAAATATTTTTCGATAAAAATGAGAATTTTCTTGTAATTTACATAGGGTGACACACCCAATTATTGCTAGCACTGTACCAAATTATCGCGACCCGAACAAATAGTAAAAAAAGCTTCTCACTAAATAATTTTTGTTTGGCCACTAAAAACAAAAATTGAATCTAATATGTACCGGCGACACCATACTTTAAACTATATTTTCCTTTGTAATAATTGGCAAGCGGACTGTTTTTTTTTTTACATAAATAAATAGTACTCTTAAATATGAGTAACTTCTCAGAAGAAACCATAATATATCAAAAGTTAATATTTTCAAAGGTAGAGCGATTTGTATACAAAATTTCGCAAGTCTCGTAAAAACGCTCCATACTAAAGTCGACCTACAAATGACGTCACTTGTAGGTTAAGGTGTATGAAGTAAATATGAGCGCCGATGGGTGTTAGGTCGGCGGCGGCGCGCCGACTATTTAGGGGCGGCGGCGGCGGCGTCGGCGGCGTGACCTTGAAAGGGCTGAAGTTTGTTCATTCGTAGCTGTCAAAATACTTTTATTTATTGAGTTAATAACAATGCAATACAATTTATGACACTTTTTGTAGTGATGAAAAAGACAACGTAATAACAAAATTTCAAAGTATTTTGGAAATAGCAGTTAACTGTGCTTTGATTCCAAAGAGCGTAATCACTGTAATCTTTTTCTATTTACGTTTTATAAACGCTCACATTTTCAAGAACTGACGTCGAAGCCATTTTTATAACTGACTGCATAGACTCTCTTGTGAACAACCAATAATAGCGGAGATCTTAGCCTGAAACACGGTGCAAAATCTCCCAAACAAGCATATCTGCCTGTCGGTGGCACCGCGTAGTCCAGGTCTCTCAAGATAACCGTTGCAGTTGTCCAAGTAGGGTGAAGGCCCGTTTCATCCTACCTGCCGTCATGGCGCTGAGAACAACCTTCTTAGCATCCATAATATGAACAGGCAGAGGAAGTGGAGTCAGGTGAATCAAGGCTTCAAGTGAGTCGTGGATGCCGAAGAGAGCGCACCTATGATTATCAGACACGCCAGCGTCTGTACACTATTTAATATTTTGATGCAGCTGACCTGTACAGCTTTTTTTCTGCGTAGTGCGTACACACTACGCATATGTGAAAATTACCTCACTATTGCTGCCAAGCAAAGCATTGTCTTCGACCGAAAGCCTCATTAAGAGCTCTGACAAGTCTTGGGTAGGACCACAGAGCACATCGAGCCTTTTTCATAATGTCCTCGATGCGCTTATTCCAATTAAGTCACATAAATATACCTCGCTTGACCTATGACCTCGCTTGGCTATGACCTCGCTTGCAAACGTGGTGGTTTTCCCGAAGAGTGTTGGGGGTATTAGTCCTTTCAACTTCCTCTTAATAATAACTCCCCACACCGATATCGGTGACGGTGGCCCGTTTCATTGAAACCAAACCACTACGCAGGAGTAATTTTATAGTGCCCAAGTGTGTGCGCAGTACACAAGAGCACTCTCTTCCTTTACTCTCATAATCCAGTGGGGCGAATAACCGACACGATTGTCGATAGATCAGGCGCAGGTCCGACTTTTTACATGCCCATCCAACGCATGGATCACCTTTCTTGTCAGAAAATCAGGTGATCAGCCTGCATTGTCCTAACCAAACTTGGAAACAACATTTTTTGTTGTTCCAATGCGGGAATCGAACACACGACCTTTGAGTCGAGAGCCAATGCTCTAACCACTAGACCACGGAGGCACTTCCTCTTATTGGTGTTAGGTATCAAGACTGTCTTATTAGCACTGACTGTTAGCTTGACCCTTTTGCACCAATTTTGCACCTGATTGCATTAGCTCAGCGACTACCGATGCGCATTTGCCCACCACTAGTATCGCTAGGTCGGATTCGAGCTTGGCTCTCGACTCGTAGGTCGTGGGTTCGATTCCCGCATTGAAACATCAAAAAAAAGTTTGGTTAGGACAGGCTGATCACCTGATTGTCTGACAAGATGATCCATGCCTCGGATGGGCATGTAAAACGTCGGACCAGCGCCTGATCTTTCGCCAGTCATGTCAGTTATCCATCCCACTGGATTACGAGAGTAAAGGAAGAGAGAATGCTCTTGTTTACTGCGCACATACTAGGGCACTATAATAATAACTGCTGGCGTGGTTTCAATGAAACCGGTTACCATCACCGAAATCTTTATGAGGAGCTATTATTATTTCCGAACCGGTGGTAGGCATCATGTAGGACAATAGGCTACACGACTACATCTAAAAGATTTAGTTTCATTAATGTACTCAGAAAATTTGAGGCATTACTACTTCGTAAATGTAAAAAAATATAATATTTTATTTATAGTTTAGTAATTAGAGACATCTAAAAAGTACAAAAAAATTAATTATTTTTTTGCTAAATAAGTAAACAAAACCTACATCATTAGTTTACTTACATCATATACAAAAACTTTTATTATGACATGTATGAACTTAAACGCACAAATATCGGAGATATTTACAAATATGTTCCCGCGGCCATATACTTCATACACTTTAACATGGACGTGACGTCATATCTACGTACGACTTTAGTATGGAGCGTTTTCACGGGACTTGCGAAATTTAGTAAACAAATCGCTGTACCTTTAAAAATATTGACTTTTGATATACGGTTTCTTCTGAGAAGTTACTCATATTTAAGAGTACTATTCATTTATGCAATAAAAAAAATCAGTCGTGTAGCCTATTCTATAAGCGTTATATTATAACCTACATGGAAATAAAAATTTTGAGTTTGAGTTATTATTAGGATCTTTGAGCATAGAACCTTCTATTGTTCAGTTCTCTTAGCAGCCCAATCACTAGTTGATGTCGCTACTCTGTTGTTTAGCATAGCTTTGATTCACTCTATAATAAATCTTGAAGCCAGGCTATCAGGGTAATAGATCAGGTTGAGTTTTTGCCGAACGCGCCTTCAATATCTAAGAAGGCGCTTAGCGAAAACTTCTTATCCTCAAAGGCGATATACTAGCTCGATCTACTAGCTCCGTCAATTCAGTAGATCTACCTTTCTAGTAAGCATGTTGTCTTTTATGCAGAAGTAAGGCTCATAGTCACTGAGTGAAATTACACATTATGACCATCCCTCTCACTCACTCGGCACGCCGGTGTATTTTCGCGGCGGCGGCGGCGCGGCAAAATCGACGGCGCCGCCGCGGCGCTCATATCTAGTATGAAGTATACGGCCGCATGAACATAATATTTGTAAATATCTCCGATATTTGTGCGTTTAAGTTCATACTTACAATAATGAATGTAGTATATGATGTAAGTAAACTAATGATTTTGTTTACCAATTTCCGAAAAAAAATTATTTTTTTTGGTACTTTTTAAATGTATTTAATTAAAAATTAGTAAACTACACATAAAATAATATATTTTTTTACATTTACCAAGTAGTAATGTCTCAATATTTCTGAATATATTAATGAAACTAAATATTTCAAATGTAGTCCGATCCCCTATTGGTGCTCTCACCCTACATTGCTAATTTCAAGCTAATTTGCTAGTTTTATAAAAATAAAGAAAACAGCTGACTTTCAAACTGTCAACTGTCAAAAAATCTCACATTTCACAAGTCAAAAGTCATATTTTTTGTATTTTTGTGTTTGATTGTTTTCATAGATTGTTTTTTTATCTAAATAATTACTATTTCTGGACCAAAATATTTGTGTTGATAATGCTAGAATTGTAAATTAAATAAAAATGTCTGTTCATTGGAGTTCTGAATTAATGAAGTGGGAGTACAGGGAGTTGCAGGCTACAGCTATGTCTGTTGATTACTCCGGTAATAATGTTTTGCTGGCAGGACGAAGGTGGTTAGCTATAAAACAGATATGCTTAGATGATGATCCGGGTGACATAGTGAAGAAATATCCTCGACATAGCAAGTATGATGCCGCAGGTGCCGAGTGGTGTCAAACTTATGCAGGCCAAAGGCTTTGTGCCATCGCGGTAATTTTTTTGCTTCTAAATTAGTTTCCTTTTGCACTATTTATAATTAAGCTATATATTTTTTAATAATTTCAGAGCAATCAACGTGTTGATGTGTATGAATGGAGAGCAGGCAATGATCTCACTAATATATGCTCTCTAAAGGGCCATACAAGAGTAGTTAGTGATACACATTTTCACAGACAAGATCACAACTTGATGGCAACTTGCTCAATTGACACTTTTACACATCTTTGGGACTTGAGAGATGCTAGGAAACCAATGATCTCCTTATGTGCCGTAGGTCAGCACTATTATTATACTCTTATTTTTTATAATAACCTTTTAATAATAACTGGGATACAAATATTTTATGTTTCCATGATCAGCGGGTGCATCTCAAGTTCAATGGAATAAAGTAGCCTCTCACATGGTGGCCACAGCACATGATGGTGACATTAAAATATGGGATTACAGAAAAAGTTCATCGCCGCTGTACTACATATCTGCCCATCTGTGTAAAATTCATGGAGTTGATTGGAGTCCGCATCATGAATACCAATTAGTTACCTCTAGTCATGATGGCAGCATCAAATACTTTGATATCAACAATGCAAGAAGACCTGAGAATATCTTAATGGCCAATTTTCCAGTATGGAGGGCAATTTATACACCATTTGGTTGTGGACTTCTGACTATTGGAGTTGGATGGGGAGGCATGCCAAGAGTGGAACAGGCTGGTGTTATTGGTGTATGGATAGGTGGTACTTTAACACACAGGCTAGTTGGTCACACTGATACTGTGCAAACTATGGTTTGGAGGCCTAATACTTTACCATCCACATACCAATTAATAACATGGGGCAGAGACCAGACACTAAGACTTTGGTCAATGCATCCTTCCCTTTTAAAAATGTGTTTACATTACTTACCTGATGAATCTGAAACCGAAGATGACAATAATAGTGATGGTAAGTTTTGCTTGTGTAAACATTGTGATTTATTATTAATATGGTAAATTTTTTACATAAAGCCTAATCAATTATTTACTAGCTGATGCTGGCATATTTGATTGCGTGGAAGTATTAATGGAAACGGAACTTTCAGATAAAAGTAGCCTTAGTTACTCCCTATAATATCTGCCATAACAGCCTCCATGGTCTACTGGTTCGAGCATTAGCTCTCAACTCGGAGGTTGTGGGTTCGATTCCCGCATTGGAACAACAAAAAAACATTGTTTCCAAGTTTGGTTAGGACAATGCAGGCTGATCACCTGATTTTCTGACAAGAAAGATGATCCATGCGTCGGATGGACATGTAAAAAGGCGGACCTGCGCCTGATCTCTCGTCAGTTGTGTCGGTTATCCATCCCACTGGATTATGAGAGTAAAGGAAGAGAGAGTGCTCTTGTGTACTGCGCACACACTTGGGCACTATAAAATTACTCCTGCGTAACTGGGCTGGTTTCAATGAAACTGGCCACCGTCACCGAAATCGGTGGGGGAGTTATTATAATATCTGCCAGTGAAAGTCCAGTCGAAATTGGTCCAACCGTTATAGAGATTAGCTGGAACAGACAGACATGATTTTTTTTGTGTAGATACCGTATAGTGTAAAGCTGTAAATTTGAAATTACTTGATTTTAATATACGTATTTCAGCTGTCAGCTATGCCTCAACAGTAAGCTCAATAAATGACTTATCATTGAATGATAAAAACCAAGAAGCTCAAATGGTAAGTTACAACATGGAGATTATATTAGATTAGCAAGTAATTATATTTCTACTGCCTATTTATTTTACTTTTTACCATTTTTGCATTGTAAGTTTAAAACCTTAATTAAAATAACATTACAGAACAAAGTCAACAAAACAACTACCTCAATAGATGAAGAATTTGAATCAATAAGAGAGATGGCTAACATTGAAGTAACAGATATGAACATTGAGACTAGAACTTGTCAGATACACTCAGAGAGAAATGGATACACAGCCAACCTTCAAGTGACTTTCCCCAGGAATGTTACAGAACAAACCATTCCAAAGTTCTCCTGGCTATCGGGTACTAATGTCGATAGCAATACCACAATAAAAATACTACAAGCTATTAACAGAACAGCTTACCGCAAGAAAAAAGAGGGCACAAGATGCTTATTACATTGTTTGAAAACACTAGCGACATCTATAGATGAGGTATCAATCATTTTTTAAAAGACTTTAAAATATTTTTGAAGTGAAAACTGCTTTAGCGGCGTTGTGTACTTTTCTTGGGATGGGTAAAAACTCGCGACAGGTCACGTGTCCTGATCGAAAATTCGTGGCCCCACTTTTGAGATTTTTGAGGCCATTTTGAAATTTGACGTATGGGAAAACACTGTGGAGAAAAAGTGTCTCCTGTTAAATGGCCCCACTTTTAAGATTTTTCACTTCTACCGCACTCCCGGAGTGCAACCCGTTGTTAAATTTTTTTTTCATACATATTCATAATTTTAAAATATTTTGTCTTTATAGATTCCAGTAAAATCAAATGACGATTCTGACTCTATGAAATCAAGCCAAAGAAGTCAGTCCGAAAGTGAAAACGCAGGGGATTCCTGCATACCATTTCCAAGGACTTGTGGTGCTAAATGGTGCGGCGTCAGTACTTTGGTGGTGTTTAATCGTCCGCCGAACGCAAAGAGACTGTCGTTGAAACATGACGGAACGCCGCGGTCTATGTCTTCGCTGTCGCTGACGCCGGGCGTGTTCGGCACTGGCTACACGTCGGTATCGCCGCACGCGACCACCACACCGTCGCCGACCAACTCCGCGGGATTCCCCCAGCTGCACCATAGACACGCCTCCAACTCTATAACAACGTTCTATTTTCAAGATCGCTGGGTATATTTATTTTTTTTTTATTTATTTATATTATGGCGTCGGCTTATTTAACCGTTTGCCAGTGTCAAGTAAAAATGCGGGAAATGGAATATTGGTTAAAATTTTCATTACCGTATTTCTAAATCGTCAAGTCCAAAGTCTAGTCAAAGTCCAAATAAATAAAGTCGGAGTAGTCAATGAGTCAAGTCAGTCGATTCAGTAAAGTGGAAGTTGACGTTCCCAGCAAAACTCGGTTGGGTATATAATTTATTATAATATCATCTTTTCCTGGTTTTTTTTGTTTGTTTTACACAATTTGGATAGTAATTTCGTGTGTTTTATTTTTTCATTGCAGAAAGCACAAAGTAGGCGCGCGGGCAGTATGCGCAGTCGCGGCAGCATATCGGGCTGCACCTCCCCCCGCGTCGTGCTGTACGAGGGAGAGATGCTGTTCCCGCTCAGTCGGACCTTAGCCGAGAAGTACGTCATCAACCCCGACAACCCAGTAGGTATGTAAAACAAAAAAAAAGTCACACTCCGAAAATAGGCTGCAGATTTGCCGATATTTTTTCGTCTAATTAATACTACCCAAGCCTAGCCTTTTGTTTGACATTAATAATAATTTATTCTGCAAACCAAAGTATCTAAATATTTCTATATTGTAATCATTACTTTTTCTCTATTTTCATAAACAGACATGTGCGAGCGGAACGCGGAGGTGTCGTCGGCGGAGGGGGAGATGGAGGTGTGCGAGGCGTGGACGCTGGCGGCGCTGGGGGCGCGCGCGCTGGCTGCCGCGCCGCACGACCACCTGCTGTCCAGCGAGGAGAGCATGGGCTGGACCGGACACCCGCTCTGCTGCAGTCTTATACAGACACTGTAAGTTAATTTCAATCACAAGTTTACTGTAGTGTCGTTTCATATGGACATTGTAGGTATCCCTTTATTTCAGTCTTAAACAATAACTGTATAATTTTTCAGCGCTTTGTGGTCTCTTTGTATTGTGTTATTTTTTACAATGACTGTAATATGTAATTCTCTATAATTTTCGTAAATTTACAGAATATCACATTACGCCAAATCATCAGATCTGCAAACGGCCGCCATGTTGGCGTGCGCGTTCTCCGTCTTCAACGACCCGAGCATATCGAGTTCGCAGTCTACTATCAGTACTTCTAGTAACGTAAGTCGTTTCTTAATCTATCTATATATATAAAAACGTTATATTGGTTTGTGTACGCTTCAAAAAGTAAAAAGTTCTGCACCGATCGATCTGAAATTTTAGCATGATATATAATCCGCTTCAAGGATTGTTTTTATCTATTTTTTGCATCAGTCACATATCCGCGACCGCGAAAAAACTATATTTATGCGGGCGGAGCCGCGGACATCAGCTAGTGACTCATAAATTAACAAAATCCTTAATATGGTTTTAAAGCTTGAGGTTAGTACCTAGTAATGATATTCTTCGTTGATATTTTTAGTCATCGTGATGAAGGAAATTAAACGTGTGTATAAATTATATTCTAACACAAGCAGGACAACAGCACATCGCCTTACAACACAATAAACCAGTACAGTGAAATAAGTGCCGACGGTTGGACTTTGCCTATCATACTACGCAGCAACTCGTGCTCCGAGGCGGAAAACCTCAATACCGACTACACGGCGTCTAAAGCCGACTCCACAGAGACGGTCGTCGACGAGTCCACGGCGCACCTCTACCAATGCTTCAAGAGAGTCTACGCCGACATACTCCATAGATGGCAGCTGCTTTATAAAAGAACTGAGGTAACTGGTTAAAATATATAATTACTTACATGTAACACCTACAGTTTCTACACCAACAAGTACAACTTAGTCCTATTATCAGCACCTACACCTACCGCTACAACCTATAATAATTGATGAGTGAAAGAGTCATCGACCACTGAGAGTTGAAGATTATTAAAAACTTAGGCCTTTTCATCCGTTAATGGATGATTTATACAGTATTCTCCGAGCGAAGTAACCACTCTTGAAATACTGTAGTGCCTGGGACAGTCGGTTTTTAAATGTCGTATGGTTGCCCAAGCACATACGGCATTCTCACAACATAGTCAGCCTAGTCCAGAGGAATGACTGGTCAATACGTGCCAACCATGTGCGGTTTTTCTCACGATGTTTTCCTTCACCGTAAGAGCGTCCCTATAATGTACTTGAGATCTGAAAAAGTCTCATTGGTACAGGTCACAACCTGGGATTCGAACCTGCACTCTCTCGAGTGCGAATCAAACGGTCTACCCATTAGGCCACGGAGCTCTAAAAGCTCTGAAGATTATTAGTTATTACAGTACTGATATCGCTAAAAACCCTTCACTTAGGGTTATGAAAAATAGCTTACAACCTATTCTCATACCTACCGAATAGTTACATCTACAAATTTTCATAAAAATAATTTCATGCCTGTGAAACGAGAATTTTATATTGAATAATTATAAGATATAGGTTATAATAAATATAATTAGAATAACATCGTTAGGTGATGAAACTGGTCCGCGCGGCGCACGAGGCGGAGCTGGCGTGCGCGCGTTGCGGGCGCGGCGGCGCGGGCGAGTGCATGCATTGCCGCCGCGCGCCGCTACGCTGCGCCGTGTGCGCGCGCACGGTGCGCGGCCTCGCCGTCGCCTGCGCGCTCTGTGCGCACGCGGGCCACACGCACCATCTACTCAAGTGGTGAGTACGGACTACAAAATGCCCAACCTATAATCAATTTATTTTGCCAGTTCCTAATTACCTATATATACGATATTTTTTTCGTATAACTACTTAAATATTTCTCATTTTATTGTTATGAATATCGGTCACTTGTCATCATAATTATATCTAAAAATTCTAAGATCAATGCACGTTTAGCATTTTTATTGTATATGGATAATATATGGATATGTCACCGTAAACTTGTAAAAACCGTTAGAGTGTAATATTATAACTAGTGAAATTGTAAAATGTCGAAAGACTGCGGACGCATTCTGATTATAATTTATCACATTAGATAATTCATCATAATAGGCAATCGGACAATTTTTTTTATTGCATAAATGAATAGTACTCTTAAATATGAGTAACTTCTCAGAAGAAACCGTCTAACAAAAGTCAATATTTTCAAAGGTACAGCGATTTTTATACAAAATTTCGCGAGCCTCCTAAAAACGCTCCATACTAAAATCGCCATACAAATGACGTCACTATTGGATTGAAGTGTATTAAGTAGGTATAAAGTTTACGGCCGCAGGAATATATTTGTAAATATCTCCGATATTTGTGCGTTTAAGTTCATACTTACCATAATGAATGTTTTTGTATATGATGTGAGTAAACTAATGATGTAGGTTTTGTTTACCAATTTCGCAAAAAAAAAAATTTTTTTTTGGTATAAAGACTAAATTTTGTATACAAATCGCTGTTTGAAAATATTGACTTTTGATATACGGTTTCTTCTGAGAAGTTACTCATATTTAAGAGTACTATTCATTTATGCAATAAAAAAAAATCAGTCCGCTTGCCTATTCTATTTTTTGTAAGATTATAACCCCTTACTAATAAAAAAAAATCCAGTAGATAAGCAATACAATGTTTTGTCCTAGTCTTATGCGTTGAAAATGTCGCTTGACACTCTTGACAGACAAAAACATGATTTTTTTATTAGTAATGGGGTAAATGTATAGTAAAGAATCTTTCGACATATTTTTACAATCTCGTTAGTTATATTACAATCTAACGGTTTTTACAATTTTACGGTGACATATACATATAATAAAAATGCTAAATCGTGCCCAGCTCATGGATACGCTAGTACCTAAGACGTTCCTATTGACTTGTCCGGGCAGGTTCTCTGCGCACGACACGTGCCCGACGGGGTGCGGCTGCAAGTGTGTCATCGAGGGCAACTCCGTGTGGAAGGGGGTCAAATATGTATGACGAAATGTCAAAAATTAACACAGTTAAGGCCTTACTACTTCCAATTTAAAGCTCCTGTTTTAGGCTCAGTTCACCGGTGTGAACTGTACCCCCAACATTTTGCGGTATCGTTACGTGTACGTAAGCGAGAAATATTGTATGAAAACCATAAAAGCGTCTCTAGCGGACGTAAAAGTAACTAAAATTTTCATACAATATTCCTCATATTTCTCGTTTACGTACACGTAACGATACCGCAAAATGTTCCTGCTTGGGGTACTGTACGTCTCAGGAGACTCGATGCGGCGTTCACTTTAAAGATAGCGTTACAAAATATAACTTCATTCACTACACAAAAAATACACTTCTCATTGCAAAATTGGCGCCGCGCTTCGAACTCGCGTCGCGACTCGGTGTGAGTGACCCTTAAGTCTTGGTGTTCGCGCAATAAGCACTAGTACAAATGTAATTATCAAAATCACTTTGTTATTTATTTATTTCACAAATACAGTACTATTTATAGCATTTTTATATTTAAATGGCTTTCTTCTACTGAAGGTTATTATGATGCGTTTAAGGTCAAAACTTGTAGTAAAAACTTTTAGTGCATTTAAAAGCGTTCTCTAATGAATAATGATATTCTAATTAGTACTACCTTAATGACGTTGTCGGTATACGTTAGTTGCGATTTGCGCAGTCCTAGATTGTCTTATAATATTAGAGAATTTTAGAAAACGGGATATGTAACATTGTACTATGCGTAATTTAGTCATTAAGTTTTATCGTGGAGATGTAAATACTTGTTGTTATTTTATTCTTATTTCTTACATTTGTAAAATATGTTGTTATATCGGTTTATACGCAGGTGGCCAGGTGCGTGTCTATTTGCGCACGAAGAGAGTCAGCAGTCGGCACGGCTGCATATCTTTCCTTCTTTGCCATTTATTTTATATCGTACTTTGTCGTTTCATGGACAACAAACAAATTGTGTAATATGATACCTCTCAATAAGTTTAAGTAACGAAGACTGCCGCTTTTGTACATAGTGGATAGTAAATAAATAAGTAATAGAAAAATGGTTTAATTTTTTTATTTCAAATCTTTATTAATTTAAATTTCCTTAAAATACATAGAATTAAATGTGCGCTATAAAAATTAAAGTATGTGGAATGTTTCTTCTTAACTATTATGCAAGTATTAAACTTCAGTCTCATGTAAGCAAAACTGAGACAAATAAAATCATTCACAACAAATTAATTAACCCATTCGCTGCGGCGGACGCCCATCGGCGTCTTTGGGCGTCACATTCAGATGCGGCATACGCCCATCGGCGTCTTTTTTTAGTAGCTTATATTTTGGCTAAAATAAATTATAAAAGTTTATACCTGCAATATATGCTCAAGTTTTGAAAATACAATAAGATAATGCACGCCGTTTCAACAAATTCAACTTTCTGCAAAATTGCCAATTCCTTTTTAGATGCGGAAGACGCCTAAAGGCGTTTTCCAGCTATTGACAACCTTTGGTTTTAATAAAATTTTCTTAAAATTTTCAGCCAACTGTAATACCATAAACATCTATAATAGTATGTAATATTGTTATAGCTATATTCTATACTATATACAACGCGAGGATGAACAAGTCAGTACTTCAAAAGTAAGTCCACCTCGCACTAGAGCGCACTAGATATCTCAGTAACGGTGATAATTAGGGAAAAAAACATAAGAACCATTTTTGTAGATAATTTTGATATCTACAACTTCGTTCTGAAGTATTATTTGATAAAACTTACCGTTTTCGAGAAAAACCCAAAAAACCTGAAATGTTGACCTTTGACCCCGCATAACTTTGTAAGCTCATATGGGATTGATGGGGACTTTTAAATTTCAATTTATTAGGGCAAACCCAAGGTCTCCACCAATATTTGATTCTGTCGAAATTTGTGTTATTTCAATTGTCTAAATTAATCGGAGTATTAGCTATGTGTGATCTGCGTAATATGCTTACGGAAATTAAGAAAAGGTTTGCCACCCCTGTTATTAATTTGTTATGTTAATAATAATGATTATTTTTTTAATAGTGTGCTGAAAACGCCGATCGGCGTCTTATTATTACCCTTTGAGGTGCGGAAGACGCCCATCGGCGTCGCGACGAAAACCGTCCCCGCACCTGGGTAATAAGTGTAGTTTTTATTGCCGCATGGAATGGGTTAAACGGTTTTTACAAACACTTTTTAACTACTTTCTTACTTTACTTAATGGCCTGATTTTATATAATATGATGTAATGTATAAAGCAAATGAGGTTAGGTAGGTTTTATGCAACAATATCATAGTAAGTATAAAGATATTTCTGAGCTAGTTTTGTAATCACTCAAAACTAATTCACATTTAAATTATTTTTACTATGATTACAAATTGGATTATGATATTTTGATTCAAAGTAGATTTAGCTAGACTATTTTTGAGTCGACACTTTAAAAGTCAGTTTAGGGTCCAAAATCCTGTAGGCCGCTGTTACTGGTAACTGGATACTCACTACAGTCACTGTAACTAATATTTAGATATCGTAACTATTCTACTTGTAAGTTTTGGTTGCAGTCAAACGAGCGAACGAAGTTTCCAGCACGTATGAATGACACAATATATTGTACTATCTCATCAGTTAAAAACTCTAATACATTATACAATACACAAACTCCTAACTAAGTAATAATTTAGTACAACAAAACAAATTACTTACATTGTACAAATAGGCACCAATTTATCAAGCAACTACCACTATGTAGGATCAATACAAAATTAAATTGTTCATGTGAGTTCGTAACATTTGGGAATAGCTACATTATTACTTATCTATACAGATTAATAAAACTAAAGTGTAGAATATTCTGTACTTTACTATGATGAATATTTACATGCCTACTACAAGACCTATACTGTCTATAGGCACTATAAGTAGATACTTGATTTGGATGATGGGCCCGTCACCCACGTTTATTGAGATACTAAAAATATTTGGCTAATCTCTGGCTTGCTAACCATTGAAAATTATGATGAGGTAAAAGCAATGCCTACTGCCAAATCGTTAAAGATTTGAGTAGTGTGCGTTAATATTAAAATTATTTATTTATATTAGGTATACGAACTCAAAGTACATAAATATTCCTAGAGTTAATTACAAAAGCATTACGAGTATAAAGTACAGAACATAATACCACCCACAAACGCTTTTGGTTGCGCCAGTCTGTCTGTCGAGTACCTTCTACTGGTCTAGTGTAAAACCAACCACATGCACGATCCAAAGAGACGAGCTTTCGCGTCTCAGAGTCTGGTCGTTCTATTGTAGCAGCTAAAACAACAATTAAACATGTAAAATATTAATATGTCTACTTAATCTAATGCCTAGGAATTCTATAGTAGGTAGTTGGGGGACCAAGTCTAGGTGCAATATTAGGGTTTGTGGTGATTCAACCTATTCTATAACATTTTAAAAAATCTATATCTTACTCATAAACTTTGTACCGATTTAAAACTAATATGACACAAATTTACGTAAAAGGCACTAAAACTTTTTGTAAAAGTTATAAAATCTATTATTACTTCACAAACTTTTTTAACTTTACCAGTTATGGGCACTTTGTAAAAGCTAAAGGTCTAAATGAGAATTAATTTTATCCTATCTATAAAACTTCACACAATTTTACACAATTCATAATAATTTTACCTATAAAAAGTGTGATATTAATATGAGAGTCAGAACTCAGATCCATTGGAAGAATTAGCAGATATGTCTGACATAAGGTGAGAAAAGGATAGAGTTTTAGGGGACGCGAGTCTGATGTGGGGCGGCGGAGTATATCAGTCGACGCGGGTATGTCTGGTGTGGGGCGAGAGCAGGATGAACGTGAAGCGGTCGTACCTTTCGAGCAGGCGGCGCTTGAGTTCGGGCGGGTAGGTGACGTAGATGTAGTGGTCGTCGTCGTCCAGGGCGTCGTCTGCCGCCAGCCCCGCGCGCGCCGGCGACGAGTGCGTCGTCAGAGACACCGACGCGCTGCCCGCCACGCTACTCTCCTCAGAACTGATACATTGTGTTACAGTAAGTTTTTCATTGAAAGCATCTGAATACTGCAATCATCAGCAAAAAAGCATCAGATAATATTTGGGCAAATCTTTTTTTTTTTTGGGAAAATTTCGTAGAATGAAGTCAATCCGTGAAATATAATCATTTGAACCGCCCTTTGTGTGGTGGAGCGATCGTGGACCTTTACTGAGATATGCGCCATTTTGTATTTTTTTTTCTACTAAACACCCTATAATAGCTGTCCCGGCGAACTTCGTAGTTTTCGTTTAGACAACACACAAAAAAATCATTAAAATCTGTCCAATATGATTAATTTTCCCCGTTTTTGCAACATTTTTCACTGATGATTCGCTCCTATTGCTCGCAGCGTAATGTTATATAGCATACCTATAGCTTTCCTCAACTAATAAACTATTCCAACACAAAAATAATTTTTCAATTTGATCTAGTAGTTCCTGAGATCAGCGCGTTCAAACAAACAACGGGAGCCCTTAAAAGATGAATATTTTTCCCCGTTTTTTCCACTTTTCTACTGATTTTTCGCCCCTATTGGTCGCAGCGTGATGTTATATAGCCTAAAGCCTTCCTCGATAAATGGACTATCCAACACAAAAATAATTTTTCAATTCGGACCAGTAGTTCCTGAGATTAGTGCGTTCAAACAAACAAAGAAACAAACAAACTCTTCAGCTTTATAATATTAGTATAGATAATACAACTCACTCGAACACAATCCATATGATGTAATAGCACATGCAGAGCGCCAGCGCGAGGCCAGTAGCTAGCGCCAGCAGGAGCGGCCAGGGGAAGGCCCGCGCGGCCGGCGTGGTGTCCTCCCAGTAGCGGTCGCAGCTCAGGTACCAGCACACCGCGCGCTGCATCTCCTCTGTATTCAAAACACAATCATAAAAATAACGGCACCGCTAGGTTGACTTAATACGGGGCTATAGGTACAGTATACAGCGGCTTTACAGAAAACTGGCGTGAAATAGCGCTTGCACTTATGTCTTACAATCTTCTCCTACTTCTTAGATATAAAATGGATTGTAATTCCAATGTCTCGCTAGAAATCAAGAACGGCTGGACCGATAGACATCCTGGGGTTCTTAAATAATAAAAAAAACATTACCTACATATATATAAAATTTTAAATGTTTACATACCTTCGAGTTCTATAAATTGATGTTGCGTGAGGTGTAGTATAAGTGTCGAGATACAGGAGTGCACTATTCTTTCACAACGCACCTTTGAAAATAACAAATAAAAGACGAATTATTATCTAATATTTCAAAAAATACTTATTTTTTACCTAATTATTTATTATTTGATAGCATTAGCAGGGGCGTGCGCTCCTTAAAGGCAGAAATGCAGTGCATTACTTACCATTCACAGATATTTTAATAAAATGTTCGTACGTTTTAGATGACTTTAATTAATAGTAAATAAATGAATACATAAAATATAATAACTTAAAAACGCCTAATATTTTATAATAGCACCTATTTGCATGAACATTATGTTTGCCAGGCGTATATTGGTGATGCGACTCATGAGTCATACCTTGTCGTCTCGCAGGAGATTTGTTCGCATGTGTGTAGTAATTTTAGTGTCCGTACACAGTTCGCAAACGCACACACCTATGAATATCCCAAGGCGCGAGTCGTCCAACTCCTACGGCATGCTTATAGACTTCGGCGAAGTTCGGCAGTTGTCGGGACACGGAAGTAATCGGGTATATTCGTGGCACGGTGGCCTATAATGCGAGTAATTATAATTGACGTAAAATCTAATTACTCACTACGCACATGATGCGTTTTTGTTTTAGTAAGGTTTTATTTGTTTAAATATCAGATTCAAGGAAGCCATTTTTTCATGTGAAAACGCATTGTTATTTTTCGTTTGCTATTATATTTAATATTTATAGTTTTCTTAAAAGATTTTTCATTTTAACATTTGAAAGTGTGTACATTTAACAGTTTATTACTGAAGTTCTATAAAAATTGTAGTGATTTGCTTTTTAATTGATTTGATTTTTTAAAAATGTTATTTGAAAATGTTGTGTTGAAAATGTGTGTTTATTAAAAATTAAAAATAATAAGTTCTCACAATTGTCATTCAGTGGAAAGATTCAAATGGTGTCTAAAGGTAGGTGTGTACCCGAGTTACAACAATTAAATCAGCAAAAAGGGAATGTAAGTCGAAAGTTTCATGTTAAAAGTTATGAAGTTCTGTTAGTTCTGTTGGCATGGTTTCCGACTTAGAGATCCGTCGCTTGGCTGTGGCTATGCTAAATATCTATAAAAAAAAAGTTTTTGTGACCGACTACTCCGCCGCATACCCAGTGTCATAATCTTGTGCACGCCGCTGAGCATTAGGTAAGTATTGTTGTTTACCTTGAGACCCTGAAGGTGTGTGGGATCACAAGCAGCTCTCTCCGCCTGCAGGTCGGCCAGTCTCTTCTGGCGGCTGTCGGGCGGGAGGGACGACTCGACCGTGTCCGCGTCACATAACTCCACAGTTTGGTTCGTGTCTCCGTCGCTGTCTTCTCTGGGCTTCGGTTCTGCATCTATGCCAACAGAGAAATAAGCATGATCTTTATGTTATACTTATAATTTAAGTCACATGTCACATTTTTACGATAGGTTTTATAAATGCGTGGTAGAGTTGCAAATTTTGTCCTTCGGTCTACTATGTTTACGTCATCATCAGGGGAAGTTGGTGGGCAGTATTAGCTTAGGTACCTACTCTATGTACTTGCCTGAGTAGGACTACGTGATCAGTCTTGGGGCAGTACTTGCCTGAGTCCTCTATGTGATCAGTCTTAGAGCAGTACTTGCCTGAGTCCTCTACGTGATCAGTCTTGGGGCAGTAGTTGCCTGAATCCTATACGTGATCTGTCTTGGAGCAGTACTTGCCTAAGTCCTCTACGTGATCAGTCTTGGGGCAGTACTTGCCTGAATCCTCTACGTGATCAGTCTAAGGGTAGTACTTGTCTGAGTCCTCTATGTGATCAGTCCTAGGGCAGTACTTGTCTGGGTCCTCTACGTGATCAGTCTTGGGGCAGTACTTGTCTGGGTCCTCTACGTGATCAGTTTTGGGGCAGTACTTGCCTGAATCCTCTACGTGATCAGTCTTGGGGCAGTACTTGTCTGAGTCCTCTATGTGATCAGTCCTGGGGCAGTACTTGCCTGGGTCCTCTACATGATCAGTCTTGGGGCAGTACTTGTCTGGGTCCTCTACGTGGTCAGTCTTGGAGCAGTACTTGCCTAAGTCCTCTACGTGATCAGTCTTGGGGCAGTACTTGCCTGAATCCTCTACGTGATCAGTCTAAGGGTAGTACTTGTCTGAGTCCTCTACGTGATCAGTCTTGGGGCAGTACTTGTCTGGGTCCTCTACGTGATCAGTTTTGGGGCAGTACTTGCCTGAATCCTCTACGTGATCAGTCTTGGGGCAGTACTTGTCTGAGTCCTCTATGTGATCAGTCCTGGGGCAGTACTTGCCTGGGTCCTCTACATGATCAGTCTTGGGGCAGTACTTGTCTGGGTCCTCTACGTGGTCAGTCTTGGGGCAGTACTTGCCTGAATCCTCTACGTGCTCAGTCTTGGGGCAGTACTTGCCTGGGTCCTCTATGTGATCAGTCCTGGCGCAGTACTTGCCTGGGTCCTCTACGTGATCAGTCTTGGGGCAGTACTTGTCTGGGTCCTCTACGTGATTAATCTTGTGGCAGTACTTGCCTGGGTCCTCTACGTGATCAGTCTTGGGGCAGTCGGGCAGCGGCGGTGGCGGCGGTCGGGGGCGGCGGCGGACCTTGGCGACCTGTCGGCTGGCGGCGGGCGCGAGCGCCTTGCGGGCCGCGTCCCCGTCCTGCCACACCTCCACGTCGGTGCCGGGCGCGCTGCCCGCGCTCAGCAGCCCGTGCGCCACCAGCACCCCGCACCGCATTATGTCGCAGTAGTCCGCCAGGCATACTGCGTCCTCCGCCTGTCGACAGAATCTACGTTACGTCTCTTACATATGGGTAAGTATTGTTAAGATACGTTTTTCTCTACAGTATACGGCTTAGTGCTAGGTAAATAGTAGAGCAGAAACAATATTCATCAATAAATTGTGAAAACATTTGTTTCTTACGCACTCTGGGCGTCCGCGCTTAAATTAATTTAATTTAAGCGCCGACTTTTTTCAATTGACAATTAAATAACTTTTATTTCAGGCATATTATGGACCATTATAAATATCTTACAAACTAACAATCATATTATATACTGAAAAATATTATACGTATTATGTTCTTAAACCGGAGGAAGCGGGTTCGAATCCCGCCGAAAAGAAAAAAAGTTATTCTGTGTTTCTGGGTCATGGATGTGTTTTAAATATATGTATAGTATAATAAAAATCTTAAATATGCGTATAGTATAAAAGTATCATACAAACTTCTGTTGTCTGGTACCCGTGATACAAATTCTTCGGATACTTAGTACTGATTGTGGTGTGGTAGCGTCCATAGGATAATATATTATATTATAATTTGATTATTACCTCTTTCCTTTTTCATCCCTATCTATTAGCTACTCCAACAGTTACCCGTAACAAACTCAGTTCACGACAGTATTTAAATAGACATGTATTAGTACTTTGTTAATCTGGTTCTTGTGTCGCTGGTCGAAGTGCGTGTCGAGGTGTCGCTCCTCGTAGAAGGACTTGCCGCAGAAGGCGCAGGTCCACTGCGAGGGCCTGTGCTGCAGCTTGGCCTTGTGCTGCGGCGCGAAGATGTCGCGCGCGGGGTGGAACGGGCACTCCAGGGGCAGCTTCACCTGAAATCGAATTCACACATCACCGAACACGAGGAAGCGTAAAGCCTTTACAGCTAACTTTGTATGTAGTAATTTTATTTGAGTAAGTATTCTAACCGCATTTTAACAAAGAAATAGCATAACTTCATCGTTAACAAGTAAATAGCATAACTTCATAGTTAGTACTGAGTTTAATTTAATCTAGGTTAAGGGTAAGCAGAAAATAGTAATTTTAATTACCTGGAATCTTTCTAAAACCGGTAACCATTTGTTTTGTATAACTTTTCTGACAATTTTGGAGTTGTCACGAGGACAGGTGATCTTGAAGACGGACGGTCCCGGCCACGGTATCAGCGTGAGTAGAATCAGGGCCAGGACCTAAAAACAGTTCATTTTAAGTTGTAAAAAATAAACTACATCAATTTTATTTTTATTCACAAACTAGATATTGCCTGCGACTTCGTACGCTCAAAAAAAGCTCGCGTGAACCTTACATTCTGCTTGTTGCGATAAAATATCGCATAATATGTATTAATGCAGGGTCCACTGCCATACCTACCAAATTTCATCAAAACTAAATTTCATTTTTTTTGCGTGAAAGAGTGACAAACATCATCTATACCTACATACAAACTTTCGCGTTTATAATATTAGTGAGGATAAGGATTGATAAACGATAATAGAAAATAAATTCTTATAGAATCAAAATTAATAGTTTGACCAATCAGTTGTTCTACACTTCATTTTTTTTAAATTTAATCCTTTGGTTTGCTTTCAGAATGCTGAAAAGTGAAAACTGATGTATTATATTTACGCTACAAAAATATACCTTCCCCTAACTTACATTAAGTGGCTGTGAGCCTGACCAATATATTCTTGTGTTGAAGCCCACTTTTAAAATTTGAAAGAACGGCGTTTAGTCTTAAAGTCTTGTAAATTTAGACTTTATAACAACTCAAATTCAAAGCTGCGTGATGTGCAAGTAACTATGGACTTTGCTTATTTGACTCTACCTCCCCCAAAGACCATACCTACTTAGTCGTTTAGTGAAGTCATTTGTTAAATAATTCTTTGATTATCCGAATTCTTAAAAAAAATACAAACTGCCGATATAACCTTCAAAGCTCTATTTTTAAACTTAACCTTGAGAATTCATAATAATTATGGAAATGGTTAATGGATAGGCTTTTTCTGACTTAACGTAAAATTTATAGGTTAGTTTCCTTTATTTATTGATTTTTGATAGTAACTATAAATTACATTCCACTGGAGAAAACTTACCTCGAACGAGAACGACGTGGTCCTCATTCATATCTTTTGAACGACTATAATAAATAAAATTTGTCCAACACGATTATTAAACAAGACTCAGTTTACACGAATACAACTAACTGTAAGGGTCTGACATTGCCGTACCCGGGAGGCGCATGCGCGGCTTTTCCCCTCTAATATTATTTCGTTAATAAATTAAACTCCCCCATATACTTTCCTAATATTTTAAGAACACAACTAAGCCAACATTTCGAGGCACGGAATTCGTACCTACAATTAGGTGGACCGCATTCTCAGATCGATTGCCTACTTTTCGACTTTTTCGATTCAAATTAACGCGGATTTCAAAAGTAAAAAGTTTAGTTACCTAGCTGTTACAGTTCAATTACTTACATCCTCAGAATACAGGACAGCTATCTTATGTAAATTAAATTACGGAAAAAGGAAATTTAAACTTTTGAGCTTAATGACTGTTGTTCCTATTTGATTGTTTTGAACTAACTATCAAAGTATCTAGATTCTAGACCAATCCAGACAATACTTACCTGACACCTAAACTTGTTTAAATTGTTTTTACTCGTTTACAATTGGAATACTATGGCCACTAGGTACCAAGTCTACACAGTTAGATATCTTACCCTTGCCACAGAATAGATACTAGTTACCCCTTGCTCGTAAATAACAACCACGAGTCACGACCCCTGACTCAACTGACTAAATTGCGTAAGGCTCCACGGATCCTTTTTTATTTTACACATTGATTAATTGACTCAGGCCTTAACTTTGCCGTGTACTGGTATGAATAGTAGAGGTAATAGTGTAGAGCGGAGCGCAATCAATAAATAGGTTCCAAGACTTCCTAGACCCTTCCTATACTTAGAGCGTCATAGTTCTTTTGAGTTTTGCATGCGAAGCCTTCGGGTCAACAGGTAAAATGCATTATGCTGTATTTAATTAGCTTTCGACCGAACTTCGCCCGCACTAAATTTAGCTTTTCCATAATATGCATTTTGCATAGAAACTAAACGTAATAAAGACACTAGGTTGTTCTTGAATATTTGGTAGGTACCTATAGGCAAATAATTCAGCCACTTAAACTTATTCATTATTTTATATTACCTACTACACTCTACAGGCTCATTCCATAACATGCAGACATTCCATTATTATCAACATTTAAAATTTCTACATCTCGTCGTAATAAACAGCTCGAGAAATGCAGTGGTTAAATACTTATGGGTAAGACTGCAGCATATTTACAAGTAGGTATTTAAATATTTAGGGCACTTATCGTAAACCGGAAACCTAACTCAAAAAAGTGTTTAAACAAGTCATTAACTGCTTTACCACCAGCAAAAATTTGGTTTACCTACCAGTTTTACTGATATGACATATGAGATATAACTTTAGTTGGGTACCTACTGCCTTTAATCTTAACGACGACGTACTTGACACTTTTTCCGGTACCCCGCCCACGGTACAGCCAATGATATGACGTAAATTTGACTGATAAATCTTCATAGAAAACAAAGTTACGCCATCTTGTTTTCATGCGGTCTGAACAAACTGCGTAAGCAAAATATGGCAAACCACGACTACCTTAAACAACCCTAAAAATGGGAAAGTTTAAGTGTAGACGAAGTGCAAAAAGTTCAGTTGTAGTAGGTTCACAAAAAACAAGATACAATTCACAATATGTGCAAATAACTCGATAAAAAAATAATATAAAAATAGCGATTAAGTATAACAACATTTATCGATTTTGATTAAATTTCGCAGATATATAGAGTAGACCACGGGGAAGGCTACTCTTTTTATCGCGGAAAAATGTACGGTTTCTGCAAGATTAACTTTTGCGCGCACAAGTCGCGGGCAACATCTAGTATTTTATTAACCGTCTTCCAAAAAAGGAGGTGGTTATACGTTCAGCTGTATTTTTTTTTTTGGTATGTTCGCCGATTGCTTCGCCGTCTGTGAACCGATTTTCAAAATTCTTTTTCTGATGTAAAGGTTGGTCCCATTTTCAAAAAAGTGGTGACCTGATGATGGGATCCATGAGGAATCGAGGGAACTCCTCGAAATTTATATCGACACATATGGTGATTTTGAGTTTTTTTTTAAAGTATTTAATCCAAGCATATGTTTGTTACCAAAAAGTAAGATTTTGCTCCAAGGTATACCCTGGATCCAAAAGTAAAGAACAACTCCTGACTCCTTATAGAAACATGTTTGGGGATTTCGGCGTTGTTTAAACAACTGCAAGCATAATATGTCACTACTAGAGATGTGATAAACGGCTTAAAATCAAAAGTTAACTTATCCGTTATTTAATATTCAAAAGCAACTTATTTTAACTGCTTAGCTGCTTATCTACTTATTGCCACTAATAATGTTTTTTGCACTTATTTGCGATCGAAAAACGTATGATTTCAATAAACTTTCCTTCGTACTTTGCAGGCTTAGGACTGTCTGAAATCTGAATAATTAATTTTTATATTAAACAGTACTTACGACAAAAACTTAATAAACTTAATACTAAAACACTGCACGAAAAGTTTATATTACGTCCATATGGACCATTATTATATTTATTATTTACCTACAATAAAAGTTCACGGTAAACCACTAACACACCACTATTACGATTAAAATACGAATTATTACGTAACGTTATATAACGTGTTTTCGTCAAGCCGCAAAGCGCAACTAACAAAAAGTGAATAATCATGAAACAGCATATTATTATAAGTTATAAGTACAAAAAATAAGCCGATTATTAAAACTTTAAATAAGTGATGAGCTACATTAAAGAATTTTCAGTCTTATTGCGCTGACATAAGAACTATTTTTCTTTACTCATACCACACTTATGGCTTAATGACTATAAACGATATAACGATAAGTATAAGTGTAAAGCGCTTACGTTATAAACGACTTTTCAACTTATTTATAAAAGCACGCTTTTTTAAACGTTTTTCGTTTAAACGGCCATCTCTAGTCACTACGTCAATTAGAGTAATCATCATCATCACCACCAGCATCACACCATACATTATCACATTATGATGGTATAAAAGGAACTTCTCATAATATTTTACACCGACATGGATATCTTTGAACATTACACGGATAAGTTAACTCTGCTATTTATGAACTTATTTGCAAAAATATTTTGTTGTTGTAAAGGATATAATTCTAAATTAGTCCTTTAGTCACTAAAGTGGAAACCTGATGATGCGATCCATGAGGAATCGAGGGAACTCGTCGAAATTTATATCGACACATATAGTGATTTTGACTCTTACTGGAATAACACAAGCATATGCTACCAAAAAATAAGATGTTGTACCAAGGTATACCCTGGATCCAAAAGCGTTGAAGAACTCCTGTCTTTAAAGATATTGCAAGCATATGCCACTTTGTAACTTACAGTAATCATCATCATCTTATTAACAATACCTAATGTTAGCTTGGCGCGTATTCAATTATAAACTCGATTTATTTTAGACGTTTTTATGATGTATTAATAATAACTGAACAAAATATATCACTAAAAAGGGTGAAATTATTATTTTTAAACAAAAAATTAAACCGACTTCCAATGTAAAAATTCACAAAAAAGTATGAAATAAAACTTATTTTCTAAATAATTCCCCTTTTAAATTTGGATAAAATTTTAACAATTTCTCTACTCAATCTTCTTAATTTTGAAGTCGGTACCAGCAAATATGAACGTGAGTTCCATAAAATATTCTAGGATATCGTTTGGGCTGGTAGCGACTTCAAAATTAAGAAGATTGAATAGAGAAACTGTTAAAATTTTTGCCAAAAAAAGGGGAATTATTTATTTAAAATATGTAGTGGAAAATTGCGATGAGAGGACGGCAACACCTTCTAATAAAAAACAGTATGTAAATGTTAATGACGATCTTCTCCATTGATTGTAGATCACTGCAAGCTGTAAATAGAGTTCTCGTAGTAACTAGTACCTATTAGCAGATTTTCGGTTGGCTGTCCTGGATCTGCTTTTGGATAAGAACCTAATTAATAATGTACCTATTGTCCTACCATTACTGCATATATAATAAAATATACCTCTACGCTTAATGTCGTTGATATGTAAGGGATGACAGACAACCAGAGTCAATATCCGTATCCCTGCTAGAAACAGCAGGGCACGGCTTCGTAGTTCACACGTTGAATGTTGAGTAAGTAGTTGATTGTTATTATTTTTTCCTCAAAAATAGTTTTTTAATCGATCATTATACATTATTATTTACAATAAACAGTTTTTAGTAACATGAATATAAAAAATGATCTATACAAAATAACTGATTGATGATTTATGATTAGGTACGCGGCTGCCAAAAAGGTAGTTTTTCCGATTCTTATTTTTTTGTGGCGAACGAGGATAATCAAAGTATTATCAGGAACTATTTAGTAAACAGTGGTAGTATGAAGTGAGAAAAAACCGTGGACGTAGCGTAGCTATAGCCGATAATCGTCAATTAGCAAGCCAAACAATTGGTGTTTGATAACAGCGTCGGCTTTACCATGCCGCGCCGCTCGCCGCACCTAAACAGACGCAGTACATACTACCGGCGGCGCTAGCCATCGCTCACCGTTTAGGTATGTACAAGTAACTTTTATAAATACAAAGATATTTTAATAAACTATTTACAAACAAAATAAATTGCATGAATTAGGCTTACCAAAACTTAATTCATGCAATTACCTATAAATAAAATAATTGAAGGATAAATGTCATGAGCATAATAATTGTAATATTTGGCTAAAAGTGTATAGGCCTGTAGTTTGTTTTTATTAAATAAATATATATAATTTGCATGGATTGTGGTTTTATGTGCAGTGTGGATAAACAAAGCAGTCACAACCAAAATAAAATTAATAGACACCATAAGTATAACTAGGGTAATGAATGTAGATTGTAGGTATATCGATGCTAAGTGATCTTTTGACTGAGTTTAATATTTACTGTCAGAAATCAAATAAAAATATAGAGACCTACCATAATCTATGACAACACTAGTTCAGTTATATATTTTAACAAAATGTGTTTTATCTTAGAACCTAAATGTTTCTATCACTTAATTATATCACTAATTACATTTATAATGAAATATTTTGTACAATTCTACTTTTAAAAGGTCAACGCCAACGCGCTAACCACTGAGCCACCTATGTGGTCATTTGGTCAAATATTATAAGAAACTTTAAAATGTAGGAAAAGCGTATTGTGTTGAAGTCTGAAGACCGCTTGATTCGCACCCGAGAGGTGCAGGTTCGAACCCAGATTGTGGCGTGGTAGATCTACCTACCTAGTACCTATCACTGAGATTTTTCTCAAATATCACTGTGTATACGACGCTCGAAGGGTGAAGAAAAACATCGTGAGGAAACTTCCTCATAGTTGGCCCCAGACTTACCTATTTACTGATTTTTCCTCTGGACTAGGCTAACTTATATGTTGTGGGAATGCTGTAAGTGCTGGGCAAAAATGAAAATGAAAAATATTTATTTTACCTTAACACAGTGTTTAGTAACAATTAATCAGAGATTGGAACCACCTAGTAAGTAAAAGTTACTTGTATTAGGAGGCCCCGCTCTTCCTTAAACTATCATACATAACAATATTATAATAACAAACTTTTAACTGCAATATATTTTAACAAGTTTTTTTTTATTTTATTTTTTTTTATTAACAAAGTGAGATCTACATGCCAGTTTAGTGTGTGTGTGTGTGTGTGTGCGCGTGTGTGTGTGTGTTTGTTTGTGTGTGTGTGTGCGTGTGTGTGTGTGTGTGTGTTTGTGTGTGTGTGTGCGAGTATAGGTGTATCTTTGCATCTCTTTAGATTTAAGTAGTTGATGAACTTTTAGATCTATGTCTAGCTTGTTGTAGATATGGACAGACTGAGAGTAATACTGTCTTTGTGCAAATTTTGTTTGAACTTTAGGTGGTATAGCCGCTTTTTCTGGTCTCCTTCTATTTCCGTCAGTAGGCTTGTAAGGTAAGGTTTTGTGTAATCTTAACGTTGTATTTAAAATGTAGAGTTTTCGAACTGATAATAATTTACATAATACGTAAAGATCGACAGTTGGGAATCGAAAGGGCTACTTTTAGTAAACATCGTTGACTCCTTTCAATTTCTAACAGTTTTGTTTTAGCTGCACCACCCCAGATTGTGATACAGTAATTTATTATTGATTGAACCAGAGCAATATATACTTGATTAATTGTTTTCTTTGAAGTTACATATCTAAGTTTCCTGAAAATCCACGTCAGTTTTCTGATCCTCTCGCTTGTATACTGAATTTGACAGTGCCAGTTTAGGTGCTGATCCAAAACTACTCCTAGATACCTTGTAGATATTACTTTATTTATTTTGCCACAAGAACAGCTTGTAACACTGCTATTGGAATTTTGACACTGATGAATTTTCAAGTTAAGATTATATTTAGGTTGTGTTTTATTATTAATAGAGAAACATATATAATATGTTTTAGCTACATTAAGTGTCAGGAGGTTATCAGCTAACCATTGTGATACAAGTTTGAGGCCATCCTCGGCACTTCGAAAAACCGATTCCCATGTTTTACCTTTGAAGGTAATTGCTGTGTCATCAGCGTAGGATACTACCCGTCCATTTTTTAGGTCGATATTTGTTAGGGAGTTTATGTAAATGAGAAAGAGGGTAGGACCTAAAACGCTGCCCTGGGGAACTCCAAAATCGACTTCCACCTCTTACTGGGCAAGCATACGACATTTGAAACCATCTAGTCTAGTCCTAGGCACTACAGTATTAAAAGTGTGGTTCCTTTGCTCGGTGAATAGGTAGCAGGTACCTACTCACTACAGCTGTAAATTATCCAATCATGGATAAAAAGTTTAAACAGTTTTAAATAACAGGAATAGAAATAGGTATATGAATTAAGTAAATATTAAACATATATGTACGAGTAAGTTACTCAATATTAATTTCTCCTGCAGGGTTTATTTTTAATTATTCTGACAAAATTTAAAAAATGACTATGTCACCGTAAAATTGTAAAAACCGATAGATTGTAATAAAACTAGTGAAATTGTAAATTATAATATCACACATTTTTTTCGTTACATTTTAAATAATATAGTTTTTATCTTTCGATATATTTTTATAATCTTGTTAGTTATTTTACAATCTAACGGTTTTTACAATTTTACGGTGACAACTATAAACGCATAACGCGAACGGCGAAATGTTGGGTCTGCATATTCCCATATTGTAAGTAAATAGTTTAGACATAACCACCAATTTTCAATTGCCACCAGTTAATAAGTATTTTGTAGGTTGTATCGTACTTTGTACTTGTAATAATATGACAAAAACAAATACTTAGGATTAACTTAAAATTTTATAAGCTTTATCTGGAAATCTAAAAAATAATTAGACTGAAAGATACAAACCGCTTTAAGCGGTAAGACCGCCATTTTGCAAACTTTTTTTTTTTCAGATAAACTTAATCTGAAAAAAAAATAATTGCACAATTACAAAAATAAAATACAGTAGTAAGTATTTTATTTTTGTAATTTTGCAATTAAATAAATTATTATTATTCATTAGCGCTTTTATATAATCCCATTATCAGAACTCGAGACATCCGAAGTGCATAAAATGTTCATCATTATCATTATCAACATTACATAGTATAAAAAGTCGCTATTTTGTCTGTCCATATGTATGCTTAGATCTTGAAAACTACGCAACGGATTTTGATTCGGTTTTTTTTATAGATAGAGTGACTTAGTAGGAAGGTTTTTATGTACGAGTATGCATGTATGTATGTATGCATTATAACAAGCATAATATAGTAGATAAAATTTTTGGAGGTTTCTAATGTCCTAAATAAACACATGAACCCTACGAGATAGATAAAAATAATGTACCTACTACAGTATTGTACACCTTATCTAAAGAGGTCTATAAAAAAGTCCGCAATGGCATATGTCTATCTCTTAGGGATAACCCACAATAACCATTTTTTATCCTTTAGTTTTTACGAGAAATATTGGCTTATTTACGAAGCGATTTTAAGTAATAGGTACAGCATTAATCCTTATCCAATTAAGTACCTTTAATACATTGTGCATTTAATATAGACCAATATGGAAAATTAAATGATTAATCACTACGTAGTATATTATTATTTTTAAATAAAAAATTAAACCGACTTCCAAAGTAAAACTTTCCCCTTTTAAATTCGACTAAAGTTTTAACCATTTCTCTACTCAATCTTCTTAATTTTGAAGTCGATACCAGCCCAAACAACATTTTATAGAACTCACGTTCAAATTTGCTGTAACTTTTTTGTTTGTGGCCTGATCTGTTTGGGATTTGGTGATATTGCTCTTTGGCATGATTTACTAAGACTCTAATTCAAAATTTTCTAAAATTCTATGTTTTAAGGGGTAAAAAGGGATACTTAACTCTGTATGAGTATTTTTTAAACGAGCATTAAGGCTTGGATCTTTGTAAATATAGTCCTAATAGAAAATAATTAAGCACATGTTTTATGATTTTCCGATATTCAACCCCTAAAGGGATGAACGGGTCTCTTCAAGCTCTTTATTTTGATATCAAACACCTTCTGCAGTTAAGTAAAATACATAGACAGCCAAAATCATTATCCTTCCTTTTGGTTTCGCCGTAGTCGGGTAAAAAGGGTTAAGTTTACATTTAGTATTTCCACGCAAACGAAGTTGCGGGCACCAGCTATATCTTATATTTATAAGTATTCGTAAAATGTATATTCAAGCGCGAAATAGGTATATAATATTATATCAAGCGATCCCGTTTTTAACCATTTGCATTGGGTACGAAACCCTAAAAACATTTTCAATGTTGTATACGGAAGTATATTGCTGTGTGCCTAGAGTTATTCGCAGAAGTAGTTTTTTCTCCAAGAACACTATTCCATGCGGGCGAAGCCACGGGGAAATGCTAGTAATGTCTACTCGTACAAATATTCAAACGTTAATCATCGAGGTAACTACTGCACTGCTCTACATTCGGTTACTCTACAATCTTAAATATTTTCTTATCGGTCGCAAAGTAAATCGAATTAGACAAAGAAAAGTTTATTAGTTACAGCCACAAATTAAGCTGAAATAATTAAAATGTAATAGAAGATTTATTTACGATGACATTAATTATTGCGTTAATTGCGAAATTATAATTTGCAAACCTCGTTTAGATTACCTATTTATTTATTTTTCACTTAGTAGGTACTTAGAATTTAGATCATCCTAATATACCTATTACTAATAGGTGAAGCAACTTTCAGCACAGTTTCACGAGAATTGTGCAACACAAAAAAGAACCTTAATAAAGTTGAAATAATATTAAAAATATGAATTATGGCCGAAATTAAAACTAAAATTAAACCAAATTACACAGTATTTATTTTCATCGACCGAATATTACCAGTGATAATAATATAACTTTAATATAGCTATTGCCTTACGAATTGCCGGATTACGATAAATAAATAAAGACAAGAAGCAACTGCATTAATACGTATTTACTACTAACTCTTTATAACTTTGTATGGAACATATTATGACAGTCAATGAAAGCCTAGTTATGCTGACTTTACTAACACCAATTATATTAATAATTATATTTTACCACAGTACCTCAATCTTTTTGCATTCGACATTGTACACAACATAAAAGAATATTACTTCATAGAAAAAGCTATGTAGGTCATAACTTCAATCCGTATAATGTCCATAGTATGTTGATCTCCAAGTGTATAGTGGGAATGTAGGGTGAGACGAACGTCCGTGCGCATGCTCCGTGCAGCCTCCCTCGTCGACCGTCGGCACCTGAGCTTCTCCAGACTCTGAGCACGACAAACAAAACGTGCGCCCTGCACGCGGTGCAATGTGTACAACATAATGATATAAGTACCTACTTTACATCCGAACATTACATATCGATGTTCTACATATCAACGAAAATGAGTCTCATAGAAAGGAGTTGTAAAATGTGTGATTAGAGACGAAACCCAAGACAAAAAATTCACTGAATATCAAAATGTAGATAAACAATTCTAGGTGAGTTTTGTAGGTAATACTGCATGCAAAGTTAAATATGTAGTCATTATCCAAACTCTAAACCATTTTATAGGTGCACTTGATAATTAATTAAAGGGGATGATACAATTAAATTAATTACAATTTATTTAGATGTGGAAATTTAAATTTTTGGTAACGTTTTTATTTTTAAATAAAATAATGGAATTTTTTTGGTATCCCGTTTTTTCTATTAAATTATGGGTAATGACTAATGACGATAGGCACTCAAATTCATTCCTAATACAATAAACAAATTATTTTCAGAATGTCTTCATCAACTAAAAACAACTTTGGGCGCAATAGTTTTATACTTCTACGTTTTAGATGTTTATTTTTGATCCCAATTGTATTGGTAGTCACCTCTTTAATATTTTTACTGAGCAACGGATCTGATATTTTTTTGATGAGCAACAATGTAATCGGCTACCCATGGAAAATACATCAGCAAGGAACGAATAGTCCAGACGATGTTTACACGATCAAAACCGAGGGTTGTACGATACCCGGTCTTAAACCTTTCGATGCAAGTATTAAAAAATTCATTGCGAAGCCTAAAAACATTAAAGCATGTGACAACGCAAAATCCGCCCTACTGGAGTACAATAACACAAACATATGGATTGTGAGAGAACACTTGGCTCATTATCAACTATCAGATAGTGTAAACGTTTCCTGCTGCTATAGAGCATTCTACCGACCCTTATCGGCACCCGACATGTCGCTCGAGGTTGACGATAGAGTTCAATACCTTCCGTGCATTTATTTTTATGATGCGATCGAAGTTAAAGATGAATTCGTTAGAGTGACATGTTACAGTAACGAAAAAGTTTTTTACGAACAATTCTTTCCCTTCACTCCCAGAAAATCTTTTAAAGCTTCGTTCAAGGAACACGAGATTACGAGTGATCGACAGGAAACGACGTACAACGTTATCGTTTTAGGAGTGGATGCTATTTCTAGATTAAATTTTTACAGAACTATGCCTAAAACTTTGGCCTACTTGAAAAGTAAAGGTGCTATCGAATTAAAAGGTTACAATAAAGTCGGTGACAATACATTCCCCAATCTTATACCGATGCTACTCGGTATTAAAGAAACTGACTTGAAGAAGACTTGCTGGCCTAACGAGAGAGTCACGTTCGACAAGTGTCCCTTTATATGGGACTTGTACAGAAATGCTGGATTTTTCACAGCGTTCGGTGAAGATACTGCCAGCTTAGGAACTTTCAATTTCGAAAAAATGGGTTTCGGTAGGACTCCTACAGATTACTATTTACACACATTCGTCCGTGAAGCCGAAACTCATTCGGGAAATAACAGAGACTTTAATTCGTATATTTGTATGGGTAATAAATATTTTTACAAGGTCTTGTTGGACTATATACAAAATTTAATATCATCTATGGGAACGTCCAGGCTTTTCGGATTTTTTTGGGAAGTAACCATGAGTCACGATTATTTAAATTACCCTCTAGCAATGGACGAGCAATTCGAAGAGTTCTTCAAAAATTTAGATTCTTTACATATTTTGAATACTACAATATTCATACTATTGAGCGATCACGGCATGAGATGGGGTGATATTCGTTTTACGAAGCAAGGGAGACTAGAGGAACGCCTACCTTTAAATTATATTCTGCTACCGCCGTCCTTCCGGGAACAGTTTTCAGAAGCTTACCAAAACATAAAACGGAACAGTCTTCGCCTCACGACACCTTTCGACGTGTACGCTACTCTCCTGGACTTGGTAAACCTCCGGCGTGTGAGCGATAAAAGTATAAAAATGCGCTCCGAGGACTCCGCACACAATAGAGGCATAAGCTTGTTTCTGCCTATTCCCGAGAACCGCACCTGCAGGACCGCCGCCATAGACGAGCACTGGTGCACGTGCCACAGGGGGATGAAGGTGTCCACCACGAGCGCAGAGGCCTTCAACTCGGCGGGCTACCTGATCTGGCACTTGAACAGCCTGCTGAAGCACCACCGACAGTGCGCGCGGCTGTCGCTGGCGGAGATACTGGAGGTGACGGAGCTGGTGTCGGGCACGCCGGCGGAGGGCGAGGAGGGGTGGCGCGAGTACCTGACGGTGGTGCGGACGGTGCCCGGGGACGCGGTGTTCGAGGCGACGCTGCGGCACGGCGGCGGCTGGGTGGTGGCCGGCACGGTGAGCCGGCTCAACCTGTACGGCGAGCAGAGCCGCTGCGTGCACGACTACCGGCTCAAGCTGTACTGCTTCTGCCTGTGACCGCCCCGCGGTCGCGCGGTGACTGAATCTGTGATAATGGGTGTTTGTGAATTCTCAGTTTTTAATGTGAAGTATTTTATTTTCACATGATATATTTGACGTAGGCCTAATCACTAGTTGAACATAGCACACGAAAGCAGATTTTAAATAATCTAGTTATTCCATACACGTAGGTAGATAGTACACGCAGGAATGTATGCATATCTTTTATAATATCATTCATATTCTATATTATATATTTATGTGCCATAATATCATTTAGGTACATAAGACGTGTATTAGATTTTTATTTACCTATTTATTAGATAAGTTTTCTTTTAATATTAATCAATGTCAGTTAATTATAAGAAGGTACACGTGATTCTTAATAGTAGTATTTTTGTAGTAAGCGCCAAGCGGTTTGTACTACGCTCACCCACAAGCCCAATGGCACATTATGACATATTGTACCGGTGACAAGCTCAAAATTAGTACTGGAAGACGAATCATTTGTATGGCCGATACTGGACCGTTTCTAAGATATTGGCCATTTTGTATCTTTTTAAAAGTTGGTTACCTGTCTTGTTTGGGTCATAATAAAACACATAGGTATCTATTGTAAATGTTAGTGTTTGTAATTTCGAAGTAATATTTTTTCTGAGTTTTGAGATAACATTGAGATTAATGTAAGTTCATATTGAATAAAATAAATTGAAATTTATAACGAAATGAAAAATTTACAGTAAAACATCAAACCTACAGTTCATTATAATTTTATTATATATTTAATAAAATATCAAATTATTATTATTTGAGTCTTATAAATAAACAATATTTTGTAGCTATCAACACTACGGCGTAGCACGTAGCCCGTAGCGCGTAGAGGTGCCTACGGGAACCTCATTTCCAGGGCCTCTAGTCTAGATGCATTCGATAATTTCGACGGCGAACTTCGAAATCAAAAATGTGTGGGATTTGACATAAGTCATCGTTATGTGACATGTCGCTTGCGATGCCTTATGTCAAATTCCATACATTTTGTTTTCGAACTTCGCCGTCGAAATTATCGAATGCATCTTGACTAGAGGCACTTTTCTTGGCTACCTAATATTATTATTATCAGAAAATTTTGCAGCACGAAGCTGTTTGAAATGTAGCTTCCCCAATTGATTAATAGACATAACACCATCATGTCACTTACATACCTATCTATAGTTAGTTACGACTAGTACCTGCTACACCTACGTAGCAAGTACGTAAAATGACAGAAAATTCAGGTAAAAAATATAATTACTAACCGGAAAATGGTTATACACTAATAAATTATAATTATTATTATTTGTGAATATTTTTGTAACATATCATTGTAGGACTAGGGAGCTGTTGATATATATTAACATTTTAGCTCCATACTTAATGTTGGATTTTATGCTAGGTACTATCGAACAAGTTGCCGCTCGACGAGGCATAAGATGAAAATCGCTTAACAGCGCTGTTGAATAGAAACTGGTCGAGCAGGAACTTTATCAATATTGTACGTAGATTAATCTGGTTACGGTATTTAGAAATGTTGGAAATACAATAATTATACATATATAAACTTTTTGCTTTTCATTACTCTACTATAAAATATACCGGGCAATTATAGACTACACTTTTTTATTCCTGTACAAAATGTAGATAGGACGTAATAGATTAGAGATAAAATCCATGGAACCTCAGTTTTTCTGCGATGGGACTCCATTCGAATTACAATTAAATCATGAACATAATATGAGACAAATAACGATTAAATACTATAAATTGACAAATTCGTTGTAGAAGTTCAATTCCTGTTTTTAGGGTTCCGTCCGTCTTCAGCTTACCGTCCACCATCTGTAAAAAAATATTTTTTTGGGTACCTCCACTACATGTAAAGTGGGTATCTTCTTTTTTCTCTCGCGTCTAGCCCATAGTGTGGAGCATCATTAGCTTGGTCTTTTAAAAACATAGATACAATATATTCAACCTTGAAGCGTTTTTTTGTTAAAATGGGTCTCTCTCTAAAAGTTTAACAGGTGGGTCGCAAAATCCAAAAATATTCATGATGGTAGCAGGTAGTCCATGTAATGAACTTCAAAGGAAAACTATAACAGTTTTTTATAACTTTGTTAGTTCAGGAGTTATAGAGACTTAACTTGTAAAAAGCGCTTACTTGGAAAACTTACAACAATAAATAAATAATGACTGACCGTTTAAAATATTGGTATAATTGTACGGAGCCCTACGTGCGCGAACCCGACTCGCACTTGGCCTTGTTTTTTTAAACGCGTTATCTTCTACAAATTCGTACCTACCTATAATACCTACAATCTACATCCATTACCGACATACTCACTGTCCGGAAGCCCAATTCTCGTAACTATTTGTGATACTTCATGGTGATAATACCTTATCCTCTTTCGGTTCGCGCGGTTTCTCACTCACTCAAGCGCGATGTACGCATGTGAATGCGACACTGCGCGGACCGAAACAGGATTATGATTTATTAACCAACTTCCACTAAAAGGAGGTTGTTATACGTTCGGCTGTATATTTTTTTTTTTTTGTATCTTAGACCATAATTCCGCTGTCTCTGGACCGCTTTTCAAAATTATTTTTTTGATGTAAAGGGTATAATTCCAAGTTGGTCCCAATTTAAAAAAAAGTGGTGATCTGATGATGGGATCTACGAGGAATCGAGGGAACTCCTCGAAATTTATATGGATACACTTTTTCTGAAGTATTCCAAGCATACGCTACCAAAAACTAAGATTTTGCTCCAAGATATACCGTGCATCCAAAAGTACAGAACAGAACTCCCGATTCCTTATAAAATAATGTAGGATATCGTTTGGGCTGGTAGCGACTTCAAAATTAAGAAGATTGAGTAGAGAAATAGCCAAAATTAAAAGGGGAATTATTTAGAAAATAAGTTTTATTTCATACTTTTTTATGTATTTTTACTTTGGAAGTCGGTTTAATTTTTGTTTAAAAATAATAATTACTTTGGAAGTCGGTTTATGATTCTGGCTTCATCGCTCCAGCTAGACTCGCTATTATTTAAAATTTTAATGTTTTAACTTTTTACATAAGAAGGTGCACACTCTAAGTTATTTTAAAATTTTACTAGTAGGTACTTATAGGGAGGTACTATAAAGAATAGTTTCCTGAATCGTTAACTTTTAAATTATAAAATCATTGAGATTTGGGGCATACAAAGTACGAAACGAAATCACGCGCTTATTCGTGAAAACATGAGAAGAAAGAAACTAGGCTACCTTGATACTTATTTTTGTCCTTAGACGTACCTAAACAAAACGAAAAACAATAGGTACTAAACTAAACGGAATACAATAGTAACGCATCTTACAAAATCAATATGCGTGAAAAATCATTTATTGTATAATATCATTATGTAAACGTTAAACACAACGTTTTGTAATTTCAGTATGAGCCAGTTCGCGGGACCAATATGCACGAGTTTGAAAGCGGCTCTGGTGCCGGCGAGACTTCGTTACTTGTTCTTTTGTACGACAGTTTTTGGTATTGTTTACTTTCTCTACATCGGCAATGTAACACATATAATACTGAGGACTAGCAAAAGTTTTATACCTAGAGACGAAGAGAAGACTTACAATATGAAAATTTTGGAGTCTGAAAGATTTACGATAAACACTGCCGGCTGCGCTATACCATATTTGGATCCATACGATGAGACTGTGAAACAGTTCGTCAAATTTCCTCAAATAGACGAAGTATGCCCGAATGCTTCGATATCTATTCTCGGTGACAATGAAACTCATATTTGGGTAAAAGAAGAAAACATGCAGCATTACAATTTGAGTGATACGGAGAATGTAATTTGTTGTTACCAGTCATTTTATCGACCTCTATCAGTAGAAGACGTAACATCTACGAATAATGATGATCGAGTACGATATGAAAATTGTACATATTTTACGAACGCTATTGAGGCTAGTGACGAATTCGTAAGAGTGATGTGCAGTGCTAATACCGTTGATCCGTTTTATACACAGTATTATTTATTCGCGCAAAAGAAGGAGCATCCCGCTAGCTCTGAAGTTAAATCGAATGATCTTATATTTAATGTTCTAGTTATGGGAATAGACGCCGTATCGAGGCTAAACTTTCATCGAACGATGCCGAAAACTCTTAAGTATTTAAAAGAAAATGGTGCGATCGAATTGTTCGGGTACAACAAAGTAGGTGATAATACATTTCCAAATCTTATACCGATGTTGCTGGGTATCTCAGAAAAAGAACTCAAAACCACGTGCACTCCGAGAACGAAGTCTACATTCGACAATTGTCCTTTCGTATGGGAACAGTATAAAGAAGCTGGATTTTACACTGCTTTCGGTGAGGATACTTCGTGGCTCGGTACGTTTAATTACGTCAAACCGGGATTCCTCGGCGGGCCGACAGATTATTACATACACACATTTATGAATGAAGCCGAAAAAAACGTCGGCACTGTAAAAGATTTCAACTCATATTTATGTATGAATGACAAATATTTTTATCAAGTTCTTTTAGATTACATAAAGAATCTTTTCGCTACCATAAACCCCAATAAACTTTTCGGGTTCTTCTGGGAAGTGTCAATGAGTCATGATTATTTAAACTATCCTATGTTAATAGACGATCAATATGAAACATTTTTTAAAAATCTAGAGGAAAATAAATATCTCGCTAAAACTATACTCCTGTTAGTCAGTGATCATGGAATTAGATGGGGCGACATAAGGCAAACGAAACAAGGCCGACTAGAGGAGCGATTGCCGTTCGTTTATATACTAACCCCTCCCCTATTCAGGGCACACTATAATGAAGCTTTCAATAATTTAAAGCTGAATTCTAGAAGACTCACGACTCCGTACGATATACACGCAACACTCGCTGACCTAAGCGATATTACAAAGATTAGCAACCAAAACATTACTATAAGAAAAAAAAAGGGTTATAGTCATTACAGAGGCATAAGTCTTTTTTTACCAGTTCCAAGTAATAGGACTTGCACGATGGCAGATATCGACGATCACTGGTGCACCTGCCACAGGAGCGTTCCCGTGGCGACTGCCAGCGCAGAGGCAATAGAAGTTGCTGCCATGCTAACAAGAAAAATTAATATATTAGTACAAACCCACAAACAATGTGCGAAATTAAAAAATAGTCGTATAATAGAGGTGAATAAAATGGAAGGAGGAAGTCCGGATGACGAATTGAAAGGATGGCACGAGTACATGGTAATCATTGAGACATCTCCTGGTAATGGAGTGTTTGAGGCAACGTTGCGACGTTATAGCACGGAGTGGACTTTGCAAGGTTCCATAAGCCGTCTTAATCTTTACGGTGAACAGAGTCATTGCGTTCACGATGCTAAACTTAAGTTATATTGTTTTTGTCAGTAAACATTTTAATGTAATTTCACTATAATGTAAGGTACAAGGTATTATTAATTTTAAGAAGTACAAGCTAATCTGTGATATTATGTACGTATCATACATATGTATGTACTACGAACCTATAAATGATAATAAACTACACCTACAGTGTGTGTCGTCTCATCGTTAAGTGATTTTAATAAACATTACAAAACACCCTCCATCGTGTTTTGTTATTTTTTGCTGTGTGTAGCATAATAACCTAATAATATCAAAATTATTTATGGTAGGGTTAATAATATCTAATTTATTTGTACTTTGTCTAGACCTTTGTCTAGACTTTAGAGTTGACGATTTAGAAATATGGAGTTGAAAACATATACCTATGAGAAGTCTAATTTCCCGCCTTTTTAACTTGACATTGGCAAATGGTTTGAAGCCGTAACGCCATCAATAATTTAAAAAAAAACTTTGACCATAGAATCCACGAAGTATAGATAACAAGGAGTCCGAACGTAATGTTAAAATCACGAAGTATAGATAACAAGGAGTCTGAACGTAATGTTAAAATCATGAAGCATAGATACCAGGAGTCCGAACGGTATAGGCTTTTTAATAATAATTATGTACACAATCAAAGAGAATGTAAAGCTATACTACGTATTAAGAGGTGGCACTCCGAATAAAAAATAATAATTTCGAAATTCAAAATTATACCGTAGCTTTTTTACGTATTTATATCTTCTAAAGTGCAAAAGATTTAAGCCTACAATGAAAAAAAAATAAAAAAATAAAACTATACGTAGGTTATTGTTTTCAATTTTATTTTTAGGACCCAATTATTAGGTTAAAAAGGTAAATAAAACAATAAACAACAAAACAATTCCTATAATTCGATCGTTTTTATTGCATTAAAAATATACAAAAGTAAGCCTACATTCCCACGAGCGTTTTATGTGATCACGAGATTCACGACTAATAAACTACACTATAAATAGAACTTTGCACTAATACGACACAGCTGAAAATCGTGTACACTTGACACTTCAATTTTCAGCTCTATTGTAGATTAAGTGCAGAGTTCTATTTACAGTGCAGTTTTTCCTGTCGCGTCACGACTCGCGACCACAAAAAAACTCTCTTGGATACGAGGGCTAAAAGTTGGTAACCAAAATATTTCAGATTACCACATAAATATACGACATAGCCTGATTAACTTCAGCGGTTATCCTTTGGTGCAAAATAGATAGGTATATTTTATACGAATGAGAATCTTGAAATATTTTCATGTTGTCTTATTTATTATTGCGTGCCTTTGAAATTGGAATCCAATACCTGCAAATTATGAATTTATATTACATTTTACTTATTTCTTCTTATTCGCAATACTAACAAAGGTTAAACTAAATGTAAAAAGTATGCGGTAAAACTGAACAATAGTATTAGAAAAAAAGTACCTACATAATTATTATTAAGGTGACTTTGTTTTAAACAATATTGCGTGCCTTAATAAACATTCGAATCTTATATTATTAATAGAGAAACTTTATAATCTTAAATCTTAGCATGCATATTAAAATCACTACACAATAAAATTAATTTATTGAAACAAATAATAATAATAACTTGTGTTACAGGTAGGTACCAGAAAACAGAAAGTATATTAATTATGTAATACCATGTTAATACTATACTTAAGTATATTTAAGATTTTTGTTATAGTTAATAGAATCAGGCGTTACTTTGCGGAAATCCATAGCATTAAATTAATTAATATTATGTTTATAGCAGTTTTTCCGCTAAATAATACCCACAACCTGCAAGCAAATGTGTGAGTGCACGCATAAGCATGCGTAACGCACCTCCCTCCTCCCACACTGCTTATGCGTGCACTCAGATGCAAGATCGTGCAGACACCACCACCACACAAGCAACAATGTCGGCAAGATCGTGCAAAGCCCCACACCACCATGCAGGTTGCAAAACTCGACGCGCGTTTCGCCCCGAACCCGGAGCATCCTCAGGAAGTGGACCTGCGAACAAAGTTCGTTAGGTTAGGTTGACTAACGAACTTTGTTCGCAGGTCCACTTCCTGAGGATGCTCCGGGTTCGGGGCGAAACGCGCGTCGAGTTTTGCAACCTGCATGGTGGTGTGGGGCTTTGCACGATCTTGCCGACATTGTTGCTTGTGTGGTGGTGGTGTCTGCACGATCTTGCATCTGAGTGCACGCATAAGCAGTGTGGGAGGAGGGAGGTGCGTTACGCATGCTTATGCGTGCACTCACACATTTGCTTGCAGGTTGTGGGTATTATTTAGCGGAAAAACTGCTATAAACATAATATTAATTAATTTAATGATTTTTGTTATATTATACACATATATAGGTACACATCCATGACCCAGGAACACAGAAAAACTTTTTGTTCCTTCGGCAGGATTCGAACCTGCGACCCCGGCTTGAGCACCAAAGCGCTGAACTGCTGAGCCACAGAGGTCGTCAAACAAATATAATCTTTAAATGTCTCTTTTCAATAAAACGAGAAGTTAAAATATGGTAAAATTTTATACAAATACTCACCGATAAGCATGTTTATATAGTGGTTATATACATGAACCTATTTTATATAAATCACTGTTTCATCATTATAAATATGATTTCGAGGTCACTTCACAAAAAATTACAGTTTTTTGCAAATAGCAAAACATGAGTTAACAAATTTGTAAAAGTTGAAAATAATTTTTCAAATTAATAGAATAGAATTTCGTAGTTTGAAATTTAAAATTAATCCTCTATTTCTGTTTAACCAATCACAGGCGATGTGTGAAAGAGTACACACGATAAAAGAGCGAGCAAGGTATGTGATTTGCACAGACGATAGTCAGGTATAGTTTGGAATTCGAACGCCAATAGTTACGATAGGAAGTTGCGACACCCTGTACACAATAATAGGACCAGATCTTAGTTCTCTTTTCTGCCACTAGGCGTGCGAGACCGACGAGTACCGAGTGTTGCCAATACTATTATACCGAGTGTTGCCAATACTATTATTTATTACAATTATTTTTAAATTACCGTTAGGCAATTACCGTGTTCTACGGTATCTATTTTTCGAGAACAGTTTCTAAGAATTTCCTAAAACTTTTATATAAGATTTCAATCTTTCCAGAGCTGTCAATAGCAACTTTAAACTTCCCGCGTAATTTCAAACGAGTGCATGTCGGACCGTCGCGCGCTCTACCGGCAAAAATCTGTCCCCGTAATTGAGACCATTATTTTAACATTACGTTCGGACTCCTTGTTATCTATACTTCATGGTTAAAATAATGGTCTCAATTACGGGGACAGATTTTTGCCGGTAGAGCGCGCGACGGTCCGACATGCACTCGTTTGAAATTACGCGGGAAGTTTAAAGTTGCTATTGACAGCTCTGGAAAGATTGAAATCTTATTATTTATAAGTTTTAGGAAATTCTTAGAAACTGTTCTCGAAAAATAGATACCGTAGAACACGGTAATTGCCTAACGGTAATTTAAAAATAATTGTAATAAATAATAGTATTGGCAACACTCGGTATAATAGTATTGGCAACACGCGGTACTCGTCGGTCTCGCACGCCTAGCGGCAGAAAAGAGAACTAAGATCTGGTCCTATTAGGCTGGGACTATACGCAACGGAATCCGGTAGGCCGTAGAGAATTATGAGCACTGAAAATAGAACTCTGTGCTAATGCAATACAGATGAAAATGGAAGTTTCGAATGTTGAGCTGTCATATATGACATTGACATTTGACTCGACACTCGGATGTTCGATTTTCAACTCTATTGTATTAGTGCAGAGATCTATTTTCAGTGCTCATAATTCTCTACGGCCTTCCGGATTCCGTTGCGTATATCTCTACCCTTATTGTGTACATAATTATTATTAATAAGCCTATACCGTTCGGACTCCTGGTATCTATGCTTCATGATAGAATCTCCAAAGAAATTGGAGTTTCATAGAACTAAAACAAAAATCGAAGCCGTAGGCAGCTATTTGTCTCACAAAACATCAAAGGCAAAACCAATAAGAGTGAAAGAGAAAGCCATCTCTATGTCTATACGTTTTTTTCGAAGGTTGCTCCAATTTGGAGTCCAAATTGGAGTCCAATTTTAGACGTTGGAATTACGACTTTATTGCTATAACAATAAGTGACATTTTGAATTAGTAGCAGTAGATGTGGCCTGAAGTTAGCTACTGACAGCTAATGTCATTTGTTTACGTGTGCATTATGATACAAGAAGAAGAAGAAGCAAATCATGAATTTATAGTGTGTTATTTGGTAAAAATCTCAGTTTATATTAAAAAGTCTTATTCAAAGACTTCTAAAGACGGAGTCATAGTTTTTGAAAGTTGGTACTATGTTTTTCTGTTGCTCTGTCTTACTAACGATGTGTCAATACGAGTGGATGAGAGAGCTTATATCGGTGTATAAACGCGTGTTTCGTGTCACGTTATGACCAGCTCAGTAGGCCATTGCAGAGCAGTAGCTCTGTGTATTTTTAGCGTTTAACAATGAAAATAAATGTGTAAAGGAAATATTTATTTTAAAACATCTAATATATGTTGCTCCGCTGCATATTGTGCCTCAAGAATGACGACAGAAGGTGTCAAATACTTGGAATTATCATTTTACACGTAATGTTTTAACAATGTTTTGTGAACTAAATAATGAGTATTTTTATAATATAAACAGATAATCATTAAATTTAACGAACCCTTTTTCGTACCATATCACGCTTTAATGATGAATTGATCGTAATGAGTAATAATTTGTGCAAAATAAAAGCTTTGTTTTTCTGCGTATTTTGAGTGATGTACCCTACTGACATAAGAGTTTATCGATAAAGATAATAAACTTTTACTAAACGGTTTTATTAGGTCTCGGAAATGCTCCGGGAGAAGAGGCGAATAGATTGAAGCAGTTAGATGCGAAAATTAGAAAAGTGTGTCCCACCAGTGAGACAGCTTGGTGTGACGGTATCGATACGGGGAAGATATTTATGTTTTACCAGACAATTAAGAAGACTTACGATAATATATACTTTCTTAAACATATTTTTTTTATTTAGTTTCCAATTAAAATGCACAAAGAGCATTTTTCCATTATCCAATACGGATCGAATACGATATCGGTATCGAATGCCGATACAGTAATCGATATTCAATAGCCATGCAAGGGCAAGTAAAATATATGAAACACATAGGTCTTTCACATTATCGGTTTGATATCGGATAGAAAAGCACTTTTATTCCTGTAAATATGGGCCTAGCAGGAACAATTGACAAGTGCGTAAATGCAATGTTATCGAATGTCAATTGTATGAGCGCTGTCATAATTTTTATACAAATCTCTTTCGATAACGTAACGTTTACGCAATTGACAATTGTTCCTGCTAGGCCCCCAAGCAAATGAGTAATCTGACTGACTCAGCTAATCTCTCAATGTATTTAGATGCTAATCAAAAATGCTAGTACAATAGAAAGAGAGGAAATCGAACGCAAAATTTTTGTGTTGTCAGATTTGACATGAGACTCGTGTGTTCGATTTTCAGTTCTATTGTATCAGTCCAGAGTTATATTTTCAATGCTCTGAATTTTCCCCGGCCTTCCAGATTCTTGATAGTATGTCCGTCGGGATATATTATCGGGTCGGTATTACTAAGGCTTACTTACTAATAAAGAGGAGGTTCTGTGTTCGGCTGTATATATGTCACCATAAAATTTTAAAAACCGTTAGATTGTAATATTACTAGAGATATTATAAAATGTCGACAGATTGTCAAATAAAAATTACTTCGTACAATTTTACATGTTATTTTTCGTTACATTGTAATATTTACCGTGCCGATTGGTTAAATGGCAAGTGCCCCGCGCCGCCATATTTGTTTTCTTTTTCATAATAATAATTACAACTAAAAATAATGCGTACAATTATTGTAAGGAGAATTTTTTATTTGACATATTATATATTATATACAGCCGAACACAGAACCTCCTTTTTTTAAAGTCGGCTAAAAATATTTATGAACGGTCTATTTCTATTACAATAGTGCAAAATTGTTAGGAATTTTAAACTTTCAATTGGTAGATATAGGAAGTAATTACATTTAATGTAAATAGTTATTAATAAAACGTTTTCTCATAATACTTATTTTATAATTAAAATACGCAATTGACTGAATAGTGTGAAAGAATTATGCTACTAATTATTTCATACATTTTACTCGCCTTTGGCTATTGTGTACTCAGATCAAATAAAAAACCAAGATAGCGCATGGCGTTTGTTTGAAGTGAGGCCTAAAAAACTACGCTACTTCAATTTTACACACACGCTCACGCACACAAAAGCAAAAAACTACGCTACTTTTCGACAGTATCGAATGAGTCGTCGCGACGACTAATCTATACTGACAAAAGTAAAGTACTTTTTTGCTTGTGTGTGCGTGAGCGCGTGTGTAAAATTGAAGTAGCGTAGTTTTTTAGGCCTCACTTCAAACAAATGCCATGCGCTATCTTGGTTTTTTAATTGATCTGAGATTGTGTATCGGCTATCAGCATTCTTTACCGATATCGTGTCGGATAATGGGAAAACACTTTTATGATAAAAACTAGATGTTGCCCGCGCCTTCGTGCGCGCTTAAAGAAATGCTTTGCCGTAAAAAAGTAGCCTATGTGGTCTTTTCTATATATGTGTAAAATTTTATCAAAATCGGTCAACTACTTTCGGAGCCCATGCAAACAAACAAACCTAATAAGAACACAGTAGTTTTTACACATCTAATAAAATCTTCTTAGTTTCAAATACTAGATCTTAAATTAAAAAAGGTACTTAATGAGTTTTACAGATTATAAACTAATGACATAAAACTTAAAATGTGTTTATAAATTATAAATTCAGAATTATAAAAATATCTACAAACGTCGATAGGTGCCACAAAAAGTCGAGTAGTTTATCGATATTATATCGATATACGTTACATCCCTGCACGTACACTAATACAATGCACACAAGCAGAAAAAGGACACGCGTTTGCTGGCTAAAACTCTCTCTAGTGGTTATATACTCAAAGGTCTTATTAGAAAACAAAGCTGTGCTCAAATTAATATGGCCCGTTTGGTGGAGGGCTGTAAATCACACTCTGCGAGGAAAGAAAATCGTGAAGAAGTGTTAACTTTTCACCAGTATGTTGAGAATTGTTTCAGGTTATATAAATACAAGCAATTACACTGAAGTTATTATATTCTTGTAGATAAATGTGTTTATTGTCCATTATATGCGGATTTCAACAATATATAATAGAAATTTTGTATAAATTTCAGAGGTTGTGTATTTACATAGTGATGTTTTGGATATCGATAAACCTTCGAAAGGGAAAATATGTTAATCTGAAAGAAAAATGTTTTGCCTACTTTATGTTTACCAAACACCATACAATTATACAAATTAGTAAGATCCAAAATATAAACTAAGTGATAATATATAATATAAAATAGTGTGGTGTATTTTTTAATTATTATAATTATTAATTAATAATTCCTGTATATTATAATGGAGTTACGGTTGTACATAATCACAAAAACATGTCACAAATTTTCAAATTTAGCTTTGCTTTTTGGTTTTGCAGGGAATTAGGTGGCCTTTTGCAAGGATACTTCTATGTACTTTTTTAATTGACCAGAAAACGGGCAGACTGATCGCCAGATGGAGAGCGATTATCGCCACCTATACATACTCGCAATAGGAGGAGTCACAAGTACGATCCCGGTCTTAAAATCCGCAACTACTCCTTGAGTACCCGGAGGCCGTGGTATTTATCTGGTCCAGGTGGACCGTTCGTGCCAAAGCATGGCTCTCCCACGTAAACGGACTGCTGTGCTCTATTTTCTTCACATATTTAGCTCCATGCTGACAATCTGAGAGCTTTTTGGTGTTGTCGTAACGTGTAAGCTAATAAGTGATGTCCAATTGTTAATAAATAATAAATATATCTATTAAAATTTCCTTTTTTCATTTGTCTTTCCACGTAGGTACCCCAACTCAAGGGAGAAATGCATAAAGACATAAAAAGTCTATACATCTACTGTTTATATATTTACCAGCTGTATCCCAGGGAAAAGTATCCTATGTTTTAAATCCAGAGCTTAAACTACTGCCATACCAAATTTCATTGAAATCTGGTCAATAGTATTTGCGTGAAAGAGTAACAAACATCCATCCATACATCCAGCCATCCTCACGAACTTTCATGTTTATAATAGTAGTAGGATATAGAACTGACAAGTCGATCGGGCGATAGCCGGCATAGTGTGTGGGTGTATAGTTCAAGAGACTAGCTTCCCCAACATACTTCTGTTTGTTGTAGACAATACTGCATAGATTCGTTTTTGATCGACTGATAATAATTTATAAATCACAAAGGTGCATAGATCATTACGCATAAATCTTCCACTTTAATCATTCTATCTATTGGCTGCAAACTGCATTTAAATTCATTTAATAATTTAAAAGATCTAAGCAACCATAAAGCGTAATAAAAGACTTCATTTTATGCTATGAAAAGATTAACATTTTCATCATTATTTTGATTTTTATCGACACAAAATGCCGACTAGGGACTTCACTGGCGGACGGGAATATATTTACATATGAAGTTGCTGATAAATACGAGCAATGCAACTTGTAACCAACTTCAGACAGCTGATCTGTCCGAAGTTGGTTACATATGTTCAAAACCTGTAACCATAGAGTATAAAGAGTAAAGGCTATTAGCAAGAGCAAAATTATATATCGTACCTTATCCCCCTATATGACACATGCCAATGAGAAAGAAAGAGATATCTAGTTGTTCGTTAGTTTCGTTTTTTGTAGACGGTTACAGGTTTTGAACATATGTAACCAACTTCAGACAGATCAGCTGTCTGAAGTTGGTTACAAGTTGCATTGCTCGTATTTATCAGCAACTTCATATGTAAATATATTCCCGTCCGCCAGTGAAGTCCCTAGTCGGCATTTTGTGTCGATAAAAATCAAAATAATGATGAAAATGTTAATCTTTTCATAGCATAAAATGAAGTCTTTTATTCCGCTTTATGGTTTCTTAGATCTTAACTATTAAATGAATTTAAATGCAGTTTGCAGCCAATAGATAGAATGATTAAAGTGGAAGATTTATGCGTAATGATCTATGCACCTTTGTGATTTATAAATTATTATCAGTCGATCAAAAACGAATCTATGCAGTATTGTCTACAACAAACAGAAGTATGTTGGGGAAGCTAGTCTCTTGAACTATACACCCACACACTATGCAGGCTATCGTCCGATCGACTTGTCAGTTCTATATCCTACTACTATTATAAACATGAAAGTTCGTGAGGATGGCTGGATGTATGGATGGATGTTTGTTACTCTTTCACGCAAAAACTATTGACCAGATTTCAATGAAATTTGGTATGGCAGTAGTTTAAGCTCTAGATTAAAACATAGGATACTTTTCCCTTGGATACAGCTGGTAAATATATAAACAGTAGATGTATAAGACTTTTTATGTATTTATGCATTTCTCCCTTGAGTTAGGGTACCTACGTGGAAAGACAAATGAAAAAAGGAAATTTTAATAGATATATTTATTATTTATTAACAATTGGACATCATTTATTAGCTTACACGTTACGACAACACCAAAAAGCTCTCAGATTGTCAGCATGGAGCTAAATATGTGAAGAAAATAGAGCACAGCAGTCCGTTTACGTGGGAGAGCCATGCTTTGGCACGAACGGTCCACCAGCACCCCAATCGCGCTATTTTTCAACGTTTCAATTCAGGTTCACCTCTGCTTCGGTTGCGTTTCAGTTACGGTTCGTTTGAGGTGCGTCTGAACAAATTTCAGTATCGCGCTATCCTTCTTGAAGTAACTCAACCTCAGACGAAACTCGAACGAAACGGAACGTAACCTTTTGGTAGACATTAGGGATGCGAACCTAGTATTTTTGTAAATATATGTGATTTTAGCATAATCGACATCTATTTTACTTGCGCGCCGCACTAATTGCTTTGAAATTTGTGGTTTATGGATTTAAAAGAAGAGGAAGTTTCTTATAATTTTATTGTCATCCTTGGTTTTTCGTTTTTATTCCAATAAATGACTTCCTTCTTATACTGTGAATGCCGTCGTCGAACAACGGTCGCAGACGCTAATCTTGGAGCATTAAGAAAAATACAAAGACCTAGATACTAACTCTCGGAAGAGTTAGGTCAAACGAGGCGAGGTACGAGCTCTTTCATCAAGATTATGGCGAGAATGCTCGCTCATACTTAAGCCGATGGACCCGCAAGAACGGGCAAAGGTATGGGTACCTAATAAATTTATAACATTTACTGAAAGAACTTTTTCTTTTATTTTTTAGGCCCTAGCCTTATGTCTGGCAAGGTCCATTTGCCTCCATAAAATTCATTAATTAATGTGAGACATTTTACTATTAAAATGTAAGTGACCTCTGTGGTTCAGTGGTTCAGCGCTTTGGTGCTCAAGCCGGGGGTCGCAGGTTCGAATCCTGCCAAAGGAACAAAAAGTTTTTCTGTGTTCCTGGGTCATGGATGTGTATTAAATATATGTATCATATTACAAAAATCTTAAATATATGTATAGTATAAAAGTATTAAATATGCTTTCCGTTTTCTGGTACCTGTAACACAAGTTCTTCGGATACTTAGCACGGGGCCAGATTGATGTGGTGGAAAGCGTCCATAGATATCATTATTATTAAGAATATGTTAGTGTTCTTTTAACTAGCATTAAAACCTAATCAGAAAAGATTAATTTATTATTTTTAAATTTCAGCTTATAGGACTGCGTTACAAGAATCCTGGCTAATGATTTTAAATATCGAAAAAATTAATGCACACTAGAAGTAGTCCTCATTACGGCACATGGTTTCAAATTGTTGGCTGAGAGTACAGACAGATTTACAAGACAGGTAATGTAAAATTCTTACAAACTTCACGAAGACCATAGTAATTGTTTAATTTTATATATAAAATTTAAACTAAGCTGATAAAACAAATCCTTTGCAATGACTGTTCATTTATATTTTCTAAACAAATCATAAATAATTAATTTATTGTTTATCTGTTTATCATTGTGTTTCAGTATACCAGACAAGCCGAAGCCTCACCAAGAGATGAAAACTGTTGCATAGTCCCAGCCCAAGGCTCTTTTTACTTTTGAAATTCGCATTAGTTCCACTCTTGACTAATATTTATTAAGAGTGAATCTGGTGCGAATTTGATGTCTTATACAATACATAAATACATTGTCTTTTATTCTAGTTTGTCATAGTATTTACATATTTATTCCTTAATTGTTTATTTTTAACCAAGTTTATATACTGTTAAGAATTAAGGTATAAAAGAATATAATTAGTGCAAACTACTTTCAATAATTTTAATGGTTGTAAGTATTTTGTGTTACTGGTGCTCTTAATCAGTGTTATTCGAATTTCTTATAGTACCTACTTGCATAATTATTTATTTATAGACTGATTTATATAATATGTCACTGTAAAATTGTTTGTAAAATAATTAACGAGAGTGTAAAAATATGTTGAAATATTAAAAACTATATATTTATAATCTAACAAAAAATAATGTGTGAAATTATAGGCAGCATATTCGCATCGGAAGTCTATCAATATTTTAATTTTTTTTTTTTTTTTTTTTATGAAATAAGGGGGCAAACGAGCAAACGGGTCACCTGATGGAAAGCAACTTCCGTCGCCCATGGACACTCGCAGCATCAGAAGAGCTGCAAGTGCGTTGCCGGCCTTTTAAGAGGGAATAGGGTAATAGGGGAGGGTAGGGAAGGGAATAGGGTAGGGGATTGGGCCTCCGGTAAACTCACTCACTCGGCGAAACACAGCGCAAACGCTGTTTCACGCCGGTTTTCTGTGAGCCCGTGGTATTTCTCCGGTCGAGCCGGCCCATTCGTGCCGAAGCATGGCTCTACCACGTAAGACTTTCTAATAAGAAACAATTTCACTAGTTTTATTACACTCTAACCATTTTTACAATTTTACAGTGACATCTACAAGTAAAGAGTTAAAATAATCTTTGGTTAAAATTAAAACTATATGTAACAGTGTTAAAATTACTTTTAGTATATTATAATGGGTATGTCTTAATACTTTTGTTAATGGTGCTATTATTTTAGTTTCTTTCACACAGTACTTACATGTTAATTTGTTGACTAATTATTGTTAAATTAAACAAGTTTTATAAATACAAAACATTTTTTATTAATTCCTCACACACACTCATATTAATTTAAATTTCATCATTAGATGGGAGTTGATAAACTACCAAGATACTATATGCATCATATTTTTAAACTCCTTAAAGATAATCGCACATTACATCGGCTCAACACAAACTCACAGTATGGTATTCAAATGTAAGCTTGTTCACACAACACAAGTTCTTCGGGACTTAGGCTGTGGGTCAGATGGTGTCATCATAATGGGCCTTAGTGGATAATCTGATTCCCCTAAAATAGAACAAACATCAATAAGAAAATCTTAATAAAATAGTTTTATAACTGCACCAATGCAAAGTACACCGCAACACAATCCTTATGTGCTTATAACAATTTTATAATTATTTATTATTCTACATAAGTAAACAAAGCAGACATAACTTATTTTCTTGTTAGTTTAAGTTGCACAAACTTTTTGTTCAAGTCTTATTGTGTAATATGTGGAATTAGTATTTACCTAAAGATATATCATGTCCTCTCCAATCTCCATCTACAACATGCAGCCGGTTTAAGTATGAATTTAATGGGTGACTTGCCCATGACACTGTAATATTTAATTTTGCATCGCACATCTGTAACAGAAAAATAATTTCAAATTAGGTATAATATTATCTCTCAAGTACCAGTTTACATTTTACATTAGATGCTAGCTTATGCTTACTATTTGAACATTCAGAGAATGCTAATCTTTTCTATCATAGACTATAGTATCCCACTTCATAGTTCATGCTCATGTGGATGCACAATGGCCCATCAACATAGATGAGGATCATCATCTCACCTCATCTATGTTGATGGGCCATTGTGCATCCACATGAGCATGAACTATGAAGTGGGATACTATAGTCTATGAGAGAAAGAGGTTATGTTTTGACAGTGTTTGCGCTTCAGCTGCGGTGCAGTTACATCCCAACTACCTGTCAAAACGTTAGCGCGATACCGAATCATTCAAAAAGTCGAGTAACGTCAACGTTTCGTCTGCGGTTCAACTGAAAAAACTTAGAGCAATTGGTGTGCTGGACCAGATAAATACCACGGCCTCCGGGTACTCAAGGAGTAGTTGCGGATTTTAAGACCGGGATCGTACTTGTGACTCCTCCTATTGCGATATGTATAGGTGGCGATAATCGCTCTCCATCTGGCGATCAGTCTGCCCGTTTTCTGGTCAATTAAAAAAGTACATAGAAGTATCCTTGCAAAAGGCCACCTAATTCCCTGCAAAACCAAAAAGCAAAGCTAAATTTGAAAATTTGTGACATGTTTTTGTGATTATGTACAATCGTAACTCCATTATAATATACAGGAATTATTAATTAATAATTAAAAAATACACCACACTATTTTATATTATATATTATCACTTAGTTTATATTTTGGATCTTACTAATTTGTATAATTGTATGGTGTTTGGTAAACATAAAGTAGGCAAAACATTTTTCTTTCAGATTAACATATTTTCTCTTTCGAAGGTTTATTGATATCCAAAACATCACTATGTAAATACACAACCTCTGAAATTTATACAAAATTTCTATTATATATTGTTGAAATCCGCATATAATGGACAATAAACACATTTATCTACAAGAATATAATAACTTCAGTGTAATTGCTTGTATTTATATAATAACCTGAAACAATTCTCAACATACTGGTGAAAAGTTAACACTTCTTCACGATTTTCTTTCCTCGCAGAGTGTGATTTACAGCACTCCACCAAACGGGCCATATTAATTTGAGCACAGCTTTGTTTTCTAATAAGACTTTTTAAATATAACTGAGATTTTTACCAAATAACACACTATAAATTCATGATTTGCTTCTTCTTCTTCTTGTATCATAATGCACACGTAAACAAATGACATTAGCTGTCAGTGGCTAACTTCAGGCCACATCTACTGCTACTAATTCAAAATGTCACTTATTGTTAAAGCAATAAAGTCGTAATTCCAACGTCTAAAATTGGACTCCAATTTGGACTCCAAATTGGAGCAACCTTGGAAAAAAACGTATAGACATAGAGATGGCTTTCTCTTTCACTCTTATTGGTTTTGCCTTTGATGTTTTGTGAGACAAATAGCTGCCTACGGCTTCGATTTTTGTTTTAGTTCTATGAAACTCCAATTTCTTTGCCTGTAACCGTCTACAAAAAACGAAACTAACGAACAACTAGATATCTCTTTCTTTCTCATTGGCATGTGTCATATAGGGGGATAAGGTACGATATATAATTTTGCTCTTGCTAATAGCCTTTACTCTTTATACTCTATGAGAATCTCTGAATATTTCTTTGATTTTGACAATTAATGTCAATACATTGGCATCAGATCATCAGATTGTCACTCGTGAGAGCGGTTTTTGTTGTTACGTTTCGTTACATAAATTTATATAAAATAAGTATGTACAGAAAAGTTTCTACGTCGTTTGTTTGTAATAAATAATTAGTCAAATAAGATGTCTTTATTAATTAGAGTTATAAATAGGCAAAGCCTTTATTTTCAAAACATAACCAAACCGGTTCAGTGTAGTGGTTTTAAAAGTTTTTCAAGAAGAATCATTAAAAATAACACCTACTGCGGCCAAATTTCAATAAATCAGGCTATAAAAAGTAGTAAAGTAAAGTTTTCGCCTAACTTAGGAAGGCCTTTTTCCACCCATACGAGCAGTAATAACGGAAAACCTTCAGATGAGCCTACCAAAAAGCCAGGTCTTGTACAGAGATTTAAGCAAATGTATAAAGATTATTGGTATGTTGTATTACCTGTTCATATGACAACATCTGCCATCTGGTTTGGAAGCTTCTACTACTGTGTAAGAAGGTAAAATCATAGCTGTATTTATCATAAACTTTCTCAAACTAAAGCTAAGTGTAAAAACACTATCTAAATTTATTTTTATCTCTTTCAGTGGTGTTGATGTTATAGGTTTGTTTGAATCACTGGGTATAAGTGAAAAGTTATTAACACCAATTAAAGAATCTACAGCAGGATATTTTGCATTAGCATTTGCTTTATATAAGTTGGTTACACCATTGCGATATGCTGTAACAGTTGGTAATTATATTTTATGTCTTAAAATTATATTTTTACAATAGTATGAATGATAATAGATTTATATTTTTGTACAAATTATGAAATGAAATTTTATAGGTATAATCTAAATCATTGATTTAATAAATGTTGGTTTCATAATTTTAATAATTGCGCAATCAGACCAGATGTTACTATATGATGACACTGTGATGATTGAAAAACATGTAGCAAGTCAGATTACATGAAGTAAACTTTTTTAGGGGGAACCACATATGCAATAAAGAGACTAACAGCAATTGGATGGATAAAACCCATGCCATCAAGGGAAAGACTTAAAGAAATGTTACAGGAAAAAAGGGATAATATTCAGGACAGATTATCAGAAAGCAAACAACATTATCAAACTCAAATCAAAGAAAAAAGTACCCAAGTAATGGAAGAAATGAGAAGATATAAGACAGAAATGAGAAATGCCAAAAACAAAGTGAAAAAATAATATACTATTATTACTAAACTAATTCATATACCTACATTTTCATGCAAAATGACAAAACTTTACTTGTTTGTAATATAATTTATTTTTGTCACTAATAAATATAAACATACTTAATAACAAAATGATATTTATTTTATCTAAACTTAGAATAATCACATGATCATTGTCAAAATTTACAAATTAAACAACAATTACAATTAAGTACTTATAATTTAATTATAATAAAAAAACAGGACAGCACAATGCTGGAATGTAATAATGGTGCTAAATAATTTGTTACTTTAACATATTTCCTAATAGGCAACAAACTTAACCACATTAAAATCCCCAAGAGTGCTGTCATGTACACTTTTACCATTAATAAATGCACACAAACTCCCTCAGCAATCCATACTGATTATATCACACTTGTAATTAAAAAATCGTTCTTGTATGAAAAGAAGTAACTAGAGAGGGTGAACTTTGTACTCAATAATATAAAATGATTAAGGAAACATGTCTTTCTAGTGGCTAGGGTTTTACAAGACTGTCTTAATTGCAATAAGTTACATAAAACTTAAATATTGGAACTCTTTCATATTTATTAGCCATCATTATATTCATAAAATCAAATAATTTCTATTGGAGTGTGAATTTATTTATTATTATAATATAGTAATGTACCATCGACAAAGTTCCTGCTCGACAAGTTTCACAACCTTGTCTTGCACTAGGACACCTCAAAATAATTAAACACAAAGGAAGTGACTGCTCACCGCACCAACTGCAGATGTGGTTGAAGTACATGTTTACACGTAGGTATATTTGGTGCGCACGATTGAACGGCGATGTTAGGCGATTTACATTGTATGCCTGGTCGAGAGGTAACTTTGTTGATAGTACATGTTGCCGGCAATGTAAAAATCCATCATTGTATTATGTATACAATGTGTGAATTAAATAATATTATACACGTCATTTCCTAGGTAATCTATACAATGCCAAAAAAGCATTAGGAAATGCTCTTTTGTTTAAGATAACAATAGATATGTGGGATTAGCAGAGCAAGGGGAGGGTATTAGTATGAGAAATGGTATAACAAATATATATGGGTATATATATTTGTTATTTAAGAAGAATTATATCTTTAAAGAAGAATATTATAGAAGATACTATAATTTGTTTTAATTAATGTAAAATTTTGTATGCTTACCTGCTAACTCAACAAGGGCCTTCATAAAAAAATCTGTTTCTTTTTGAGTTTAACAATGTGTTTGTTTTATTCAAAGACTAGCTGACCTGAGTCCGTACAGAATTTGCGCTGTCACAATGACTAAGAACTGGAATAATAAATCTTCTATATACATATACAGGGTGTAAGGTACAGATTTCCTAAAACTGATAGGGGGTTCAAGCTCATCATTCTGAATCATTATTATTGTTTAAATAATACCCCACTAATTAATACATAACAATTATCAACTGGAATTTCTTTCAGATTTTTTTTTATGGTGTTGTTTAGTACAACTCCTTTATTTCAACATCAAATTAAGTTTTCAGTGCGCTGAACTATTTTTTTTTTTTTTTTCAATAAAAAGCTAAAATACGGCAACGTATGCATAACCACACAATATTTCCTGTTTTAAATAAACTTTAGTATTGATAACTGTAATTCTAAGTTTAACAGCGTGTTTTATACATTTCCTAAAACGACATCGGCATTATATATATATATATATATATATATATATATATATATATATATATATATATATATATATATATATATATATAGTATACAATGCCTAGGAAATGTAGGCAATGTGTTATAAGCTTTGAAACAATATTTCATACATTGTCTAAATAGTTTCGGCATATTTCATATGTTGCCTGTAACATAATCTACTATATAAATTTAGTTACTTTTAAAGACTTTTTTTTATATTGGAAAAGGTGTAGGTTGTAGGAGTAGGTGTAGTCATCCTAGTCGGGGTCAGCTAGTATATTATAATGAAGTGTTTGTTAAACATCATTAAGGTGGTTCGTTTCCTATACAAAAATACAATGGACATTAATTAGGTAATTTCATACATTACTACATAAATTTATATGCACATCTATTTATTTTGCAATACAATTGTCGCAAAATATATTTAAAATAAGTTACAAATGTCACTTTTTGACGAAAATTCAATAAAAATGTGACTTCTGTGTGAAATAAAGTATTTTAAATATATTTTGCGACAATTGTATTGCAAAATAAATAGATGTGCATATAAATTTATGTAGTAATAGTATGAAATTACCTAATTAATGTCCATTGTATTTTTGTATAGGAAACGAACCACCTTAAGGACATAAATTCATAATTCTTCATGTATATATTTTAAGTTAACATTGTATGCAAAATACATGGAAAATTGTGAAATCGTACTGCCATTAAAAAAGATGCTATACATTTAAACAAGCATGCTTTTTCTACATTTTACCTACTCTATTTACCCATATAATTATCCATAAATCATAAACTAGTGGCATATGTAAATAGTATTATAATAATAAAATTACATAATAATATCTCTAATGAATTATTATCAATATTGTTATTATTTTTTGTTTATTTCAACATGTATGACTAAGTATCATGGCTTAAAAACACGCATCAAAAGATCAGCCTTAGGACACTTTTCAAATTTACAACTTTTTAAATGTATAATAACAATGTAAATGTATGGTTTAATCAGTTACATACTTATATAACATATGAATTTAGAAAAAATAAAATTTCTACATAAAAAAATTAAAGCTAGTTTACTGAATATATGTCAAATTATTATAATTTGTTCATTAATTAAGCTACTTGTATCACACCTTACAAACTACTTAAAACAATAATTTCAAAGTCATGGTTTTATGGTTCAAGAAGTCTTATTTAGGTGATAGGCCGTTATAGATGGTAGTGTGGTGGAGGTAAAATTCCAGCAATGTTATATAATTTATAAATACAATTTTACCATAAATGCAGTTTATTATTGTACTTTAAATCTCACAATTTAGCTAACAACTTATGATTTAGAATTTTATAAAAGCAGCTAAATTATGCATGAAATCACCAAAAAAAAACCTTTATTCTTTTTTTTTAAAACAAATATCGTCGTCAGTACTACTCCTCACATACTTACTCTGTACACGTGTAAGTGAAATGGGTTCAATTATTAACCCATGTATTGATAAGATGCAGGGGAGAGATGTGGAGCTGGTGAAGGACCTCCTGCGGCCCCAATAGTTGCCAGGTGACAAGCTCTACACATTAGTTTACCTGTAAAAATATAATTAAATGCAATAACATTGTTAACAAAACATTGTAGGCTGATTCAATCACTTGTAAATAATATAATATAGAAACACAGAATAATGATCATTGAAAATGTTGAACAATGTTGTTACCTGCCAATGGATAGCAACGCTTGTCTGGTTCGTCGGTAAGCTGCATACCGCAAACACAACACATGTAGCAGTCCACATGAAAATCTCTATCCATAGACACCACACGCACAGTCTCATCTGTCCCTTCAACAGGTGTTATCCCTAAAAAAACATTGACATTGATAAGGTTTTTTTTTAAATTTGAATTTGAATATATTAATATTTTGCTTAAGATTTACCTTTGCCACAACTTGCACATTTTGGAGCAAACATGCGGTGATAATCATTAACACAGTAAATTTTGTTGTCAACATCTACTGTGAATGGAACTCCATCTAAGCATTCATTACAAACACAGCAGCGGAAACATCCAGGATGATAAGATTTTCCCATGGCTTGTAAAATCTGAAAGAAAATGTAAAAATAAACAACTTAAATTAATACATGCGTTCTGGTGTTGTAGATCCCAAATTAAATTTATACTTACCATCTCCATTATGAGATGACCACAGATAGCACATTTCTCTGCTGTTTGTTGGAAGCCAGAGTACTGTAAGATTTTAATTCAGTTGTAAATGAAGCTTTCACATTATAACAGTATATAAATATATACAGTTTATGTATATATTTATAAATGTATACATAAACTGGATTAACTTAATCTATACTAATATTATAAAGGTGAAGAGTTTGTTTGTTTGTTTCAACGCACTAATCTCAGGAATTAATGGTTCAAATTGAACAATTCTTTTTGTGTTGAATAGTCCATTTATCGAGGAAGGCCTTCCTCGATAAATGGACTATTATAGCATTACGCTGCGACCAATAGGAGCGAATCATCAGTGAAAAATGTTGCAAAAACGGGGAAAATATTTGAGGGCTTCCATGGCGTGTGTTGCGTAAACGGTTCAAGCTACCCAAAAATATGTATAAAAGAATTATTCCTCTATAAATGATCAAAAAAAATGTTCGCGACAGTATATGTCTATCTTTTAAGATTGACTCACTACAAGGTTTTTTATGGTAATCAAATTTGGTCGAAATTAATGCATTATTGCGTCATCAGTTGAAGTGGACGAAGTCACGGGCAACAGCTAGTATTAAATTAAATGTTTACAAATAGAACTTTTTTCTTTTTGCATAAACAAACTTACAACTGGGCAACATCTAGTACAATACGGCGGATGTATCTTGGCGAGTCTAAACTTCACGCAGAAGGTTGCGCAATAACTGTTTTTAAGTGTTTTCGTATTTATTTTATTTGTACTAGTTGGTCAACTGTACTAGAGAATTTTATTAGTACATAGGTATATAAAAAAAATACAATACACAGTTTTATTCACGAGTTGTACATGCGCTAAAGTTCGCAGAGCCTATGTTCAGACCCGACAAGATACAGCGGCCGTAGTGTATACTGTAGTTGAGTGCCTGTTTCACAATCTGCTGTGTCAGATAGCTTATTCAAATGTTTTATTTTTGTTTACTTTGTATACAACAACAGAAAATTAATAAATATTATTATTTTTAGCAATGTTCTGCCAAATAATACCCACAACCTGCAAGCAAATGTGTGAGTGCACGCATAAGCATGCGTAACGCACCTCCCTCCTCCCATACTGCTTAAGCATTTGCTTTTGCATTTGATTTCCGCAAAGTAATGCCTGATTCTATTAACTATAACAACAGAGACAAAACATGCAAATAAGCTATCTGACATGTATCAGTAGATAGTGAAACAGGCCTTTGAAGTAAGTAATTAACACTTACTAAGTAATCTTCCTCGCAATAAACTTTTCCATGTACATTATAAAAAGCTTTTCCCCTCAGTGCTCTACCACAAGAGCAGCAGATAAAACAGTTTGTGTGGTAGAGGTTCCCCATTGCCTGGCATGCCTGGCCCGCACCTGTCACACCCGCACCACAGGTGTGGCATATGCCTGAAAATATAGTTATCATCATTAAAGTTATGGTAATTTAATTTGATTATATATCAAAACAATTTATTAATTATGGTTTTTATTAATAGAATATGGATGGTTACCAAAATATTCTCCTTCTTCATCTTGTTTTTCCATTTCCTCTTCTAGCTGCCGAGTCAACTCTTCAATTTTACGTTGAGCTTCACTAGGGCCCGGTGGTCGTGGTGGTGTAATACTATACGGTAAGAGACCCTTGCCCCGACCCCCAGATCCACGGGATCCTCCTGATAGTTGTGATACAGAGCTCGGTGTAGGACTCGGTGCCGGAGATGGAACAGGTGAACATAAGGTGTTAATGCCTGAAGCTAAATTCCGAGATGGAATTGATTCTGATGCAATTGATACATTGTCTTTATTTGCAGCAGCTACTGCAGCTGCAGTAGAACCACCTGTCATACAAACATAGTCAGAGCCATTGCTGTCTTCTACAATTTGCATCCTACTAGCGAGCTGCTTCGAACCAGGGACAAATCCCCCGTTTACTAAAGGTGGCTTCCCTTTTGCAATACCATTTCCAATAGGTTTAGGGTGAAAGAACTTTGGTGCTGGTGGCATTCCCATGGGAACCGAACCCTGCACTTCAGTAGCTATATTAGCTTTAGGTCTTTGAGCACTCGGTGCTATGGAAGCATATATAGCAGTTGATGGAATAGTTGTAACCTTACTATCAAAACTTACTGAATTGTTATTTTTTAATAAAGCAGTAACATCAGTATACTTAGGAGGTGCTGACTTCATAATTGTATAATCACCACTGGGATTATTTGCAGAATTGTATGGTGGTGGTGGTAGAGACTTTTCTGCTACTTTAGGTTTCTCAATATATATTTTTTGGGGAACACTTTTGTTTAAACAAGTATTAGGTACCTGAGGCCCAGGTACAGACCCCTGCTGTATAAAATGCTGATCTTGATTGGATTGTACTTTAAAGTCAGTCTTTTTATCATTTTCTGGACAAAGCATATTTTCATACACAGTTGGATTCAATTTTGACTTACTGTTTACAGGTACCTGAGGTTGTGCTTTACTATATCGAGTATCGTAATATCCGTCTGAAACTATTGATGATCCACCTTGCTCATATATTTGATGATAAAAAGGTGGCTGTGCTGAATTTTGTTCACTGTAGTAATCAATATTTTCATAAACGGGTGGATATTGCAATGGTGCACTCACTGGAATTTCGTATAGGTCTTCAGATTGATAACTAAGAGATCTTTGTGACACAGAATCTGCAGACCGCGTTGGGCTGGCCGACAATGCCGTTGTGTTTAAGTCTCTTTTGTTATTGGAGGCTATAGTTTCAACTCGTTTGGGAGTCGCGAATTTTGATGCTGTTATTACATTCGATCTTTCATAAAAACTATAATCCTGCCGATTACTGTTAGAGTTTTCTAAAGTAAAGCTCTCTATGGCGCCTACTGGTCTCGACTTCACTTGAGAACTGTTATCAGAGGATGTAGCAGTTTGCGCTTGCCCAGTATAGTTTTCGTCTTTGTTGAATATTTTCAAATCTTGCAAACTTTGTATACATCTTTGTTCATCAGATGTACTTCTTCTTGAGGACTCCATTACTAGGATTATGTTTTTGACTTGTTTCAATGTTTAAAATTAACTATGTCGAAAACACAAAAAACGCAAAATGATTCATATTTAAGATAATATCTTCCGAAAACAATATCAATACATAACACAAGCATGAAGAACGAAGATGAAGAACATAGATGATAATAATTTTACTACAGCTTAGGGATGTTGAAAAAATATCGATATATCGATATTTTGTGTTCGATATATCGATACATCGATACTAAAAACAAATATCGAAATTCGTATCAAAATAGATATTTTTTTTATTTATCATCTCATCACGATGTAACTAAATTCGCTAGAATTCAAAGCCGTAAAATATTGAAAAAAAAGTTATTGTTTTGCAGAATTCCATTAATCTAATCTGTGATAGTGAGTGCGTAACTAACTGCCCTGAAAACTGAATGGATCTAGTAACTATGGATAGAAGACTCCGAATTTTGTAATTGCTAAAAAGAACTATATTACCTTGGTAATAGAGTGTATTTCACAATGCACGTATCATAGAGGCAAATCCGAGCCGAGCGAGATAGCCAGAAGGGAGGCCGTGTGTCTCGTTCTTGCATGTTGCCAACCAGAAAAATGTTGGTATTTATAAAAAGTTACTTGAAAAGTCTTAGATAAAACGAGTGTACTTTATTATTATTTTAACAAATATTTATAACTAAGTATATTAAATTCTAATTAAAAAAGTTAGAAATAGTCATTTAATACTAAATAAAAATGCAATTTACATTAAATCCTTTTCCTTCTTTTTAATTAGATGGTATCATTCGCAAGACAATAGATACGCCATTACACATATTTTATGCTGAACACCGGGTAATATTAAAATTGAAAATAGTTTTTATTTCTTACTTTATAATATATCTCCGTAACTATGTTTTTATTATTTATTTGATGATCTGTTAGATCTGAATGGTTAGGTCAAAATGGTGAAAAAATGTTTATTATATTCTTGTCGAAGTGAAAGTTATGCTGGTTCCAATATTTCGTTTATTAGTAACATTAGTAAGTTAAATGTAATGTTAGTCTAGTTATTCTAGTATAAAAGTGTTAACATTAAAGCAACTGACGTTATTAAGAGTTATAACAGCTGTACTACGTTTTGTTATAAACTAGTCAGTAGCGACTCGCCTAGAATCGTAGTAAGTACTGAGAAAAAAACGTGTGTAGTCGAGTATGATAATATTATAGGTACAGTTTTTATAGATTTCTCAACAATGAGGAAATGCGACAAAAATGGCTGAATATTATTACATAAAAATCTGTTGCAAATTGGTCGAAAAATTTTGACCGATATATCGATATTTTTTTCGCGATATATCGAGACCGATATTGATATTTTTTCAAATATCGATGTATCGATATATCGATATTTTGTTTCATTTTCGACATCCCTACTACAGCTAGAAAAAAAAATCCTATCAAAAACATAAATGTGAAATGAGAGCCAAGTTCAATAATAATTATTATATTGAATTGGTTGTTGACTTTAACGACAAAAGAAGTGAGATCTAAATAGGTGCCAAGTTCTATGGTCAGTCCTGGAATTTATTAAAAACAACATAAAATATCATTTGTTCTTATAACTTAGGATAATATTATATTGAAGCCTAAGGTCTGTCTTGGCTTGTTCTCATATACGAATTATTATGTACGATGGCTAGTTTCTACCAGCAAGCCAATTTTTTGGAATAATAAAATGAAAATCGACAAGTAACAGGTTTAGACTTGCGAAGGCTATAATATAATTCGTATATGAAAACTAGCCAAGACAGACCTTAGGCTTCAATATAATATTATCCTAAGTTATAAGAACAAATGATATTTTATGTTGTTTTAAATAAATTCCAGGACTGACCATAGAACTTGGCACCTATTTAGATCTCACTTCTTTTGTCGTTAAAGTAAACAACCAATTCAATATAATAATTATTATTGAACTTGGCTCCCATTTCACATTTATGTTTTTGATAGGATATCATTACTTTTTGTACATAAATTATTATTAGTAGGTACTTATTTATAACAAAATTAATACCAAAGTTAAGTGTTCCTTATACAATCAATTAAGTGAAAAATTGTAATAAAATTATAAAAATTTACTAGTTTCTGATTGATTCCTTTGTATTCACCTAATTACCTATCTGCATGCCAAATTTATTATTTTGATAGTGGTTCTGTAATTTCAGAGCGCATATATTACAAAAAAAAAAAAATATAAATATTCATCTACGGTTATATTTACCTAGAAGTTGCGTCTCTTTCTATCGCATAACTCTTATTCATATCGCATAATTATGACGACATCGGGGTTGTCTCCGTTTAGAAAATAATTTAATCTTAATATTTAATTACATTTTTTTTCTAGTACCTACCTACTTACTGTACTTTGTGAACAAATTACTTAAAAGTAGGTAGGTACTTTAATTCTAATAAATTCGCACATACCTTTAAGTAAGTAATATGTAATAAGAATAATATCTATGGACGCTTCACACCAGGTCAATCTGATCCCGTGCTAAGTTCTCGAAGAACTTGTGTTACGGGTACCATACAACGGAAATATATTTAATACTTTTATACTATACACATAATATTTAAGATTTTTATTACACATATTTAGTACACATCCATGACACAGAAAAACTTTTTGTTCCTTCGGCGGGATTTGAACCCGCGACCCCCGGATTGAGCACCAACACGCTCAACCAACTGAGCCACAGAGGTCGTCAATAGGTATGAGTAATCGTAAGCATTTTCGATACCTTCATGGTCTGATATTACTCAAAGATGTTAAATCACGCCGCCTTACATAATAGGCTAGACGACTGAATTATTTTTATTGCATAAATGAATAGTACCCTTAAATATGAGTAACTTCTCAGAAGAAACCGTATATCAAAAGTCAATATTTTTAAAGGTACAGCGATTTGTTTACAAAATTTCGCAAGTCCCGTGAAAACGCTCCATACTAAAGTCGTACGTAGCTATGACGTCACGTCCATGTAAAATCGTATGAAGTATACGGCCGCAGGAACATATTTGTAAATATGTCTGATACTTGTGCGTTTAAGTTCATACATACCATAATAAAAGTTTTTGTATATGATGTAAGTAAACTAATTATGTTGGTTTTGTTTACTAATTTAGCAAGAAAAAAAATATTTTTTTTTGTACTTTTTAGATCTATCTAATGACTAAACTACAAATAAAATATTATATTTTTTTACATTTACGAAGTAGTAATGCCTTAAAATTTCTGAATACATTAATGAAACTAAATATTTTAGATGTAGTCGTGTACCCAATTCTAGGTACCTACTTTTGTTAACAAATTACTTTTTAAATCGTATCACAATTCACATTGCATCGGAATGACAGTTTACGACGCGAACAGGTAGTTCAGGAGCGAACACCTAAAAACTTAATATTGGTTCTCAAAATCTCAACTAATACTAATAAGCTACCGTTCAAACTATATTTATAATAATGATATTGTTATTTAATATTATAATATTACTAAACATAACTTAAACACAGTAATATAATATTATGTGCCCAGATTGTAAGATATTCAATCCAATCCATAAAACATTGCAACGAACAAATCTCGCTCACTAGCGAGTAATAAGTGTTCTGTGGGCCTGACGGAGGCGTATATTATAGCTCAAGAGTCAAGCCACAACTTAGGGCAGCGCTTACGCCCCTATAGAACGGTTTTTAATAGATTGTATTGTGAGGAAGCGATCATGATTTCATCGGCTTTAGCATAGAATAAACAGATATATACTAGTAGGCTTTAGGTTCGCTTTAATTCCTTAGCGTACAAGAAGCTGTGAGCTGTCTCAGCTACTTAGGTAGCGTAGGTCATAGGAAATTAGGAATTGTAAGAGCGCATACAATAACGGTTATCGATTGCCTACCGGCTACCTGTAACGACTATCAAAGGACTATCATGATGTAGGGATGCTCGATGATCATCGATTTTCGATGATCATCGATGTTAGACGATAAATAATCGATGTTTTAAAATCGATGTTGCATTATTTAAAACATCGTAACATCGATGTCACGGACACAAACATCGAAATCGAAAAACCCAAAGTTGAAAAAACTTGCGGTAAAATCTAGGTAAAATATTTAACCACTATTGCGACATCAACGCCATCGGAGCGATTATTTTCTAAGGCTGGTTCAACCCTATATCAACAGCGCAACAGGTTAAAAGGTTCTGCGCTTTCAAAATTATCATTTTTATAGTCAATTATTGACAAAATATATTGAACTTATGTATTTCTCCTTATATCTCCAATATAAAATTTCTTTGTTTCATTAAAAAAACGTGTGATTTTATGTTTTATTTTATTTACTAGCTGATGCCCGCGGCTCCGCCCGCGTAAGTACAGTAACCTACGGGAACCTTATATGTCCCGCGATAAAAAGTAGCCTATGTCCTTCCCCATGGTCTACTTTATATCTGTGCCAAATTTCATGATAATCGGTTTAGTATTTTTACGTGAAACCGTGAATAAAGTATCCCACGGGAACCGTACATTTCCATGCGATAAAAAGTAGCCTATGTCCTTTCAGGTTCTAGACTATATGTGTACCAAATTTAATTTAAATCGGTTCAGTAGTTTTGGCGTGAAAAACGGACAAGCACACATACTTTCCCATTTATAATATTAGTATGGATGTATTGATGACGAACGGCCGTGAAGACGTTCGCAAAAAACATCGATGTCATTGTCGATGCCAACATCTATGTTTTTGCAACATCAAACATCCCTATTATGATGGTTACTTATATAATCCCAGTCTATCGATAGAGCGATGTAGAAGCCTTACAGCGCCATCTAGTGGCGGCTAGGAGAACTGAAAATTTAATTCACTATTCTCAGTTACAAGTGCTATAGCCATCTAGCGGTGGTTGGGGAAATTAGGATTATTGCTCAATATCTTTGAATAGAAGTGTGTTACAAATTCCAGTTTTTGTTAAATCTATAATCTTAGTAATTTATAATTATGTAACGTAGGAATCTTAAGAGCGCATACAAAAGCGGTTATCGACTGCCGACCAGAGACGACTATCATGATTGTTACTTATATAATCCTTATCTATCTACCGATAGCGCGATGTAGGAGCCTTACAGCGCCATCTTGTGGCGGCTGGGAGAACTGATAAAATCATTCACTGTCCTCAGTTACAAGTGCTATAGCCATCTAGCGGTGGTTGGGGAAATTAGGATTATTGTTCAATATCTTTGAATAGAAGTGTGTTACAAATTCCAGTTTCTGTTAAGTCTATAATCTTAGTAATTTATAATTATGTAACGTAGGAATCTTAAGAGCGCATACAAAAGCGGTTATCGATTGCCGATCCGAAACGACTATCATGATGGTTACTTATATAATCCTTATCAGTCTACCGATAGAGCGACGTAGCAGCCTTACAGCGCCATCTAGTGGCGGCTAGGAGAACTGATAATTTAATTCACTGTTCTCAGTTACAAGTGCTATAGCCATCTAGCGGTGGTTGGGGAAATTAGGATTATTGTTCAATATCTTTGAATAAGAGTGTTACAAATTCCAGTTTTTGTTAAATCTTATTATCTTAGTAATTTATAATTATGTAACGTAGGAATCTTAAGAGTAGGGATGGGCGTTGAATGAACGAACTGTTTTATTAAACTGTTTATTTGTCATGAACGGGTAAACTAGTTTAACGTCTATTGATAAACTAGTCTATGCGTGAACGGTTTCCATATGCCGGAACGGTGCTAGCGACAGAGACCGTTCGTTGCGACGCGACGACACGATCGACGGACGGGCGCGGGGCACGACGACTCGGCACGAGCAATACGTCTATCTCTGTTCTTCACAACCGACGACGTGCTCTAGTCTATGTCATACATAATTACATTCGTTGAGTGGGCGGTGTTTTAATAAAATGAACTTTAAAGTAAGATAAGAAAGACGCAATTCTAATGACAAATTCTGAAATAAATAAATCTTTGAACTTTGTTTCCGTAATTTTACCTATGATACGATGACAATCAAACAGTCTTGATTGGAATGCAATTTGTGTAGGTCAAGGATTCAAGGTTAAAACTTAAATGTTAACGGACATGCAATTTGTAAGCCTGGAAAAACTATGAAGGGAAGTTCATTTCCACCGCTCACAGATTAAACCGTCTCGTCGTTCGTCGTCATCACTAGTCGCGTCGATCAGCAAACGACAACAAGTTTGTCAAAACAGTTAATGCTGAAAGTCGTTCATTCAACAAAACTACTTTGTTTGTCATAGTTTATTGCTCAGTTCAGTATTCGTCGAACACGTAAACTAGTCGAAAAAAAAACTGTTTTTTCAACTAGTTTACGATGAACGATAAACGGTCTCGTTTCGTTGATCGAAAAAGCGTCGACGACCCACCACTACTTAAGAGCGCATACAAAAGCGGTTATCGACTGCCGACCCGAGACGACTATCATGATTGTTACTTATATAATCCTTATCTATCTACCGATAGCGCGATGTAGGAGTCTTACAGCGCCATCTTGTGGCGGCTGGGAGAACTGATAAAATCATTCACTGTCCTCAGTTACAAGTGCTATAGCCATCTAGCGATGGTTGGGGAAATTAGGATTATTGTTCAATATCTTTGAATAGGAGTGTTACAAATTCCAGTTTTTGTTAAATCTTATTATCTTAGTAATTTATAATTATGTAACGTAGGAATCTTAAAAGCGCATACAAAAGCGGTTATCGACTGCCGACCCGAGACGACTATCATGATTGTTACTTATATAATCCTTATCTATCTACCGATAGCGCGATGTAGGAGCCTTACAGCGCCATCTTGTGGCGGCTGGGAGAATTGATAAAATCATTCACTGTCCTCAGTTACAAGTGCTATAGCCATCTAGCGGTGGTTGGGGAAATTAGGATTATTGTTCAATATCTTTGAATAGGAGTGTTACAAATTCCAGTTTTTGTTAAATCTTATTATCTTAGTAATTTATAATTATGTAACGGAATCTTAAAAGCGCATACAAAAGCGGTTATCGACTGCCGACCCGAGACGACCATCATGATTGTTACTTATTTATACAATCCTTATCTATCTACCGATAGCGCGATGTAGGAGACTTACAGCGCCATCTAGTGGCGGATGGGAGAACTGATAAAATCATTCACTGTCCTCAGTTATAAGTTTAAGTTAAATCTTAGTAATATATCTTTGAAAATTGCATTAGGAAGTCATTATTAACTTAAATTTTTCCAGTCATATTACGAAAGCAACGAAATAGCATTTTTTCCAAGATGCAACTGAACAATGGCAACTATTTATTAGTTTTTGCTTTCGAACGCAGTGGCGCTAGGAGTTTTGATCTATAGGTCAGTGATAAAAATGACGATTTTTTGACATTAATATTTAAATAACCGTTTGAGATGTATTTATGAAATTTGGAGCACATGCGTATCTCGCAAGTCTCAATATATGAGCCAAATTTGACACGTTTATGTGAAATAGTTTTTGAGTTATGACGGGGTCAAAAGTGGCTCCAAATGGTTCGTGTAATATTACACACGGTGCTGCTCGCCAGTTCTGTTACTTGAACTTGGCTTGACACGCTACCGCGAGATGAGATGAGAGATATACTCAGAGATGAGAAACCAAAGACTTTTTTTTTTGTTTAATTCGTCCCGAAATGGAACAGGCTAAGGTCTTAGACCATACTGCCTCGTCTGTCGTTTGAGGTATTTCTTTGTCTTATTTGTAAATCGTCAAGTCCAAAGTCTAGTCAAAGTCGAAATAAGTAGTCAGGGTAGTCAATTAGTCAAGTCAGTCGATTCAGTAAAGTGGTAGACGCTTTACTGAAACTTCCTAGGGAGTTTTGGCGGGAAACCCAATTGAGCACGCATTTTGTAGAATGTATCACTTTTCCACACTAATGCACCTCAACGAATAATTAATAGTTAATATTCCACCACTATAACACATTAAAAACCGAATTAACACGAATTTAGAAAAATAATACAGAAACACAACATTGCTGATTGACTTTCCCGGCAAAAAACTCCGAAACCAAAGACTTCTATACCCTTTGAGTATCCAACCATACGGAGATGGCATTATCAGGCGTTCCCCGCTGCCAAAGGTTAGACCCACCGGTCGTGAGTAACTAGTTGCTGCGCGTTTTTGACGTATTCGGAAAATTACAGCGAGGCGGAACGAACCGGAGCAAAAAATGCCGACTTGCTGTATTTTTTCCTGCAAAAACAGATCGGAAACATCAAATAAACAAAAGGATGGTGTTACTTTCCATGTGTATGTATTATTTTGCCTAAATATTAACAATAATTGCGACAAATTAGCAGAAATCCAAAAATTTTACTCGATGAATAAATGTTGCTACTAAATCGTACAACATCCAAATTTAGGGTAATATTTAAAAGTAGTAATATATAAAAACTTCTATTTCATATTCGTTCTTGTTTTTACTATTTTATAATGAAGAAACATGACTAATTAATTAGTACACTATTTACAATTTTGTTTTTATTCATGATATAATTTCACGAAACACATTCAAAATTTGCAAATTATTATAAAATAATTATCCAATTGTAATAACAAACTTTTGTTTATATTAATTATTATTTATTACAATAAAATATGTGCGGATAAATTTATCCTGAAATTATGCATTTTTAATTTATAAACAGGCCACACTTCATAAAAACTGAGGGTTGTGACAACGTAAAAGAAATATCGATATCGACTTTATCATTATGTTATTTAGACCATTATTTTTTTAGATTTCCTAAAAATAGGATGATTAGGAATGCCTGGGTCCAAGCTTGCGCTAATAATTTTTCTTGATCTCCCAAACGTACGAGTACAATTTGCTCGGTGCATTTTGAAGTTTCATGTTTTATTGTTCAGGCGAACAATAGGAGGAGATTAAAACAGTGCGCCTTGCCAGCTTTGAAATTATTAAAGGTGAATTTTATTATTAACTAGTTTTTGCCCGTGAATTTGAACCAGTATTTGAACTACTTATGGTGAACATTGGTAAACATTGAGGTGGAGCAGAACTATTATAAATGAAAAAAAAAACGTATTTAGGGTGGACCCTAGTTATCAAAACGATTCCGCATTTTTACTTAGCTCTACCTTTTTAATCGACAAAAAACCGAAGGAGATTCTCAAGTCTTTTTTGGTAATATATTTTTTTTATTTAATAATATAATATACTAGCTTTTCCCCGCGACTTCGTCCGCGTGGAATAGTTACTTTAGGATATCGCTAAAATTTACCCGCGACTTCATTTACGTAGAAGGAGAAGCGCTTTCACCTCACGACTACCCGCCCGCGCCGCGCGCCGTACTATAGCGCGCATGATTATTTTATTACTGCGATATCTTCTAAAATACTCATTGAAATCAAATGATGTAAACGGCAAATTTCTTCTAGATTAAATGCTTGTAATGAATAACGTATTTACTTGGATAAGAATTAATATAATCTTTATGAAAACACCTTCACAAATAATGCTTACTTTTAGAACAAATTTGGTTAGTATAAAAAGGTTATAGTGAGCCAACCTTAAAAGATAGACCTATACTGTCGCGGACTTTTTTTTAGAACTTATAAAGGGGAACAATTCTGCCATACATCATTTTAGCGAAACTTTAACCGTTTCCGCAGCGTACGCAGCGAAAGCTCTCAAAAGGAAAAAAAGACCCCCGATTTTGTAACATTCTTGATTGGTGCTCCGCTCGTATTGAGCTTAGCATGATGTTATATAGCCTAAAGCCTTCCTCGATAAGTGGACTATCCAACACAAAAAGAATTTTTCAATTCGTACCAGTAGTTCCTGAGATTAGCGCGTTCAAACAAACAAACAAACAAACAAACAAACAAACAAACAAACTCTTCAGCTTTATAATATTAGTATAGATTTAAACATATATGGATGCTTCACGTCATGTCAATCTGGTCTCGTGGTAAGTTCTCTTGAAGAACTTGTGTTTCGGGTACCAGACAACGGAAATATATTTAATACTATACACATACTTAAGATTTTTATTTTATTCTTCACACATTTAATACACACCGATGACCTAGGAATACAGAAAAACTTTATTTACTTCGGCGGGATACGAACACGCTCAATCACTGAACCACAGAGGTCGTCTCATTATGATTGTAAAGATTTTACTTCTAAATTCATCCTATTGTCACTAAATGGTAGACCTGGTGGTAGAATTCATGAGGAATCCACGGACTCCTTTTTTACAACAACAAATAAAAAGCGTGAAGCGTGCTAGATAATGGGTTTCAAAACGTATGAGGCTAATTCTTGAAGCTATTATCTATTTTACTTTAGTTATTACGGCTGCTCCACCCGCGTAAATATACTATCGGTTATCCCGCGGGAATACTCTACTTTTCCCATATAAAAAGTAGTCTATGTTTTAATGCAGAGCCTAAACTACTATCATACCAAATTTCATCAAAATCCGTTCAGTAGTTTTTGCATGAAAGAGTAACAAGCATCCATCTATACATCCAACCATCTATCCATCCATCCATCTTCACAAATGTTCACATTTTATACTATTACTAGGATAGGATGTGAAAGTTAGTGAGGATGGATAGATGGTGAATGTATGGATGGATGGACGTTTGGATGTTCTTTAATATTGTAAAACATACTTTTAAATTAAATTAAATTTCATTTATTTCGGGTGACATAGGCCCATATTATAAATACCTACCTTACAGATTAACATACATATTATATACTTCAAAACTACACTTTGTCACGTGTTGACGGCGACGTGATCCGCGCTTCGTTCTGGAGTCTCCCCCGGAACCTCCGGTAGACCACACCCGTCGGCCAGAACTACTCCACCTCGAAGGTCGACGAAAGATGCGTCGGCACTCTCACCACAAAGGAACTGAAATTGACCTTGTGGCGAGACTCTAGACGTTCGACCCTCAAAGCGATGGACGTCTTCTGGCGGATGTAGTCCACGACGTCCTCGATCTGCATAGACCAGTTCAGGTGGGATACGTACAACGGCGTCGCGGGTACCTCGCACCGCAGACGCAGTTCCGTTACGTAAGGTGCGGTGCCGGTGACTTTGTAAAAAGGTAATTTATGAAGAATTCATTTTTAAAATACCTATAAACTATACAACATTCCATTTATATAAATTCATAATTACACATGCTAGAAAGACGGACAGACAGACGGATGGTCAGGGCAAATTTATTAGGGTTTCTTGAGTATTACGGAATGCTACAAATTAGTTGTACGCACCAGCCGCTCCGCAACTAAGATATTCGCAACACTGCTAAAATGCTATAATTCTTCTTCACGCTGGATGACGCTTCCATTTTTGCATGTTTCAACATTTTAATACTTATTTACTTTATGATACTGAGCGAAACTGTAAATTAAATATTGTAGTTAATTTATAATAGATATAATTTTTAAAATTTACTTTTGCCACACATAATTATTACTAGCCGAACACATCGATAGTAAAACATCGATAGTGTCAAGCACTAGCGGTGCGGTCGTCCCCCCCGCAGAAAGTGGCGAGACTTTTTCGTATAGAAATTAGCTGTCATGTCGTCTCCGTATAGTTGGATACTCAAAGTCTATACCTAGTCAAAGTGAGAAACTGCAAAAAATAAAAAAAACATAATAAGAACTTTAGCCAATAGCCATTGTTATAGTAGAAATGTGATAAACGGCTTAAAATCAAAAGTTAACTTATCCGTTATTGAATATTCAAAAGCAACTTATGTTAACTGTACTTACGACAAAAACTTGATACTAAAACACTACACGAAAAGTTTATATTACGTCCATATGGACACTTATTATATTTATTATTTACTTTAAAAGTTCACGGTAAACCACCAAAACACCACTATTACGATTAAAATACTAATTATTGCGTACGTAATATATAACGTGTTTTCGTCAACCCGCAAAGCGCAACTAACAAAAAGTGAATAAACATGAAAAAGCATATAAGTTATAAGTATAAAAAATAAGCCGTTTATTAAAACTTTAAATAAGTGATGAGCTACATTAAGAAAATTTTCACTCTTATTGCGCTGTCATAAGAACTATTTTTCTTTGCTCATACCACACTTATGGCTTAATATAAACGATAAGTATAAGTGTTAAACGCTTACGTTTATAAGCGACTTAATATACTCTATGGACTTATCAACTTAATGATAAAAGCACGCTTTTTTAAACGCTTTTCGTTTAAACGGCCATCTCTAGTGGTAGGTATTCTACTGTTAGTGTTGTGCAATTGTAGCTTCCACACGATGGCTATCTAGAATCTAGATGGCCATAACGAATAACGGTGTGTACCATCACTGTGCCATCGTGTGGATTAGGGTTTGGCACACTGTTGGAATGATGTGCCACAACTGTGACGCTACTTGGCCAAGATCCGTGCGGTGTCGGTTTTTCGACGAAAGATCAAAGGGTTGTGGCCACAGTTATGGCTTTACCGTCCACACGTTGGCACATACTTAGTTCGTCATGAGCTCCGACGGTGAGCGCACGCCTACTTTTTTTGTTTTCATCGTCGAAACTTTCGTAATTTAAATTTAGTAATAAAAATGTTTAGTTTAACAATTACGTAGTAAGTAGTAACTAATAATTAATCTATGTTAACAATGATGAACGTGGAAACATTCAGAAAATCCGAAAAATCAAAATCACAAAAATAAAACTATTGGGTGCGTTCTTTGAGAAAAAAATTTTGGCGCATGCGCTGTGGCCTGTGTATGTACATAATACATATGCATATTATAATTTTTCGAATGTCAAAAATTTCGTCGGTGCATTTTCCCGCGATAAAAATTAGCCTAGGAAATATAGATCTGTGCCAAATTTTATGATGATCGGTTGAGTAGTTTTTACGTAAAAGCATTAAATACAGTATCTCACATGAACCATACCTTATCGCTATAAAATGTACTTAGTGACTCAACATCCATTTTCATAAATACGTCCGCACCTTGGCCCCAACTGAAGCATACTGAACCAATACTGAACGACCTTCCAACGTGTGGATGCCAGATGCCTACACTCTGTTGGCCAACTTCCCCCTCCCCTGCTTAAAATCATGTGGCCATCTAGAACCTAGATAGCCAACATTTGTAGAGGCCGCAATTTAACAAAGAAGTAGGATAATCTATGGTCATAAAATAGTCTCGGTCTGACACTTGTCTGACACGCCGTCTGCGCCATTTTGCTATCTTGTGAATCGTGATTTGTGTAGCGTCCATTGTACGCCGAATATTTTAAATTATTTCGATAAAATATTGTGTCACTCTTTTTAAATAAATAAAAATGTATGATACTGAAGATGATCAATATGAAGAGGAAGAGGTCGAAGAGATATCTTCTGAACTATGGCAAGAAGCATGTTGGATTGTAATCAACGCTTATTTTGATGAGAAAGGTTTGGTTCGACAGCAATTAGATAGTTTTGATGAATTTATTCAAATGTCTGTGCAACGCATAGTTGAGGACTCGCCTCCTATCGAGTTACATGCTGAGGCTCAGCATTCCTCGGGTGAAATAGAAACTCCACCAAAGTATCACCTCAAATTTGATCAAATTTACCTATCGAAGCCAACACATTGGGAAAAGGATGGTGCTCCATCGCCTATGATGCCTAATGAAGCACGCTTAAGAAATTTAACTTATTCGGCACCACTGTATGTAGACATAACAAAAACGATTGTAAAGGAAAATGAAGACCCTATTGAAACTCAACATCAAAAAACATTTATTGGGAAGATACCTATTATGTTGCGTTCTACGTATTGTCTTTTGAGTAATTTAACTGACCGAGATTTGACTGAGTTAAATGAATGCCCACTTGATCCTGGTGGCTACTTCATTATAAATGGATCAGAAAAAGTTTTGATTGCTCAAGAGAAAATGGCTACAAATACTGTGTATGTATTCAGCATGAAAGATGGAAAATATGCCTATAAAACAGAGATCCGTTCATGTCTTGAACATAGTTCAAGACCTACATCTACTTTATGGGTAAATATGATGGCTAGAGGAGGTCAAAGTATTAAGAAATCTGCTATTGGTCAAAGAATTGTTGCAATTGTACCATACATCAAACAGGAAATACCAATCATGATTGTCTTTAGAGCTCTCGGCTTTGTAGCTGATAGAGATATTTTGGAACATATAATTTATGATTTTGACGATCCAGAAATGATGGAGATGGTCAAACCTTCCTTAGATGAAGCATTTGTTATCCAAGAGCAAAATGTTGCTTTAAGCTTTATTGGTGCTCGTGGAGCCCGTCCAGGTGTGACTAAAGAAAGACGTATAAAATATGCTAGGGAAATTCTACAAAAAGAAATGTTACCACATGTTGGTGTCTCTGATTTTTGTGAAACCAAGAAAGCTTATTTTCTCGGTTATATGGTCCATAGACTGCTCTTAGCTGCATTAGGACGTCGAGAACTTGATGACAGGGATCACTATGGAAATAAGCGTTTGGATTTAGCTGGACCATTATTGGCATTTCTATTCAGGGGTCTTTTTAAAAATTTGCTAAAGGAAGTGAGAATGTATGCTCAAAAATTTATTGACAAAGGTAAAGACTTTAACCTTGAATTAGCAATAAAGACAAAAATTATCACCGATGGTTTGAGATATTCCTTAGCTACAGGAAACTGGGGTGATCAGAAGAAAGCTCATCAGGCAAGAGCTGGTGTATCTCAAGTGTTAAACCGATTGACATTTGCTTCAACTTTATCACATTTAAGACGTGTCAATTCTCCAATTGGTAGAGATGGTAAATTAGCAAAGCCTCGACAACTTCACAATACATTGTGGGGTATGATCTGCCCAGCTGAAACACCAGAAGGAGCGGCTGTAGGTTTAGTAAAAAATTTAGCTTTGATGGCTTATATATCTGTTGGAAGTCAACCATCACCAATATTAGAGTTCTTGGAAGAGTGGTCCATGGAAAATTTAGAAGAAATTGCACCCTCTGCTATTGCTGATGCCACAAAAATATTTGTTAATGGTTGTTGGGTTGGTATTCACCGAGACCCTGAACAATTAATGGCCACTCTACGTAAACTAAGACGTCAGATGGATATTATTGTATCAGAAGTTAGTATGATTAGAGATATAAGAGATAGAGAAATAAGAATATACACTGATGCTGGTAGAATTTGCCGGCCTTTACTTATTGTGGAAAATGGAGCGTTACTACTTAAAAAGAAACATATTGATCAACTTAAAGAAAGGGATTACAACAATTATGGCTGGCAGAACCTAGTAGCTAGTGGTGTAGTTGAATACATTGATACATTAGAGGAGGAAACTGTAATGATAGCAATGAGCCCAGATGATTTAGCACAGGTCAAAGAATATGCCTATTGTACTACATATACTCATTGTGAAATCCATCCTGCAATGATATTGGGGGTATGTGCTTCAATCATTCCCTTCCCTGATCACAATCAGAGTCCAAGAAACACATATCAAAGTGCTATGGGTAAACAAGCCATGGGAGTATACATAACAAATTTCCATGTGAGAATGGATACTCTTGCCCATGTACTGTATTATCCTCACAAACCATTAGTTACTACAAGATCTATGGAATATCTACGTTTCAGAGAGCTACCAGCTGGAATTAACTCCATTGTGGCAATTTTATGTTACACGGGGTATAACCAAGAAGACAGTGTTATTTTAAATGCATCTGCGGTTGAAAGAGGGTTCTTCAGATCCGTCTTTTACCGTTCATACAAAGACTCTGAATCAAAAAAGATAGGAGACCAAGAAGAGCAATTTGAAAAACCAACTCGACAGACATGTCAGGGAATGAGGAATGCTCTATATGACAAACTAGATGATGATGGCATAATTGCTCCTGGTATAAGAGTATCAGGAGATGATGTAGTTATAGGTAAGACCATAACACTTCCTGAAAATGATGATGAATTAGAAGGCACAACTAAACGTTTCACTAAAAGAGATGCATCTACCTTTTTGCGTAACAGTGAAACTGGTATCGTTGATCAAGTCATGTTAACCTTAAATAGCGAAGGTTACAAATTTTGTAAAATCAGAGTTAGATCTGTTCGAATTCCACAAATTGGTGACAAATTTGCCTCAAGACATGGACAGAAAGGAACATGTGGAATTCAATATAGGCAAGAAGATATGCCATTCACTTGTGAGGGACTTACACCTGATATTATAATTAATCCTCATGCTATCCCATCTCGTATGACAATTGGTCACTTGATTGAATGTATTCAAGGCAAGGTGTCTTCTAACAAGGGAGAGATTGGTGATGCCACACCATTTAATGATGCTGTAAATGTGCAAAAGATTTCTTCTTTGCTGCAAGAATATGGTTACCACTTGAGAGGTAATGAAGTCATGTATAATGGCCATACTGGACGTAAAATTAATGCCCAAGTGTTTTTGGGACCTACTTATTATCAACGTCTAAAACACATGGTTGATGATAAAATTCATTCTCGAGCAAGAGGGCCAGTACAGATTCTTGTAAGACAACCAATGGAGGGAAGAGCTCGTGACGGAGGCTTACGTTTTGGAGAAATGGAGAGAGATTGTCAAATTGCACATGGTGCTGCACAGTTTTTGAGGGAACGCCTTTTTGAAGTATCTGACCCATATCGCATACATGTATGCAACTTCTGTGGCTTAATAGCTATTGCTAATTTAAGAAACAATACATTTGAATGTAAAGGTTGTAAAAACAAGACCCAAATTTCTCAAATACGATTGCCTTATGCTGCTAAATTATTATTCCAAGAATTAATGTCTATGAATATTGCTCCAAGATTGATGGTCGTAAACTAATTAAGAAAGCAATTTCTAGGTATATCTAAAGGCATTGTATCTTTCTTTAATAATACAAATAAATTTCATTATATAAAATTGGACTTTTATTATCACAAATTACAACATTAAATGCAGCTTACTACAACAATCACAATACAAAATACACTAAATCATACATTCACCTGAGAATTTTTGTAAAAAGATTTTTTAAAATTTTAACTTCATAATCTTAAAAAACTTAAAATGGTGTTAGCATTTAAATTAAGTAACAATAAATAAAATGTATAAGAAAAAACAGACAAGCGTCAAAAAACAAATCTCTCTGTTGAACAATGATGTATATACGTAAATGTGAAAAATATTGACTGAGGCAAATAAAATATAGTTATATATTATTTATATGATTTTATAAAATATCATGGATTTTATTTGTGTCAATCCCCCACTTACTGAAGCGCATCATATGCAGACACGTTGGTACCCTACATAACAATAGGCTACTTAACCTTGTTTTTATTTAAGTCCTAAACATTTCATAATTGTTTCATTATCAAAAAATAAATATTACATTACTTTGAAACCTAAAAAACTACATTTTTTTTGCAATTTTTAAAAACCGCCGAAAGCACTATTCGCAATGTTCGTTGATAGATTATCTGTAATTATGTTGATAGAGTATCATAACAGTCTTTGATCATAACACATACGAATACTATTTGTAATCTATGCTATAGTCCGTAGTAGAAAAATGGCGGTGTGACGTTCTGTTTCACGTTTTAACATAAATGTAAAATAAAAAATTATGGATTTTAGAACAAACATAGAAAATAATACAGGAAAACCATTTTGAGCTTATTCAATATAGCATGGAATAAGAGGAAACAAAATATATAAATAATGACTTTATAAGATGTCATGAACTATTATTTTACTGAAACGCGTTCCGTTTTACTACTACATATATGTTTAGTGTGTTTGTGTCATCACATCCTTTCCGGAAAATACTTCAAGTTCCGGAAGTTTTTTCATCAGTAGAAATTTAAAAAATATAAACGTTATTTAGGTATACATTTTTAATTTATGATATCGCTAGAATACGTTTTCGTAAGCCAAGTACTAAAGGAAATACTCCTATGTAATGTATGAAATTCAATATAAGTCAAGTAGCCTATTTCTATGCTATTACTTATTATAGTATAGACTCGTATTTATTGCCTTACCACAAAAGAGTGAGACTAAAATAACAAAAAGAAAACGCTTTAAATAACATCACTTGCAGTCTAGCTTGATATTTCCGCATATGTACAACAATAAATATTTTATTTTAATCATAATGAACACAAAAATGTTCGAAGCGTATTTCCGCTTTCTTCGCATTTTTATTATTTGCTTTTGTAGTTAGGTACTCGTATAATATATTATATAGCTTTGTTTTCACTGGGCATTTTAATAATACCTAATAATAAGTAGATACAGTATAAAAATCTATTCCAAATAAACCATGTACCTAGTGCTAAAGTATAAAAACAATAAATAGAGAGCGTGAACACTGAACGTACTATGTAAAATCACTATCAAGAATAATAATTTATGTCGTATCTACTAAATATTATGTATCATGTAGTTGACTTATGTAAGTGCCTGAATTATAAAGTGCATTTTACAATATTCGCCACAAATAACATTTAAGTTGAATTACAAACTTTGAAGTGATAAGTAAAGTACTTTACTTCATTATATTATTATTATATGTTCGTAACAAAAGGTACAATATTATGCATCACGTAGTGAGGTAGCGACGGATTTATAAACAAGGTGAAGTTTTTCAAGTGATTAGTTCGGCGCGGGGAGTGCTCTCTGTTCCTGTTCCTCGTCCTTGGGCCGGCTCCACTTGATCATAGTTTCGGGCGACCGATACAGGAACACGAGTTTTGCAAACAGATCCTCTTCGAGAGCTAGCTCGAGGGCTTCCCTCACCTTTAAACAGAAAAATGCACTTTAAAGCTAGTCGAATACCTACTTAGGTCATTTTTACAAAAATTTAGAATGAAATAAATGAAAAATTATATAAAATTTGATTATTTTGCGAGCAAAACAAAGCTGCCTGCTTTTGAGATAATTAAGTACCGATATGCCTGTCAAAAGGTTTTAGTCCTCTTTTATTAGGTATATTACATAATATGAAATTGGCGTTTTGTCGTAGGTACTGACCACTTTGATCTCAAATATTATATCTTCTTTGGTTAGGAATTCTAATTTCAAATTTATACCGCTATTTACTCATGCATTTGTGTTTCAAAAACCGTAATTAATTTGATTTTTCCTCTTTTGGTTTTATCTTTGCGTCACTCTGTTTACAAAATGAAAAATTGAAATATCGTATTATTTTCGACAACGAGTTCCACCGTGGCACCAGTGCTGCAGAAACGGCTAGAAGGATTAATGATGTGTATGGCGGCGGTGTCGCAAAAGAAAACACAGTGCGTTTTTGGTTCCAACGTTTTCGTTCTAGAAATTTCGACCTGCAGAACAAGCCCCGTGGACAGCCGGAGACCAAAGTTGATAATGAAGAATTAATGGCTATTGTGGAAGCGGATCCATCGCAAACCACGTCCGATAGTTAGCTGCAGGCTGCGGTGTTAGTGATAAAATTGTTTTAATTCACTTAAAGCAAATTGAGATGAAAAAGCTTGAAAGTTGGGTACCTCATGAATTGAGTGCAGCAACCGAGTAATGAAGGGATTTTAAATCGAATCATTACCTACCGGTGATGAAAAGTGGATCATGTACGATAATCGGAAACGCTCATCGCAATGGCTGAACCCTGGCGAACCAACCGAAGCCTGCGAAAATTGACTAAAAAAAAGTTACTTGTGAGCGTTTGGTGGATTAGTGCCGGTGTCGTTCACTACAGTCTATTACCGGCAACTGAAAATCATGATGGAAAAGCTAGCTGCTAAACAACCGAGGTTGGTCACTCGCTCTAGGCCACTTCTGCTCCAGGACAACGCTAGACCACACACTGCACAACAGACGGCTACCAAATTAGAGGAGCTTCAATTGGAATGTCTAAGACATCCACCGTACTCACCGGACCTTGCTCCAACAGATTGCCATTTTTTTCGAAATTTGTATAACTTCTTGCAAGGGAAAAAATTCAACTGCGACGGGGCAGTCCAAAGCGCATTCAAAGATTTTATTGATTCCTGTCCGAATTGTTTTTTTAGTAAAGGAATCAATGAACTACCTATGAGATGGCAAAAGTACATAGATAGCAATGGTATATACTTTGATTAAATAAATATAATGTAACTATATATTTTGTAAAGGAGGAACCTAACTTTTACAAAACCCACCTCCTCCTTTACAAAACGCCAATTTCATATACAGTAATGACCTAATATAATAACATCTATGGTTTTAGTCAATTAAATTTAGCAATTATTATCTATACTTATTTCAAAACCATTGTTTTGAAATAAGTATAGATGTGCTGCCATTGTATATTACCAAGTATATGTCGAGGCAGAGCTGCAGCACGCGGTCGACGTTGGGCAGGTCGTCGAACATGATCTTGGTGTAGATGCCGGAGAAGAAGCCGCGCAGCATCCGCGACGCCAGGAACACGAACGTCGTGTACAGACCGATTATACTGGACACAGATAATAATAGAGAAGATGCATCATTTTTTATTGGCTTTTCGAAAAGTACGTACATACCACACGTGCAATATTATTGACAGAATAAATTTGTCGATACTAGTCAACACATACCAAAAAAAACGGCAATATGGGCCCGCACTTAAGGAATATTACCTATTGTCAATATGAGCTTATTTGTCAATAATAAGGTGTATGTGCGGCTAGCTAATAGGCCAGGAAAAATTGAAATGACATATCTACGATCAACCGTTGACGAAATACAGTCATCACAAAAGTGAGATCGTTGGAGAGCATCAAAAACACTATACAAAAAAGTAGCAGGAGTGTCGTCACAGCTGTTGTGTCACCACGAAAATGTATAAAGATAAATTGATTTTATTAACTTAAATACTGCGTTTATATATATCATTGTATTTAACAAAAAATTACACAAATAACATAAGGATTTGAACAGTAATTTTCGTTTTGCGATCAAAAAAATCGTTGTTTTTTTTAATCATGTAACTTTTTAATTTTACTTTTTGCATTTTTCGGTCCATATTAATTCCGTCTAGAAAATATAGAAATTTTGCTGATTTAAAACAAATGCATCTTCTCTATTGAAAATTAGGTTGTTGAATACAATTTAAATTTATTGACTGTGGGACTGATTATGAGGAAAATAAAGAATATGGCCATATTATTCTAAATTAATAATTATAGTCTATTCGCGTTAAGAAGTCGTACCGTGTTCATAACCAATTAAAATAAGCCATTTTAATTAGCCAACTAACAATTAAGTACGTACGAGTACTTTATCTTTTAAATAGTGGCGGATACACTCACCTTAAAATTAACAAAAAAATAATCAAACCAAATTATAAAATTGATTTGAAAAGAGCATAAAAGTTTCCTCAAAAATTACACGTTTTGCTATTATGCATGAATCATAATTAATGGGTGGCATTAAGGTTTGTTTGTCATTGTCTGGATTTATGCCCTCAGTACACCTACCACGCGGAACACCCATATTGTCAGTATTTCTGATGATACTGCCTGCAATATGACGTAAAATTCAACACCAAAAGTTTATATATATTATTTCTACCGACTATAAGCTGTTGAAATTAAAGGAACTACACAGTCATAAATAAAATTATTAATTTAGGTTCATTCAACACAATGCCTTACATTGAATAAACCTAAATAAATAATTTGATATTCATTTATTGACCAAAATATAAAACATTCAATTGCTCGTAGCTCGGGGTGGTAAGGGTTACGACCCCCAAAAGGGGAGTGTTTTGTTGATAAACAAAAACTTAAACCGACTTCCAAAGTAAAAATACACAAAAAAGTATGAAATAAAACTTATTTTCTTAATAATTCCCCTTTTAATTTTGACTAAAATTTTAACTATGTATCTACTCAATCTTCTTAACTTTGAAGGGTCAATCTTTTTTTTTGGAAGTCGGTTAATAAAATTAAACCTATTATCTGCTATTAAAATATCTTAACCTCGAGACGAAACACACGGTATAATAATATCATATTTTGTGTACATACCCTCCTCCTGAGATGAAGTTGAGTGTTTCCGGGAACAGTTTGTCGTTGAAGGTGTACATCACTAGCATATTACAGTCGTTCTTAGGTATCGATGACAGCTTCGGAATCTGAAAGTCATTGACAAAATTTTCTGAGTTACGTTTATCGTATCACTAGCTGACCCGACAAATGTTGTTTTGCCTCATAAAAAGTTAAAAACAATATCTGAGCGGGATGAAAAATGATTAAATTACTGATATGGCTATAAACAAATAGGGGTTGGTGATAAAAAAAAATAGGGTTGTATGTATTTTTTAATGCCACATTATAAAAAAATAAAAACAAAAAATTGCGTCCAAAAATTAAAAAAAAAATTCAAGAGTGAACAACCCTTATCACTTATACGGTATGGAAAATATATAGTAGCCGATTCTCAGACCTATTGAATACGCATATAAAATTTGGTAAAAATCTGTAAAGCCGTTTCGGAGGAGTACGGTAACTAACATTGTGACATGGAAATTTTATATATATTAGATTATTCAACTATACTTCATCGCGTTAAGATTCCAGTAGGTCATCAGTTCAAATGTCAAAATTAACCAATGACGCGTCCGCCGCATTTAGATTAATTCTACCCATAAAGGACTGAAATAGGAGTTTAAAGGTTTGTATGGAAAATCTTTAAATCTGCACCGATTTCGATGAAAATTGAGATTCATGCTTTTATATTTTTTTAAATTATTTGTTTCACGGTTTATTAGAATTCGAAGAGTGTAAAATAAGGGTTGAAAATTTGTTAATAAAAGTAAAAAAATATTTAAGTTCTGTCCCGATTTCCATGAAATTTAATATCAAACTATTGAGTACGTATTTTAAAGTGTTTTTTAATCAGTCCTCTAAAGTGGTGAAATGGGGGTCCTAAGTTTGTATAGTGAATTATAAACAACTGAACGGATGGCGTTTCATTTTTGCCCGTACATAGTTATTGTGACGTAAAAAAACTGGTCCTATTGGTCTCGTGGGTGCTTCGGCACGAATTCTACAATCGCTTTCCATCAAGTGATCCTTTTGCTCGTTTGCTCCCTAGTTTTATTTTTAAAAAATTAAAAAAATGTGATCTACGCGGACGAAGTCGCACGCAAAAGCTAGTATTAAATAAAGTTGCATACCGGCGGCTCACAGGACTCCTCGACGCGCCAGTACATGGCCTTGCCTTCGCGCTCCAGACGCAGCTTCACGTCGCGGTAGTAGCGCTGGTCGTCGTCTTCTGCTTAAAAACGATAGCATAATATAACGTCATTTGCAGTTCCCCGATGGTACAATCTATGTTATCGATCGTGATTCGCGACTAAACTGACACTATCTAGAGGAAAAATAATATTTGCTGCATATTTTGTCAAACGTTGATATTACCTTCTCCAACTCGAGGCATCAGTTGGTAGGCTGGCTTCGTCGTCCCCTTGTTAAAAACTTTAACAAACTTCGGGAACAAAGTTTTTACGGTAATCCTGCGAAAAATTAAATAATACAATTTTATCGTTTAACATAATTTAAGATATATAACAATTTAAAATGATTTGAAAAAGGTGGCAGCAGACGAATGAGGACTGCTCAAGCGGTGGACGACGATCGGCTGATTATGATGAACAATTCAAGACATTAATCTATACATATAAAATCCTTTGTCCTGAATGACTGACGGATCAACGCACAGCCTAAACCGCTGATCGTAGAGACCTGAAACTTGCAGGGCTTACTCATTGTAATGCGTAGGGATCCGATAAGAAGGGATTTTTCGAAATTCGACTCCTAAGGGGGTGAAAAGGGAGAAAAAAGTTTGTATGGGGCAACGTGATTCCTTGGTCCAATCTACTTCATATTTTGCACAAACATTATGTAACAGAATTAATGGAATTTGTGTATCATAGTTTATTGAAATTCGTCCCCTAACGGGGTTAAAAAAGGGAAAGAAAGTTGTTTGGGAGCGATTTGCTTTGAAATTGATATAAATACTCCTTAGTGCTTTTGATTTAAAGCTCCCACTCACAAGCGATCGATCGATTTAGTCTTTACAATTTAAACATTTACTGGATTCGTAGTTGCAAGTAAATCAGTTTAGATAAAAATTGAATATAGTCTGAGATCCTAGGGCCACCTTACTACACTTTTTATATGAAACTCGTATATATACGCGTAAATTTTGTTCCAACTTTTGACGCCCACCGCAAAAACTAGCTGGTAGGTCTTACACTAATCATTTTGTGTAATAGTTTGTCGTTAGCAATTTACTTTAAAATACTAATTAATTTCCAATTTGATCGAGGCAATCGATAGGCCGTGAGTGGAGAGCTTTATTTTTATTTTGACATAATAATATATTGTCATCATGTTGAAAAATAAATGTCAACAAGAATTCGAAAGTTAAATTTGATGAAAATTGTACTCTGAAAAACTAGGCACAGTTTAGATATATTTTGCGATTGCTGCATTTAATATATATTCATAATAAGTACATATAATATTATTTAAAAAAGTATTTCAGTTAGTTTTTATATATTATACATCTATGATTTCAGTAGAATATTTTGAGTGTATAATTAAATTTCTTTCTCTTTTGTTGTTATATGTAATCCATACGAATAAGTATTATAAATGCGAAAGTGTGTCTGTCTGTCTGTTACCTCTTCACGCCCAAACCGCTGAACCGATTGTGATGAAATTTGGTATAGGGATACTTTGAGACCCGAGAAAGGACATGAGTTGCGGGCGTCATCTAGTATTTAATATATTTTTGCTTGATTTATCAGTGTTTAATATATAGGTTTTAGTTTTTAACCCAAAACAATGACTTAAGATTTTTTTTTGTTTATCTGTACGTTTGTGCGCGCTAATCTCAGAAACTACAGAATGAATTTGTATGGAATTTGTTACCGTAGTAGTTAAAGGCTTTGGATAAACACATAGGACTCACTTTTTATTGCTTTTTATAATTATTTATTTTATCAATCTAAAGAATAACATAGAATAAAATTCTTTAGAATAACCAGATATTTGAATCGGTTAAAACTTTACCTAGGTATTACCTAATCATTAATGTGTATGATTCTATGAGGAATAAGTGAGAAACTCGATGGCTTCGTGGTCGTACTGCTAACTCATCTCTCTCTCAAACTCAGCCTTGGTCCCAACTAGGATGGATGATCACAATCCAAATTACGTTCAAAGTAGGCGCGTACTACTGCCAATTGCCAGCTAACGTCTTCCCATTCAAAAGATTTTCAAAATCCTTAAAATACTAATTATAGGCTACAAATAAATTCTTACTTAATATTATACCTAAAAGCGAAAGTTTGAATGTACATAATACATATGTTTAGTTTTTCATGCAATAACTACGTAACGAATTTTGATGAAATTTTGTATGGTAGGTACTTAGTAGTTTATGTAGAATTAACACAGAATATTTTTTGCAGCTTATTAAATTTTATTTATGGTAGGGTTCTTAGGTAGATAGATAGATAGATTACGGTAGATTTCTTGAGTGTACGAAGTCGCAGGAAACATTCAAATAAAATACAACTGATACGGCTGTGCAGTGCCTACACCATTATGTATTAAATTTTGGTACCTATTGGTATTTTTCCGAACAAGCTTTCCCTCTGACTTCAACCCAATTTCACGCGGGCGAAGCTGCGGGCAAAAGCTAGTTAATAATATGAATATTATTAATAAATGTCTTAAATTCTCGAGAGTGGTGAGGAATGATTTGTGGTCGGCTTTGTCCGTGAACGGCGTGAGCAGTATCCTCATACGAGCATTACAATCTCTTTATAGGGATTCTAGTGCTTGTGTAAGGATAAACGGGGCATACACTGAATGGTTCAATATCGAAAAAGGTGTTAGACAGGGATGTGTAGCGTCACCGTGGCTGTTTAATCTGTTCATGGACAATTGCTTGACAGATTTAAAAGAGAATGTAAGTGGGTTGAGAATGAATGAGTTGCTCGTCAAATGTTTTCTCTATACTGATGAACAAGTCGCACCTTCGGTGCAACAAAGTCACAACTGCTTATTATTAAATATTACAGGAGAGAACTTTTAAGATTTTTTTCACATTTATTTCATGATTTCTGGATCCCTTTTATAGTAGGCTAAGTTTTTAGCCTACTATAAAGGTTTAAGCCTACTATAAAAAGTGATCCAGAAATCATGAAATAAATGTGAAAAAAATCTTAAAAGTTCTCTCCTGTAAAGTTTAATAATAAGCAGTTGTGACTTTGTTGCACCGAAGGTGCGAAGTATTACTTGCGTCTTCGGCCGAGGAGTTGCAGGAGATGATAACTGCGATGAGTGGAGCTTTTACTAGAAAGGGAACGAAGATGAATGTAAAGAAGACGAAAGTGATGGTGTTTGAAAGAGATGAGGTAGTGACAGACTGCAATATCGTGATTGGAGACGAACAAATTGAACAGGTAAATGATTTTGTGTATCTGGGCGCCTAGACAAATTACCTTCGTTAAAATTCAGAAAGATCTGTCGTATCGACTTCTCTTTTGAGATCACGACAAAATGTCCCTAGCCAAACGCACACTGTTGTTCGAATCGCAACAACGAATTGCTCAAACGTTTAGTTGTTTATGATTTCAAGAATTTAGCCGTCAGTTGTGAAGTTGTCAAATGTCATATATTTTTTTTTTAGTTATTGATGGCGTTACGGCATAAAACTATTTGTCAGTGTCAAGTTAAAAAGGCAGACAACTAGATTTAATGTAGGTACCTATATAATAATAATAATAATAATAAAACATTTATTCAACAAAACGCTCACATTACACTACATTATCAACAAAAATCGACATTAAACATAAACAATCACAAAAAAATAACAAATAAAAGTAAAATGAGTAAAACGGACATTTGCCTAAACCACATAGATAGAAAAAAAATAACTTAGATTATACATATTAATATTAACAAACAGAGAAAGAATAGACAAATAACAAAATAGAAAAAAAAGGAAGGTACACTACGGCCGCTGTATCTTGACGGGTCTGAACATAGGCTCTGCGAACTTTAGCGCGTGTAAAACTCGTGAAGAAAACTGTTATTGTATTATTTTTATATACCTATGTACTAATAAAATTTCCCTAATACAGTTGACCAATTAGTACAAATAAAATAAATACGAAAACACTTAGAAACAGATATTGCGCAACCTTCTGCGCGAAGTTCAGACTCGCCAAGATACATTGGCTGTATTGTATATGGCAGTGTAATGCGAACAGCTGTCGAAAAGGACTCCACTCAGGTGTACGATCGCAGCATAGTACACAACTATCCCGCAATCCCTGGTATTCTGTGGAGCCTCGTTGTTGTCAGGCGATTGACAGATACACACTAGCGGCATCATATAATCAAATTAATATCAAGAGATATACCTACATGCAATATTACGTAAAATATATAATTATTACAAAGAAATAAGATAATGCCGATACAATACAAATAATAATATTAACTGAGAAAATAAAAAAAAAAACGGCGACGGGCAGAGAGACACTCGCGCTCGCCTCACACTGCGCGTAGACCCCGCGCAGAGCAGATCTCACGCTACTAATATAATCGACGCGAATAATAATCGATGAGAGAAGTAAATTAGGTATCTATATATGAAAGGGAGAAGTGTAGGAGCATTGCAGCTTTATGGTTGGTATGTATAAGTTTCTATATAAATGTATTATTACATGGTATGGTATTTATGTAACGTTGCAGTAAAGTTTACTATAAATCAATTTATAATTTCCAGAAGAAAATTATACCTGATATGATATTCAAAACATAATGTAATAAGTATAATAATAATTTAACATAATATAATAATTAATTGTTTTTCATTAATTCAATTCACTTGTCATCTCCAATAAATTAACACAGTATTATATTATGTATTTTCTTTTTAGGACTAAACAGTCACCGTACTGCTTATTAGGAAATCTACCCAAGTAGGCTGCACTATATAATATGCATTGTACGGCGCAGCGCGTTATAGTACTGGCAAAACAATCAGGGACCACCTCGTTTCGGCTTGCAAAATCAGAGGTAAGCAATAACTATGATTGTTGAGTTTGAGTAAATAAAGATTATACATACAAACATATCAAACAGATTGCGACGAACAATTAAATTAAATAAATGAAATAAATTACTTTAAAATTACAGCCATGTCAAATTAAATTAAATGAATTATAATGTTATAAGTTAAATGTTTTAAACTAGTATTCTAAATATGTACCTACGCTTCTAGTTGTTTACGTAGTAAATGTTCTTTGAGTTTTGACTTAAAGCTATATATTGTTTTCAGAGCACGAAGAGGTGGCAAAAGGTTGTTCCAGATTTTGCTGGCAAGGTATCTGAAACTGCCTCTAAAACTGGATGTGTGATGCAGCGGCGTGACAAGCAAACCCCTGGTAGTGACAGTCAGCTCATTTTCACTAGCCCACTGTAGTTTGTTGAAGAGATAGGATGGTATTTTGTATTTAACTACCCCGAACAAAAGAGTGGCGAAATGTACCTGCATGCGCCCATCCATCTTTAGCCAACGAAGGTTGTTGATATATGGCGTGACGTGCGCACGAGGTGGTATGTTGCAGCAGTACCTCGCACATGCGTTTTGTACTTTCTGTACGAGCCTTTTTGATCGCGATAGCAGACAGGGTCCTACAACTACGTCCGCGTAGTTTAAATTCGAGAGCACTAGGGATTCGCAGAGAGTTCTCCGCAGATCTTCTGGGACAAAGTTTCTTATATTGTATAGAACCTTTAGTCGGTAAAAGCAGCGGCTTACCGTTTTTATTATATGCCTTTCAAACTTTAGCTCCTCGTCCATTAGCACTCCCAAATTACGTGCTTCATTTACTCTCTCAATATTTTTATTCTGAATACGTATTGCGAGCGGAATTTCAGTAATTTTTTTAAGTTGATGTTTAGTACCAAATACCATGTACTTATCCGGATTAAGTACTAAAGCATTGGACTCGGACCACTCCCTTATTCGCGCTAAGTCGTCATTTAACCTATCTATAGCTGAATTAGCGTCAAGAAGCTTAAAAGATATGTAAATTTGAATATCGTCGGCATAAATGTGGAATTTACAGTGCTTTATATTTAAAGTAATATCTGCACAGTACAATGAGAATATTGTAGGTGCGATCACTGATCCCTGTGGGACACCTCTGTTCACGTCGCGTGGGTTTGGGCGTAGTGTCTCACCGCTACCATCAATAAGCTCAACTATTTGCGAGCGATTCAGTAGAAAACTGGAGAACCATTTTACAACGCTTTCGTCGAACCCGTAATGTTTTAATTTTGTTAAAAGCAATGGTATGTGGATTGTGTCAAATGCGCGTGAAAAATCCAGTAGGACCAAAATCGTTACCTCACCCGCGTCTTGTCTGCAAAGAATGTTATCTACGACATCAACTAATGCAGTGGTTGTGCTGTGCTGTCTTCGAAAACCGGACTGCACAGAAGGCAGTATGTTGTGTTGTTCGAGGTAGATACTCATTTGGCCACACACTACCTTCTCTAGTATCTTTGACATGCATGGCAGTATGCTAATTGGTCGGAGATCTTTTAGTTCGGATATTATGTCCTTTTTGGGTAACGGCTTAACTATTGCCAACTTCCATAATTCAGGGAAAGTGTTTGTTGTGAGGGACGTGTTTATTATGTGTGTAATGACACTTAAACATATAGGAAGCCGGCAGACCATTAATAGCATTTCCAAATTGATACCGTCAGCACCCATCGCATTAGACTTTAATGCTTGCAGGATCTTTAATACATCACTATCACTAACCGTGGAGAACCTAAACGCAGACAGACTGACATGATTTCAACACCGTATTATTTTCAAGTCTAATGTCTAGTCAAAGTTCAAAATACAAATAGTCAGTGCAAGTCAGTCGATTCAGTAAAACGGTACCTAGAAGTTTTATTGAAAGTTCCTAGAGTGTTTTGTATAAAATGGAATCAAATTTCAAGTGTAGAAATTTACAATAAGAATAAAGTAGGTACTTATTTAACAAGGCCGATTATTACGGTTGTAAGGCTGGAACATGAAGCATAGATACCAGGAGTCCCAACGGTATAGGCTTTTTAATAATAATTATGTACACAATAATAGGACCAGATCTTAGTTCTCTTTTCTGCCGCTAGGCGTGCGAGACCGACGAGTACCAAGTGTTGCCAATACTATTATACCGAGTGTTGCCAATACTATTATTTATTACAATTATTTTTAAATTACCGTTAGGCAATTACCGTGTTCTACGGTATCTATTTTTCGAGATCAGTTTCTAAGAATTTCCTAAAACTTTTATATAATAAGATTTCAATCTTTCCAGAGCTGTCAATAGCAACTTTAAACTTCCCGCGTAATTTCAAACGAGTGCATGTCGAACCGTCGCGCGCTCTACCGGCAAAAATCTGTCCCCGTAATTGAGACCATTATTTTAACATTACGTTCAGACTCCTTGTTATCTATACTTCGTGGGCTGGAACTTCAATATGCACCGAAATCCGAAACACCGGGAAAAATTCAGAGGATTATAAATTAGACACACAATTGGATAACTGTTTATCTATTGTATGACTCCAGAGTTCTATTTTGAATAATTATATTATATAATACATTATTTAATTAATTATCTTCTAGTTTTCATTGATAATACAGATTTTATACAGATTTCTTGCCAAATGGTCATAGAACACACATTATAAACAGATTTTAAGAGATTACACTAAAGGCCATACTCACGGTGCGTCCAGCAAATCCAGCACCGGTACTATTATGAATTTTAATATTATCCGGTGTTCAGCATAAAATATGTGTACAGTCTGACAAGGATCTTTTGGCACGTGGACAAAATCAGAACTAACATCGCCGTCTTGTAAAATGTCACTTTTAGTATTATATTGTATTGTTTTGTAGTTGCGACACTTACCTTTTGGCACGTGGATAAAATCAGTAATAACATCGCCGTCTTGTAAAATTTCACTTTTAGTAATAAGTATTGTTCTTATTTGCGACACTCACGCCCCCATCCAAGTGCCAAAAGATCCTTGTCCGACTGTAATGGCGTATCTATTGTCTTGCGAATGATACCATCTAATAAATTTTTTTTAGTATTAAATGACTATTTCTAACTTTTTTAATTAGAATATGATATAGTTATAAACATTTGTTAAAATAATAATAAAGTACACTCGTTTTATCTAAGATTTTTCAAGTTACTTTTTAAAAATACCAACATTTTTCTGGTTGGCAACATGCAAGAACGAGACACACGGCCTCCCTTATGGCTATCTCGCTCGGCTCGGATTTGCCTCTATGATACGTGCATTGTGAAATACACTCTATTACCAAGACAATACAGTTCTTTTTAGCAATTACAAAATACGGAGTCTTCTATCCTTAGGACTATATCCATGTCCTGGTAACACTTTAAACTGGCCAGAAGAAGAAGAAGAAGAAGATGAAGTACAATAATTTTTGTTTGTTAACAAAATAACAATTTACCTAACTTAGGCCTTTACATCCGATGATGGATGATTTATACAGTATTCTCCGAGCGAAGTAACCACTCTTGAAATACTGTAGTGCCTGGGACAGTTGGTTTTTAAATATCGTATGATTGCCCAAGCGCATACGGCATTCTCACAACATAGCCACCCTAGTCCAGAGGAATGACTAGTCAATACGTCTGGGGCCAACTATGTGCGGGTTTCCTCACGATGTTTTCCTTCACCGGTAGAGCGTCCGTATAATGTACTTGAGATCTGCTGGCCGATTCTGTATCGTTATACATAAAAGTTGGCTTCAAGGCTTCATACTGGTGGAGAGAAGAAAAAAGAAGAAACATACTCACATACTTTTATATTTATAATATTAGGATTTTTGACTACTTAAATATTATCATTACCTTATATTATATAAGTAAAATGCGTTTTAAATCTTTATAATTTGTAGGAATTGTAGGTATACAATAATGTTGTTTATTAATGCAGTTTATTCATAGTGATTAGTGAGAAGTGATATAAATCATTATGTAATTATTAATGTATCAAAACCGCTACCAACCTAAGTTAATTTGTATTCATTCTGTGACAGGCTCTAACTAGTGCGTGTAAATAATAATTATTATTAGCTGTGTTGATTTTTAAATTGTATAATGTTATTATTGGTTATGTGACTTGAGATAAAACAGTAATTATTTAAAGAAATATCTGCATTATGTAATTCCTTTGCAAGAAATAAAAGTATTTTTACATTTTAAGTTTATTTTCTTACTAAAACCATGTAAAACTTACTTAAAAAAGTAAAATAAAATGTTAATACTCTTGTATTGTTATTATTTAATCAATCCTAATACGGACACTTGATACGGCACGACAACTTTATTAAAGGAATAATTGAAGGGATGGTAGTAGAAAACATGGAAGGCCAAAAAGAACTTTTATGGACAGGTGTAGGCGAACGTGATGGTCGTGTCGTATCAGGAGGTCAAGAGAAGGGCAGAGTGCAGAGAGGAATGGAGAAAGCATCACTGACAAGAGCAAGGCTCTTAAATTAGAATGAATGAATAATTCTAGCAAGACAATGCTTATAACATATTCAAAGTGTTATGGCCGCATTGTAATATTTTGTCTACAATATGTGGTAAGTGTTAGGTTTACTTATTTATTGCAATAGTACCCTGTACAGTCAAGGTACTTTAATTACACCTCCTTTAACGTTATAGTTCTGTAAAATTGTAAAGACTATTTCAATTATTTAGTCACAAATATACTATAGAGATTAAATATTAAGTATTTAATTGGTTAACACTACTTGACTGTTTATAATAGGTGTATAATAGCATAGATATATAATATTACATTTGTAATAATTAATCAAAGTATAATAGCAAATATTTCAAAACTTTTATGAGGTGTTTGTGTCCTTCTAACCCATTTATAAGGCGAAGGTGTTGAGCATCGATGACAATAAAATATCATTACATTGAAAAACTTATAAATTTTAATTACTAAATACAAATCTTTATTTCTAAGGAAGTTTCAGAGAAACTTGCTTAATTATGAACTCCATCTGGTACCTAAATTATAGTAGTAATTTAGGTACCTACTATACACCTAAAGATTGCTTTCAGCTGATATAGTAGCGTGTAAAGATTACAAACTGCAAGTAAGCTACAAATTAAGAAATTTATATTTTAACAAAGTGTTGAATTATACTTGAATACAATGAATTACATATTAGGTATTGACAATAATTGTGATTTATTGAATACTTTAGATTGAATTCTTTTGACTTTTTGCAATATAGACTACTAGCAGAAGGTGTTTTATAGACCGTTTAGGCAACTTTAGGCAAATCATTATTATTTACAAATAACAGCTGATCAATAAAAATCCGCCATATTGTTCGTTGAGGCGATAAAGGTAGCTTCCTGGGTATCTTTATCGTTAGGTCGATAAAGATAAAGATCACGATCTACTAAATGTCACTTAAGGCCGCTTGTCTAGGCATTGTATGGAGAAACGCGTTAGAGCAATTCGTTATATGAGTGCATCGTTAGCGTATTCGTTCAAAGTGGCTGCTTGGCTACCAATTTTTTTAACGATACGACTGAATATGTCATTTAACGCACGCTTATGTCAATCCCATACATTTTTTATTCACGAAGTTCGCCGTCGATATTATATTTTAATGCATCTTGTCTAGCCCTCCTGGGTTCAAAGTTTACAAGAGATGGAAAGTGTGAGAGTGATATTGAAAGAAGAGTGAATGCAGGAAACATGGTGAATGGAGCTTTGCACTCCGTCATGAACAGTCGGAAGGTGTCTAACTGTTTATCTGTGCATGTGGGGGTGTTGGTTTCGACACTCATGGAAGTGAAAATTGGGTATGGCAGAAAAAACATGAAAGCAGAATAAATGCAGTTGAGATGAGAGCATTAAGAAGCATGATAGGAGTTAAACTGGGTGACAGGATAAGAAATAGTGAGATAAGGAAACGTTGTGGTCTGAAAGAAGATGTAGTGACAAAAATTGAGAAAGGTATGCTGAGATGGTTTGGCCATGTTGAGAGAATGAATGAAGAACGATTGACGAAAAAAGTGTATAATGCGAGGGTGAATGGAAGTGTTGGAAGGGGTAGACCTAGGCGGACGTTTCAAGACCAAATCGGGGACGTCTTGAAAAAAGGCCAGGTCAAGAGTACCCTAAACTGAAGAGCATGTATGAAGGGAATAATGAAAGTGGATGAAGCAAAACAATTATGTAAGGATCGTAGCAAGTGGAAAGAAGTGGTCTCTGCCTACCCCTACGGGAAAGAGGCGTGATTATATGTATGTAAATTCTTACTTACTGAATAATAGAAAACCTTCACTGAGGGCTATTTTTTTTTTAGCAGCAATACTAAGAAAAGGTGGGATGCGTTCGATTTAAATATCTAATATTTGACATTTCAATTAAGTAAATTCGCAACATGGCTGAGTTTTCTATATTCCTGGTCACCCTTTTTTTTATTAAAATGGATTTATGTATAAAAACATACCAGGTGTCGGCAGTGGCGGTGCCGTTCAGTAGACGCAGCAGCGTGGCGCGGTCGGCGGGCTTGTCAATTGGAACCTCACGGTGATCCTCAATCGTAGGCGGGTTCTGCGCCGTAGTGCTCGGGTGCGTGATCACGTACGTGAACTTCACTGATAGACTCGATTCTGAAACGAGTGATACCACGTCCTTATAGAAAACCGGAGCAGCGTTTGCGTTGTCATTTGGCGAGTGAGCAAGAGCTCGCCTGATCCCGGCAGGCCACAACACACTTAAAGCACCAGCAGTGTTGCCGTGAAACATAAAGGGAGGCAATCTGTTATCCTCTACCTTCTTCGTGTCACCAATATTACTCCAGCCACACAATCAGACTGTTGTCAATGGTAGAGAGCCATCTGGTCGTTGTAAAATACCACAGTGCAAATAATTTAGATTTTATTAAAAAAATTGGGAGCGAACGAGCAAATGGATCATTTGTCACTTAGGAACTGCTGAGCCTCTAAGTACCAGGGAGCTGACCATTGATAATAATCGACTCCATTATATTCGAGAAGAGGGAGATTATACCGATTGGTCTGTGGTTGGACGGATTGGAGCGGTGGACTTTTTTAGGGATCGGGTGCACCCAAGCTGTCTTAAATGATGTCAGGACTACGCCATAAGAGCCAAAAAGACTGGTGCCAAATCAAAACGAATCAAAACGATATCTAGCAACTGAACTGCGGACAAGGCAACAATCCGAACAGTCAAGTGGTGAGGCCAAAGATACCTAGTAAGTTAGTAGCCATCCAGATGTGAATTCAGAAGGGTCAACGGCGATGGATTCTGACCTTCCACGTCTGTTCTTTACAATTATACTTACTAGAGCGGGCCTCCTGCTCGAGGCGCGCGAGCTCGGGCGGCGAGATGACCCATTCCATAGTGGAGTTGGGGTTGATAGTGACGACGGCGACGTCGTTGTACATGTAGTTGGACAGGAACGTCTGCGCGGTGCGGTCGCGCAGGTACAGGTTGCTGAGTTGCAGGTACTCCTGCTCCGTGTATCTGTTACGTACAGATTTAGTTAGTTATATTTAATCAGGAAGGGACTATAATATATTAAAAATCAAAAACCCGACTGCGTAAAAAGTGAACCAAACTAAAGTACAAAATAAAAAAACTGATAAGAAAAAAAACAAGCACTTATATGTCCGGTGGTCTAGAATTCTATAATATATTATTGAATAAATACTATTGAAGAAAATAAAATATATTCTAATAATGGAACATAACAACTGAACAGTCGGGATCCATTATTCGAAGCCAATCTAATTTTTCAATGGATAACAAATAGTTAATAATACCAAATTGAAGAAAAATATTATTTCTCTTACACGTCGATGTTGTGCGACTGTGCTGACATCTGGTATACAGGTAGGAAAGGTCCTATTCGAATATTGACGGTGACATCGGTGGGTGGATTCGGTTTTCCAACCTAAAACACAACATAAAATTTAAACAGAGTGAACACTTCTTCAACTCCTTTCGACAGGTTTGCAATTAAAATTTCATATAGTAAAAAATATATATTTAATTAACGGGCACTCGTGCAATAGTAAAGCCCATACATTGTAAACATGTATCCCCTTACTAATAAACGCTGTATAAGCTTTAAATAGAAGAAGACAAAACACTGTTTAACTATTCAAAGCTTATACAGCGTTTATTAGTAAGGGGGTAAGAGTTGATCAGACAGACACAAACACCCGCAATACAAAAAGAATGACAAGTTCATCGGTCCCCTCCGGTCGGTTTTGTGTGGGTCTGTGGTTTCACTCTCAAAATACTCACCGAGTTCCCGAAGGCGAAGAACACGAGCGGGAACCAAATGATGGCAATGACGAAGGCGAGCACGCCGCCGCCCAGCATGTACTTGGACACGCTGGACTTCTTTGCACCGCGCGGCTGCGGGAACTTGTCCTCCACGTAGCGTGAACACTGTCGAAAAAGAGCATTTAATCATAGTTTATTCATTTATACAGCCCCAACTTTGCTTATTTGTAGTGTAGAAAATGTCCACCGGGCACGAGAGATAACATGGGTGAAAGGAGAAAACAATAACTGTTCTTTAATAAAATGTCTAAAAAATGTACAAAAAATATAACATTAGTGGTGGCTGCCTGGGGCAAACATTAGTTAGTTGTTGTAGGAAATCACTTAATTAATGAAAATGGAGTAGTCGTATTTAAACAGGTTGCTAGGGGCGGACGCAGTCGTTTTACCATAACTCACCTTTAGCAGAAAAACGCTGGCAAATATATCTTCCATTTTGAGCCAATCCATGAGAGTCATAGATGTGTCCGTCCATATCCAGTCCATGAGAGTGCGCAGCTCGAATAGGAACGGCACTGCCATAAACCTTTTGTATAGAAAATAATATTAGAATAAAAGGGATGTTGCCTTGTGTCGAATATCACATTTTTACAGATAATTAGAAATAGTTCTTTAGATTGACGCATTTAAAAATTATAAGCAATAAAAATTATTGCACATCTCTTTCTCGCAAAACGATTTGCTACTGCCATAATTTTTTTAATGACAAATGTATGGCGACAGCAACTCGTATCGTACTCTTTCTTATTGTACATTTAAATTGTTTTTATCTTCGTTATTTTTAAGATGTACAAAAATGAATTCTAGCTTGTTAATTAACATGTTGTCTAACATCGAAAAGACGATATTTTTTTTATTCGACGTGCCTATTGATTTAAAAGTAGATCATGTAAATCTAAGTAAAAGTGCATCACCCTCTAAAGCAGATCATGTTGAGGAAGCGGTAGGACTTGCAGAGGAAGTTGCCGATAATGCGGCGCGGGTAGCCGCAGCGGATCTGGTACGCCGACAGCAGCAGGTACACGCACTTCACCATGTACCACATCGGCGGCGGTAGCAGCGCATTGAACTTCCTGCGGTAGGATAACACATCATAAAAACTGTTTTTTTTTCCGCACCTCCACCCGCGTAAATACAGTATCCTACGGGAACACTGTACTTTTTCTGGATAAAAAGTTGCCTATGGGTTACTCCTGATCTTCAATTACTACCAAATTTTATTAAAAAATTTCAGTAGTTTTTGCGTGAAAGAGTAACAAACATCTATCTATCTATCCATACGTCCATCCTAAGAAATCCTTACATTTATAATATTAGTAGGATTATACCTATGTCAGTGGCACGTAAATTCGCAGAAAAATGTCATTGTTTAGTAAATTTATGATACTTTAGCCACCCAATGTTTTAATTGAATGTTGGACAGAATGTTACTTTAAGCTAGCTCCACATTATTCGAGAAGAAGGCCGAGGTGAGTGTGGACACGCACGCTCATGTCATACTATTCGTACTTTGGGTTACTTTGCGGAGCGCTTCCTCGGCCTACTTCGCAAGTAGTGTCGAGCTAGATTTATACATCATAGGAATGGAGCTACACTACATTATTAATAGATTCCGTACCGTTCAGTGATGAAAGGCAGCACGAAGAACATCCATATGTGCACGCCAATAATGAGGATGTACTGGAAGAGAATCTTCCCCAGCATGAACTTGCGCAGGTACAGTGCGCGGTCCACAACTATGAGACCGAACTGCAGTATCAGCATCACCAGGAACGGGATCGGCACTTTGTTCTCCTCGAGGTAAGTCTGCACGCCGCCGTCGCCTTGGTGGGTCTGGAGGGAATAAATAGGTTATAAATCAAAATAATAATAAAAACCGGCCAAGTATGAGTCGGACTCGCACACGATGGGTTAAGTACAAAACGGCAAAAAAATCACGTTTAATGTATGGGAGCCCTTAAATATTTATTTATTCTGTTTTTAGTATTTGTTGTTGTATCTGCATTCTGCAACATAAATACATTATCTATGAAATTTTGTCTGTCTGTCCGTCTAACTATCACGGTTCATGTGAGAGCCTGGACAACGGAGCCTTGGTAATAGGGTCCCATTTTAACCTTTCGGTACGGAACTAAAATATTGAGTGTAGGCATATAAAACATTTTTACAAATTATTTTCGCATTATGTTGGCGCCCCTGGTTGGCCCCGTCATCAAAAGAGAACACAAAATTACCCCGAACGCCGCGAAGCCGAATATGACGACGAGGAAGTTGAGGAAGTCGCAGAGGAACATGTAGGCGTAGATGTCGGCCGTGACGCGCGCGCCCGGCGCCAGCATGCGCATGAAGAACCGCCGCGTCGGCCGCAGGTACCGCTTCACACTGTACAAGTGTACACAGTACAGTGGATATTGCTATTACTCATTTTAATAGAGGGACGGAAACAGACAAGGTCTACATATGATCAGTTGACGTTTTGTATGTATATTAAAAAGTAAAAGTAAAAAAAAAATCCAAAGTTGGTATTATTATACAGTTTCTGAACGTCGGTACACATGATGCCTACCACCGGTTCGGGAACTAGCCCGGCTCAAGAAACTCGCGCGGGGCCATTATTTACCAAAAAAATGGAAAATTATGCTTTTAGAATAAAAAGGCATATAACAATGTTATGATTAAAATTATATAACTAGAGTACAATAGTATATAGAATGGCCATCCTATTCCCATGGTGTGCGATCGTCAATTTAATCATTGACCCTATAATAAGCTTTAGCATACAAACGTTCTTTGATTACTTTTTTAAATTTATTAATATACATATTTTGAACGATTTCTGGGATTCTATTGTATAGGCGTATAGTCTGATCACCGGTATATTTGACTCAGTTCCTTTAGTAGTGTAATAAAAAAGGCATATCGGCTGAATTTTCTAGGTGGCTGTTAACTAAATTTTAAAAGGTTATAAAATATATTTAGAAATTAAAATAAAAGCTCTAAATTAATTAAAAAACTAAAATATACTAGTAGATAATAAACTTACGACAGTAATATCATTTGAGGATAATGTTTGTAGTTGTCCTCGAGGTTCGTCGTCACCGCTATTATGGGTTCTTGATCGTCGTTAACTCTAAAATGTGAAAAGTAACTCTAAAAGTAAACTATTTACTAATATTTTTTTTAAGATTGTATATCAAAAAGGTTTTTGTTTCTTTGCTTACATGAATTACTTAGTGCCGTATAATAGTAGGTTGCAAGCAACATAAGGGTAGCCATACACTATACTGCCTATCGTCCAATGAAGGATTTTAAATTCGTGATATCTGACAGCTTTTTGACACGACAAGGACCTTCGGGCTACCAAACGCCGCCTAGTAACAGAAAAAGAATCGAACATTTTTATTGACCATTTTTGATACCACTTACGCCAGATGACGCTTTGTGTGCGTTCGGGCCTGTCCCTTAACGGCAGAAAAAATATCAAACACCCTCATTGGTATGACTGTGCCGACTGGATCGGTTAAAAACATACCGTGTATGGGCGTGGATTGACATGACAGTTATACGTTTGTGGTGTATATGGACGAACACTAGAACTGCAACGTAACGCCGATTGGACGATAGCCAGTATGCTGTATGACTAATGTAGCAGCTACGCTACTTGCGACCCAATGTGAACGCGTTTTATACTTATGGACTGGTACCTAATAGTCAATATTATAGTATTGGTTCAGGTTATTAGGCACATTTTTTTGTCTTACTTTTAAGACATGCAATTGAATACTATTACCCATTTGCACTAAACATAAGTTAGGCCTGTCCTAGTTAAGATACACTTAAACATAAGAACAGCCTAGCTAAACATTTAGTTTGCACTAACAGATATAACTTAATTATGTCGTATCTTAGGCATTGCCTAGATAAGTGAATGATTGAACGAATGTAAAGATTGGTTGTTTATCTACACTAATATTATAAAGAGGAAAACTTTGTTTGTATGTTTGTTTGTTTGTTTGGTTGTAATGAATAGGCTCAAAAAGTACTGGACCGATTTCAAAAATTCTTTCACCATTCGAAAGCTACATTATCCACGAGTAACATAGGCTAAATTTTATTTTGGAAAAAATAGGGTTCCGTAAGATATTTGGGGTTTTCGGACACAAGGTGTAAAAAATCAACCAGAAAAGTTACTTATTTTGCGTACGCTGCCTAAACTATAAAAGATAGAACCATAAAATGTTCTAATTAATTGTAGATCTTATAAATATCTACAAAAAAGTCCGCGACACACTATACCTATCTATGTCGAGTGAGGCACAACAACAATTTTTTTATTTAGAAATCTTGATTTTTTTTTGGACTACATTTAAACGCGTTTGTTTTACTCATGCTATTAATCCTTATCAAAATAAATTATTTCATCACTAAGTACAGTTTATATAGATAATATTTGGTCTTTGAATGATTAAAATTTGACGTTTGGTTTTGAAGTTATGGCGAAATTAAAATATTACGATTTCTGCTCCACGGCCCGTTGCGAAGTAGGCGTCACCAAGGCGGGGGTGTTCGTGCGGGAGGGGAGTTTAGATCTATGAGGTAGCCGCAGTATTAGTATCAGTATTGTACCCATAGATTATACAGATATATACATTGTACCCGTGCGAAGTCGGGGCGGGTCGCTAGTGGTTTTATAAACCGGCTAAGTAATGTAGTCCATAGAAAATATTTTGGCCTTCTCTTTACATTGATTCCGTCGTGTGTTAAAAAGTGACAAAAGATAAGTAAGACCTTGGTTTATTTTGTTTGGTAACGTAAATTCACCAAAAAGGGAATATGCATGTATTTTTTTTATTTTTTTAAACGTTTCTACTGGTTATAACATTACCAAAAATATATATAACACATCAAAAACATTATCCATTAAGCTGGAAAAAATGTTTAAAAATCACTATAATTTTTGCGCGGTTTAAACAGGCCATTTTCGCGGGCTTGGGTTGTGACGTCATCGTACACGAAAAAGACAGTTGACAGATAAAATCATAGACGAGTCAGAGCATAAAATTCAATTTAACGTCAGTCATGTCATTGTCACGAAAGACAGCGTCGTGTAGCGTGACGTCACACGCGAGTCACGACCAATGGTGACGCGTTTCGCAATTTTAAATATCCCGGGCTGATTTTGCATTTTTTATATATTTTTTTTCGGCTTAAATAAGAACTAAATTTAAAAAATTCCTTTTAGTTATAATGTGACGACAATAAAGAACAGGGAAAAAAATATTTCAGGCAAATTAAATTTTTATGCATATTCCCTATTGTCTTGTCATTACAAGTCAAACAGTTAAATAATAGGTATACGTGTTTACTGTTGACTAAAATTATACATTACGATTAATACAATATTACGATAGATTTGGAATCGCTACTGATATACCTATTATGGAAAATAAATTAAAATAAAAAGTAAAAACCGTAAACTTTACGGCGAAGGAAAAAATAAATTTTGTGCGATTGTTGTGCGACGAAGGCCCGTGCATCCTATCGAAAGTCTTCTCACGAAAGCACGACGAATAAAGATAATTGATATAGTTACAAATAATCTACAGACAACTTGATAAAACACCCGACTTATGTGTTGCCTACGCTTACGCACTTCCTAATCGGGCTCATAAAGTTAAGAATATCCTAAGTGGACTTAGGAATGGCCTAAGGTTAGTGCAATAGTATTTTTTGCTAGGAGCAGCCTAAACAAGTTAGGAAAGAACTTAGGCGATCCTTAAGTTTAGTGCAAATGGGCATTAGTGTTAATATTTACAATGTTTCGAAGTCAGTATCTATACGGCATACTGTATATTGTATACCTTATCAAAATATGAAAAATTAAAAATTATACAAATTGTGATATCCGTGTTTAAATCTGAAATACCTCTGTTTAATTGCTGAAATGACATAAAAGTAAGGTTATGTTAAATATTGTAGATGATATATTATGAAATGTAACACAGTGTATGTACAATGTACATGTCGATTGATATTTCTTAATATTTTTTTGCTGAGGCATTACTGCTGTGAAAATATAACTTTGTATATATTAAAAAAAAATGATAATGTGTAAGTAATTAAGTATGTATAATATGACTAGCTGTAAATTTTTTTTTATGAAATTTGTGACATGCTCTAAATTATTGGATCTAAACCTAAAAATTGTTTCTTAGAGTGCCAATCGACTTTTTACTGACCTTAATATTTTACTTTTTAAATATTTGAATACCGATCTGAGTACTTTTATTACCGATCCGAACGCTTTTATTACCGTTCCGAATGCTTTTCTGTTAAATAAATTACAAGTTAATGTGACGTTATGAAGTTAGTTTGAGTGAGTTCACTGTTTATTCATCATTGCTTTGTTTTATTTTTAAGTAACATTTAAAAAGCAGTAAAAGGTATTTAATATGTTCTTACTTATAATGATCATCTTCTGGAAGTTTCGACGGGCCAGGCTCCTCGTCAATACCTGTGGCTCCGGTCAGCATCAGCTGTTGATTATCACCATCTGGCTCTCTGTTTGACGCGGGCAAACTGTCAGCGTGTTCACTGGTAAAACAAATGTGTGTATTGCAATTATTACAAAAGCGACTAGGTATAAGTATCTATCAATAATTACAATGTCTATAACATTAATATGCTACATACGTAAATACGCTGAATTCCGATATTTAACCGACTTCTTTAACCCTTGGCATGCCTAGTAGGGTCTGTCAGACCCACACCAACGCGTGGTCCGTTGTAGTTCCTTCAAATTTGAATTGCGCACCTCACCGTTCTCAGTAGCTTACTATTACTAACCGCGGAAAGTTTTCCGCCCGCTTCCCCAGTTCGCAGCTAGCTGGGAGCGTAGAAAAACGTGCGTAAAGTGCGCGCGGGTCCCAGAGACCCTACCAGGCATACGACGTGACATTATTATGTAAGTATTAATTTCTTTTTTTTCTTATGATAATTGGTGTTTGTGTGTTAAAATGTTGTAGTTTTTACATATTTCAGATTCAACATGAATAAACGTTTGCCAGACGAGGCCATAGCCAGATTTTTATTGCAAGAGTTGAATGAGGTAGATGAAATTGTATTTAACTCAAGTGGAGAGATTTTGACATTGCTCTGGAAAATGATGAAGAATCTGATTCTGAGGTGAAACATAATGATAAGATCGCAAAACCCAGTAGGTACATTTGTGAGACTTGTAGTAGCCATATTTGTCTTGACCATTCAATTTTTCAATATGCAAAGTGCTATCAAACTAAAGCTCAAGAAGATAATAACGCAAGTGATGCAGACTAATATTTTATTTGCTACGTTTAAGTATATATAAGTGCCTTACACTTTATGGAAGTCTGATAAAGATCTCTTTAATTTTAATACTTATTATTATGTTACCAAAGTTATAATGTCTAAATTTTGTTTCAAAATATGATTGTTGTTTAATTAAAAAAATATATATGAAGTTGGTTAATTCCTAATATGATTTGATTTATTATCGCTTGTTTTCCTTTTAAGCATACTTTTTAACGCATTAAATCACTTTACATAATACAATTTACATTTAAAAAATCAATTTGAAAGTCTGGGTCTGACAGACCCACCAGGCATGGCGTGTAACTTTTGACCACCAGGCATGCCAAGGGTTAAATAAATAACAACCTACTAATTTAACCTAAGTACCGTGACAAGACAAAAAATAAATTTAAAAATAATAAACGCAGAAAACAATAGAATGGAGGTCTATCTTTTTTTTTAATAAATGAATAGTACTCTTAAATATAAGTAAGTTCTCAGAGGAAACGGTATATTAAAAATCAATATTTTTTAAATGTATAGCGATTTATGATCAGAATTTCGCAAATCTCGTGAAAATACTCCGTACAAAAGTCGCATTAACTGTGACGTCACGCTTAGATAATAATAGGTATAATATATGAAATATATCGGTGACAACAACATAATTGCAAATATCTTCAAAATCTGTGTGTTTAAGTTCATACTTACTATAATGAATGTTTTTGTATAATACGATGTAAGTGAACTAATAATGTAGGATTTTTAAACTAATTTACCAAAAATATTGAAACATTTTGTAATTTTTCCATTTATGTAATTATTTAACACATGATAAGAAATAAAGCGAACAAGTGGTCTAAAGATGTAATAATGTTGTACCCTCGTGATGGTAAAAGACGAAAAGGACGACAAAGAAGAGATCGGAAGATGACATTAAACTAATGGTTGGAATCACTTGGAATAGAACTGCCACTATACATGACGGTGAAAAATATGAAGACAGAGTATAGGGGAGGCCTACGCCAAAGGGCAAGCTGATACTAATGTCTAAGTGAAAATTAAAAAGAACCATATGCACTATATTAAAATAAAACACAAATAAATAAAAATATAATTAGAAAATAATAACTATTGTTTGTCAAATATAATGTAAAATAATGAAATAACTATTGTTTTAACAATTGCAAATAAATATCAATGTATTATAATTATACTACATGTTTTGTAAATTGTATCAGTAAATAGCTATTTGATTTGTTAACTACATATAAAATTTTATATTTTTTACGTTTATCAAGTAGTAATACTAATATCATTATTATTAAGTATTATTATTATTATCTAAAATTTACTTTTTAGTTCAACCCACAGAAATACGTCACTACAAAATAATGAAATGAGTACGTAAGCTGTCGAGGTAGCAGATAGTTCAACACCCGTAAGGCTAAGCTGAGGAGAGACTCCGGCGTGTCCGTATATGGCTCATGTGGAGGTCGCTCCCCAGGATCGTTCGTCTCTTGCGTCTGGTGCAATGCCGTCACAGAGTGGAGAATTTCGTGGGAAACACGACTCGAGTAAACGTGTCGTAATGTTCTTCGCCGGTGTGTCTCACTTGAAATCACTCTTCTGAGCTGATAACTATCTGTCCAGTACATACTTATCTTAATTTAAGTAGGTAAGGCTGAATTAAAATTTATCCGCCAAAGACTAATTTCAGCTGTCAAAAACTTGTTTAAAACGAACAAAGTATCAAAACTTTTTTTATTGTGCCACGATTAGTCTAATGGTATATTTTTTACGACTATAAAAGCAATAAAAAAGATTTTATTTCAGGTATCTCTATATGATATACTCACGGACTAGTCCCCTCGTGTAGCTGTACATATTTTTTGCCCACCTCGGCCGATTTCCCCTCCACAAGCATCTGCGTATCCTCTGGGCTCAAACTGTACTCCATATCTTCTTGCAACTCTAATTCTGGAGTTGCCTCCTTCCATAGACCCAAAGATTTCAGCATAAATCTACAAAATCATAAGATTTTATTAGGTTCATGTGATCTAATTAGGTTCATAAATTTTTATATTTTTGAGGTCTTTTAGTTAATTTGCTGCTATAGCAATCAAAATTCTCAACTACGCCACTGACGCTGAAGGCTAACGTTTTCACGTACACCAGACGGCCGTGTATTTTTTTGGTAATCCAAAGGAGAAAAAAAGAATAACCTGTGCAAGAATATAATGAGCAACAACAGCAGGTCGTAAAGGGCATAGTTGTGTTTCCTCTCTATGCCGATGATCCTCGGAGCGGTAAATGGATTGTTAGCTGGCACCGCTTTGATGTTCCACGGCAATATTTCGAATTGGAACATGCTTTTAATTAAAACAATGACCTGAAAGGAAGACATTAGTTTATACAGGGTATATTTTTATATTTTTATACGAGTGACATTAACCCAACATAAGGCTACAATATTACGTCATAAGTAATGACAGAATGCATAACAAAAAAATTTCGTAATATGCAGAAAAAATAATTTAAGTACAAATTTAAAATGTCGGCTAGATCAAGTTTTTAATGAATTCCTAAATTCAATTTTTATTATATATAAATTACCTCGGTGTAAGCGATAAGAGTGACCCAGAAAGTTTTGGTCGGTCGCGGTATAGATAGTGTACCCCATAGGAATACCATCAGCGGCAGTGGGATGGACAGGATTGTCGCCGATTGTATCTGAAAATTACGTGGTTTAATATATTTAAATTGGAGATATTAAGGTTCAATTTATAAAAAAAGGTACATTATATTAGATCAATCTTAAGCCTAAAATCAGGGCATTCTCTAAGTCTAAGAACCATAATACTTAAGACCATTTACCTGGTTAATAAAGACCATGAGGTAGCAGACGATGTCAGTGTGCGCTAGTATCGCGTACCACAGCGCGTACAGAAGGTGCAGCAGCGGCGACTTGCCCTGCTTGAACATCGACTCGTCTTGCTCCTCCAATGTCGTCACGTCCTTACTGTAAAGTAAAGTAGTATGTGATTATTTGAAATCAGTTCTATTAATAATAAAAAAAAACTATATAATATGTAAGTGATAGAAACTTTATAACTCTAGTTCGAAACGCTTCAGTCTTAAACAACTAAGGCTTGCGCTGATCTGGTTAACCCTAAAATTAAAGTTAACCCTGGGTTATAATATGATGCCTTCTCTTTCATAAATACGAAGAACGAAGAGATAACATGATATACAACCCATCATGGTTTACTTAACCAGATTAGCGCAAGTTGACTTAAATTACAAAAAATCAAGTTACATAGTTTCTAAATTGTTTATTATAAATACTTATTATTAAATACATTAATAAATTTTAATAATATTTTTAGTAAAAATTGCTCAACATACGTGCAAATGTATAAAATTAAGATTGTATTCATTTACCTGTTTTCTTGAACCTTATAAACTAAGACATTTTACATGTATAATAAGATTATAATACCACCTTACGTACAAAAAAGAAACTCATGCTACATCCAACAGTGATCATTGTTAAATAAGAAGCGGGTGAAAGCGACGACAATTCCTTAATCTGAACATACACTGCATTATATTATATTATTTATTTATTTTACTATGGTTGTATAATTCCTAATGGAATATTTTACTTTGCCTTTGTTTCAAGTTTCCGTTTTTATTAGAAAATCAGTGTAGGTTCAAATGTAAGTCAGGCTTTGAACCTTGCGGTGGACTGCAAGCTATAGACGCTCTCGGGGTCGGAGCTGTCCTCCTCCGAGGACGTAGAGGGGGAGGGCGGGCGAGACGGACGCGGCGAGGCGCGGGGCGAGGGGGAAACATCCAGCCCCCGCTCCATGCTCGGCGCCAGGATACGGATCTCCGGCACGCTTATCTCACTAAATTTACGGCTGCAAATACCCCCCCATTCAATAATTTACAACTACCCTCATTTGTATCGATTTCGTGAATTAATTGTGTCAACCGAGAAATAAGTTTGATGTTTAAACTATTAAAAAGTTTATTTCTAGTAGGCACTCAACTTTAATTAAAAATATATTGAAGAGGTATTTATGTCGTTTCAAATCGGATTGTCTGTCTGTTTCGGTTATCGTTTACTATGTGGTATTTGTGTCATTTAATATCGGATTGTCTGTGTGTGTGTGTTAGGTAAGCGATGTGAAATACCAACCCCATCTCCAGCTCAGGCACATTGTGTTCGTCACTAGTGTGTTCCTCTTCCCTATTCATGGAGGATGCATGCAAGTACAAATCACTATTTGCTACATTTCATTTTACTAATCAAATATTAATCTCAAAATAATTTAACTACAAAACCAAGATCCTAACTATTCTAAGATCTAACATGTATATAAAAGTAGCTAAGCTGATATGCCATGAAACTACTAAGCTTTCCGTAAACTATTTTCTAAGTACCTAATTAAAAGCAATACCTACTAATCTTTACTAATAAGTATATTACTCACTGATATACTGTAGTCTCGGGGAGAGGTTCCCAAATCATTTGCGAGCCTTCTCTAATACCGATGCCGAAGCCTTCTTTCTCCTGTAAACAGGTAGGTCAGGTTTATAAATTATACTTAAACTAATTATTTTAATAAGCTACCAAAATCTGCATATACCATCTACAACCAGGAAAATAAAAAACCGCGCCATGTTGCGGAAAATACCGGAACTAGATTAAAATATCATCAATGTCAATTTTTTGAGATTCAATCATATCTCGGCTTTTCGTAGTGTTGCTGTAATAAACTTGAAGCACAGTGCAGGTTTTTATTTTCATGCTCAGGATATAAATAACAGAAGTTTTATTTATATTCAGGCATATTATTTTTACGAAATTACCTTCAGAATTTTTTTCTCTACGGAGAGCGTACGGGACACGTATCTGTAGTCCCGGGAATATCTCATGACATGTCTCGTGAGCGAAACTAGGATACTCGATATAAACGCGCCAGCTGTGTCCATGTGGGCCTTCATCTTGTCGATGAACGTTGCATCCTCTGCAAGTGTTTCATGAAAAGATTTAAAATATTCAGGAGGGACAGGTGCCATTTGCATAAGCTAATTAATGCCTAAATAATATACTCACTATTAAAAATAATAATACTTGCTAGATTTTAACAAGACAACGAACCTGGAGGCGGCGCGAAGTCATCTATATCGGAGGAGGGGCCGGCGCGGCTGCGGTCCGTCACCGTGCCGTCCGCATCGCCGTCCGCGCGCGACAGCACCGACCGCGACTGCGGAAAATTCACTGCTAAGTCATTACAATATAAATAATAACGGGGTGCATACAGACGTAAATTACATAAAAATTTTAACTATGTTAAAAAAAATTAAAACAGAAGGTAGGTTTTTGAAAATAAATAAATTTCCATTTCTAATTCAAAAGAGATATTTGATTTTGGGCTAGCTCTATGTACACTACATAGGTAAATAGGAAAAAAATATGGGAATTTCATAAAAATACAAAGAATTTTAAATATTTAGATATAAATATTTTCTATAATCAATATTATGTAATTAATAGTTTGAAGAAGGGTACATGCGTACAAAAATGATTATTAGAAGTTTTTTATTGCGAGAACACTATTTTAGGGCGGCTATCACATATGTTTTGACTTGACTTTTGAGTTGACAGTTTTAAGAAGAGACGTCTTCTTGAATGTCATACGTCGTTCTTGTAAAAAGTCCTGTCATTGTCAAAGTGACATTCTTTGGATAGTTCTGATCTGATCCGCCATGTTTAATTTTACATTGTGTTGCTCTCCTTGGCAAAGTTATTTTAAATGTACATTGAAACGAAGTGTAATTAAATAAAATAAAGAATAGGAAACAGTTTATATATTATTATGTAGCTATATTTACATATAGTGTACATAGTGCTGGCCCACGACTCATACATTTCTAGAACATCTCTTTTCACAAGTCTGTTTAGTATTTACGTCTGTAATTATACACTCACGTTCATTTAGGTATTAAGTACATGATTAATGTAGAAAGTTTATCATTATTATTATATTATAATGAAAAGAAAATGAAACTTAATAAATTAAAATTTTGAAAAATAAAAAATATGTTAAGTTTTTTGCAAATATAATTAAGAAACATTTTAATTTAAAAAAGATAATGTTGTAAACATAAATATAATTATAAGTTATCAACTTATTACTTAACTAAAAACCTTAGAAAGATACACATAAACATAATCAAAATAAACATAAAAACACAAATCAACATAAAAAAACAACAAAAACAAGACACGGTCAAGTAAAGTGCAGAAATAAGCTAAGCATGCACCAAAAGAATTTTCAAAAACAACTTACCAACCATTAAATTTTGTACCTACATACAAGTTAACTCATACCTTAAATGTAAAGTGTGAAACTAAAGGTAAATAGTGTATGTATGTAATATGATCTTTTAAACAATCAGTGACATTCATGTACAATAACTGCTCGTATTTTTGTCAAAGCAGTGTTTAGTTTTTACCAGCAACATGTTTTTTACAGTATGCATTACTATAATAATAACGCAAAGTCTTTATGATATTTTTAAATAATATTTATTTTGTTATTTGTAGGTACTCGCAAAGGCTTAAAAAAGAACTCGGGCTATGTCACACTACTAGAGATGGGCGATGGGTAAATACCCAATCTACCCATTTGGGTATATACCGGGTAGATTGGGTAAATACCGGGTATATTGGGTAAATACCCAAAAGTGGTGGGTATATAAAATTTAGCATTTGTTGCAACTCCCGGTTTTTTTAAAAACCTCCCTAATATAATGTATATTTACTAACGAATTCATATTAGTTAAAATACGCACCGTAAAATCATAAACCAATATAGTTTTGATAAATAGAATATGTTTCTCTATGGAAATACATATTATAAAAAATAAAATATTAATGTTCGGGGCCATACACAGTTCTTTCTCATGGTCCAGCGTCGTAGGTCCAGTAGCCCGTCAATAGTAAGCTGTTATTAATTGGTAAATTTAGTTTTAAAAAATTATCGACACTAATGATGCTAATTATAGTCGTAATAATCGTGTTGGATCCACGGCGTATAACTTCTATGCACAGATTATAGAGGAACAGAAAAACAGCTACATAGTTATCTATCGATTTGATTGAACAACTACAAGCATATATACCACGATTATGTGAAAAAATCGTGGGTCGTTAAAGGGGACGTCAAAATTTTCAATTTTGGAACGTTCTATGAAAGCTGTTTCTAAGTACGTAAGAATATAATATCGATACCTTGGGGTAAAAAGATCGTATAAACCATTTTACCCAAAATAAGTTATGAATGCAGTTTTATTTAAAATTTTCTCTATCGATTGATGCATGTTCGTTCGTTTTAACCTGGTGACGTCAACTGCAGGACATAGGTCTCCCCCATAAATTTCCAGTGCAACCGGTCGCTCGCGGCCTGTATCCATCGACTCCTTGCGACTTTTCTCAGGTCATCTGTCCACCTGGTGGAAGGCCGTCCTACGCTTCGACGTTCAGTTCGTGGTCTCCATTCAAGAACCTTTAAGCCCCAGTTCATTGATTTTACGAGCTATATGTCCAGCCCATTGCCACTTTAACTTGCTAATGCGCTGGGCTATGGTAACTTTAGTTCTGCTGCGGATTTCCTCATTTCTGATTCTATCACGTAGAGAGACTCCAAGCATAGCCCTCTCCATAGCTCTTTGAGCGACACGAAGCTTTTGTATAAGTCCCGTCGTGAGTGATCACGTTTCGGCTCCATATGTCATCACCGTTAACACACACTGCTTGAAAACTTTTGTCTTCAGGCACTGAGGAATTTTTGACGAGAAGATGTTTCTGAGTTTCCCGAACGCTGCCCAGCCGAGATGGATTCGACGGTTGACCTCTTTTTCGAAGTTGGACCTACCTAACTGGACTTTGTGCCCTAGGTATATATAGTCGTCAACAACTTCGAGCGTAGAAATTCCAACGGTCACTTGGGTGGGTACAACATGGGCATTAAACATAATTTTCGTCTTATCCATGTTCATACTAAGTCCCACCTGTTGTGAAACTCTACGGAGGTCTTCTAGCATAGTGTTAAGGTCTTCCAGAGTTTCTGCCATAACCACGATGTCATCGGCAAATCGAAGGTGAGTGATGTAGTCACCATTTATATTGATCCCAAGTCCTTGCCAGTCCAGGAGTTTGAACACATCCTCCAATGCAGCAGAAAACAGTTTCGGAGAGATGACGTCTCCCTGTCTGACGCCGCGCTGCGGTGGGATCGCCTTTGTGCTATGCTCCTGTACTCGCACCGACATGGTGACTTTACTATATAAACACTTCAACACTTCGATGTACCGATTACTACCGGTACATCGAAGTGTTGAGGTGTTTATCTGGCATCTCTGAAGAGACTGTAACACCGTCCAGGTCTCAATCAAATCAAAGGCTTTCTCATAGTCCACAAACGCCAAGTACAGTGGCAGATTATACTCCACGTTTTTCTGTATAACTCGGTTTTATGTATGTGGTCTATGGTACTAAAACCTCTTCGGAAACCGTCTTGTTTGGGAGGCTGGAAGTCATCAAGCTTCCGTTCAAGACGATTCGTTATGACGCTTAAAAACAGCTTATAGACATGGCTCAGCAGCGTAATGGGTCTGTGATTCTTCAGCAAAGTTTTATCTCCTTTTTTGAAGAACAAGACTGCCACGCCCTTGCTCCATGCCTCTGGCGTTTTGCCCTCGAACAAGGCGGAATTAAAGTCTCTGGAGCATTTTGAGTGTTGGTGTTCCACCAGACCTCAGCAGCTCCGAGGTGATCCCATCCTTACCCGGCGTCTGTTTTTAAGCTGTTTAAGAGCCATACTAATCTCGTATAGGCTGATGTCCGGGATATCTTCCGTGTGATGTCGATTTAGTAGCTCTAGGATCCTTAGCCAGATTAACGACAGGTTCGGCAACTGAGGTGTAAAGTTGCTCATAGAATATCTCGACCTCTGCGAGCAACTCAGGCCTGGCTGACACAACTTTCCCATCCTCTGTCTTCAGCTTCGTCAACCGGCTCTGCCCAACAGACGTGTATCTTGCAAACACTTTTCAGCCCTTGTTTCGCTGTATCCTGTCATCAATACTTCAAGTATTAAAGAGACCAAAGACTAAAGAGACGAATATCGTGCTGCAAAGACTTTGACATCTGTCTGTTAAGCTGCCCATAAGGCCATCGTCAGAGGTTTGAAGAATAAGGGTGCGTCGACTAGCCATTAGTGTAAACGTGTGGTTGGAGATTTTCTGTGGCTTACCTCTACGGTGGGTCTCACAGTACTTTGATCCAACCGCATGGATAGTCTCTGCGAACCTGTCATAGATTTCGTTTACTGAAGCGTAGTTTTCCAGGCCAGCAAAGCGATTTTATAGCTCGAGTTGAAAGCTTTCGGGGTTTTTTAATTCCAGTTTGAGACGGTCGGAGCGTAGAGTTTACCAATCGAGCTCTTTCGAGTTTGATATTTAAGTTTAATGTGCCTCGCACCATTCAGTGATCGCTGCCGATTTTCACTCGGTGTATCACGGAAACATCCTTTAATATCTGTCTCTGGGTGTTCATGATGAAGTCTATCTTATTTTTTGTCTCTCAGGGCTCATCCAGGTCCATTTCCTGTGAGATGGCTTCTGGAAGAATTAATTCGTCATAAAGAGTTCTTCCTTTTCTATAAAATCAACCAGCCTTTGACCCCTGGGATTCCTCTGACCAAAACCAATTTTTCCCACTTTCAGCTCGTTTTCACCTCGCTTGCCTAACTATGCGTTGAAATCTCCCTTAACAACATTGAAGTGAGTTTTCGAGTTATGTATGGCCTTAGATATGTCCTCATACATATAACCTCTACTTCTTCATCTGGGTGAGGCGAGGTAGGAGCATAAACTTGTATGACCTTCAACGAATATCTTTGAGATATTCTGAGTATAAGGTACGCATCCCTACTCGACACACTTTCGATGGCCACGATGTTGTTGACAAGAGACTTGTGGACGAAAAACTCGATTCCACCTTGGGACTGTTGGGACTTCCCAGTAGAAGAACAAGATAAAGATAAGAAGAATAATAAAGTTCGCGGAAACTTTGCTGCCCATTTTCGGTATGTATATCCCTTAGTCGTCTCTTACGACACCCACGGGAAGAGATAGTATATGGGGAGATGCTATTCTTACTCCGGCATAGATTGGTGCATGTAACACTTACAAAAAATGGTATATGACTTCTCAACATAGTTTTTGTTGAAATGTATGATGTAAGATTCAAAATATAGATATTGCTTTGACTATTTGGTGTAATGTCATATTATATAAGATTATGTCGTAAAAGACAGTAGATTGAATCAAATACTAACCAATTTAACAAATGCACTTGGTTGTAAAAACCAAAGTTCAGTACGATTTTGATTACCAACATAACAAATGCGCTTGGTTGTAAAAACCAAAGTTCAGTACGATTTTTACTTACCATTACATTATTATGTTTACTAAAATTTGATTTAAAGATTAAATTTCAAAAGAATGTATGAAGAACAAAAAAGAAAAAAATATAAAAAATCCTTTTTCCTCTATGAATATATGATTAAAAGCTATAGAAGTGGAATATTAGTGATTAATATCTAATACAACATTAATCAGAGGTAGTTATATGCTCAACAATTGTTACAAAATGTTGAATTTTATCTACCCAGCATTTTGGGTAGATATGGGTATTTACCGGGTACGTATGGGTATTTACCCGGTAGGTGGGTAAATACCCGGGTACGTGCCCATCTATACACACTACTAGAGATGGGTATGGGTAAACACCCGGGTGTTTTGGACAAATCTGGCAGAATGCCCATAAATTTCCGGTAGGCATATTCCGTCCCTTGGGCATTTATCTGGGCATAAATGTTTTATTAGAATGTAAACTTACTAATTTGATATTTTGTTTCCCAAACTGGCCTAAACTATTAATTTAATTAATTTCAAAATATTTTCTAATAAAATCAAGCTTATTTTAAGTTTTTTTTTGTTTATCTGATCTTTGCCCATCTATATAAGTTACATAATATAATGTGTAGTGTCACTGTATAGTGAGTGTACCTTAGCCGGCGTGTAGTAGGACGCGGGACGCAGCGACGGCGCAGACGCACGGCGGAGGGACACCGCGCGGCGCAGGTCCGTACGTATCGCCGTCGACACCAGCTAACGCGTTACGTGCACACATATTCGTTGTTTACCGAAATAGTTTTTTAAATTATTACAAAACTGATGACGCAGTGCTTTAAACAATAAAACTTATAAAAGTAAGCACTTTTAAAAGATAAGCGAAAGTAATACCTAGTTTTTTTTAGAATTTCACAGTAATGTGTGTACTGTGTAGAATGAAATCAGTTTGTCATCGTCGTCATCAGTTTTGTATCATAAGATTAATCTTCAAAATATATTTTTTTATTTAATAAACTTAAGTCTCTTTAAGGTGGTTCGTTTCCTATACAAAAATACAATGGACATTAATTAGGTAATTTCATACTATAACTACATAAATTTATATGCACATCTATTTATTTTGCAATACAATTGTCGCAAAATATATTTAAAATACTTTATTTCACACAGAAGTCACATTTTTATTGAATTTTCGACAAAAAGTGACATAAGATACAAATGTCACTTTTTGTCGAAAATCCGTTAAAAATGTGACTTCTGTGTGAAATAAAGTATTTTAAATATATTTTGCGACAATTGTATTGCAAAATAAATAGATGTGCATATAAATTTATGTAGTTATAGTATGAAATTACCTAATTAATGTCCATTGTATTTTTGTATAGGAAACGAACCACCTTAAGTACTCAGTAAACAGCGAATATGTCAGTAAAACATGTTATGGCAATGCAGTACGTATATTAGTCACCACAAGCTTCCATTACACTGCAAGGTATAGACCGCGGCACAACCCACTCCCGCAAACAGCCAAATATTCAATCCAAAACTTTAAATTTATAATTTAATTATAAATTGATACTACCATTTGGATACCAAAAGGATTTTTATTATGTTTGATGAAATTTGGATTCTGAGCAATGTATTCCGGCTAAACGTCATGAATGAACAAAAAAATCTTTAGTAAAAAGATTTATTAATATTTTAATATTCTGTATACATTCAACCATGACTAAAAATTGATACGTAATGTTGCTTTACATGAAAACAATTAATTGTCTTTTTTATTTTTTACTAGGAACAATTAATTGACTAGAAACTTGTAGACTACGTTTCCGTGCGCCAACAATTAATTACTGAATTGCTAGCCCTAATAGTCTAAACCGGTCTATACTATTACATGCAATTCTATGTTCAAGATAATACTGCTAATACTTTGTAACATATTACACATTTTCTAAATAACCTAGATATAAAAATACACATACCCAACCTAAATAGTATGTACCCAAGGCCACGATGCTTTTAATAAACATCTGAAACGTACCTTTCCAAAGCCCAGTTCCTTAGGAATATTTTCTTCGTCGGAACTTGATTCGTCGTCTTTCATGTGAAGCTCAGTATCGTCAAACTCGTCGAACATGTAGTAATCACCGGACCGCACCGCTGTTTATCAGAAAAACATTTGTTCTTAAATCAGTTTTTACGTAAAACGTGCAAGCATGCATTTGTAACATTATTATTATTTAACATTTCATAAATATGCTACCTATTTACAATATAAAACAAGCAAGTAGAAAAATATTTACAAATATTGTTACACAGATATACACAAATATGTGCATTGATAATATAAAAAAATATATTTGATATAATAAATTAGAATTGTCACTGTTGTGGGGCGTGTTGTATTTTGAATGTCACAATCATTATGAAACTATCTACAACGTATAGCTACGGAACTAGGTACAAGTTAGGCATATGATTAAATCGTCGTAGGTACTAAGATTTAATGTAGTCTGCAAGTATGTGAACTAGAAAAAAAAGTGGCGAGGTCTGATTTTTTTTAATGTAAAATATAATTTCAAAATTTGAAGTAAAAAAAAACTTTCAAAAATTATATTAGAAACTTTTCTGCCATCATTTTTATATAAAAATATTTATAACTAAATTGAAATTAAAGCTGACAGAAGTCAGGATTGTGGGAGTTTTTAAGTGAGCAACAGAATTAAAGTGTAAGAAAAATAACTGGTACTTTTTTTTCTATGAACGCTTTATACCACGACAATCTGGTCCCGTGGTAAGTTCTCGAAGAACTTGTGTTATGGGTACCAGACAACGGAAATATGTATATTTAATACTTTTATACTATCCACATATTTAAGATTTTTATTATATTATACCTATAATACCGCTATTTAATACACATCCATGGCCCGCCCAGGAACAAAGAAAAACTTTTGTTCCTTCGGCGGGATTCGAACCCGCGACCCCCGGCTTGAGCACCAACACGCTCAACACTGAGCCACAGAGGTTGTCTATTTAATAATTATTTCTATGTTAAATAGAGTATTTGAAATATATTCAATAAGATATAATTGATATCTTATAATTTTTTTATGTTTTATTTTATTTTAAATTATTTATAAAAAAATCAGGGCTCGTGACTTATATTTCCTAGTTCAAATATTTGCAAACTACATTACATATTAGTATGAACGACGATGAAATCATAATACCTAAAATGCCACCAGCTCCCTAGCTAGTAGGTATTTAGTGTAATAAAGTGTCCAAAACATGTGCTCTTAGTGGGTAGCTTAATATGTGGTAGTCCCAACTGAGTACAAACGTCTAATTAATAATAAAGTAGTAAATGAATAAAAAATACACAAAAATACATGCCAACATTCAATAAATTCAGTAGAAAACCGACTGTAAATAAGTTATAAACACATAGACATACAAATAGATGTAATTACAAAAACATCAAATACATAATATTATATGAGGTAGATAATATTACAAATATTAAGCTTTAAAAATACATATTTAAAGTCGGTTTCAGATCGTATACAAAAAGCACAAACACACAATTGCACAAAACACATAAAAAGATCACAAGATTGCGCATTGTACCTAATGCTAAAGCATCAATGGTGTTAAAATCAAAGAGCTCAAATAAACATCAAGCACGTATCGCTAGCCGCAAAAATACAAACAATAACGTGCAGACCAAATCATTGCATTAAAGGATCTGTCTTAATATTGTGGATAACATGTGATATTTTTTTACAAATTTACATTTTTACAAGAATAAGACAGCATCCGCCAAACGCAACTCGCCTACCAATTCCCAAAAGCTGTAGAGATATTAGTATGCAATAATGATGTTAGACCGGCAATAATTCGTTACTCAACGTTACCCTTCTGATGGCTGGAAGGCGGCTTATACAGCAACTTGCCCCGAGCTACAAACAAAGGTATAACTCAACACAACTCAGGCACAGATCAAAGCTGCACATCTGGCAACACACTTCGGGCAAAAACCTTTCTTGAGACATTCACCCGACGAGACTCGGACAAAATCATTTGGACACTATGTATTCATGTTGTGCCGACAGTCATTAATGGTTCGAAGGGTGAAAGTTGTTATGGCGTAGTTCATGTTAGAAGAAAATTTAGTCTTCGAATCTTAGCCTATTGTCATTTACGGTACAGATACATTAGTTTTGCAGTAACGTCACCCCACCACAACCGATACTTGCTAGACTATACCTTCGTGCCTTTTTGTGAAAACTCGTTCTTTACTTGACGAAACGCTTCCTCCTAGATCAATAAAATAATTTGAACTAATTGCTTTATAATATGTACATTGAACATATAGTGTATGTATAAATTATTCTAAGTGAAGTATACAGGTATATAGAATACGAGTAGTTACACGTGTGATGAGAATTCGGTTCGGCGCGACTCGACACCGATATGATCGAGGTTCGTTGGAGTATGCTAGGGCTGGCCACGGTGTGTCTGCGGCGGATGGGCGGCGGGGAGAATACGGGATATGATTCTTCCGGGCTCTGGGCGCGGGGGAGCAGCTCGGAGGACGGCGGGGATTCGAAGGAAATCCGCCGGGGTTCGAGGTATGCGTCGAGGGACACGGTCATAAGCGCGGAGGAGGGGGAGGGCGGGCCAGGCGGGGCGGGGGGCGCGGTCAGCGGCAGAGGTGCGCGCAGCGGGGTGGGCGGCGCGGAGGGCTCGCTGAGCGGCGTGTGGAATCCGCGGGGGGAGGTCGGGGAGCGCGGGGAGGTGGGGGAGGCGGGCGTGTGGAAGCCGGGCCGGGAGTCGTCCGAGTCTCCGCGCACTAGAGGAACTTGCTGCGATTCATCGGGCTGCGTTTCGTCCTCGTCTTCGTCTATTTTGCGTAAGCATGAGCAAGTAAAGGAGTAAATTTGGAATAAAATGTTTTATTTCTTTTATTGTCTATTTTAAATATTTTGTGGTGAATAATCTAGGTTAAGATGTCACTTTATTAAAATGTAGATTGTCTGATATATCTTTAGTTACCTATAGTATCAATAAACATTATTATATAATTAGATAGTAGATACCAATAAAATATCTATAATAATAAATTAAATATTTTTGGAGTATCATCTGACATGTCATAATATGTAAATTATTTATTTCCAAAAAGGATGTACCTCTATCATGATGTCCAGGCTCCTTTGAAATAGCACCCTGTATTTTCTTTTGATTCGCTTTTATTCTTTCCATTTTTACTTTGATCTTTTCTAATATTTTTACTTCCTGTTCCTCTTGAACTAACATTTGTTTTTGACGTAGCTCTTCAATCAAATCTGCGCCCCTGAAATGCGTTTTTATCAGTATAAATAGGTGAATATAAATGCAAAACAGCATATAGATAATATTTCTAAAACCTCGCGAACATTGGGCGTATTTTAGATTTTACACAAACTGCCCGAATAAGAAAAAAAGTACCTGGACGCAAGAACCGTAGTCGCTTTACTCTCATCAATGACTCTGTAAAAGTAGTAGCTATGGAAGAGCCTCTTTTGCAGAATGAGGAATGCGAAACAAACTCCGTCCCAGGCCAGACCGATGTCTTCTTGCGGAACCATGCAATCGGAATCCTAAAACAAAAGTTAATAAATATGTTCCTTATGTACGCCTGACAATAACAAATTTGAACGCAAGTTCAAACAAACAATCCTTCTGATTATTTAAAAGTGAGTTACGAATGATTTCATATAGCATATGGATACTTGGTAAATCGACTCCGTACCTTTACGTAATTCACCTTCAGGAACCTGGAGACGCTGCGGCCGGCGAACTTGTCTATGCAGCCGATGCCGAGCAACTGTACCAACCAGCACGCGTGCTCCTGCAGCACGTCGCTGAACATGCAGCCCGGAATCTGCAGCAGCGTCTTCACGCCCACCACGCATACATTGTACCGCACGAGCCACGACCACCTGCACACGAAACAGAATGGTTTGAGCCACAAGAACTGCTGTATTTTTATGACATTAGACCTGCAAACGGATCATCTTCTGAATGGCAAGCGACGACCGACCACAGACACACGCAACACAGGGAAAGAAACTAGGGGGATTGAATCATTTTAGCTACAATAAACAACTTACCATTGTAAAATGGCATCTTTGGGTCTCAGGTAGAAGTCGGTGCCTTGCCAAAGGAATATAAACGAGCCGATGAGATAGCCCATGGAGAAAAGGTTGACCCGATTCGTGCCCGTCATGAACATAATCGCTAATGTCACCCAGAGCATTCCCAGAAACACCATTCGTTTTATAACATCTAACCACGTGCTGAAAAAATGGAAATCATAAATTTAGACACATTTTATGCAATTTGATACTACATCATTAATATCTTATTAATTTAATATAACCTTACCCGACATAACCAAGGAAATCTGGCACTGGATTAACGAAATTGGGGGTCTCCCAGTTTTTGCCAATTTCTTCGCTATTAGACCCACCAGGATAAGAATCTCCTTGAGATTTCTCTATACGGAACACTCTCAGTTGTCGAGCGGCAAACATCAGCAGGAAGTAGTCGAAAATAAGTTTTACAGCGTATGGCGGTTCGTCTGCATATGGCAGATAGAACCACGTTCGGATTTGCTTCATTTGCTGTAGAATAAATTTATGATCAGTATTTTAACTTTAAACAAAGTTTTATACGTATTATAATATTAAGTACCTGGGAGACAGAGCTGTGCTCAAAGTTTAATAGACTAAAATATAATTAATAATAAAAGAAATCAAAACAATCACAAAAATGTTCGTCTGACCGGGATTCGAACCCGATATACCAATTTGTCAACCATGCGCTATCCATCAAAGTATAACGCTATCCAAGCCACTAACCGAATTTGAGATTTAGAAATCTAAATCACACAAGACAAAAGAAAAACAACCTTTTATTTTAACTTAAAATGCTTGCAGCCGTTTCTATATAAAATTAACTGGAATTTGTGTCAATTTTCCCCTCACAACCAAATGGGGTGACTAAACGTTTAAATAGTAATTGTTTTGCTGCGTCTTTAAGTTACACTTCAAAGACGTTCATGTCCATTAAATTATATAAAGCATTTATTTTTAAAAATCCGTACCGTCCCTTCGCCCGTCCACGGGTACTGCACGCACAACTGCGGCAGAAAGCCCAGAGCCAGCATGTACTGCAGCGGCAGCAGCACGACCAGACAGCCGGTGAAGGCGGGCCACAGGCGCGGCAGACGCGCGCGCCGCACGCCCACCAGCGCCAGCAGCCAGCACGCGTAGAACGCCGCCACCGCGTCCATGCGCGACCCGACCACGCCCATCAGGCAGATCAGCGAGATCTGGGATATAAACACATCGTTAATACCTCATCAACTATCATTTAAATCGATATAAACATCTAGTTAAGCTGAAGGTAACATTCAAATAAAATTTATATCCCATCACATTTTCTGAGATATTGACATGTTTGTAAGATATTTAATTTCGTTATAGTGTATTTATTATTTATTATGCAATTCGTGACTGAAAGAAAAAAAATTTACCTCAACACCAAATTTATAAAATCCATAGTTAAAAAAGAACTTGATACAATGTATTAAGTCTTTATCAGCGTCAGCTCGAGTTATTTCTGGAAACATTAACGTCTCCTTGTGGTTTGGTAGTAAACCTACTGCCCTAAAATAAAAAAATATAAAAAATAAAATATAATACACAAGTTATCAAAATTTGATAAATTTTTGGACAGTATTATGTAGTTTTTGTAACTGTTAAGCAGGTTATGTGTAGATTAGCTTTTGCGCACAATTTTGTTCGTGTGGACGAATGTGGACGTTCGTAGGGGATGAATTTTTAAAAATCCCTTTTTAACGGATGTCTAAGTCATAATTACTATCTGCGTGCCAAGATTCAACTGAATCCACCCAGTTTTCGATATTTTAATATACAATCTTTGGACCCTTCAATTAAAACCCTTCAGGGGACAAATTTAAAAATGCTATAAAATTAGTACCTACTCAATGGTTTATATTTTATTAGGTCGGATATCAATATTTTAAATTTTCAATATTTTCCATACAAACTTTCAGCCCTTATTTTACACCCTCAGAGGGTGAATTGTAATAAATCTTGAAAAATGTATTTAAGATTAATCTCAATTTTCAACTAAATAGGTGCAAAGTTTAAGATTTTCCATGCAATCTTTCAATCCCTATTTCCCCTATTTAGTGATGGAATTTGTCAAAATCCATTCTAAAGGTGAAGGCACACTTATCCGAGCCGAAAGAATCGAACGCGCCAAAGGAAACGAATTTTAGAATTCTTTATATGAAATCCTATGAAACCTCGCTCATTTGTCCGCATCGAATCGGTCGAATCTGGAAGCACCCCAGAACTCCTAGACGGATTCGGATGACGTCACCGGATTCGATGCGTACGATGCGGTCGAATCGGCCGATGCGCTTGCATTCTAGTAAGCGCATCGTGTTACGTTCTAGTAAGGGCTAAAATAGAATAAAATAAAAACAATTCTTTCGGTGCGGTCGATTCTTTCGATGCGTTCGATTCTTTCGGCGCGGATAGGTATGCGAGACCTCGTGGAATTCGATTCTTTCGGCTCGGATAAGTGTGCGTTTACCTTTAGTGTGCGTCTACGGTATAAATTGATACAACTGTCCAAATTTCCCGTTTCTTCCATTAGCGGTTACGGCTATACGTGCGTCTACATATCAGTGAGTCAGTATTTTAAATTAATTACTTCATAGATCGTTGTCTATAGTTGACCAGCGAGTAGAAGGTAATGAGTGCGATTAACGCTATGTATCCTTTCAGCAACACGACTAGCGGACGGTCGCGACTCGACTTCACAAATCCCACCCACTCGGCGTTATTGTATGTAGTAATGTTTACGCCATCTGTCTGAAAAATGTAATAATTAATTTCATTTATTAACTCATTCATTGTTTATTTCATTCAATAACTCATTCATTGTTTTTGTAAATAATATTTTAAATATGCCAAGTTTTTCATTTCTACAAACGTTTTCGTAAATATTAATAAAAATAAAATACTTACAGCTGTACAATTCACATCGAAGAAACTATGTTTAATGTATTCTATTTGGTACACCATTTTTGCCATAAAGTATACACTTATAAGAATGGAAATTAGGAGTATGCAGATTCGCTGCTTCCTCGGATTGAGCAACATGGCCGGAGATATGAGGAGCATAATCGGAACGTGTATTGCGCTTACCTAAAAGTAATAAAAATATATTTCACACGCTATAAAACAATCGGTGTGGTGATGTTGTGGAATTAAGAAAATCTTACATTAAGTATGCATAATAGCATGAGAGCTATGAAGATAATTTTGACGAGATGTATGTCTAAGAATATGAAGGCGTAGTCGGCGGCGGCCTCGAGTAGACGGCGCGCGGCGCGGGCACGCTCGAGCAGCCACGGGCGCAGCGCGGTCGACGTGCGCGTCGAGCGGCCGGACGGGCCCGAGCGGCCCGACGCCGTCGCCGCGATCGACCGGCTGCGAGACGACTTCCTGTGACAATCGACAATATAGTTATTCATCGATTTACTATTTATTTAATTCCCATACATATTTAGAAGCGATATTATTGAAAAACTAAACATGGAACATCTTTGACAGATAAAATTACATTTTAAGTAGAACGTCGATTATCCGAAATAACTGGAGTACATACGGATAATCAAAACTTTGACACGTATTTTATTTCCCTGCACATATAATTATAATAACTCCCCACAACGATATCGGTGACGGTGGCCGGTTTCATTGAAACCAGGCCAGTTACGCAGAAGTAATTTTATAGTGCCCAAGTGTGTGCGCAGTACACAGGTGCACTCTCTCTTCCTTTACTCTCATAATCCAGTGGGGCGGATAACCGACACGACTGACGAGAGATGAGGCGCAGGTCCGACTTTTTACATGCCCATCCGACGCATCATCTTTATTGTTAGACAATCAGGTGATCAGCCTGCATTGTCCTAACCAAACTTGGAAATAACATTTTTTTTGTTGTTCCAATGCGGCAATTGAACCCGTCGTGGGTTCGATTTCCGCATTAGAATAAGTCCGAGTCAAGAGCCAATGTTCTAACTAACTAACTAAGAACTTACGTAGACAGTCTTGTAGTAAATTAGATTAAAAAGTTACTGTTAATCAAAAAAAAACCAGAAGAGGAGGTAGGCACGTCCGAGTCAGGCATAAGCGGTCGTTTGGATAATCGATGTTCGAATAATCAACACCCTACTGTATTTATTGCGCTTGTTTCCTATATCACTATATCGAATTTAAAATATTATATTCAAAATGTGTAATTGTATTAAATTATTAGCTGTACCCAATACAATAGTCCTGTCTTAACTATAAACGGCAGTAAATAAATAACTACCTCCTACATACACCTAATGCCTAGTGTCTCCACCATTTACATCTACAACCTTGAATCTACACTTACTAGTTGTCCCTGTCCACATGTGATGTGTGAAAGAGTTATCGACCATTGAGGGTTGAAGATTACTACAGTACTAATATTAAACGATGGGGTTTGATGTTGGAAGGGTGATAATTAAAATATGTATTTTAATAATGATCTTTGATAAAATAATAAAAATAAAAATGACGAAAAAAAATATCACTTAGGAGTGTGAAAAATTAAATGAAATGTTTATTAATCAAAAACTTACCTACATACAGATATGTTTTTTTTCTATGTCCCTAATATAAATAAGTCTCATGTGAATACACTTCTCTAGTTCTACGAGACTAACTAACACTGTGATACGAGAATTTTAAATATAAGACACAAGTTTGTTAATACCTGTGTATGGATCGGCGGGCGGCGGTATTGACGGAAGAGTTGATGGAGTGCTCGGCCTCTGTATCGCTGCCCGCCGGTGACTCGTGCCTCTGCTCCTGTTCCTCCTCCAGCGGTAGAGCCGGCAACTACAGTTATTTCAAAATAATAAACATCAAAACACCTTAAAGTAACTGTAACTTTAAAAACTATTCACTTCGAATAAAATCATACAATGAAGTATTGAATATAAAAATTAATATACACTATTAGAACACCTTCACCTTCACCCCCTTACTAATAAACGCTGTATAAGCTTTAAACAGTTATACAGTGTTTTGTCTTCTTCACTCGAATTAAAAATGTCACTTGTGTGATGTGAACAAAATACTGTATAACTATTCAAAGCTTATACAGCGTTTATTAGTAAGGGGGTATGTCTTTAAATAAGTAACTGTAACATTAAAAACTATTCACTTCGAATAAAAGCATGCTATGAAGTATTGAATGTAAAAAATTACATACCCTTTTAGAACACCTTCAGTCTTTAAATAATCATGACTTACATCATCTTTAATAGTAGAAGCACCTGCTTGGCTGGCTCTTCTCGATTCTATTTCTCTAGCTAAACTCTCTGTTCTAGAAAAATAAATATTAAAAACATTTTTGAAGCTGTAACTTATAACTGTTTAAATTTATTTTTACTTTTTATTTTAACTTACCTAGTCTTGGGATCGGAGAGCGCCATGAAGTCTTTGTGGAAGTAATGCACCTGCATGATCGTTATAATGAGGAACAGTGTAGGAGTCAGTAGCTTCACGAAAAGATCTGCTTTGTGATATGTGTCCAACCCTAAGTCATGTTGCCTAAAAGAAAACATTTTTTATTTTGCAGTAAATTATTGGTAAATTACACTTTACACTTAATTTGAATAAAAGTTCACATATTAGTGAACTACAAAATAAAATAATGCAAAATATATACTTACAGTCTTTCATTTATCATAAGATATGTCTCAATCATCTTCGAGAAATTGTCGAACTGGTAGATGTATATGAGTATAAGATTTATCATTGAGTAAATGATCAATGTGATCCAAAACACATACATCAAACGCCGCCACCAGTACCAACTTATCTGGAACAAAAAGCGTTGTTAGCTGGAAATAAGTAAGTTTTAGTATAAAAAACTCCCATTCATCCTATAAATCTGCTCACTTTTCCCAACCAGACTTAAAAAGATACAGTTTAAAAATATATAATAGTTTTATAACTTTTTTATTTTATTTCATGCGGTACACGCGGAAGATAATGTGAGCGAGATATATTAAATATTACACACCTATATAAAAAATATATATTAAATATTACACACCTGTAACATGAGTATAAAAACCAGGAATAGGAACATGTATGTTATTCGGAATATTGTCATCCGCTCCCCGGTAATACCGATCACGAAGAGCATGATCACGACCACGTAGATCCAGTACCGCGCGCACGCGCCCCGCAGCCACTCTCCCACCGCGACCAGCAGGCGCGAGCGGTTTTCATCCTCGCGCTCGCCCTCTATAGCTATATCAAATATCAAAATTAGCCAGCCAATCATTAATATCGCAAAGTAAAGAGGAAAGTGGATTTTCACTAATAGAGTGTACGAGTGAGAGAAAGAAATAAAACGCAACGACGGTGTGCACAGTTTAAGATAAAATGTAAAAAGTATTATTTTAAAATAATTACAAAGAAAGGATAAGTCACAAAAGTCACAAATACAATAAAGAGAGATAATTTTTATTACCTACACTTATCAATTTAATGGTAGCAATGAAAGTGGAAAAGTAAGTAAAACATAGGTGTCAAAATAGTAAAGTCTTCGAAATTCCTTGTTTATTTACCAATTACCCAACCTGATTTTTGAGAGAGCAAAAACAAAAATCCTATTTTAATATTTTACGAAGTAAAAGCAAATATCATTATTCAGTAGCAAATATAAGAATGTGAAAACTTCGACCAGACAGTGCAAGACACACGTAATGAATAGCTACATATTATAACAGTAATATTCCCAGAATTAAATCACAATTTAAAATAAGTGTAGGTGTGTAGTCTATATAGTATCTAGGGTAGTAATGGCAACACTGACCGCTAGCGGCGGTAGACGCTGTCAGGTGTAGCGGCGCGGCCATGTTGGCGACGAGCGCGGAGCGGCGGCGCGTGCGCAACTCCGTCACGCGCTGCCGCAGCGTCACCCAGAACATGCACGCCAGCACCGACTTGACCAGCAGTGGCACGCACGCCTCGCCCGCCTCGCGCCCCAGACCGATCTGCTGCAGGTTCACCGCCTGCGACATGGTTTCAATACTTGTTGTATCACTTACTAAGCTAGTGTTAATAGACTAGTCAACATGTTCAAAAACGTGAAAAATAGAGATAAAGGTCCTAAAAATATGAGCGATGGCTCATTCGATTCGGAATCACCTCTAGAAAAATGTTTTTGAAGGATTTTGGTGCAGGTTAAAAATTGCAATTGTTATTAACAAAATAAGATGAAAAAAAAATGATATTTCGTTTTTTGTTAATAACTCGAAAAATATTAACATTTAAGCAATTTTGAAAAAAGCTCGTTAAAGAGGAGGAAATTTCCAATAAAAAAGTCCTAACTCCCGGAATTCTATCTCCATTATTTATAATTTTAATTAGACGTTGAAAATAGGGCTCCGCGCGGCAGTTACGGCATGCGCGCGCCGCCGCTAAAGAGAGTTCAGCAATAAAAATAATTTTTTTATAACATAAAATGTGATTTTAAAAATTTGAAAAAATTCTAGTATCTTCTTAACACTTGAAAGAATCGAGCCCTGAAAAAAAAAAAGTTTAATCACCATTTTTCAAAAAGTTATTCAATTGTTAACTAACCAATTTTTTCTCAATCTCCATGGGCATAAACAATGGGATGAAAGGTATAAATAATTGGCCTATAAATTTTAAACTCCGTGGAGCCCTTTTGATATATGTACTTTATAAGATCCTGCGGTTTATTTTCATTAAAGTTTATTAATTTGTTAATTATGATTTTTTATAACTATTGAAAAATTAAAAATCTAAAAAATGTTGGTAATTTTTTTTTATTCAATTAATATTTAGCTATGCCTGTTTTCACATTGAACAATGGCAGTAATTAACAAAGGTTATGAATTTTTTACGTAATTTGTTTATAAAATTGTTATAAACAAATAGAGAAATTCAATATTTTTTTAAAATTTTTTTTTGCTATTTTGTTGTTTACAAAAAATTATGATTTTTAAAAAAAAAAATTTTTCTTAATTTTAATTTTTAATTGTTTAAAAACGATTTTTTTATATTTCGATTGTTTAAATAATTAGTTAAGAAAAAATTTTTCTTTTAAAAATCATAATTTACACTTTTAAATAGTTAAGCAAAAAAAAAATTTTTTTTATTTATAATTTAATTGTTTATTAGTTTAACAATTTGTTATAAACAAATATCGACCAACGTTATATTTTTTTTCTGAAGCAGAAAAAAATTATAAAAATAGCTTTATATAATAAAATGCAAAAAAAAAAAATTCAAGTAGGTGCTATAATTACCGTATCGTATGATATTAAAAAGTATTATAATAAATAAATAATATTTTTTTTGCACTTTATTATATATAGCTATTTTTATAATTTTTTTCTGCTTCAGAAAAAAAATATAACGTTGGTCGATATTTGTTTATAACAAATTGTTAAACTAATAAACAATTAAATTATAAATAAAAAAAAATTTTTTTTTGCTTAACTATTTAAAAGTGTAAATTATGATTTTTAAAAGAAAATTTTTTTCTTAACTAATTATTTAAACAATCGAAATATAAAAAAATCGTTTTTAAACAATTAAAAATTAAAATTAAGAAAAAAAATTTTTTTTAAAAATCATAATTTTTTATAAACAACAAAATAGCAAAAAAAAAATTTTAAAAAAATATTGAATTTCTCTATTTGTTTATAACAATTTTATAAACAAATTACGTAAAAAAATCATAACCTTTGTTAATTACTGCCATTGTTCAATGTTAAAACAGGCATAGATAAATATTAATTGAAAAAAAATTTTTTATCAACATTTTTTAGATTTTTAATTTTTCAATAGTTATAAAAAATCATAATTAACAAATTAATAAACTTTAATGAAAATAAACCGCAGGATCTTATAAAGTACATATATCAAAAGGGCTCCACGAAGTTTAAAATTTATAGGCCAATTATTTATACCTTTCATCCCATTGTTTATGCCCATGGAGATTAAGAAAAAATTGGTTAGTTAACAATTGAATAACTTTTTTAAAAATGGTGATTAAACTTTTATTTTTTCAGGGCTCGATTCTTTCAAGTGTTAAGAAGATACTAGAATTTTTTCAAATTTTTAAAATCACATTTTATGTTATAAAAAAATTATTTTTATTGCTGAACTCTCTTTAGCGGCGGCGCGCGCATGCCGTAACTGCCGCGCGGAGCCCTATTTTCAACGTCTAATTAAAATTATAAATAATGGAGATAGAATTCCGGGAGTTAGGACTTTTTTATTGGAAATTTCCTCCTCTTTAACGAGCTTTTTTCAAAATTGCTTAAATGTTAATATTTTTCGAGTTATTAACAAAAAACGAAATATCATTTTTTTTTCATCTTATTTTGTTAATAACAATTGCAATTTTTAACCTGCACCAAAATCCTTCAAAAACATTTTTCTAGAGGTGATTCCGAATCGAATGAGCCATCGCTCATATTTTTAGGACCTTTATCTCTATTTTTCACGTTTTTGAACTTGTTGACTAGTCTATAAGCTCTAGAAAACCCTTGCAACTACAACATTTTTAAAATAAATTTCTTTAACATCAGCTAGATTAAGAAAATTGAGCATCTAGCCGTTTGTCATCAGAAATTTGTCATCCACTGTCTCGACGCGCGACGATAAGCGCCCGATGACGACCACTATACTACGTCATTAATTATAATGACGCGATGATGCGGTTAACAAAGCAAACAAAGTGTGAGGAGATGAAAATGCTAAGCATTCATTTTCATGGATTATATGACATCATGTCTCGATGTGTTCAAGCTTATTCGTTAGGTTGATAATATGAATTTACCACAACTGCTTAAGAAACACAAAACTACGTGTCAATTGGGCATTTGCTTGTAAGAAAATATTTTTTTAACGTAAAAGTAAAAAGAATTTTGATTTTATATTTAGTTTTGTTATTAGGAACATTTAAAGGTACCTATTGTACAGGCTAGGGCTTCCGTATGAACGAGAACCAGCCTCTGCCACTGCTATATTATGTTAAGTATATAACATAAACGCGCAATCTTCGGAGACCATACATTTCGTAGCAGCCGGTACGACTTTTGTATGTGGCGTTTTCGTAGGTAAGACTCACAATAGTGCTTCAAACATTCCGCAATTTCTTTAAAAAATATCGATTTTTAGAATACTATTTCTTCTGTTAACTCTAAAAAATATATTTATAAAAATTTAAGGCCAATACCCTAATGACTACGAACCGTTATGTTCGATGGCAATTCGGATTCTAGTAAATCCATGCCATAGATGTACTGCGCTAGTAGTAGCAGCATGGCGTAGCAGACCAGCACCGGGCTGGTCTTGAGCATGAAGGAGCGCTGGTCCTGGCAGAGCCACACGATGTTCGCCCACATGAGCAGGACGAACGTCAGCCACGAGTGGTACAAGATGCTCCACGCCATCATTGTTATTGTTGTCGCGATGTACGAAGATCTAAAATCGTAAAATAATGTAATGAATATTAATAGGCAGATACCTAAGAATTAATGCAAATGTTCAATTGAATTATTTTGGAAGACGAATTGTATATTATTTAAAGTCAATTCAATATTCATGTTAAAAACGAAGTGAATCATGCGTACATACGAGTATAATAGATGTCAAAATGGCTTACTTTAATTTTAATGTAAACACAGCTTAAGTGTCGTTGATCAATTTTAACATTTGTACGCATGATTCTAATACATAGCATCTATAGTAGATGGTTGTTACATCACTAGTGGGTCGGTAGGATCCCACATCGTCGTTGATGGCTATAGAGCCCTATTGCGGCCCGGCATTGCCTTAATAACGTGTAAAACGATTCAGTCAGCAATTAAAGATTATTTTAATAATGATTAAACCATATTAATCTTACCTGATAAGAACTTGGAAAAAGTCAACAATGGCCGCTAGGATTTCGTCTAATAAAGTTGGTTCTTCGTCTTCCATTAATGATTCTGAATTACATAGCAAATGTTTAATTACAATAAACTTATGAAGTCCAACGGTATAAGGAAAATGAAAAATTGGGATTTAAAGTAGAAAATCTACATTTTGGTATGAAATATTATAAGTGGGTCGCAATATTGCTATGTGATGGGTGCAAAATGCATTTAGGTATTAAATAAGTGTAAATCGTAGTATGAACTCACCTTCGTCAGGGACGACGACAGACCCTGTCGAGTCCTGATGTAGTTGTCGCTTCGATCGAATACTAGACCATTTCTTACTTGGACTCATGTTTCGTATAAGCTGAAAATATTTTACTTCATGTTTATTCATTTTAAACAACTACAGTTCTTTAATTGAGTAGCGAATTATACAACATTAAGCATTTTTTCGCGTGACATACAAGCTTCCTTAATTCTTTATTTATTGAAACCACAAGAAAACTTTTAAATATTTAGTACTTAGATATATTGCACAACCCAGAAATATGTACAAATATTGCTTTACAATGAGCTAAACCATTTGAGAAGGACAAAAACACAGTCAGGCAATTATTATTTGTTAACTTTTAAAACATTTAGGAATATTCACAGCAACAACAAAATAGGTACTAAGACAAACACACCATGAAAAATAGTTTTCTGTACTTACTTAATTTTTATGAAATGCAATGATTATAGGCAAAAACTAAACTAATGTAAGATTTTTAAACTTTAATTAAAGCTACAGTTAAGCACATAAACATACAGACATAAAAGTGCAACCAGCTCCCCACAGAAAAGTTCAAATTGTTCTATAAAATTGTTTTAAAATAATGAACAATCAAAAACAAGAAACACGTGAATACCTACAGGATAGCTCTCGTTGGCGTCCCCTCGGATGGTACTGGAATTTATGTATGAATATGCAACCTATAAAAGAACGAAAGCAGGTTGCAAAAATAATGTTTAAATACGAGATCGTGCCAAAATAAAATCACACTGTTAAAAGAGTTATCACCACATGCACATGCCTCCAAATGCGATATTTACAATGCAGAAACTTTCGTTTTTCTAAACTCATACTAAAAATTCAAATCTCATGAAGTAAACAAGTGCATCGTGTGTTTACCGCTTGATCCAATTACGAGCTGCCATAACACTCCAAGTACTATTAAATTCTACATATCTACAGTGGAAACACATCGCTAGAGAATATCTACAATCTATCAGTGCACACTCTATACTACGTGATGCGAGTACTAAGTGCACAGCCAGAGGCGGCCTTACTCGAACTTTTTTGGTGGCGCTCTTCCAGCGGTCGCGGGACGCGTAGCGGCTGGAGCGGTGAAACGACACGCCGCGCATCAGCGCGCCGTTGTTTTTCCCCGCCTCTATACCCGTCAATGCGCTCTTTTTCTTCGCCTACCCCCCGTTACCAAAGGTTAATATTGCCGAAACTATATTGCGAGTTAAATTGCATACTACAGCACTAAATTACTACTGTAAGTAACAGCCAAACCCGATGGGATGATTTGAAAAGCAAATCAGCATTTTGTTAATTGGTTTGTGTTATTAAAATTGCAGAATAAATTTTAAAATATTCTCAACTAAATATGAGACTTGTTCATAACGTACCTTGGGTTTGAAGAGTTCACGAGATTCAACGGCGAGGAAATAATATGCGACTAAAATAACGAACGGGCTAGCCAGCGTTGCCCACATGTGGTCCTCTGACACTTCGTATGAGAACGTCGATGGAAGTGTTTCGTTCAGTATCACTAATTTTGTCAAACCAAAGTATCTGAAATAAATAATTTTTTTATCAACATAAATATGATACCTTTTTAATTTGAATTTAACAACCATATATATTTATATTTGTCATGAGGTTTACCTAACAAGTTCCTCCTAATTTATAACTACTATGGGCAATTTATATTACACCTTTTTTTTTTTTTTTTTTTTTTTTTTTTTTTTTTTTTCCGGGGGGGAAAATGCTTTACGCATACCACCCAGGCGCAGGGGGCACCCAAGTGGTGATGTGGGACTCATGGTATACCCACTAAAAACCCCCCCCCCCCATCTTCCTCCTCACCGCCCTCTGACGGGGCCACGGGAACGATACACACATCCGCGACCCCGCCGGCGGCAGCCGCCTACAAGCGGCTCCATCTTCAAAGCCCGAAGGCCCTCCACGATGGGCGCACCAGATGGTATTAGGTGCGCTTCCTCCTCGGCCTCCACCAGTACTGTAGCAGACTCCCCCTGAGTCTGCTACTAGGAGGCCATGGGTACCAGTTAAACTGGTACCCGGTGGCAGATCAGGTCTGTGGTTCTGCCACCGACCACACCTCGGTCGCAGAGGATAGGGCAAGCGGCGCACCGCAATACCGACATGCCTCTTCCTCTGCGGCCCCACCAACGCCGTTTTGACGGAACGGCCCCGCCAGCTCGCAGGGGGTAGGGAGTGGCGTACCGTAATACCATCACGCCTCTCCCCCTGCGATCTCTCCACGGCCGCAGAAGATAGGGAGAACGGCGCACCGTTATACCGGCACTCCTCTTCTTCTGCGGTCCCACCTCCACGCGCGTCCTCTGCGGGCATGTTCAGCCCGCTGGGAGCGCCCTTCTCGGGCCAGCCGGCGGCAAACAGGCCGGCCCCGGTTGCCTCTTAGCTTCACCGTGGGTGACCAGTCCACGGTTACTAAGCCCCACCACCACGACAAGGCGTGCAACCATCGGGGGGAATTTATATTACACCTATGTTAATCTTGCACAGGGTGTGTGTAGTTATTTATTCCAGTTCATAGTTAAGACAAATCAATGTGTGTTGTGCCAACTAGTAAAATTATAAAGTATCTAGTAGGTTGTTGTTATCCATTAATCATTAGACATTAAAAAATAAATGCTTATACATTCCCCCGCTTCCGAATTGTTATCATTAGGTAATTCGAAATTCTGTAAACGTACAATAATAATTGGTGATTCGTGAATTATTATTATAGTCTGCTAATAGGTATACTTCGTTCCCTTCTACATGTTGACTTACGTTATTAAGGGACGAATACAGTTATAATAGCCATAAAATATCTTTCCACGTTTATATGACATCATCAACTTGGCTATGCAGTGATAAAACGCCTGCAATTATTTAAAACAACAGTCTCCATACAACTCATGTGGAAACCAATCACATAAGTGTATTATGCAAATGTTGCGTGTCAAAGTGTTGCCATTATAATTATTATAACTTTTGTATGCCACAACACTGCGCGTGTTCCGTTTAAATAGTTTTTACTAAACATTTAACATTTTATCATTAAATTTCTACACACAATAAGGGTTGATTACAAATCAAACATCTAAACATATACCACCTACTAAAGAATATGAGATAGACAATTTTGAGAAAAGACCAACCAAACATAAAAACTTTGAGGTAATTCCAAAAACAGAATACTGCAATAACCTCGCAAAGTCGTTTTCAGGTGGGTAGATATTGATGAGCCAGGAGCACTGGTAGACCAGCAGCACTGCGACGTGAGCGGCCATAATGGCCATCAGACAGCGGCTGACCACGGCGAATCCCCGCTCCAGGGGCTTGCCCAGCGACCACGCCGTGGCCGCGCCCAGCCACGTCAGGTAGTATATGCCGGAGGTCACGCTTGGCCGCATTATCCCCGAGAACATTATGAGGAACAGGGCTATGTATTTTCCTGTAATTCCAAATGCAAGTATTAGGTAATGTGAAATTAGTTGATAGTGTACAATACTACTACTTCCTAGTATCCCTAGACCCTAGCATACCATCTTCTTTCTAAGGAAGTGAAAGACGATTTACTGAAAACGAAGTTTCCCTCAATATATTAAAGTGTAGTGTTTTTATTATTATATTAAGAACGTAGTAGTACTAGTGTTTTAAAATAAAATCTGTGTCAACATATTGGATATTAAAGGACCTTCCAAGTTTTTATCCAAAGAACAGAAAACATCAAAGGGACACAAAAATATTCTCTAGCCCGAGAGAATAAATCGTGCGTACCTAATATATGGGGAGGTTATTTGTAAAACCGGGTTTACTCTGATTTCTGTTATTATAATAATATTACTTTAATAATGATAAGGAAACAGTGTAAATGATTATCATAATGTTATCTATTGCATGCTCTAAATACAACTGTGGCCATTTTATGAAACTGAAGTATGAAAATGACTCATTTTAGGCATATAAACAAACATAATATATCAATCAATACCACTCACTTACATTATTAATTTTAAACACTCTGGAAAATATAATAAATAAGATGATTAGATAATTTTATTTTAAATGCATAATGCATTAATGTCTGTTACCGTTTTAAAAAAATAACAATTTGCAGAAGTCAGAGAGTCATTACTCATTTATTTTTTTAATTAACTGGCAAAATAATAATTAAACAATATTCAGATATTAATTTACTTAATTATGATTTTTAAGTTTATGTTTTTGGGTGCTTATTTGATTAATACAATTACATATATGACGTATGGATTAGAAAATCAAAGATAATCTTTACCTGCACTAGTTAGTAGTGGAAAGCTCTGATGTTTCGAGTCTTTTTTGATAACTTCGTCATCCGGGGTACCGATTAGAAGTTTTCGGACCACCATATAAACGACCAACGAGGCAAATGTCATTATTAACTGAAAAAAAAACTTGTATCAAAAAAATGTAGAGATAATGATAAATTTTGCAGTGCACGCAATACAACAGATGGTAATTTACAGATTTTTTTACTACTTACTTCAGGTGCCAAAAAATGTACAGCCATCAATGGATCTATTCCTCGATACGAGACGAGTCCCAGGTTCTGTCCAATTTCCTGGATAATGGGGTACTGTTCGAGTAGAGACCCATAACTGCCGAACGCTGCCAGCACGCTGTGCCATGCTGTGTGGACTAGAAGCAGTAGCACCGACACCACGATGTTCAGTAACAGGAAATTGCCACGCCATCCTACAACATCGATTTCATTTTATACATCTCTATGTATGGGACTATCGATTGGTATATTTGAAAACAAAGGTTAATGTTTTCATGAAACATTTCGATAGAGCCGTTAACCCATTTTTAAGCGGTGGGAATCGACCCACTCAGAAGCAGTGTTGAGGCGATTTACCGCGGTTCGATTCCTCGCGATGTGAACCTATAAATGCATCGTGATTACAGCAAAATTGGCATGTGTTGTAAAGTTCCTAAAATTTCAAAAATAACCTAACCAAGAGCATGTCAAGACATATTGTCTGGAGGTTTCCGTGACTATCAACGCGCAATAGGTTTTTTTTTTAAATTACTTCAAAAGTAATTGTCCGATTGCCGATTTTCTTAGCATGGAAACATATAATTTTCTATATCTTTTTTATTTATTATATTATTATTATTATTATACTCGTCGATACCCCACACGATGGGGTAGAATGGAAAATATTTTTCATCCCCACATCACATGTAAGGAAAACCATCCCTAAAATATAAAATTATTATTATTTTATGATGTTAAAACTGAGATCTATATACAATCTATAAGTAAGTATACCGAATTTCAACCGTAAAACTTTAAATTTAGTATAAGTTCAAACAAATAAATACCTAATAATAATAATAATCAACTATACTAGACTAATTAATTAATTTGTGAATAAGTAAGTGAACTAAATTCGAAATAACTTTCTGCCACAAAACGCTTTCGACAGTTCAATGCAATCTTAAATTTAGATTATTCGTGTGTATTTCCGGACTTTTTTATGACGATTAGATCATGTTTATAAATTTTAAGTTAGTTGTAATCGCCTAGAGTTGAAGGTCAATAAACGCAGTCCGTAATCAAAGATTAATGTTTTTCGTAGAACTATGAAAACAATAGTGAGAAGTATGTCAAAATTAAATTAATAAGAAGGATTTAAGGTTTAATAAGATGCGATGGGCGTACCGAATGATGTCCTTATAGGTGAAAATTAAACACATCAAAATCAAAACCTTGTAGAGATATTCGTGGATTCCAGTCACGAAGAGACTGGGATCCATGTTCATCGATCCATCCAATCATCAAACATTATAATATGTCTTCAAATTAGATTCGTGGTAAGAGAAATCCTAAATTATAAAAACAAACCGGCCAAGTGCGATTCGGACTCGCGCACGAAGGGTTCCGTACAATGCTGCAAGAGTCACGTTTCTTGTATAGGACCCTTAAATATTTGTTATTCTGTTTTTAGTATTTGTTGTCATACAATCGTGGTAGCTAGAGAGTTGAAATTTTTACAGAAGGTGTACTTCATGTCAGCCTGGTGAGAGGTGACTGGTGACATAGACCTGTCGCGCTAACCTTTTTTGAGGTGGTAAGTGGAAAGATTTCTAAAGTCGCTGTATCTTTGCGTGTTGATAAAGTAGTTCCTAAGGAGCCTGTTATTAAGGCGAGGTCCAAGCCTACTTTGTCGTTTCCCGTCACTGTAAACCAATTTTGCCACTAGTCTACCAAGTCAGATATCAATTACGAAGTGGAAAATAATATGGGATAAAGTACACAATCCTTGACAAAAAAAAACCGTACACATTTTGAAAAAAAATATACTTAAGTATATATTTCCTGAGTTAAAAAATCATAAAATCACACAACACACAAAACGCCTAAAACGTAAAATTTTGTGCTGCACTAGGTATACATTTTTTTTTGTTAAATAATTAATATACATGTATATTATATTTCAATTAAAACTGAACATTTTTGTGGTTTTTACAAAAGATGTTTAAAAATACCTTGCTAACACCGTCTTCTACATGTATATAGAAAATAATGCTACGCAAAAAAGAATCTTATTACAACGAGCATACGCATAGTGTAAATCATTTTGTTTTTGAGCTTGGACCTTGCCTTAAGTTTTGTACCATTTCTGCCTATTGCGTTTTCAGGAATTTGTTATTTGTGGTTGATTTTTTAATGGCCATAAAAGTGGCAAAATTGATTTACAGTTCAAAATATAAATGGTATAATTAATAATAATATATTATCTAAGGCAGCCTACAGAGTATGGAGACTTAGGCTGCGTTCACACTATACTGACAAATCGGCCCCCGAATGTCAGCGTCTACGCATAGCGTAATAACGTGTGTAAACGTAAAATACATTTTATTTTCACTGGGGCTCACAGTGAGCATGCTCACATTCGGCGGCTGACATTCAGTTTGGTGTGAACGCAGCCTTAATTTGCGTCATTTTCGTCCAGTACAAAATAGGCTGCGTTCACACCAAACCGACTTCAGCCGCCGAAAGTGAGCGAGCGTTACGCAGCTTATGGTATTTCCATACATATTCACTTTTTCGTTCACACCTAACCGACAATACGTTATTACGCTATGCATAGACGCTGACATTCGGCGGCCGATTTGTCAGTATTGTGTGAACGTAAAATACCGTTTATTTTCACGTTTACACTGAGCCTGCTCACATTCGGCAGCTGACAGTCAGTTTGGTGTGAACGCAGCCTTATGGTCATTTTTCACACCCGCACTCGCCACGTATTCGCCATACACGATAACCATACACAATAAAAGTTGGGTTTTTACATTCTAATAAAATTCCATAGATAAACACAGTGAAACTTGTGGAAAGTGTTTTGTAACACCATAATCATCAAAAATACGTAAACTCTGCTAACTAAAAGTTTCATTTGTAGTATTTTATAGCGAGTTTGAAGAAAAAATTTGAATACCTACCTATATTTAAAATCAATTGACGAATGTGGCACAATTTTCTTACAGACTCATATAACTATATCAATGCTCTCAACAGATTTTCAAGATTTTTTGGACTTTAGAATGATTGTGGACCTGATGGAACCATGTTTTATATAGTGTTGTATATATAGTAGTTGGATACGACTTGAAATGCAATTGTACATCGCTTACTCTTTCCTTAATATCGCGAAAGTAAAAGTTTTAGCTATAATTGACTTTTCGGCTAATACCGATGAAAAAGAAAAATACCTACTCGTAAATTGCTAAAAATAAACTAGAATTTTTGCACCTTCAAAATTTATCCAGACGGATCGACATCGAAGTCTCAGTAAAAACGTACAGTTTTTAGTTTTTTACCCTTTGGGTACGAACCCTAAAAATAGAGAAATGTGCAAAAACACGATCGAGCCCGATTTTGTTAGGAACTAAAATTGATTAATTAGACATACGAGGGGTGATCCAAAAGTAATGATAGATAGAGAGTAATGATAAAAAGATACAGACAATATTATATATATAGGTACATACCTTTAAAAGTTTGTGAGTCCGGCACTTGTGGAAACGGTGCTATTAAGTACAGAAGTAGATATATCAAGGAGAGTCCGAACGGTCGTAATGCTATACCTGTAAAAAAAGAATAAATTCCTATTTATTAAACCTCATAAAAAAATACCTTCTTAAGATCGAAATGATTTTTACCCGATTAAAGTATAAAATGTAAAAAATAATAAAAAAAAATACCCACATTCTTAACAATAACTACATTTAGATACTAGATAACTTCCCTTTATGTTGCCATGGTTCAGGGACTTTCGGATCTTATTATAATGCTGTGTAGAACAGGAAAATTATTAAAACTAAAATTTACATTTTTATTGCATAGCCAACATGATTATACATTAACATGACATTATTTAAAGTTATGCTACTATTTGTTTTCCAGCATTTATAAGAAGTTTGTTTATAACCAACTTTAATGTTTATCAATGCATTCTACAATATCATATTATCTAATCTTATCGAAATATTTACTGACACCATACTCTTCAGTTTTCACTAAGCGACGTGGTTATATTTGTATCACACGTGTTAATTCTTTCAATAGTTTACTAACAGGCCTACTGTAAACAATCGTCTGGTCCGTCCTTCACATACATACAAGTATTGAAAACTTCAGCACATATATTCGTAACAATAATGGTAAAGACACTTAAATGAGTTACTAGCATTTGGCCGCGGCTTCGCCCGCGTGAAATTGGTTTTTAAACGATATCTTTATACTAATTTAAAACTTGTATTCCCTATTTTACCCTAGTTATGAGTTATGACGCAGATGCATGAAAAGATCATAACTTTCACGGCTATGAAGTGTAATAGGAAGGTTGACAATAGCCGCAACTTGGACTAAGTACCAACTTTTGGGTCAATGTCTTGAAATGGATACATTTTCTAGACCATAATTTTTCAGATACGTAACAAATTTTGATTTCGCATGTCCATAGCAATTAAAGCATAAACTCTACTATTGGACAGCATACATGACTCACTCTCGCAGTACACACCCAAAATATAATGGGACTTATATTTCAACAAACAACGTGCAAAGCTTCTGTTTTCGTGTATCGTTTGATATACAAAAAATCAAAGTAGCGTCACCGTCCACAAATGCCACGCTAACATTTCGGTGCGGTGCCGCGAAATTCTGCCATTTTATTTTATGCTTGGCCCAATTTCGCCGTATTACGAAACTGTCCAAATTTTATTGCTTTCTTGAGTGCTGGCTATATAACTTGATTTGCTTTTTAACCGACTACAAGAAAGGAGGAAGTTTTCAATTCGACTTTTTTATGTATGTATGTTACGCGGTTACTCTGCCATGTGTGGAACGATTTTCAAAAATCTTTTTTTTTGTATTGTAAAGGATTTATTTTTGTGGTGGTGTATGGTAGACCTGATGATGGGCCCCATGAGAAATCTAATGAACTCCTCGAAATTTATAGGGTAGGGTAGGTAGTATGTCCCCCCGATGGTTGCACGCCTTGTCGTGGCGGTGGGGCTTAGTAACCGTGGACTGGTCACCCACGGTGAAGCTAAGAGGCAACCGGGGCCGGCCTGTTTGCCGCCGGCTGGCCCGAGGAGGGCGCTCCCAGCGGGCTGAACATGCCCGCAGAGGACGCGCGTGGAGGTGGGACCGCAGAAGAAGAGGAGTGCCGGTATTACGGTGCGCCGTTCTCCCTATCTTCTGCGGCCGTGGAGGGATCGCAGGGGGAGAGGCGTGATGGTATTACGGTACGCCACTCTCCCTACCCCCTGCGAGCTGGCGGGGCCGTTCCGTCGAAACGGCGTTGGTGGGGCCGCAGAGGAAGAGGCATGTCGGTATTGCGGTGCGCCGCTTGCCCTATCCTCTGCGACCGAGGTGTGGTCGGTGGCAGAACCACAGACCTGATCTGCCACCGGGTACCAGTTTATCTGGTACCCATGACCTCCTAGTAGCAGACTCAGGGGGAGTCTGCTACAGTACTGGTAGAGGCCGAGGAGGGAGGCGCACCTAATACCATCTGGTGCGCCTATCGTGGAGGGCCTTCGGGCTTTCGGGATGGAGCCGCTTGTAGGCGGCTGCCGCCGGCGGGGTCGCGGATGTGTGTATCGTTCCCGTGACCCCGTCAGAGGGCGGCGAGGAGGAAGATGGGGGGGGTTTTCAGTGGGTATACCATGAGTCTCACAATCACCACTTGGGTGCCCCCTGCGCCTGGGTGGTATGCGTAAAGCATTTTCCCCCCAGAAAAAAAAAAGGGTAGGTAGTATGTATCACCTTATAGTGCCTTTTGGACTTTTTTTAAAAAAAAGCTCAAACATAATATTATTATGCCACCAAAAAGTGACATTTTGTGAATTTTTGTGCCAAAGTATACCCTGAATCCAAAAACACTGACAGAATTCCTCGGTATTTAAAGATACACGTTAGGAATAGATAGGGTTGCCATCCGTCCGGGTTTCCCCGGATTTGTCCTAGTTTAAAGGGCGTCCGGGGAGCGTCCGGGCCGGATTTTATTTGCTATCCGGGTTTTTGTAGGCAGAATTAGGAAGGCCTAAGTTTTTTTTTTATTTGCAGCAATAATAAATTTTCCTTTCTTTTTGACATTGCCGTAGTCGGGTAAAATTGTTCTATGTCCGGGTTTCGTACTCCAAAATCCGGGGTTTTCACGCGTCTTGTCCGTGGAGTCATATGTAAGATATGGCAACCCTAGGAATAGATATAATAGACTGGGAATGCACTTATATAACTGCACGTTACCCGTGCAGTTAGTAGTTACCCGTGTACCCGGGTAAACTGCACGTATGTAGGTATTTAATAATAATAATTATTAATTAGTGATACCTTTGTTTATTGCTTATTAGTTATTGCAGATTTATGTTAGAAGATAAGTCTATTGATAAGTATAAGCACAAGCCAACCTAATCTCTACCTAGTGTTTAGCATACATTTCATTTCTACTTCTTTCGTAAATAGGTCGAATTCGTTCACCTATTCTAACAGAAATAGAAAAACTAACATTTTTATTCATGTTTAACGAATCATTCAATTGCCCTCGAATCGCATTCCGAAACATACAACAATATAGTATTTATAGCTCTAAAAAACTTTTTTTACTAAATATCCTAGCAAAACTTCTGTAACTTCATAGTAAGTATGAAGATTCAAGGTTTAAAAATATTTTTTATTATTTTTAAATTGCTTTGATAACTTTCAAAGAGTGCAAAATGAATTAGGTAAACGTAAAAACGTAAAGTACACTTCGGGTTAAAATCATAGTCCTATCTAAATTACAATTTACAAGACTCACTGATAATAAACTACCAAATAATATACGAGTAGATGCACGCACTAATTAGTGCATGCAGATTATATTATGTGGTAGCTAAATGTAAAAGGTCTGTTGTTTTCATTCATAACATAGACGCACACTAACACACTAAGATACTTTGAAAAATCCCATCCGTACACCTGGGTGAAATAGGGGTTGTTAGATTGTATGGAATATTTTTGCACCGATTTAATTGAAAATTGAGATTTATGATCTAAAATATAAATTTCAATAAATACGTATGATAAAGAGGGTGGGTGAGGGTGTCAAATAAGGGTTGAAAGTTTGTATTTTTTTATCTGCCCGGTTCTCCGTGAAATTTAGTATATGAGCTAATTAGTACAATCATATTATTATAGTTTTCTGAAATTCATCCACTAAAGGGTGAAATGGGGGTCCAAAAAGTATCAGCGTGCCAAAATTCAAAAATATAAAGTGAAATTTGAATTTTGGCACGCTGATACTTTTATGACATATTATGTTACTTATTTTCAGAAATTTATCCCCGACGGGGGTGTAATTAATGCACGGAGGCCTACGCGGACGAAGTCGCGCGCAAGCTAGTTCAGGAATATTTGGACAATGTAACAAAGTATAATATTAAAATACGTTGGTACTTGGTACTCTCATTTTTGCCTTATTTAAATTTTATTCTCGATAATACTTCGTTTTGATTTACCAATGTAAAATAAACTGATATTAGACATATAGGATGTTTAATGTTACGTGCTAGGTATTTTACCGGCCTTAAGTTAGTACTTAACAAGTAAGGTCATAGAGAATAATAGAGGCTTGATAATATGGAAGTAACGTAAGACAAATAGCAATCAGCAGTCGTCTTAAAAATTTAAGAAATATGTATCAATAGGTGACTGGTTCAATCAAAAGGTGTACAGCTAAGAACTTGTAATAAATAATTAATATATATTATTTTGTATTTAGGTAGGTAATATATTATCCAAAAATGCTACACCAAAGTCCAAAGGCTGAATAATAAATTAGTATGTAACAAGTTAGTCCCTACTTTCATATTGTAGTACATAAAACTGGTGTAGTTAGTTAGATTTAAAAATACACAATATTAAAACATTAAATATTCAAATGTAGAGTTGACGTAGAAATCAAAATAAAGGTTGGGGTCAAGGGCTTCAATAAAAAGGCCAGTGGCTAAAATAGAGGAATCTATAATATCCATCTAAAATAATTAATTAATATTATTAACATAGTAAAATAGTAAGCGGCTACTAAATTCAAAACCCCCTTCAAAACTCAGTGTCTGTCAGAAACTTTACCTATATTTTTATTTTATAAGTTTGAGTACAGAATTAATAATAGTACACGTAGTTTAATTAAGTAATTAATATTTTTACGAAAAATGGGAAAAGTAGTGCAAGTTGCATAAGTAGAGCTACCACAACAATGTCGGGACTCGGGAGGCTCTACTATGGATTTCAAATTGAAATTAGAATCGAGGTAGGAAATTAAAAAATATATGGCAAAATCGACATTGTGATGAGATCATATTTATGTAAGTCAGTTGCCCGATGAACTACAGCGTGACCTTGTGAATCAGACATCCGATAAGGCGCTCGCCGACCGAATGTTGCTAAACCTAGTGGCGAACCGTGGCGTGGTGTGTCAATACTCAATACTCATAACATAGGCATAACAGGTACCACGCTAATTAGCGCCGGCCGCCGTATGATTCATAGATAAACTACCTAGATCGATATAGGTCAAGTGTTAAATAAGGTGAAACCTTGTCATGGTAATTACTAATTAATTAATTATGTCATCGTAATCACTTTATTATCCAGAGAAAACAAATTGCCGTGCCGGCGCCGTTCTTTGTTATTAAAATCTCATTTTCGTGGACAAATCCTGCTTCCTACTAATATTATAAATGTGAATGTTTTTGAGGATGGATGTATGGATGGATGTTTATTAATCTTTCATGCAAAAACTACTAAACAGATTTTGAAGAAATTTGGTACGGTAACAGTTTAGGCTCTGCATTAAAACAAAGGCTACTTTTTATACAACAGCTAGTTCACCAGAGCTGCGGGTAACAGCCAGTTATCTTATAAAAGTTAATTTAACTATGCTGTTAACTACGCTGTTCACCTTCCTTCACGCGAGTGTGTGGCAGCGAGAAGACAAGACGCTTATAGGCTTGGTCGGCCAGAAAAGTAATGTGTTATGACTTATGTGAGTGATTTTGTGTTCCTCAAAGTTTTTATATTTTGCAATATATTAATCTCATTACGTTTCAGTGATATTACTTTAAATTATAATGTATTAATTTAATCTCATAGTAGTCAGTAGTGACTAGTCTATGGACGAAAACAAATAGGTGCATTGACTTTCACAATTATAATAGACTAGCTGTTTCCCGCGGCTCCAGTCTCCACCCGCGTAAATAAACTATTAGGTATCCGCGGGAATACTGTACTTTTCCGGGATAAAAAGTAGCCTATGTTTTAATCCAGAGCCTAAAAGCTACTACCATACCAAATTTTAACAAAATCCGCTTAGTAGTTTTTGCGTAAAAAAGTAACAAACATGCATCCATCCATCCATCCTCACAAACTTTCACATATTCTCTTCTAAATCTATACTATCTATACTAATATTATAAAGCTGAAGAGTTTGTTTGTTTGTTTGTTTGTTTGTTTGAACGCGCTAATCTCAGGAACTACTGGTTCGAATTGAAAAATTCTTTTTGTGTTAGATAGTCCATTTATCGAGGAAGGCTTTAGGCTATATAGCATCATGATAAGTTCAATACGAGCGGAGCACCAATCAAGAATGTTTCAAAATCGGGGTTTTTTTTCCCCCTTTTGAGAGCTTTCGCTGCGTACGCTGCGGAAACGGTTAAAGTTTCGCTTAAATGATGTATGACAGAATTGTTCCCCTTTAAAAGTTCTAAAAAAAAGTCCGCGACGGTATATGTCTATCTTTTAAGGTTGGCTCACAATAACCTTTTTATGCTAACCAAATTTGTTCTAAAATTAAGCATTATTTGTGAGGGTGTTTTCATAAAGATGATATTAATCCTTATCCAAGTAAATACGTTATTCATTACAAGCATTTAATCTAGAAGAAATTTGCAGTTTACATCATTTGATTTCAATGAGTATTTTAGAAGATATCGCAGTAATAAAATAGTCCAGCGCGCAATTATGTACGGCGCACGGCGCGGGCGGGCAGTCGTAAGGTGGAAGCGTTTCTCCTTCTAAGTAAATGAAGTCGCGGGTAAATTTTAGCGATATCCCAAAGTAAATGTTTCACGCGGACGAAGTCGCGGGCAAAAGCTAGTATTATATAAAAGGCAAACCTGACGGACTCATCTATCAACGCACAGCCGAAACTACTGAACGGATTTTGCAGACATTTGGCATACAGATAGTTGTAATGACGAAGGCATACGCTAAGAAAGGATTTATGAAAATTCGCCCCCTAAGAGGGTGAAAAAGGGGTTAAAATTTTAAATTTTGTATGGAAACCGAACTTACGCGGACGAAGTCGCGGACAAAAACTAGTTTATAATAGTAGTAGGATCCCCTAAAATTTATCTAGCGATCTAAGTAGCATAGAATTTGTCTAAAATAATGTTAAGCATATAAAAATATAATTAGTCGCTGATATGCTAGTGGCGTGTCAGCCATGGAGTTAACGTAAACCTTCAACAGTAAATTACTATGAAAAAAAATTTTGTTTGACAAAACAAAGAATGAAGATGTTATCTATCACAATTCCCTAATTAGCGTACCTATTCCCAGATATTAAAGTAATTGTTTACAGTGTTTGAACACTTCCCCATTATTTTCTTTGAAAAATATAACATTAAATAAGTTGGACTTGAAAGATAATATTATAATATTTTTTATATTTGTAATTTCATAACCGTTTATTTTACATATTTTAACAATCGCGATCGTTAGTTTCAGATTTGCACTTTCTTGAGTAAATGCACTTGAAAGTTCATATCAATAATTATTGTAATCATTATAATACCATGATAGTTAAATTCTTAGTTGTGATTAACGAGTCATTTTTCTCCTTGCTCTAGCTACCTATCACCTAAACAAAAAACGAACAAAAAAAAATTGTGTTAAGTATTTTACATAAAGACAATAAAAAATATCGGAATACATACCAAAATTTAAGGTAATTTAACTATTATCCAACCTCTAATGAAACTAATTTCATTTAGTATAGGAATGCAAAAAATAATTACTTACAATATATTTTACATATTGTTAACTTTTTATTTCTTCATATTTTTGTACGAGGTTTTCCAAGTAAGCGCATTTTACAAGTTAGGTCTCTATAACTGCTAAACCAATTAAGCATATTTAATTATTATTAATATATTAAATTCATATTTTTTTTCAGATTTTTCAAGCCAGTCGTGTAAAATGCGCTGTAAAGTTGAATATCTCGCAAACGGATACCTGAATAAAAATCTATCAAATGATACACTATGGAGCAGATGCGAGAAAAAAAAAACATCCCAACTTTACGTGGACGGACATTGCGAAACTATAAGGGTTCCCACACTTCCGAGACGTGAACTACGGAACCTTAATAAAATATATCAACGTGTACTAATTTCGTGTAAAATCTTGTCGTTCTGTTGGTGTGACATACATGAATTTGCATGTATATAATGAGCTAGCCAACAACCGCAAAACATCGCATGAGCTACAAATTTTCATTAAGCAAAAAGCTTCAGTGTAATTAATTTATAATCCCTGGAACAATTATGGTAACACGACTATTCACTGTTAGATTAAATAAACGTTAATTATGTAGATATTATGTCAGGTCAAAGTTTATCAACCATTTTGCAGGCAAAAAGCACCGAGGTCAGTCAAATATGTGCAATATTGCCTATTTATTACAATCGCCTGATAGATTATAATCACAAAAATTGTACTAATTGGTACCTTGGCCTTGTAGGTAGACCTCTCTAATCTCTATCTAAATACAAGACTCTAGAGTATAGATTTAACAGATTCCAACAAATCAAGTAGCGCTGGAGCTTATCATGTAACAAGTATTTTCGTGGCTACGAATTGCATTGGGCTTTGAGATTTGTTGCGGTCACCAAGGTTACCTATTTTGTTAGTGAGGTAACTAAGACCAATCACCAATAGCAAGTCAATGACCGATATCAACGACATAAATGTTTATCACTTATGTATGTTATGTCTAACCAAATGTCTAACAGTTATATCATAGTTCCACTATAAACTGGTCAGGTCGAGGCGTGGTTTAATTGAAATAAACTGATGTGTGTGACTGTGTAGACCACATGTAGAGTACACCACCACTACAATAATATGCTAATTTATTGCGGGACAGGTTTTTTTGGTTGAAGTAGGTAATTGTACAGTATTCACAAAATGTTTCGCAGACTTCCAGGAACAAAATAGTCAAGAGAAAAAGGAATACGGATATCACGCAGTGTCATTTAATATAAAGGGGTCAAAGAAATTTATTATTGGCACGCGGATAGCATAGCATTGGCTATAATATCATAATATTATAATATGTAAATGCAATACTGGATAATGTTATTTTGTATGTCGAAGAATTACATCGACCTGAATAATGGCAATGTCAACATGCCTTTATTCATACCAATATATGTATGACATAAACATTATTCAATAATTAAACAAGGTAAATTAATATAATTATGTTGGCACGTTCATAGTACAATGCAATTTCTATATACAGTATGTTAAATATTTGATCCTGTTAATATAGGTAAAGACTATGACAATCACCAATAATGTAAGCTACATATCTTTTGGTAAAAGAATTTTCAAAATCGACCCCGATTCAGAAACCCAACAACCCTAGAAACTCACAAACTTTACCTCTTTATAATATTAGTATAGTTATAAACCTGAAAATAATTATTGTACTAGGTTTAGCTCGCGATTTCTTTAACCTTTAGCATAGATTAATGAATGAAATGAATATTTAGATAGATCGAAAATCTATTATTAATTTATTACCCCAATGGAAAAATCTTTTGCCACAACTAAGTAAAACTAGCAAATAGCAATAGATATTATAAGCATTAATATTATAATTTATAACAGTACCTGACAAACTGATGTTCAAGGAAAGAATATTCCATTTTACTGAATATTTAAAGCATTTAGACCTCTATAAAATATAATAATCAATCATCCCTTTCGGCCCACTTTCCCCTAAAATTCAGCAAAAATGTTCTAAAGATGGCGTGACCTATTTCTATTAGCTCGCTTCGCGTGCATTTTTGTTGGTGAATGGCAGATTTTGAGTGGCTTGCGTGTTTGCTACACGCGTCATCGACGTAAACAATAAAAGCGAATACAGGATTAGTATTGTTATAAGCCCATCTCATATAATCCATTACTATGGATAAAAATCCAAAAATCCATAAAAAATATTGTTCTTTAATTTAATTTGGTTATTATTAACTTGGTATTATGATTTTCAACCGACTTTCAAAAAAAAAGAGAGGCGTTAAATATTCGGCTGCAACTATATTTAATAAAAATATAAGGTTTGGTAAAATCAATTAAGGATATTTTGGGCATATGATTTACTGCTTATTATAAAGACGTTAAGGCAAAATATATTATCATGCTCAAAGCAAAAAAATCATCTCATGTATGAGAGAATCTCCGCTCAACGCAAACTCGCCCATATAATGGAAGATTTTTTTCGAGCTGTACATCAATTATTTTTGTCTACACGTCTCTACATATAAAGCAGTAGATCATATGCAAAAAATATCCGTAGTTGATTATACCGAACCTTATATACTAGCTGTCCCGACAAACGTTGTTCTGTCTTAAATATGAACTAGTATGAATAAAAAACTACACCTACAATGCAAACTGGTCCATCACCTACACCTACTCCTACACATTTGCAATATTTCTCACCGTTTAAATTACTGAAATAATGTCGGCAGTAGAGCTTTTCTGTCTTAAATATGAACTAGTATGAATAAAAAACTACACCTACAATGCAAACTGGTCCATCACCTACCCCTACTCCTACAACCTACACATTTGCAATATTTCTCACCGTTTAAATTACTGAAATAATGTCGGCAGTAGAGCTTATACCATAAAATTCGGTCATCAGGTCACAGTACCAGAAGCGAGGACGCGCCCAGAAAAAGGCGCTCCCTAGGGTTGTATTACCACTCGCCCGCAATGCGACGTTGAAAACGATATCTCCTTCAACGATTTGATTATTTTGTTCATGTTCATGAATGTTTTTTTATTCATAAATCAACGCGCGTCTAGGAATAAGCACACCAATGACCCTGCGTGCCCAAAATTATATAATTTTTTATCAACTACAATAGGCAGGCATTGACAAGCAGGATTTATAGTTCTGAACAGACACGCATTAAATCTAGGTATATAATATATAAAAATGTTATGTTGGTTTGTGTACGCTTCAAAAACTCAAAAAGTTCTGCACCGATCGAGCTGAAATTTTAGCATGATATATAATCCGCATCAAGGATTGTTTTTATCTATTTTTTGCATCAGTCACATATCCGCGACTGCGAAAAAACTATATTTACGCGGGCGGAGCCGCGGACAACAGCTAGTGAACTATAAATGAAAAAACCGCTCAAGTGCGAGCCAGACAGATGCACGTAGAGTTCCGTACCATAATAATAATATTTTATATGTTTATATTTCGTTATTTTTGTACTAAATTTGCCAAGCAAGCGTATTTTACAAGTCTCTATTACTCCTGAACTAACAAAGTTATAAAAGCCGTTATAGTTTTCCTTTACGTGTATGTAAGGTACCCCAAATTTTTTTTTTCATGACTTTATTAATTTAGCTAGTGAGGCACAGCCATGCCATAGCACAAATGAGCCGACTTGACTTGTGGAAAATCATCAACTCGGCGAAACACTTGACTCACTGGCGATTGCCAGTGAGTAAGTGTTCGTGGCTTTTTAAGACAGGACACAAACTTGTATATAACTTCTCTGGTGTAGCGGACATCCATAGTCAGCAGTAATCACTATACCATCAGGCGATTTGTCTGCTTGTTTCATATTAAAATAACCTTACATATTCACTTATTATGTGATCAGATAATATTAGGTATACAACATGAAATAAACTATATTTAATTTAACGCATAATATTTTGATCTGAATACGAAAACTCCGAAAGGAAGTGTGATGATTTTGGCAATCTATGCATGTTTGTTTCACCATAGAGCCTAAACTACTGATCCGATTTTAATAAACACTATTTTTTAAAACTTCAACTGTCATAACTTTGGAATGAATCAACCGATTTTCACGCGATTGGCGGCAATCGATGCAATATTTCATGTCGACTCGACATCGACAACAAAAAAAAATCGATGAAAAATTTCGGAGTAAATCGGTCAAAGTTCAAACCGTTCAAAAGTTATAAGAGGTTTACATAGGTACTTACACACGCACAGGCACACGCACACGCGCACGCACACACACACACATACATACAGACATAGTGAAACCCTCGGCCTCGCGGGGATAGTCAGGGAAGCTTTCTGTGACCTCAGAACGTCGAGATCTGATGAGGATTTGATTTTTGCAAACAGGGTAAAAGCAGTAACTTGCCGGTTTTTGAAAATCTTAGATTTTCTTAGCGGGAAGTTAAAAAAGCGGTAACATTGACTAATTGTTTGGGTAGTGGGGTTATAATTTTATTATTATATTTTTATTAAGTATCTTTTTTTATTTAACCGACTTCCAAAAGTAGGAGGCGGTTACGTATTGGGCTGTATGTATATATAATAATATATCCGTATGTAATATATTTTTTAGTATGTTAAACGATAATTCTGCCGTCTATAGACCGATTTTCAAAATATAATATTTTTTTGATGTAAAGGGAATAATCCCAAGTTGGTCCCGTTTTCAAAGAGTGGTGGTGGTTTAAAGGGCTGCACAAAGCATAATGTGCCACCATGTCAATTAGAGTAATCATCATCATCACCACCACCATCACACCATACATCATCACATTATGATGATATAAAAGGTACTTCTCATAGTATTTTAAACCAACGCGGAGATCTTTGTAGATTACTCTGAGACTAATTTGAAAAATTCTTTTGTTGTTATAAAGGGTATAATTCGAAATTGGTTTTTAGTAGAGTCCGACCGAAACTGGTTTTCCGGCCGAAACCGAAACTGAAACCGAATATTCGGTCGTGGCTTCAGTTTCGGCCGAAACCGAAACCGAAACTCACGTGGTCAAGTAGAAAATTCCTTAAAATACTGAAATTTGGTGCATTAATCCATTATTCTGCATTAATTAGGACATGAAATGGAAAAACGGTATATTAATTTTGTTGTAATCATTTATTTAATGTAATACAGTCAATCAGGGTAACTTTGATACATCATCTAGAAGTGTAAAGCTATTTCTGTTTAAAGAAATAGGTATTCTGACCGTCGCTTCTCAATACATTTTGGATAATCTATACATATAAAATCCTTTGTCCTGAATGACTGACGGATCAACGCACAGCCTAAACCGCTGATCGTAGAGACCTGAAACTTGCAGGGCTTGCTCTTTGTAATGCGTAGGGATCCGATAAGAAGGGATTTTTCGAAATTCGATTCCTAAGGGGGTGAAAAGGGGTAAAACAGTTTGTATGGGGCAACGTGATTCCTTGGTCCAATCTACTTCATATTTTGCACAAACATTTTGTAACAGAATTGATGGAATTCCTGTATCATAGTTTATTGAAATTCGTCCGCTAACGGGAATAAAAAGGGAAAGAAAGTTGCTTGGGAGCGATTTGCTTTTAAGTTGATATAAATACTCCTTAGTGCTTTTGATATAAAGCTTCCCACACACAAGCGATCGATCGATTTAGTCTTTACAATTTAAACATTTACTGGGTTCGTAGTTGCAAGTAAATCAGTTTAGATAAAAATTAAATATAGTCTGAGATCCTAGGACCACCATACTATACTTTTTATATGAAACTCGTATATATACGCGTAAATTTTGTTCCAACTTTTGACCCCCACCGCAAAAACTAGCTGGTAGGTCTTACACTAATCATTTTGTGTAATAGTTTGTCGTTAGCAATTTACTTTCAAATACGAATTATTTTCCAATTTGATCGAAGCAATCGATAGACCGTGACTGGGGAGCTTTATTTTTATTTTGACATAATATATTGTCATCATGTTGAAAAATAAATCTGACAAGAATGTGAAAGTTAAATTTGATGAAAATTTCTTTGAAAAACTAGGCACCTAAATATTTGCGATTGCTGCATTAATTATTATATTCATAATACTTATTATATTACATACTATTTCAGTCATAGATGTATAATATATCTCTGATTTCAGTAGAATATTTTGAGTGTAGGGATAATTAAATTTCTTTCTCTTTTGTTGTTATATGTAATATTTAATTTATTTGTGCTTGATTTATCAGTGTTTAATACATAGGTTTTTAGTTTTTAACCCAAAACAATGACTTTTAAGATTTTCTTAAAAGATTTTCGATCTGTGCGTTTGTGCGCGCTAATCTCAGAAACTACGGAACGGATTTTTATAAAATTTGTTACCGTAGTAGTTTAGCCCTTGGATAAACACATAGGACTCGCTTTTTATCGCGGAAAATTTTAGGGTACCTAACTACCTACGGGTTCCACGCGGATAGGAATAAGGATAGCTCTGCTTATAATTTTGTGTAGGTATTTCAATTCAATCGGTTCATACCTACAAAAAGTTTTATCAATCTAAAAAATAACGTAGTATAAAATGCTATAAAATAACCAGATATTTGAATTGGTTAAAACTTTACCTAGGTTAATCCTAATTATTAATGTGTATGATTATTATATGAGGAATAAGTGAGAAGCTAGATGGCTTCGTGGTCGTACTGCTAACTCATCTCTCTCTCAAACTCTGCCGTGGTCCCAACTAGGATGGGCGATCACAATCCAAATTATTTTTATTAAGTTCAAAGTCCACAACGTCTTCCCATTCAAAAGATTTTCGAAATCGTTAAAATACTAATTATCGGCTACAAAGAAATCTTTACTTAATATTATACCTAAACGCGAAAGTTTGTATGTACATAATAATATGTTTAGTTTTTCATGCAATAAAGTAAAGTAAAGTAAAGAAAACACGTAAAGAATGTTGATGAAATTTGGTATGGTAGTAGGTTAAGCAGAATTAACACAGAATACTTTTTGCAGCTTATTAAATTTTATTTATGGTACAGTTCTCGGTATATTTCTTGAGTGTACCTACGAAGTCGCAGGAAACATTCAAATAAAATACAACTGATACGGCTGTGAAGTGCCTACACCATTATGTATTCAATTTTGGTATAATTAGTATTTTCCCGAACAAGCATTCCCTCTGACGCAAGCGAAGCTGCGGGCAAAAGCTAGTGTATTATATGTTAGAAAGAATATTAGTACCTAATTTTAATACTAAAAGCGACAATCACTGTAGAAACACTAGAAATAAGCACAAGCTAGATATACCCGTGATCAGACTAAGTAAAGTAAGCAAATCATTTAAAGTTCAATGTATACGCCTATACAATAGAATACCAGAAAACGTTCAAAATCTTTCCATTAATAAATTTAAAAAAGTAGTTAAAGAACGTTTGTGTGCAAAAGCCTATTATAAGGTCAATGATTTTATTGACGATCGCACATCTTGGGAATAGGATGGCCACCTGCAAGGCTGCTTCTAAGTACTATATGTATCTGACTTTTGTCAATATTATATAGACCTAAGTTTTCACATTGTAAACAACTTATTTTTTTTAAAAAAGAACAATTGTCCATCTTTTTGCTAAAAGATGGCCCCGTGCGAGTTTCTTACGCCGGTTCTTCTCGCCGGGTTAGTTCCCGAACCGGTGGTAGGCATCAAGTAGGGACAATTCTTTAAGCGTTACTTTGTAATCCATATGGAAATAAAACTTTTTTGATTTGATTTGATTCATCGACATATTTTTTAAACAAACTTTTACTATGTTAAGAATGAGTCAAAAGAGTTTAGTTAATCTGTGCTCTCAGGTTGATTTTCATGCTACAAAGTTTTATAACGTCTTTAAAAATGACTAATTATATTAAAAACTGGCATTTTTGTCGTGTGTCAAAGTTACCACCCATAAAGGGGTAACTTTGACACAAACTAACTTTTAACTATTTTACAGCTTCAGGGTAACATTAGTTTATGTTTTTATCAAATATTGATGCAGTGGGGTCATAGACAAGTCAAAAAACCATAAAGTTTTTTTTTTTTTTTTTATGAAATATGGGGGCAAACGAGCAAACGGGTCACCTGATGGAAAGCAACTTTCGTCGCCCATGGACACTCGCAGCATCAGAAGAGCTGCAAGTGCGTTGCCGGCCTTTTAAGAGGGAATAGGGTAATAGGGGAGGGTAGGGATGGGAATAGGGTAGGGGATTGGGCCTCCGGTAAACTCACTCGAAACCGGCGAAACACAGCGCAAACGCTGTTTCACGCCGGTTTTCTGTGAGCCCGTGGTATTTCTCCGGTCGAGCCGGCCCATTCGTGCCGAAGCATGGCTCTACCACGATAAAGTTATTAGTACATTTAAAAGGTTGCATTATGTTTTTATATAGGTACCTTGATAGCAGCAAGATTTTTAAAAAAAGTTTTGCACTGATTTTTACCCATTATGTTGCGCGCGGTTAAAAACAAAGTTTTTGATATTATCTTCTTTTGACAGCTGTTTTTTTTTAGATTTCGTTTACGAAGTATGTTACGTACACGAATTGTTATTAAATTTTAAGCGCCAATTGTTTCCCACATAAAACAATAGAAAAGAATTTTGTGAACAAACTGTCAAAGTTACTCTCGTCGATCAAAGATACCCTGAATGAGCGTATTAAAAAAATATTAATTATATTTTAATTATGTTTTCAAATTCAGTTGCGTTGTCAAAGCGTTGCCGCAAGAAACGCGGTTAACCGAGCGTGCACGAAAACTTCCGAAATCAGTTTCGGTTTCGGCAAAAGTTTCGGCCACTTTTGGCCGAAACCGAAGCTGCCGCCGAAACTTGATTTTTGGCCGAAACTCGGCCGAAACCGAAACCGAACTTTCGGTCGGACACTAGTTTTTAGTCACTAAAATAGAAACTTGATTATGGGATCCATGAGGAATCGAAGGAACTTCTCAAAATTTATATGGACACATATGGTGATTTTGACTCTTGAAGAGCAATTTTAAACGTGAGTTCTATAAAATATTGTAGGATACTGTTTGGAATGGTACCGATTTGAAAATTAAGAAGATTGAGTAGAGACAGTTAAAATTTTAGCAGAATTTAAAAGGGGACTTATTTAGAAAATAATTTTTATTTCATACCTTTTTGTGTATTTTTACTTAGGAAGTCGGTTTAATTTCTTGTCTAAAAATAATAATCCTTTATAAAATATCCTTACATGGCATTTAAAAAATTAGATACCTTTCTAGAGATATACAATGATCAACTACATTAAAATATTATTTTCAAATTACTTTTTTTAAGTCTACTTAAAACATTCTTATTTCGAAACACAAAGCAAAAAAGAAACACCTAATAGGTACCACAATGTGTTCACACAATAGAAAAAGGAGACTTTACAATGCTATGTATTAAAATAAAACATCTGTTTTCAGTATGCCTAGAATTTACAACATACTTTGTACTACTGCAGCTGTAGTGCTGGTTATAGCCATTCCAGATTAAAAAGAATGTACTAAGCAACTTTCTCTGTTTCTTTTGATTTTCAACTCTAGGCAAGGTAATTGAATATCATGTGTAAATTTTTCAAACTCATGTTTGTTGTTATTATTTTATAAACAAAGTAATTCAATAGAGTCAAAACTGTGCAATGTGACCCTACATACCTTTATATATGAATCAAGTTATAAAAAATTAAAAATGTACACACTATCTAGTAACACTTAAAAAATATAGCACTTCATTTCAATAAATAATCTGTAATAAATGTTAATAAAGTAATACTTACTACCGTCTTTCAAACAATTAATTCTAGAACCACATGTTCCTAAATTTTTAATTATTTTAAGCCAAAAATATAATAAGAATATTTTTTAAATCATAATTATGCTATCTTAACAATGTAAATTGTAAATTATTATTACATCTAACCTTACTTGAACCTTTTCAAAAAATAAATAATTTTCAAGGTTTTTTCATAATATAATATAATATTCAGATTGTATTGAAAAAACTACTGATAGATGTTCAAATATAATTACTTACTTAGGAGGAGTGCCGATGGAAGAACCAGCCTCACCAAAAGTAGTGAAATGTAGTATTTATGCATCTTTTCTGAAAATAAAAACCAATATCTCAGCGTTTTGCTTATTATCATATTCTATTTGAAAACCCTTCTTTTAATTTTCATCACAAACCTTATGAATCTCAAAACTATGAGAGCACCATGGAACACTTAACGTAACACTCATAACACAGTGAACTTACTAAGGTTTGTTATAATATTCTACATAATGATAGTAATTTTTCACTTTTATTCTATTCACATCATATTAAATATAGTATTAATTTATACAACAACACGACGAACGCTCAAACTGGCTCAAACGTACTCAGCTCCGGTAAATCCATTGAGGTATATACATGGAGGGGCCCTTACAGTTCTATACATACTAGCGCTTATACAAATATGATGGAAATATGAGACAGACGGTGAAATATCATTTGGTCTCTTTCTATCTAATGCAATAATTTTCATGTTAGAAGAAACAGCAATATTTTTGTTTTTGCTCATTTTAGAAACATTAGACTTCAAAACTTTGACAATTAACGAAATGTGGAACGATCCGCCATTATTTGCTCAATATCTGTCAATTAACTGTGGTAGGTCTCCTGTCAAAAGGTTGTTTATGTTTTGTTTAATTATGAATTTCTAAGAGATTTGGACATAATCCTTAAAATTTTACTTGAATGTTGTAAAAGTGATAATTAACATGCCTAAACGTTATATTGCAAGGTGCAATGCAATAAAGAGTATAAATCAACCTCAATTGTATTTACGCAGGTTAGTAGCCGGTTTTATGCAATACTATAAACATTTCATGAAATAATTGCGTTGCAATTTGATTTTTTCATTTATTATATTCATATCCACATATATTTTATTAGAACAGTCCTTTAAATTGCATTTTAAGTGATTAGATTTATTTACGTAATTGAATAGTGTTGTACCTACCGTTTGTAATTATAGCTGTTATCGATAAAGATATAAATAATTATTATTATCATTACATTGGCGTTATGTCTCAAAAAGCAATCCGAATGTATTTGATGAGGTTTTAAAAATATAAGTTTAAAAGCTTTTAATAATATTGTTGTGACCAAAATTATTTGACAAATGATAAAACTAATAATACTTGTTTTTTATAGGTTTCCGAAAAGTGATACAGTAAGCAAATTATGGTTGAAAGCTGGAGAAGAAAATATTAATCCCCGGACCCAGTCAAGAGAATAGCATAGCCAGTTTTTGAACAAACTTAATTTTATTTAGAAATGGATAGACTTATTCATTTTAATATAAGTGGATATATTCCTTTGTCTTTTATTTCTATTCAACCTTAGATAATTCAAAAAGTTTTTAGTTCCATCTGTCGATGCCACAAGGACTAATTATTTGCCAAGCTGTAAAAATGTAACAACTATTAATTGTAACCATATTTTCACGAAATAAAGCATCTTGTCATTGTGTATAAGATTAGGTTACGATGTGACTGACTTACGCTGTACATCAAAAGTCCCTAAATAAAGAATAAAAAAGCACCATTTCATTTCATATACCAATTTATACAGTTGGCTCAGCTCGTATGAAAATAAATATTTAACCATATTATAACCTCTAAGGACCTAGGAGTTAAAGTATCCTTAAATAATAAAAGATAAACGTGTTGACTTCAATAAAGAAATGGCACTTCTTTCCCATGGTAAATAAAATTAAGTCTTACTTGATTAATAAAGGTATTACAATTAAAAAAAAAAATGGTCCAGTTAGAACAAATAGAATAAAACTATCCTCAGCAATCAGCATAGAATACTCAGGATGTCGGTTAAAAGATATTATCGATTAATAAAAGTAGTTAAATGTACAATGTCATTAGTAAAATAAGTTTTTTTACTTACGTATGCATAAATTAAGAATAAAAAAAGCATAATTTCATGTCATAAACCAATTTATACAGTTGGCTCAGCTCGTATACGAATAAATATTTAAGGATCTTTTAACTCCTAGGTCCTTAGAGGTTATAATATTATAACCTATAAGGACCTAGGAGTTAAAAGATCCTTAACTAATAATTATACTTAAGCGTGTTGACTTCAATAAAGAAATGGCACTTCTCTCCCATGGTAAATAAAGGTAAGTCTTACATGATTAAAGATATTAGAAAAACTTTTTTGAAAGTGGTCCAGTTAGAACAAATAGAATGTATACCTAAATATATCGTCAGCATCGAATACTTTTTTGGATGTCCGTTAAAAGGTATTATCGATTAATAAAAGTAGTTAAATGTACAATGTCATTAGTAAAATAAGTTTTTTATTTACGTATACATGTAAGTTATTGTAAAACTTATGAAAATTTAAAATATCGATACTGTCGATACCCATAATTGCAACTCTAGTTCGGCAGCCATTTTTTGCTCATAATCAGCTGATAAATTGGACACGTTTTTGTCATAGGTAGGGCCTGTCCTTTGAATTCTTTAGTCATTGGGTAAATCTAATTTTTACAATGACAAATGACAATGACTTTTCCGTATGATTTTGAAGTTTTCTTTTTTTTTTCTCATCATTTTTAGTGTCATCTGCTATTGGCAGTGAGCAGCATAGGTGAGCAAATTCCCTAGCGGAAAGTCGGAGAACTAACGTATGACTGATAAAAGTCATATAAAAGTACGGTTAGACCCGCTATCCCCAACCCGCGGCCCGCGGGCCGCATGCGGCCCGCCGTGCCTTTATCTGCGGCCCGCGTGAAATCTGTAACTTAAAAATCTGTCAAGTACGAGTGGAATTGCGCACGAATGATTCCGTACCATTTTAGGAAAAAAATAGACAAAAATTGTGTAGGTATTTTATGAAAACCCTTTCATATTAATTTTTATTTTGAATTATATATTGGAGTAGAAATCAATTTAGTATCTTGTGAATATTTAAAGTATTGCCATTATTAACATCGACCAAAGAAAGGACAAAAAATCGCGTTTTGTTGTCATATAGATAAAGGGCTTCTCCGTATATTATTTGTTTTATTTTGTATTTAAGATATGATATTATATTGTTATAGCGGCATCAGAATTAAGTGACATATGAAAATATCAGCTTTCTAGCTAAAGTGGTTCTTGAAATACAGCCTGGTGGCGCGGGCAGATAGACAGCGAAGTCTTAGTAATACGGCCCCATTTTTGCCCTTTGGGTCATCTTTGGGTACGTTAAACTTCATAGATATCATGAGAGAACGTCCGTCGTGCCCGATTACAAACAGACGATCGAACTTGGTTCGGAGCGCACCTAGGTCGTGGTTCGGCCCGAGCCCCGAATCAATTTCGATAGTCTCTTTGCTATCTATATTGTATTCTAACTATGTATATAAAAATCGCTGAATAAAGCTAAGCGCAAAGAGATTTTTTTTAATGAGAAAATTGAAGAATAGTAATTTCCACCGCACCGCCACCGCATATAATTATTTTTCATTTCATACAGATGACCCAGGAAGAAATATCGTTAAACGATTTATTTATGTTTGGTGGAAAAATGACGAGGTATATATTACTTCAATGTATACGTTCATGACATAGAAAGCCGCACTGTTTTTGATCGGCACAACAAAATATTCAATTTCCCACTCATCTTGAAACAATCTGGGGGCACGGCAGTGGCCCGCCAAGTCGAGCGCGAAGCAAACACTGCCGTACCATCCTTTACTGGAACCATTTCGCCGCATTTTCAGGCCCCTATTTGAGAACCTCTGGATAAGACCAGAACGCAGAAATTTTCGTCATCCAGTAAGCTATAATCACGTACTTAAAATCCAAAATTTCAAGTCTGTAGGTCATTTAGTTCCAAAGTTAAGCGAAAGCAAAGTTTCGCATTTACGATACTCACTCACTCACTCACTCACTCATGATCATCAAAATAGAACTAGTACTTCCCATAAACTTAGAGAGCTGAAATTTGGTACAGAGCTAGGGTTTAATGGCCACATAAAGGGAAAACTATAAAAACTAGGATAATCGATCTGGGGGCACGGCAATGCCCCCGCCAAGTCGAGCGCGAAGCAAACGCTGCCGTACCATTATTTACTGGAACCATTTCGCCGCATTTTCAGGCCCCTATTTGAGAACCTCTGGATAAGACCAGAACGTCGATCTGGGGGCACGGCAGTGCCCCCACCAAGTCGAGCGCGAAGCAAACACTGCCGTACCGTTCCTTACTGGAACCATTTCGCCGCATTTTCAGGCCCCTATTTGAGAACCTCTGGATAAGACCAGAACGCAGAAATTTTCGTCATCCAGTAAGCTATAATCACATACTTAAAATCCAAAATTTTAAGTCTGTAGGTCATTTAGTTCCGAAGTTAAGCGAAAGCAAAGTTTCGCATTTATGACACTCACTCACTCAGTCACTTACTCATGATCATCAGAATAGAACTAGTACTTCCCATAAACTCAGAGAGCTGAAATTTGGTACAGAGTTACGGTTTAATGGCCACATGAAGGAAAAACTATAAAAACTAGGATAATCGAAGACCTGGAGTACCTGGTGACCCTGATTAGAAAACACAAGAGCCTAACCAAACTATTAGTATACTTACATTAGTTTAAACTTACAAGTTTACAAGAAGAAATAGTCGAACAATTAACTATATTCTACTCGAACATTACACAAATTACTTAAATAAACAAATTACACTAAAATCTAGTAAAATGAATCAATATGCCCACGTTTCTACAAAAAGAAGTGAAATCCCACCAAAAACATTCTGTAAAAAACTAGCCAAGTCTCGATGGAGCTGCTTGTTTATCTCTAAAAAGTAATGAAATCTAGACAAAGTCGTGCCAAGTCTAAGGTTCCTTACTGCGATTTTTTTATTATTATAGTTAATGTTGTGTGACTTGGCCGTTGAAGGGTACACGAGGGTACAAAAGGGGCTCCATGACACCATTGCTCCAATACATGTGTTGTACAATCAACAACATCCTAAAATGAGACACTAGCGTCCAATTACCAATACCAGTATGGGCTATTATCTCGCTTAACAAACATAGGTAGTTACAACAGATATACATTACGTGTAAACAAAATTGACTTGTACCCACTAACGTATAAAGAATGTTCAACGGCCGAATCACACAACATTAACTAAAATAATAAAGAAATCGCAGTAAGGAACCTTAGACTTGGCACGACTTTGTCTAGATTTCATTACTTTTTAGAGATAAACTAGCTTTTGCCCGCGACTTCGTCCGCGTGGAACAATGCTTTGGGATATCGCTGAAATTTACCCGCGACTTTATTTATGACTAACGAAAGCGGAATCCTATTTTTTTAAACGGAACCCCAAAAATAAAAGTAGCCTATGTTAGACCCTATAAAGTATAACATCAGCTATCTGCTAGTGAAAATCCCGTGAAAATCGGTCCAGCCGTTTCAGAGATTAGTCGGAACAAACAGACAGACAGACCGACTGACAGACAGACAGACGGACAGACAAAAAAAAATGTATTTTATTGTAAGTACCGAATATACTTTCAGATTCATTATGTAAAAAGCTGTTAATTTGAAGTTACAAACAGACACTTAAATTGTATTTAACTGTATAGATGTATAGATATTATAATGTATTATATTTTAAGATATTATCAATTTGATGTTTATAAAATAACTAAACTATTTAACTAAACTAAACTAAACTAAACATTAACCCGCACGCGCACCCCGCCTTGGTGACGCCCACTTCGCAACGGGCCATGCAGCAGAAATCGTAATATTTTAATTTCGCCATAACTTCAAAAACAAACGTCCAATTTTAATCATTCAAAGACCAAATATTATCTACATAAACTGTACTTAGTGATGAAATAATTTATTTTGATAAGGATTAATAACATGAGTAAAATAAACGCGTTTAAATGTAGTCCAAAAAAAATTCAAGATTTCTAAATAAAAAAAATGGTTGTTGTGCCTCACTCGACATAGATAGGTATAGTGTGTCGCGGACTTTTTTGTAGATATTTATAAGATCTACAATTAATTAGAACATTTTATGGTTCTATCTTTTATAGTTTAGGCAGCGTACGCAAAATAAGTAACTTTTCTGGTTGATTTTTTACAGCTTGTGTCCGAAAAACCCAAATATCTTACGGAACCCTATTTTTTTCCAAAATAAAATTTAGCCTATGTTACTCGTGGATAATGTAGCTTTCGAATGGTGAAAGAATTTTTGAAATCGGTCCAGTACTTTTTGAGCCTATTCATTACAAACAAACAAACAAACAAACAAACAAACAAACAAACAAACATACAAACAAAGTTTTCCTCTTTATAATATTAGTTTAGATATATAATAAGTATATAGAAGTCTTTGGGTGCGACAGAACATCGTGTGTCGAGAATATTAATAAATTGGTCGGAAGTCGGGGCTCCCTCACTCGTAATTTTTTTGTAAAATGGCAACATTTTTCAGTTTTATTTTTATTAGGACTTTTGGCGGGAAGTCGAAAAGAGCGGGTGTTTAAATTTTTCACTGTTTTGTAAAATATAATTTTCTAGTTTATATTACTGTAAAATTGTTGTAAATAGTAGTTTTTAATTGAATTAAATTTATTATAATAAAAATGAGTGAAGATAGTGACGGGGGTCCGCCCCCTAGAGATACTTCCAAGAAAAGAAAATTGGAGGAAAGTACGGTGGATTTCAGAATGTTCACAAAAACGAATTACAAAAGACAATTCCCAGAAAATTATAGTGGAGATTGTGTAGTATATGTGGAATCGATGAATAATGAAAAATTGGGAAACAAAAATCCCATTACTTTAACAAAATTATTCACAGAAAATGTAAAGGGTATAGTAGGAGTACATCGAGTGAATGCATATAAAGTTGGTGTAACTTTTAAGAAGCCTGCGCCAGCTAATTGTTTTTTGAAAATGGACCATTTCCTTATTAGAAATAAGCTAAAAGCTTTTGTACCGGCCCACCAGTCGGAGATTACAGGAGTTATTAAATATGTACCAAAAGATCTCTCAAATGAAGTTATATACAAAAATATTACATGTGACACAGAAGTTATTTCAATTAAAAGATTTTTTAAGAAAGTTGAAGGAAAACTTACACCGTTGGGTACAATAGCAGTTACTTTTGCTGGTACAATTTTGCCTCAACATGCCTATATACAAATGTTTAGGTATCCTGTACATTTATACATACCACCATTACTACAATGCTTCAAATGCCTTAAATTCAACCATTCTGCAAAAGTTTGTCGTGGAGAGCAAATGTGCTCCTCATGCGCTGGACGCCATTCCTACAAAGAATGTGACGTAGAAGAAATTGTATGCATTAATTGTAGCGGTAATCACTTGGCCATCTCGAGGGACTGTCCAGTGAAGCAGAAGAAAATGCAAGAAAAGAGGAAAAAATATGAGAATTTTAACCGTAATTATGCCACTGTGGTGAGTAGTGTCCCATTGCTCACTGACCCCAAATCTTTTCCAACTATTTCACGACCAGTTAATGTACCACCTGTTAGTAATACCAAAACAACTTTTAATGTAGAACAAATCATAAACAATGATATAATATTAAATGCTTTAGTAAAGTCTCTTGTAACCCTCGGAAATGACAATAGCAATAGTCCAGTAACAAATAAAAGAATTAAAGATATATTATTATCTAATTTAATTAATTAATGGATACATATCTAAATATAATACAGTTTAATATACAAAGCTTGCAGAATAAGAGAGCCTTATTAAAAACATTTCTTTGTGAACATAATATAGACATATGTTTGTTGAATGAGACATGGCTTAGGAGCTCAAGTTTAATTCCAGATTTTACACCATACAATTTTATACGTAAGGATTCAGTTAATTCACATAACGGTGTAGGTATATTAATTAAACAAAACTTGAAATATAACATTATAAATACAAGTTTTTATGAAACAATTCAAAATCTTTGTATATCCATAGAAACTTCGATGGGAACAATATACATTCTTTGTGTATATTGTCCTCCTAATAACAGGTTTGATACAAATAAATTAAAAAAGGTATTACTTGAAACACCTAAACCATGCCTCATCATGGGCGATTTTAATGCACATCACTTATTATTTGGTTGTCACTCGAATAATAATAGAGGTAACAGTTTGTTCAAAATTATAGATGAATTTGACATGTGTATATTAAACGATGGGAGTGCCACCACTATTCAGGTTCCAAATAGAAATCCCTCTGCAATTGATATAGCTCTTGTTAGCCCCACATTGGCTCCACTCTGCGAATGGCGTGTCCATGATGATCCAATGGGCAGTTACCACTATCCAACTCAGGTAACCCTTAATGTGAAGCCGTCAATATATGAAGTACGTCCTGTGGAAGAAAAATATATTTATAGTAAAACAGATTGGACTAAATATAGTAAGTTATCAGAAACCTATTTTTCACAATTAAATATAGATTGTAATAATTTAAAACCAATCAAATTATATGATAATTTTATCAGTATTTTAAATAATCTAAGATCAGTAACAGTCCCCAAACAAAATCCGAAAACAGTTTCAAAACCAATGAGAAAACCAGCCCCTTGGTGGAACCAAATATGCGATGATGCAGTGCGAAAGTCCAAGGAAGCTTTAGTTAATTATCGAACTACACCCAGCATTAATAACTTTATTCATTATAAAAAGATAGACGCTCAAAAGAAAAGAATATTAAAAGAGGAAAGGGTCAACTCATGGCATGATTTGTGTAGTAGTTTTAATAGAATGACACCTGTTTCTAGAATATGGGGATATATTAAAAGATTTAAAAGAATAGGTACTTCTCATAATAGATTTTTAAATGATGAATGGGTACCACGTTTTTTGGATAATATATCAGATTCATCTCAGATCAATGAAAGCAATTTAAATAATATATTGAGCCATGCCATTGAAAATGATAGTAACTCCTTTATAAATAGACCATTTACACTGAGCGAATTGTACATATCTCTAAAAAGTAGGAAAGATACAACACCAGGTTTGGATAATATACCATACATTTTAATTAAGAAACTACACCCTAATGTTTTAGAAATACTTTTAAATATTTATAATAGGTTATGGAATAGTTTAGTTATACCAGAGTCATGGAAAACTCAATGTGTCATTCCCATCTTAAAACCAAATAAATCTGCTAATGACCCATCCTCATATAGACCTATTTCTCTATCATCATGTTTGGGTAAACTTTTCGAGAATATGCTAAAACTGCGGTTAGATTATTTTGCTGAATCACAACAAAAGTTACCAGATATTCAATTCGGATTCAGAAGAGGGAAAAGTTGTTCTGGAAGCTTTGTATCGTTTATACATGATTTAAAAAAGGCAAAACTTAGTCACTGTAATGTTATAAGTGTATTTTTAGATGTAAAAGGTGCCTTTGATAATGTAAACATTGAACCATTAATTAAGGTTTTACAAGAAATGGGATTTCCGATGAAAACTTTGAAATGGATTTTTAAATTTTTAAATAATAGAACAGTTTATGTTAAATATAATAATAAATTATATGGGCCCAAACAGGCCAATAAAGGCACAATGCAAGGTGCCACACTCTCGCCGTCATTGTACAACTTTTATACATCTCAAATCCATAATTTTGTAAATATACCTGGAGTAAAGATTTTGCAATTTGCCGATGACTTGCTTTTGTATAGTGTAAATCAAAACTTAAATATGGCAGTCAATCATATAAACAGTGCATTACATCAATTACAACATTATTATAATAATATTTTAAAATTAGAAATCAGTACAGAGAAAAGTTCAGTGTTAATATTTAGTAAAGATCAATCCATAGAGCCTGTTAACATAACTTATAATAACAACATAATTCCTATTGTGAATCATCACAAATTTTTAGGGGTTATAATAGACCATAAACTTAAATTTGATAAACACATAAATTACATTTGTCAGAATGCCATGAAGAGCATAAATATAATGAGAAGTTTAGCAGGAACATTTTGGGGCTCTGACCCAAAAACTCTAAACATGTTATACAAAAGCATAGTCAGAAGTCATTTTGATTATAGTTCGTTAGCTTACATGAATGCAAACACAACATTACTAAGAAAATTAGATGTTATACAAAATATGGGTTTGAGAATTATAAGTGGAGCCATGCGCACCACACCTATTGTGTCCATGGAAGTTGAAAATTGCATACCTCCACTGTCCTTGCGCCGCCTACAACTGGCTGAGAGATTTTGTCTTAAGGAATTGTCTTGTGATGATAATTTTATTGTTGATAAAATTTTACATTCTACAGAAATTGCACAGTCAGCTGCAACATCCAACATCACACCTAATAATCTCATTTCTGCTTCCTTACCTGAAATATCAATATTAATGTTATCAACAAAAAATCTTACCAAAAATATGTATACTAGTAAAAAGTGGCCAATTTACCAATACCCATATGAAACTATTCTTAACTATATTGATGTTAAGTGTCATTTAAATTCTGTTACAAATAAGTTCGACTTTTTACAATTTTTACAACATAAAAGGGATTTTTACACATTATATACTGATGGTTCCAAAAGCGAGCATGTTAAAGCTGCCTACTATGACCCACAAATGAAAGTAAGTAAATGTTTTAAAATCCCGCATAATTGCAGTATTTATACAGCAGAGGCTTGGGCAGTATTAGCTGCTTTAACTTATATACATACCCATGTAAATAATGTAAATATATTAATTATAAGTGATTCTAAAAGTGTTCTATGTTCTATATGTAATAATACTTTTTCCTATAAACAAAATTATATTGTGTTTAGAATAAGATATATGTTATCAAAGCTGATAGAAAAGAAAATAGAATTTGTATGGGTTCCCTCCCACAGTGGCATACTGGGAAATGAAGTAGTAGACCAGGTCACCCGTAGAGACCATGATGTGGATCTTCTAGACAGTTTTAAAGTGCCTTTTACCGACTTCTATCAACAATTTAAATCTTCAAAAAAAATGTTATGGACAGAATATTGGAAGACTGTCGCAGCTGAAAAGGGAAGATGGTACGCGGATATTCAAAGGGACTTACCTACAACACCATGGTACTATAGATTTGAGTACGTTAACAGGAAGTTCATAGTTTGCATCAACCGCTTGCGATCAGGCCATTGCCTAGTCGCGGCGCATCTCCACAGAATGAATATTTTGGACGATAGTAGATGTAGACATTGTTTTGGAGATGACGAGAACATTAATCATCTGATGTTTGAGTGTCCAACGTTTGCCATACAAAGGTTGTTGTTAGACAATGCGATTAGTGGCATAGCAGAAGAAAACTCACTAAGTGTCCCCCGCCACATTGAAGGATTATTAAAAAATTCTGTTTATTTTGTTCCCATTTTTAAATATATTGTCAATACTGTTGGAAAGGTTTAGTTAAACCAAAGATAAACATATTGTGTAATTTATAGGTTATATTTAATGTCATTTTGTAAAATGTTATACTTCTCCTACTTGTTATTAATGTCATACTTCCTCCTACTTGTTATTAATGTCTTTTAAATATGTATGTCAAAATTCAAAATGTATCCGACTGAAGGACTTTGTATCCATGGTCAAGAATAAATTAAAAAAAAAAAAAAAAAATTATTTTTATTACGAATTAATGGCGTAGCCAGGTGAGGTTTTTGTTTATTTCTCATATTTTATGTGTTCTATAGTTTTCAATTGTTTTCTAAAATGAGAATCTTTGTATAAAAAATCCAACTTTCCTCAAAGTCAAAAATTTTTCTTCCGTTGAATTTACGCGTATTACTAATTTAGAAGTGATGAACACGTATTGCAATTATTCTCATTTTGTTTAATAGGAACATTGTCATCACTTTCACTTTTACGCATTTCGCTACAACATAGGATTTAGTGATTAGTGTGCATAATCCGCATAGGGGCGCAGTAGCTATGGATGAGTGAGTTTTCAGTTTTGCTAATTATTTAGGTAGTTCCTTTTCATTGTTTCGACACGCATAAATTATGACAGGATTAACAACAATGCAATTACCGTACTTTACATGCAAATACCACAGCAATTCACGTCATATTCTATATGATTCTGTGTTATGAAATGTTTTTGGTCAACAGCATGTCAACTCTAACAAAGATGACTCGGACAGTGAAAAAATTAGAAATCCCTAGACCGCTCAAATCGACCACAAGTTCTGCTCACAATAGGAACTCTGTACTGGATGTGAAAATTAACTCTGGTAAGATAATTTCTTTATAGTTGTTATGTTAAATTATGTTGATTTAAAAAAATATATCTAGAAAACAAAAGTACAATACATTATTTGTTTTAGTGGATGACCTAATTGTGTTAACTGAGGCTGTTGCCTATCAAATGATGCAAGGCAATTATGATCGAGCACTTCAAAGCAATGTCTCCACTATGTATTCTAACCTTAAATTATATGGAGCGCAACTAGAATCTCTATATAAAGAATTTCTTGACAGGTATTTAAGTTATTTCATGATACCTATTTTATTCTTATTAACCTTTATATTTTTTATACCGAATAACAGATATTTTATACAATGTAACATTAATTTTTGGAATACAAAAGTTATTGTCTAATAAGCTGCTTTAAATTACATAGAAATTTTAAAATGTAAAATTATGTATTATTTTAGATATTTTGTTGTCTTCCGTAATGGATCACAGGATGAGAGGCTTGATAAGAAAACTCGACTTCATCTACTGGAATTGATAGAGTTACGTGCAAAGCATTGGCAGGGGTCTGATTACATGAGCCAATATTATAGGCACCGTGGCACACATGCAGAGGTAAAATTTCCTATTGTGTATTCAAAAGCTAAAGTGAGTTTGGACAGATTGAAATTTTTCTATTTCACACCATATGTTATGAACAGAATATTTATTTAACTGTAAAAAAAATATATAATATTTTATTTTATTGAGACTGACAGTTGATAACCAATTAAAAAAAAAACAATGGCCTAATCAGAATCTAAAAAACAAGATTACAAATAATATTTACCTTATTTTAACAATTTTTACTGGATAGCCACTTTTGGTACCGACTATGGATGGGTCGGGTTCTGGTGGCTCGGTATCCCCTACGCTGGCTACGCCTGCCGAGCCTCCAACAATGCTCGGGCCCGGGGAAGTAATCAAACCATCAGGCAAATTCCCGAAACCAACTAAGATTCCTGGCAAAAATTATTCCAAAGACGAAGTTGTAATAAGAAATGCCGACTCTGGGAAAGGTATGTTTCCTTTTTTGGATAATCTTAGTTGAAAATAAAATGCAAATAGCATTTAAATTACATAATGTAAATTTTTTCTGTCATTCAGAATCATAATTATGTATCTTGAAGAAAAATACAACAAAAAGAGCAATAAATCTTTATAAAGATTTCATTTTCTTTTCACAAAAGTAATTAATTCTGTTAATTATTTGAAACACATTTTCAATACAAGAAATATTCCAACATAAAGAGGTTTAAATTTTATTGCATGATGTAATCATTTAAAAACATGGGAATTTAGTAAATTTTAGTTTATTAATTTCAGTTGCTTTTGTTTAATTTTATTTGAGATGTTAAGTATTTTTTTTTTAATTATTTAAATCATATCTAAATATTTTTTTATTTTACTATGTTTGAACATTTTATTTGATGTTTATTATGTTAAGCCATTGAATATGTACAACAAAATATTATTATGTAATAGGTTGGGGAAAAAGTCTTTTCGCATTATAGTATGTATGAACTTGTCATAAAATATCTTGGGCTATACCAATTGTATCTGGCTGATTTTGGTATCATTAAAAAGTTTTAATTTTACAGAAGACAATTCCAAATTCAAATTAGGTAAATTTGAGATTTTCATTTGTTTTTCTTATTGTTAAAATGAGTGATTCTTATGAAGAATTTCGATACATTTTAAAATTTTATTACAAAAAAGGTAAAAATGCAACACAAGCCGCGAAAAAAATTTGTGATGTTTATGGACCTAATGCAGTATCTGTGAGAGTAGCGCAAATTCGGTTTAAGCGTTTTCAATCCGGAAATTTTGATATCAAAGATGCACGTCGCTCTGGTCGCCCTGTTACGGACAAAACTGTTGTCATTTTTGAAAAAGTGGAGCAAGATCGGCATATTAGTAGTTACGATGTAGCTGAAGAACTGGGGATTGACCACAAAACGGTTTTGGCGCATTTGAAAAAAGCTGGGTACACAAAAAAGCTCGATATTTGGGTGCCTCATGAGCTCACTGAAAGAAACCTAATGAACCGTGTACTCATTTGTGATTCTTTATTACGACGTAATGAAACCGAACCATTTTTGAAGAAGCTGATAACTGGTGATGAAATGTGGATCGCGTACGACAAGAACGTGCGAAAAAGATCGTGGTCAAAGGCCGGTCAGGCTTCACAGACTGTGGCGAAACCCGGGTTAACTCGCAACAAGGTGATGCTGTGTGTGTGGTGGGATTGGAAGGGCATTATTCATTATGAGCTGTTACCACAAGGCAGGACCATCAATTCTGAACTGTACTGCGAACAACTGATGAGATTAAAGCAAGAAGTTGAGAGAAAGCGGCCGGAATTAATCAACAGAAGGGGTGTGGTTTTTCACCATGATAACGCTAGACCTTTGGCTGGGAGGTGTTAATGCATCCGCCGTATAGTCCTGACCTTGCACCTTCAGATTTCCACCTGTTTCGGTCGCTGCAGAATTCCTTAGGCAGTGTCAGGTTGACATCACAAGAGGACTGCCAAAACCACTTGTCGCAGTTTTTTCATCAGAAGCCCCAAAAATTTTATAGCAATGGGATCATGTACCTACCAACAAGATGGCAAAAAGTTATCGAACAAAATGGCACCTATATACTTTAGACACTTGTAAATAAACTTTATAAAAAAACCTTTTGAATTTTTATATAAAATGCGAAGAAACTTTTTCCCTAACCTAATGTATTAGATTTAAACTTTAAAACTTATGATATAATATTACAGTGATGGGTATCAAGGGCAGACGGGTGCATATGATTGAGGAGCTTAGTGATACGATAATATCGTTTCAGAGAGGTACGAATGCACGGTGGCCAGGATGGCTTACGCATGGTGCCGGTTTAATAAAAAATATTATGCAGTTTTATATCTGGATACGCTTTTCAAATTATGTTTTTAGCAAAAACCAAATCGTTTTTATTGTTTCTTCTCTTTCTGTTATCATTTGCACAAAAATGTGTGTCCCAATGTACTGGCATAATATGACTTCCTTCTGACATTTTAATCACTAATTTCCACTTTGGCTTTGTAAAATGTATAATAATGCCTATGATATGACCTTTTAACTTCATCTAAATCATACCTACTAATGAAAAATAACAAAACCTAAAGGTTTGGACTGACACTCACAATTCATAGAACACTATTTGCTTCAAGCAGTGAACTAACATTGGCAACTTATGTTATAGTCACTCAGAATCTATATAATTAGAAATGTATATAAACGCCGATTTTGATTGTAGTAAGTCCCGGTGCAAAGGAGCGTCTCGTCCAAATTACTGGACCAAACGAGGAGAATGTTAAGTGAGTATGGTTTGTTTAATACGACGATTGTTGAGTGAAATTGTAGACGATTGTAACGTGATGTGTATGTGCAGTCACGCGAAGCACCTGATCGGCGACACGATCCGGCGCAACGCATCGCCGGTGCGTCTGGAGGGCGCTCTGGAGGGCGGCGTGCTGGCCGCGTCCCGCGCCTCGCTCGACTCCAACGGCTCCGACGAAGCTCGCCCGAGAGAGGTACGTTAAAATGTGCCTCGCTAAACGGACATTTTTTTTTCTTAGCTATTTATTTTTGTCCTTAAATACTAATTACGTAATTTATTTGTTTAATTTTCAGAAATCTCCACATGTTTCTAGAGCTCTGATGCATAGCTTCTCCACTAATGATGCAGCTTTAAGTGAATACAAATACACTGTTATGTTTGGTCAACATTCCATCAAGATTACTGGAACCAATTTAGATCTTGTTAAGGTAATAAAAATTATATCGAGCTCTAGTAGCTTACAAAACTACTTTAAACACAGAAAGTGAAATTTAGTCTGATTTACAGTTATAATATTTATTTATAATGATATATAATATTTTATGATAAACAGCAAAGACAAGCAATGAAAGACTTTAAAAGTAAAACTGTAATTTTAAAGTAAGCTTAAAAGTAATTTTAATTTTATCAGTTTATGTATACCCCATGTTTTTATCTTCCAGACCGCAAAACTGGTGTTGGACGAATACTTCGAGAGCGCCGGTGCGCTGGAGGCGCTGGGCGCGGGGTCCGGCGACTTCTTCACGCTGTCGCAGCGGCCCGGCGCCGCCTTGCTGCTGCGCGACGACGTTGCGCTCAACGGCGTTGATGACGACGTGTTCGCGCCGCCCGACGCCGCGCCCGCCACGCCCGCAACGCCAGCGACACCCGCGACTCCAGGTACGTGCCATGAATGCGGTAGATACAGGTGGAAAGATAGAAAATGTGACAAAAACAATATAGGTACTACAAAATTTTGAACAATAAGATGATCAGTAACCGTGTGACATCTTCTGTGAAAGTACTTTGGCTCAAAGAAATAAACATGATTTTTTTTGCAGTATTTGGCTCAAAATATTATTGTTATACAAAAACCTTTTATAAATGCACATTTTATTTTGGATACATTTTATGGTAATATATATTATTTTACAAAACGTCTGTGAAATGTTTTTATCATAGGTAACTTAGGCATGTCTAGTTTCCAGCTCGGAGAGAAAGAGAAATTTTAAATTCAGTGCATGGATTCAAAAATTTAACTCTGAAGTGGTGTGAAAATAGTGGCTGACTGACGCATCATATTTCTTGTAACCTAATAGAAACTCGAGCATTATCATGTCATAAAATATTAGCATATAATAATATTGTATCTTATCTACCATCGAAGTAGCATAAATAATAATATTTTCTGATATTTATTTATTAATATAAATTATTATAATACAAATTGTTTTTTGATCTTACTTATATGTACTATACTCTATTTAAAGTTTCGAGCTACGGTCGCTGCAGTTTTTCCAAATTTTAAATTGAATTCGGCCATTTATAACTCATTAATTCATTCATTTTAATATAAGAACTACGTGAAACGAGCTACCCGATATTGCCTCGTAATTTATTAGTTTAGAATATATAAAAGAATATATGTAATTAAACATATTGAGTAAATAAGGACAAAAGGTAGTGAGTTCCACGTAGCGTGACGCGGGACCGTGGATCGTGGTGCGTGGTAAGTGCCTACCCTCGTGCGTGCATGCGTGCGTGTGCGTGCGTGTGCGTGCGTGGATGCTTGTGCGTGTGACGCGGTGCGTGTTACAGCGGAGCCGGACGCCGCGCCGCGCCGCCCGCGCTTCTCGCGCGCCGCCTCCACCGACAAGTACCACGGTAAGTGCCAACATACTAACCGCTCTGCGCAAGCGGCCAGATGATTGTCGTACGGCGTACTGGATCCTCGAATCGGAACGTAATGCGCCATAAGTGTAGCACGTCTGAAGACTGATATTTGAGTAATATTATGATCTATGTTAATTATTTTCACATTCACCGACCTTTTCGAAGAGTTCGATTTCGTACCGATTTGATTCATTAGTTAGTAAGTTCAGAACTTTAGACGCATTACATTGTCTGACGCTTTGGTGGGACTTGTGAGTGGTCTAAGGATGGAGTATACAGAAAAGCGATATTATTTAATTAATTATTGTCATTTATAATTCATTCCGCCCAGTCATGAGGTATCATCACGCAGATTGTCCGCTTGCCATGTTCTTTTACGTTTATGTATTTATTTACATATATATAGTCTATTCATGTCATCTAAAGTTATGCAGAAGTCAGTCAGTTGTATTGCACGAGTTTTGCTGTCTGAGTAAGTTGCTAATACATATTTAAATTTATCTATTTATTGCTAATTATATCAATTGATGGATGATATTAAACTGAAACTTTAAGTTAGTTTTTGTGTGCTTGCCTGCATTTAGCTTTTCATAGGCCAAAGCACATTTAGTGCTGTTGCACACGTCCCGGTTGCCGGGTAGCCGGTGCCGGGTATGGCCATGTAGGATAGCTTTCACACGTACCGGCGGGTCCACCACTGTGCGTAACGGTTAGCCGCCGCCGGGTATCGGTTAGCCGGCGGCCGGTACGTGTGCAACGGCATTTAGCGATTCAGAACGCTTTTGCAAATAAAAATTCCAACAGGCAAAAAGGGAACATGATTCCTGATACTGTTTGTATTTTTCTGTATTATATTTTATTAACTAAGTAGAAGAATTTGCATGATCTGCATGAGACCGCTACGCATTAGTACCACATTCGCGACAGCAAAGTCTCTACATTATGTCGCATGTAGATTTCGTGGATGTTGAATTATAAGAAACGAAGTTTGCAGTCAAACATTGTAGAGCTACGACGGGGCGCTACCTAATAGTCTCATAAAATTTGTCTACCGCCATAAGAATTGTAGCTTCGGCCTATTAGTTACAATTTTTATTCCGGGTAACGAACATCGAGGGACCAATGGGTGACGGCGTGTGTGTGCGCAGGTGGCGGTGCGTCGCGGCAGACGTACACGTACGAGACGCTGGTGCAGTTCGCTGACTCGCCACTCAGCAAGCTGCCGCCCGCCGGCTTGGCCGCCTTCCCGCCCGAGCTGGCCCGCAAGGTAACGCCCCCGCGCCGCGCGCCGCTCCGCGCGCCCCACCTCCCGCCCAACTACCTCGCCGCGCTGCTCTGCCGCGGCTTCTACTGACCCTGTCCCGCTCGAACCCCCTCGCGGCCTATACCACCGATGCTTGTTTGTTAAATGTATAGTGTAAAGTTAACACTGTAAACAAAGCTAAAGCGTCGCGAATACCAAAGATAGCTAAGAATTAACGAGTAAGTTTCGGTGTTAGCATCTGCGATATTCTTAACTCCGACGCTATTTTAAGATTTATCGCTTTTTACACTATACATTTTATCCTAACCAGCTTTTCAGTTTTTAGAGCTGGAAAGTTTTGACGGTAACAAATTAACAATTACACGTAATACTAAGATTACGTGTATAATATATTTATTATTTTGCTAATACATACAATAAACTTGCCTACTCAATAATAATGAATATGACAAATCTATCCCAGCTTTAACTTCTGTGATGATTCTTTTTCATCCTGTAATATTATGCCTAATCGATTGTGACGTCATAGTACATTTTATAAGTAAAAAAAAACTAATGTGAAAAGTTCTGTGACGTCACATTGTTTGCTTCATAATAATATTTACATAATTATTGGCTTGTGTGCACACTAATGTATTTATCCTATTGACAAAGAATGTATGTTTTTGTGTTAAGCTTTGCCACGCGCATGCGCACTTTAATGTGTTCAATACTTTGTGTGTTGATCCTATTTAAAATGGGTTTGATTACCAAATTGTTCATTTTAAATAGTGAGGGAGAAGTATTAGACATATTTTTCATTTCGTGCACAATGCACATTGCACATACATGATAATGTAGCTATTGTGTTAATTTGAATGTTACCACAATGTCTCACATTGAAGCTAGTCATTCCGATAGCCGAACATTATAAACAGACTGATTAGGAGTAAATTATTGTAAGTGTTAACGTACTTTTAAAGTACTAAAAATTATAAGACTGATGGACACGAGGCGTCCATATTTGTTACGAAGTGATTAGTCACCGGCTTATTTATAGTGTTATTATAAATTCAAGTATCGGTTGGCAAATAAATTCTAGTTTTTTTTATGAATAAGTTTTGCTGATCTGTTACTAACATAATTGGTAATAATTTGCTTGATGCGATGTAACTTTTGTATGCAATCTGTTTTGGGTGTGTATGACTTACGGTTTATGTGACTAAATGCTACAACGTTTGTGTTCATGCTGCCAGCAGAATGGATACTCAAGAGAAGTTCGAAACAGGTAGACCGGCACGATCAAAATGATTGTCGATGATATTTCATATTGTTTGTTATGGAATTGTTAATATTTTGATTTTAGTGGAAATTCCTAGTGCGTAATTTATCATTGTGTTTTTGAATATAAAATTGTTTGAAATTATCTTATGTTTTTGCTTGCACCTCTGCTTCTTGTGGTTAATGAATGTGGTAATGGACAGCTGGGTGAATACGCAATTTAAAAGTTTAATTTGCTTCTTTTAATGCTTTCTTGAGGTATTGGGTATAGAGAATATAGATATGATCCATAAAAAGGGTTCACAATAATTTCTTTGTACGATTTCTGTTGAATGAAAAGTTTTAATTTTTAAACATACTAAGGCATCGTTTCTCAACCGGTGGGTCGCGACTCTTGGGGGGGGGGTCGAGTTTGTTTTAAAAGGCGGTCGCAGTCTGTTGTAAAATTATAAATACAAACTACATATTATAGGTATCGAACTTTTGTATCGAACGTCGAAAAAATTGTTCGAACGTTCGAATCAGTGAAGGCTAATGCAACGTACTTATAGCACATAAAAATAGCGCGCTATGTAGGTACATATTATTATAATTTTATAGTGAAGGGACCGCAAGACTGTTTACTTCTTGGCTTATTTGGGGGTCGCGACATAAAAAAGGTTGAGAAACAATGTACTAAGGGATTTTTCATTTTACCTTGAATGTTTTTTTTTCTCATTGCACTCTGGTCGATTTCTTTTTACCTTTGAATCTTGCAATAATTTGCTAAACTTTTGCTTGGGTTTATATATTATATAGAAAATAACCTGCGAAGAATGTGCATTAACAAAGGTAAGCTTAAGTATATTTATTATTTGTACTATAAAACAAATGTATCATGTTAAAACTAATCTTGTGACTTGTCGTAACTTTGAAATGCTGCTAAGTGCTAAATAACCATTAAATAACTAACGTCTTTAAATATCATCGTAACCTATAGGTACATATAATATATATTTTATAGTCAAATCTCGAAGCACCGGCGCTCCTCGGTCTGACTTAAACCCAAATTTAATTGAAGTTTTTCGGTCAGTGACTCGAGTCCGCCAGTATCTTCTAAGATCGACTAGGCAAAACCCGAAACATAAACACATATATTTTACATTTTTTGGCGGAAAAGGTTAGAAACTTCTAGGTTTAACGAAAAATTCTTTAGTCAAAGACCGAAATTTGCATTTATTTCGGGGTTTACCCGGTTTTGGTTATACCTGGGATAAAGTAGTCATTACAAGAAGAGACTGCATAATGCATAACGACTTTTGACTGTAACATATTTTATACAATATACTTACACTTTATTTAAAAATAGTAATAAAAACATAGACACGTTTTTAAAATATTGTGTAATATCTACAGAGTTGCCTGGAGTTCGACAGCGTTAGCTACTTGAAGAAGGTCCGCGCCGCGGGCGGCACCAACGTCGCCGCCGTCGACGCGCCCGACTCGCCCGAGCCCGAGTAACCCGACCCGAGCCGATCCCACACACGCTGGTTATGGCAACATCTACAGCTAAGCAATGAACTAGCGTCCAGCTCAATAAGAATCAGCCACTATAAATAAGAGCAAAGTACTAGCATCTAGCTTTAAATAAAATAAAGACTTCGTTAGGCAAAGGGAAATTCATGACGATAAATTCGAAAAACCAGTTGGTCTCGGTCAAGCGCAATATCTAAACACTTTAGGTCCTATGAGTGACTAGAGTGCTATGAGCCATCCCTCGTGGCTAGATACATCTGTCCAAGTATCAGGGATCAGAGTTTCTACTTGCTGTCACTATCTGGTAGCGACACGAAAAATATAACTTACTTTATTTAGAGAATAGAATTACAAGGACCAAAATATTGTGTAGTTTCTTACCCGTCATCTCGTCTATTAGTGTGGCACCTTACCAAAAAAGTTTTCGAGAGCGTCATTTAACCTACTGCTTATTAGAGTTCAGTCTCGGAAGTTGATGAGGTTTGATTGCGCAAATTTTTGAAAATGTAATGAAATCGTGAGTTTTGTTACAATGCCGTCTTCATTTTCGCTTTTCGAACTACACAGAAATAGTTCTTATCTCTATTCTCCTAAGATTAGTTTTAGTGATTATCATCTAAGAGGAATTACCTATATATATAAATTGCTTCTTTTTCGTGGCTTTTTGATGTTGCCATAACAGTGTGTTTATAAATTATAATTTCAATACCGTCTATTCACGTGTAGCTTTTTAAATGCTCGCCCTTCACCGCACTTGCGTTACTCATCTTAACACTATAAGTGTTTTTTTATATATTTTACATGGATATAATGGTGACCAGGAAAATAAATTTAGTTTTGAGGTCGCAATAGTGCTGCCGCATCTATAATTTGTTTTGTTTTTATATGTTTATTTGATTATATGCACAAAATATTGTTTTTTCTGTTATAAATTATAATCATAGATTTTTCCCAATTGAAACTGGGTTTATTTATTTTCCTGGTCAAACTTAAATAAAATAAAAAATAACCTAACCAAGAGCATGTCAGGACATGTCTAAGGAGGGTTCCGTAACTATAAACGCGTAATATGCTTTTTTTTTAATTACTCCAAAAGTTACTGTCCGATTTGGTTCAAAATAATTTTCCTAAAGAGTTTTTAGCTTGATCTATCAGCAAGGAAATTTGCAAGTTTCTATCTCCTATAGTTTAAAAATGCTAGGGGGGGGACCAACTTACAAACTACTTTGGAGGCCAATTACTCGAAAATGGTCAACTTTATAAAAAAGTGACGTATGAAACCTTGCCTTTATTTTAAAAGACCTATTCTACGATACCCCATACGATGGGGTAGAGTGAAAAAATATTTTTCATCCCCACTTCACATGTATGGAGAGCCACCCCTAAAATATAATATTATTATTTTTTTATGATCCCGAAACCGTGATCTATATACAATCTATAACTGCACCAAATTTCATCAATTTATATTCATAATTACAGGAGCTAGAGGCGCGGACAGACAGACAGACAGACAGACAGACAGACAGACGGACAGAGCGAAACTATAAGGGTTCCTTAAGTATTACGGAACCCTAAAAAGGTTTTTGCAAAAAGTTCTAAGTACCTAAATGCAGTAGAGATATCATTTTAAACATAGCTAGTTACGATGTTATATTATTGTATCAACTTTTTGCAAGCCTTATAATATCGCACTGCACATGCATCGGCGAGCCGGGTACTGGGGACAGTTTACCTATATTTTATAGTTAGTGACTTACGAACGAGATTCGACCTCGAGGCTTATACTGAATTATAGCGGCCACTCTTACAACCGTCCGTTTTTATTTAATATTTTACTACTAATGTAGCGGACATTGATTACTAAAAGTATTAGTCTACCAAATTATTTATTTATTGTTGGTATATTTTAAAATGTTATAGGAGACGAAGTTGTGTCTCGAAGAACTATTCTCGAAATACCAAGTAAGAATCTATCACAGGCGTCTGTGTTGTAAAATGTTCGAATTATTTTTTTGCGTTTTGCATTGACTTTTTTAAAACTTCGCTGTCAGCAGCAATTATGATCTCTTAACAAAAGCAATATGTAAATGGTAAACTCCTTATTTATATAGAACGAAGAATATATGTAAATGGTAAACTCCTTATTTATATAGAACGAAGAATATACAAGTTTTTCGAGACGTACAATACGGCCGATTTATCTTGGCGAGTCTGAACTTCGCGAAGAAGGTTGCGCAATAACTGTTTTTAAGTGTTTTCGTATTTATTTTATTTGTACTAATTGGTCAACTGTATTAGGGAAATTTTATTAGTACATAGGTATATAAAAATAATACAATAACAGTCTTCTTCACGAGTTGTACATGCGCTAAAGTTCGCAGAGCCTTTGTTCAGACCCGTCAAGATACAGCGGCCGTAGTGTAGTTTGAGTGTTATTATCTTTTTTGATTTTATTTACAGCAGAATACATTTCTGATGTTTAGACTCTAGAGTGATTCCATTTATTTTAAGGTGAATGCATGCATTTCTTTGTGTTTCAGTGTATACTCTATACTCATTCAGATATGTATGACAAGTCTAGTCCTTTGGATGGCAGTCGATCTCATTTCGACGCGTGTCTATGTTCTGAAGCCTATTAGTCGAATCGACAATATTATTATATTATTCAGTATTCATTGTAAAATTTTCATATACAAAATTATTTTTTGTTTTTGTTATTAGAATTTTACGAATACACAATATGCTGTGCACTAAAACCAAATAATTTGTTATGTTTTAAGAGAAAATTTAATTTCTAAAATACGAAAAGTCTTTTTTACGCTAAAATTTAAAGTTCAAATATTTGTTAATAGAAGACTGCAATGATGAGCCAGAATAATATTTGATAGTCTTTTCTGGAGATGGCATATTGGCTATTGCACTGTACATATTTTCTCCACTATTCTTTTTTTAAATTTTGTACATAAACTTGCAAGTGCTATTTCATGTAGTATTTTTGATACTGACGTTATGAAAACAATGAATTGGTAATTTAAGTTTATAGTAAGATAGTAACATCCGTATTATGGTAGGAACTACCTAAATAATCAAGTTCATACTACTATTACCCAAATTAAAAGGCTTACGTATCGTAAAAATACAAATACACTAAATTTTCTAATACAAAGTGTTTTTTTATTTATAATATTACCCAATACCCCATCCACTCCCTTTGCAATTTACACGTAACTTACTACTTAATAAAAGAAATGCGAGTAGAAGAATACAAAATGTCTAATTCAAAATTTTATTGAACTATAAATATTTATAGAAGTAGATACTTAATAATATACAATAATTACATAATTTATTGAAAATATTTTACAAATAATTACACGCGTTACTGAATGCTGAAGAGCATTTTTTAACCTAGCTGTCTATACATAATATTACCTACAATCACGGGGAATAGAGATATGGAGCAACGTCTCTTGTAAGGCAGAAAGCTAAACAGTGTCCGACGAAAGAAATAATAGTTCCAAAATTGGCCATAATGGCGCTAGAGTCGTAAAAGTGTATGATAGGAATAAAGAGATGGAGAACTCAACTCACTGGGTTTAGTTACTTATTTAAAAATGTTTACGACATAAATTTAGTAGAAAAGTAGTTAATTCAGTAAATCATGAATATTCTACTTACTCGCATAGTCGAATTTATTTTTATAAATATAACCGTTATTCGTTTATACTTTGTTGCTTTACACACCGTTGCGTCTGTAGCGCGTATTTAACGCTTTTTATGGACACTTTCATGTATGGAGATGGTACTACTTATCTCTATTCTCCATGCCTACAACCTACTACTTTATAGACTACGAAAGTCTAGCGCAAATTGCCATTCTATTACCTACGAGACCAGCTGGTCCGGCTAAGACAGCCTTAGACAAACAACAACACTAGATATACTGCAAGAGAGCAGCCGAAATGTTATTTTGCAACATTTATTTGAAGCATGTCAGTGAATTTATAGACTGGTATTTTAGCATTACATAAATGCATCTTAATAAATTATTAAGCTTAATCCTTGTACACATCCCTTACTAAAAAACATATTTAAACAGTGTATAAGCTATACAAAGTTTTGTCCTTGTCTGATACGTCGAAAAAGTAGCTTGACAGACAAGGAAAAACATTGTATAGCTTAAACACTGTATACATGTTTTTATTTGTAAGGGGGTAAAATATATATATATATATATATATATATATATATATCTATATATATATATATATATATATATATATATATATATATATATATATATATATATATTCTATGACATCTTTCCAAGACATGATACTCCCAAATTTCTATTCCACGTACGCTTAATTACAGATACTTAAATGGTGGAATTTCAACTACTTATATTATTATACTTAAATTGGCTGGGAAAGACAAGTTACAATAAATCCCTATACAAAAAAAAAGGAACAAATAATGTACAAACATGCATAGGGGTAGGGCAGTGGCCACAGACCTCTATATTATATGTTAAGTTAATTGCATATAAAAATACTGTTATTTAGGGGCCATCCACATATTACGTCACGCAAAATTTCGACTTTTTGAACCCCTACCCCCCATGTCACGCTTTTTAGTATCCCTTTACCTGTATTTAACATGTACTGTCACTTTACTTTGTACCCCCCCCCCCCCCCCCCCCCCTCCCCCATCAGGTGTGACGTAATATGTGGATGGACCCTTAAATGTATAGTTTAAACATGAGAGTCACTTTGAAGTAGTTCGTGGATAGGTTTAGGTACCGTTAAAGCTACATGTGACTTCGATTTACATATTCTTGTACTATGATGTTTACAAACATGCACAGATTGTAAAAAAAAAACAAATTCAAAAGTGTGTCATAAAAATACTGTGTGGATAGAGGATGGTTTAGATCAGCATGATCTACTGTGTGATTTTTAACAAAGCATGTCCTAGCTAATGTTGGTAAATTTTTATTTAAGGATTGTCGCTATCTATGATGTTGGCCGTACAGAAAGCTGTCAGTGGTATCCTCATGAGCGAGGGCGCCTATATTATTAACACACATACGAAATTGGTTCGGAGCACACCACGTATTTGGTTGCCATCTTAGTGGTTTCTCCCTGAAATTAGGAAAAAAAATCCTCTAGGGGGAGGATTGTTTAAGGTTACTTTTAGAGGTTTTTATTTTCTTGACTTTAATTAAATTAAGATATTGTTGATCGATATCTCGACAAGCTTTTTGAAAAGTCAACCTGTAGAAAATTAACTTTTGGAAGTAAGTATATTTTAATGTAGGACAGAATGATATTACAGAACATTTTTTTATTAGGTATTTGTTGATCAGTTTACCTAAGTTTGGGAAGAAGTATTCTTGAGATTTTGAACACTGCACATAAATCTGAGTGCATTGTAATAGAACTCTGTGATGATACAATAGAGCTGAAAATCAAACACACGGGTGACGTGCTGCCAAAATGGTCCGCTCCAAACCAAATCGGTGCGTGTGTAAGCAACATTAACATCTCAACACTTCACAGATTTACAGACAAATACTTGTCCAGTGACGAAACTTAAATACAAACTCAAACCTAAAGCTAACATTTGTTCCTTACGGCCTAAGATATTTACTTATTTAAATCCTAACAATAAACATGGGCCGTTTCTAGTTACGTTCGGCCAGCTTGTCGGTGATGTTGGCGATCCTGGAACGAGCGTGCTGCATGATGTCCTCGGCCAGGTCCTCGACGGTGGTATACCGACACTTGTGGAAGCTGAACAGGTCGCAGATGAAGCCGACGATCTCGGCCTGGAACGTCTCGCACACGTCGCGCAGCCGCTCGCTGGGGCCGAGGTACCCCCACACCAGCACCGGCAGGAGATGCTCCGAGATGGAGTAGAAGTGCGCCATGAACCCGTCAGGGTACTGCAGGTAGCGCCGCTTCGCCTTAATCACCGACCACACCGCGGTTGTTAGCGCCTGGAAATCACGTTACTTTAATACCATTATTTGCATTGACATCTGTAGGTACTACTTATTTTTATTTTTATGAGAAAATCCATGTGCTCCATGTTAAAAACTGTAAAATGGATGTCTCACGCAAATCAGATGTATGCGTTTACAAATTACAATCTTATGATTTTGTGACCTCTCAAAAACGTGTGATAAAAATTAAAAAATCAAACTCAATTTTTTTCATCCGCAAGATCTCGTTGTGGATATAGGTAGGTATAGCATCCACACATCAGGGACAACCGCACATGTCATGCAACGATTATCAATTCATCACGTTTTTAACATTACTCACGTAATAATTTTCGTCGACAATAAGAGGCGTCATCACCCTTAAATAAAAAAACAGAAACCATGAATGTCAAAACTTTAAAACCAATTGGGCGGTAAGAAGATTTAAAACTGGGACGTAGCTGTGTCATGGTCACTGCCGTCTGTTGAATGTAATTATGTGTACCGTATCCAGTGGGTTAATTACAAGCTTAAAGCTACAACACCACCAAACTGTCTCCTCAATTTTTTTAAATGGGTAATTGGCCTACAAATGCAACTCCTATGAACCAGGATAGACAGCGGTAGCGGTAGTAACCAATAAAAAGTAAAAACCCTTTAATTTTAGGGGTGAATTGTTCCCCCGATTTTGTATCATTAATTTTTTCAGTGACGCAGTAAGTATAAAGTATTAGGTACTTACGCTTTCTTTAAATCCGTCGGAGAGCCAGCGGTTTCGCACGACGGCCAGCACTGAGGCGGGCGGCGCGGCCAGGTCCTCGAACGCATCCAGTAGGATGAAGTCCAGCACCACGTCGTAGAACGACACCACCTTGATAAGTAAACAAACTTATTTATTATGAGAAACCAACCCCAATAGTCTAGTGTGGTTGTAATGCATCCTTCTCATCTCATATAAAAACAGATGTTCGAACAGTCTGTTCTGAGACGATGAATCCACAGTAATCCACAGACCCCGTACCGACGATTCGGTACATGTCTACTTCTGTAATTACTTTGAATCGTCGATCCCACAATCCTTTAAGACCAGGGTCTTTGATCAATGCGTTCTACCGGTAATGACATACGGAGCCGAAACGTGGACACTCACCGTAGGCTTGGTTCATAAGATTAAGGTAGCTCAGCGTGCGATGGAAAGAACAATGTTAAGGGTATCTTTAGTGGATAAAATACGTAACGACGTTATTCGCCATAGAACTAAAGTCGACCGACCGACATTGCTCAACGAATTAGCACGCTGAAGTGGAAGTGGGCCGGCCATGTCTGCAGACGGACAGACAATCGATGGAGCAGACAAGTATTAGAGTGGAGACCACGCCTAGGCAAACGTAGTGTAGGACGTCCTGCGGCACGATGGACCGACGATTTGAAGAAGGTGACTGGCAGCGGATGGATTAGGGCTGCCCAAGATCGGGATGGTTGGCGCTCATTGGGGGAGGCCTACGTTCAGCAGTGGACGGCGATAGGCTGATGATGATGATGAGACATGTTAGGTACATGTCTCATCATCATCATCAGCCTATTGCCGTTGCACACGCCCCGTTTGCCGGGCAGTCGGTCGCGAAGTGTAGGTATGGCCATATACACCGGTACGTGTGAAAGCTATCGTACATGTCCATACACTTCGCGACCGAATACCCGGCAACCGGGACGTGTGCAACGGCACAGATCACAGAAGTCCACATTAACATATTATGAAAATATTGCAAACTCACTTTAACTCCTTTACTGGAAAGTTCCTTTTCGATCATATTCCAGTTGGCTAAGTCGGACGTCCACGAAACCATCTCCTCGTACGCAACTAAGAACTCCTTTGGTTCCTGAAGGTAGAAAATATAACGCAAAATTAATGTAGATTTGATGTCTTACCCACTCTTTGTGCAAGTTACTTTTCAAAGTTATGTAAGGATTTTTTATTTTTTTATTAAACGCTTCACGCCATTTTTACATGACGCCGCGTTATCTATCCGGTCGAGGCCGCCGATGTTCCACAGAAAACAGCATAATATATAACCTCCATCTTTTTGAAGTCGTTAAAAAATATACCTTGTCAGCGAAGAGCAGCAGGTCCGTGAGCACCTGTCGGCCGGAGTCCACGAACCAGTTGCGGGCGTGCGCGTCGGCGAACACGCGCCGCAGCCCGCGCCGCAGGCAGTGCAGCTTGCACGCGAACTCCGCCTCTGAAACACAGCCCACCACATCCGAGCGGAGCGTCCTGTAAAGAGAATATAAGAGGAGGCATTATTAAGAGTGACAAATACAATAAACTTACTTGAGAAGATGTGGAAAATACCGTAGTGTCTCTAGAAACGCAGGCAAATATTAACGGCTGTAGTGAATGAGGCAAATATTAACGGCTATAGTAAATGGTGGTCATCGCGCGCTCTATTGTAGTCAAACGAAGGTATTACTTCGGTACTGACCTATAGGGGATGCCGGATTCGAATTCTTTCAGAGCCTGCTGATATAATTCTAAATTCTCTAGTTCCGGCAGCGCTTCCGTCAGGTCGTCAAATTCTCTCAAATCTGCTACCTGTAAATTTGAGATGTTTATTTAATCTTCTTTCAAAGACTGCCTAAATAACATCAATACAAACAGCGGTATAAGGTCAATGACCTTAACAGCGCCATAAAAACCGTAATTTACATTTTTTCGTAGTTTTTTTTACATTATTTTTTAGCCTAGGTATATATACCTACGACCTACGTAGCGTATACGCCTTGATATAAGCAGTATGTCATATATCCAAGATATCCGCAATTGATTTTGAACACTCTTAAATATCAGTTGATGTATCGTGCGTAGTCGTCTTCGTCTCAGTCCATATCCTGTAAAGTTTCAAATTCAAACTCATTTTTTTATTGAAAGTAGGCCTTTTAGAAGCGCTACTTTGACGTTATTTTCGTTCTTTTACACACCTGATCCTCAGCGGAGGCGAAGGACTCTGCGCTGGAGTGGTGCTCCTTCTTGGTGTGGTCGGAGGCGGTGTGCGTGGACAGCAGGCGCGTGCGGCCGAACGACCCCTCCCCCGCGCCGCCCCCCGCACCGCCACTCTCCGACCGGAACAGCACCGACCGCTGGTCCAAGAACAGCAGCTCGCAGCGCTCCTGATTGCACATTCAGACGGATGATTTAAGCAGATTAATAGTCTAAAAAATAATAAGTTCATATGTTATGAGGAACTTATAAGGAAATTATTAGAATGCAATTGGCATGCTGGTTGTTACCACGCGTGCCAAAAGCGCAATCTATTTAGTGGTTTAAGCTGTATGTTAACTCATACTTGATAGATCAGCCAAACCGTTGCCTTGACAGACTTAAATATGGATGTAGATTGTAAATGTGTTTTGGTAGATCAATTGTAACGAATGTTAACAGATGGTAAGATATTGAACAAGGCCTCTGAGTTTGTCCTGTCAAAATTTTGTATGGTAGTAGGTAGTTAAAGCTCTCAGTTATGCTAATAAAGATTTAAAGTTCGAAGAAATGAAGTTTAAGATAACCTGTAGCAGGTAAGCATTCTGCAGCAAGTCCTGTATCTCCCTGCAGAACTCGGCCTCCTCCGGTGACGTGAGCGCGAGTGTGCCCGACACCCCGCCCCGCGCGCCCAGCGAGAACGCCGCTAGGGCATCCTCCCAGTAGTTTATGCTCGTCTCTAATGCCTCCATACCTGCGGACAATAGGGAATATGCATAAAAATAACTTAAAACATAATAATATGATATGTACCTACTAGACTAAAAATAAAGGAAATGGCGAGAAAAATTTCAATATCTGTTGATAAATGAGCAAGATATGAGCGGTCAAACTTTTTAATCTATCTCTTTCTAGCAAAACGAAATTTAGTATAAACTTTCTATGAAAGTCGTGTTATTTGACGTCACGTTACACATCCGATCTCTCTGTCTAATAGACTACTTTAAACGTTCATATCTTTGTTACTTATTTAATGATATCCAAAAACTGATTTTACCATACGGTTTACCAAATAAGATAGATTTATATAAAAAAATACGTGCATATTACTTGTTATAGTTATACTTGTTATATTTTTCTGAATGCGGCAATGGGAGCATTTTTCATGCAGCGGGCTGAGCTGGACTTTAAAGCTTTGCAAGTAATATATCGTTATCAATTATCATTTCTTAGTCCCTGATTATTATTAGGAAAGACTCTAACTCTGAGAAATTTTGAACCTCTACTATCAAGGTCAGTTTCATAATTCATTGCGAGAATGTTAACCACTTTGTAAGGAATAGGTATATGAACAAATATAAAATTCATTAACTAAAAGGTGAATCTTATTTTGTGAATACATTTCAGGATTTTTGAAAAATAAACGGAGCCACACTGTTTAATCAATTTATTAAAATAATAATAATTTATACATTTATGTGGGTAATACTTTAGGTACTATTCCTAGTACCATTTACATATAACTACATAGGTAGTAAGCAGGTACTCGGTACAGTACTCAATTTATTTACACACATGCTTTGAATATTATTTGCCAATTTACAACAATACACTTGGTGTACAATAAAGGCGGCATACTGCTTAGGCAGCATATTAAGGTACGCACACATTATATCGGACTGCATATGCTAAATACACATTAGGACGGGCCGCATCGCATTGACGGATCCAGAAGTAATTGTATACCTACTATAACTACCGTAAACATCTTCGGGCCGTAGCCGGGCCACCGGGCCGCATCATAATAGCCAAAATCCGCGGCGGAGTGATCTGCTTCTTATCGCAGGTGTCGGGCCGCAGCGGGCCGCATCACTCCGCTGCGGATTTTGGTTAGTAAGTTGCGGTCCGGCCCGCCCGCACTCTGCGGCCAGACATAATGTGCGGGGATCGTGTTATCTACTTTTTCTGTTACATTTTTCTATGTCATATCATATTATTTGGACTAGATAACTTTCTTAAATCTCACTATCGTATAACCGGATAATCTTAGAATTATTCTACCGTATTATACAATCACAATTGTTATGCAAAAAATCGATAGCGCAGATATAGACGTAGGTAGGTTTGTGCTTGCGAAGCACAAACTATCTACCGGCTACCTACGATTCGAGCTGTTTTGGTATAAGCTAAATATACCTAAAACCAACGTGTTGATTTTAACGAATTTTCAGTTTATTACTTAAATATTTCTTGTGTTGTGGGGTCTTATTTTATATGTCAACTAAATCTTATAGAAACAACACCTCCTTCTTCGGTGATTCGTTAAACGACAGTTGGTTATGATGTATGTGCTGTATCACTTCCTGCAATCCGTTGTTGACGTCCTGCATGCTGCCGGCTAACGTCGCGATGGCGTCTGATATTCTCTCCTCTACCATTCCCCGTCTCTCCTCTTGCCTCTTCATTGTCGCCGCTATGGACTCCAGAGCTGAGGCCATTCGTTCCTCATACGCGAGCCTCCGCTCTTCCAGTTGCAAGGCCCATTTCGGCGGAGGAGTACCAGCTCTGCCTTCGGTTTCTGAAAGTATATTACCTAATCAAATTTATGTTGTCTTTGAAATTACAAATTAAATAAACAACGGACATTGAAGTTTCAGAAGTTAGACAAATATCTAATGTTAAAGATTATTTCGGGCTCTTATATGTACGTACGTAAGTACGAGTAGTTTCGAAAACTCGCAGCAAATACAAACATTTTTTCTTCTATGTTTCAATCTTAGGTGTGACATTTAAAATTTAACTTGCTTTTTCCGGCTTCGCCCGCGTGAAATTTGATAATATGTTTAATAAACGATAATATGTTTATAATAATAATTTATAACCTATAAAGACTGTAAGGAGGCGTAGGTAGGTTGTACCTACCTACTGTAATACCCTGTACCTGTGGATGTGTATTTGTAGTCTTGTCGCGTTTTAATATCCCAGGAATAATCGTCTTGCATCTTCTGGTCTGCATCAGAATCATCATTGGCGAAACTGTCCATTGGCTGTGATGACGTAATCGGAGCTGACACAGCACCCTCGCCGTTGACCTTGAGCACGCGAATTTCTAAGTCATTTAAAGGTACCGCTCGTTGGGAAGTCGAGGCGTCTGGAGACAACTGTTTCCTTTTGGCGTTCGCTGCTTTCTTACGGCATTTGTGCCGCCACTCGAACCAGTACTGAAAATAAGAGTGGGTAACCGGGTAAATGATTATGATAGCGATTGCACAGCAAATATAACATTAGACAAATAAAATGCAGAGTTTATTAAAGTATTATAAACTGAATTGTTAATTATTTGGTGCCAAACTAAATTCAGACAACAGTTATTTTAATATCACCTAGAGATAGAGCAGATATACCTAGAGATAGAGTTTATATTAATTACACATAGAAACACCTATGTGCAGTTAATATCTAATAAATCACGTTCTTCAAAATCTCATTATTTAAGTAACAAGATGCTTTAGTTACCTTTTTCCAATGATCGGGGGCCTTGAAGACCCCCGAGGGCACGGCATTGAGTTTCTTGGCGAGCACTGCCCACTTGTGCTTGGTGCCCTGGTGCGCGATACGCGGCCCAGGGGGGAACCCCTTGGACATGTCCTTATTGGCTTCTATGAAGTCTATTAATATCTCCAACTGCTGTCTTAGTATTTTTCGTGGAGGCGCCATCTAAAAAATACAAAAATTAGAGCATTAAAAAAAAACTAAGTAATCGCTTTCTTCTTAGAAGTCGAATAAAAATACGTTATATTTTATTTTAAAGCCAGAATAATAATTAATTTACTATTAAGGAGTAATTCTTATTATCCTTTACTACATTTATTATTAACCCATCCCAATAATAGATATTTGATACCTATTTATTCATACCCACTTCCCAGATATCCATTTAAAACATTAAAATTCTTTATACGATTTCATTTGTTAATTTTAAGTATTTTATTTGCATTGTAAACAAACAAAAAATATTAACATTTTACTAACCTTTTCACTGCAGTTCCGAGACTTTGTAAGTTAATATTTTATTTTAAAGCCAGAATAATAATTAATTTACTATTAAGGAGTAATTCTTATTATCCTTTACTACATTTATTATTAACTCATCCCAATAATAGATATTTGATACCTATTTATTCATACCCACTTCCCAGATATCCATTTATAACATTAAAATTCTTTATACGATTTCATTTGTTAATTTTAAGTATTTTATTTGCATTGTAAACAAACAAAAAATATTAACATTTTACTAACCTTTTCACTGCAGTTCCGAGACTTTGTAAGTTCCAAATAATCAGTCACAAAATTATCATTTAAAATTACAATTATTAAATTACCCGCTTCATTTTGACAATAGCAATTTCTTTCGAGATCACAAAATAATAGTAATTTGTATATGTAATGGCGACTGTTGTAATGACGTTTAGTTTCCATTGAACATTTTATTGAATAGCGTCCAGACTCCAGGCTTGGACCTATAAAATGAGGACGGATCACTACACTAATAAAAGATTCAAGGAAAGCATATTAAAATATCAATTTAATTCTAGAGTGATTTAAAGTATTAACTTAAAATATTAACGACTAAAATATTAACAATAACAGCAATTTTTACACAATATTATACGTATGCCTCGAATTATAAGCATCAAAACGGTTGGATGAGGTGCTTGCATAAAAGAGACGTACTGGACAGAATGAACCATCTCGTTCTATCAGAAAGATAAAGAACTGCAGGAGTAGCTCTTATGCGGTTAACATAAGGATGATTTTACACGATAGACATTGGACCTGCTGAACCTGAACATACAGCGTCCACTGCAGAGTGCAGCGACATCGGAGGTTTGAGGATTCGACGCTATTTTAGTTTATGTTGACTGCAATAGATGGCGTGAAACATAGCATTATATTTTTAAATTGATTCTTTTTTCAATAATTATTATTTCTTACACTGGCGTTGAACTACGTAAAGATCTGTAAACCAATTATGTTATCCTATAAATCACATGCACTTTAAAATATTTAAAGAAGTTCAGATTGAATTGAAAATGAAACTGAAATTCGCCGCTAGATGTCTCTAAGCCTTGAGGTTTTGAGACATCTAGCGGTGAGTAGTATTACTAGTATGTGCTCTACGAATGTAGAGTCACTACTTTAGCGTTCCATCATAACAATAAATGAAAAACCATTTTTCAAGGTATAGAGAATAACGTAGATGTCACTAAGAATTAATATTTCAGTCTGCTTAGACCTGCTGAAATCACGGGCTTTTTATAAACACTCAAACGTAATATAGAGACGTAGACAGTAGTACTAATATAATATATCTGTATTATCTATGGACAGTAGAGCCAACTGCACTTGCAAATGATACTAGGATACGTATTACTGGATTTGGGGTTTTTATAAAATAACTATAGCTGTCCCGACTCCCGACACATGTTGTTCTGTCTTAAATATGAACTGGAATTAATAAATAACTAGGTATACCTACTCCTACAACCTACACCTTTTACAATATTTCTCCTAAACCTTCCCTGAACTTCTACAATTATTTCAGAACTAAAATTAGCCAAATCAGTCCAGCCACGTTTTATTTCACGTTCCTCGGGAATGGAATAAAATGTATCCTATGTCCTTCTCCTGATTCTAAGCTACCCTACCAATTTTCAGCCAAATCGGTTCAGCCGTTCTTGAGTTATAAAAACATACTAATATATAAATAAATACTTTTAGTAGGCATATTAAACTCACAGACAAAAACCAAACGAAATCCAACCAACCAAGACTACGAAGAAGTCTATAGTGAAATAGACTTTAACGACACTGCGTCTGATGGCGTCGCGTCGCCATGTTCCGAAATTTTATCTTTTACGCGCAATTCTTGTGGGGCGTTTTAAATATATTACAGTTTCAATGTCACGCGTTAATATTTTAGTAGCGGAAGACAAGACGCGAGGGTGCGGTGAGAACGGTGTCGGCTTACCTGAACACGTAAGTAATTAAATTATTTACCGCGAACTTTCAACCACCGCGGTATTTTCCTTCCAAAGCAATATACTTTACGGGAAATTCGGTTACGATGACATCATCCGCTCCGCACCTCCCCAACATGTTGTAAGAGAAATGTCAGCTCATGTGAGGCGAACTAATATTCTACGAACTTTGAAAATTCAAGCCTGTGGAAATAGGAATCTAAAGTTTAATTTTCTAATACCCATTTTATTAGCATTCTGTTTGATGTGCTCTCCATAATTTTCTTCAGAACTTAACCATAAAAGAACATCCATGTACCCATTATAACCACATCAAAAGACAAACCGTTTTTGCACTTTGTTAGTTATTTTGGACAACGATAAATAGTAACATTTTGTTTTATAATTAAACTATTACTAAAAGTATACCTACGTACCTACTATAAAAATAATGTTTGTTAACAATTGTAAGTTTAAAACATAATTCATATTTAATTACATATTGTGTACTTACATATAAAAGATAAAGTAAGTACATATCTACCTACATTAGAATTATAATTAAATTTAATGTTCTTCAGATAAAATTACCTACATCGCAATATGTACAAAAAGTTGATAGTGCGCGCGTTAATAATAAAATTATATAACCAAAGGTCATTAACGTGAAGTTCAGAATTACCGGAGTGTTAAGTTAGGACTTAGGTGTGAAATGGCCGGCGGACGGCGGACGAACGGAACCTGCCGGGCTGCCGGCTGCTGATGATACGCGCCAGTCGCGAGTCGCGAGACCCGCGCCCGGCGCCCGCCGCCGAGCCGTCAGTCCTATAGAGGCTCTGCTACGCAGCGCTACCCTCACCATTCAATAGCCATTCGACTCTACAGTCTCTACATCGATTCAGTGGGATCCGATTACGATATTGTGCCGTAGATATAAACAGTGTATGTGCGTAATTCGGGAAGTTGCAGCCTAGTGCTCTAGCGACTCTACCATTTTGAGTTAAAAGTCGCCGGTCTTTTCTAACAGGTAAGAGAATTCAACGATGAATTTTAAAGAAACCAGTTACAATCAATCTTTTATTTTTTGTTCGAGTGACGAATTCGGTGCAGATTTTAACCACGAGTCACGACAGTTTATTGGTACCATAAGTTTTTTCTTACTTATTGGTGCAGTTTGTTTGTTTCTTGCAATAATGTTTAAATATCATTGTTTACAGTAAACTTAATATTATTCATAATAAAAAAAGTTTAAGCAGAAATAATTTTATATCCTGTTATCTGTATGGTGGAAGTTATAAGACAATATTTTTTATGTAGAGGTGTAAAATTTTAAATTCACAACGGCTTAACGGTCTACAGCACGTTGTTCAATTTGTAATGTTTTGTTGGATTCACAAATGGAACTACGCGTTTGTTACATTGCTCCTTATATGGCGTGATAGTATTTGTTGTAACTTGTAAGTGATGCAGTCACGTTAAAATACAAGGACCTCCTAACACGTTTCTCGTAAACCGGTTCGTGAGATCCATAGTTTTTAGACGCCGATACTTATGCAATGAACACATCCTCGTTCACCTACTTTATCCGGACGAGGAGGAGCCGGTATATTACTGGTATTCCGCATTCACGTATAAAATAAATATCAATATTTTTCCCTATACAATAAAGTACCGTATGTATGTAGAAACAACTTCTGCAGACAGGCGTGACTTATCTACGTTTCCAGCATAATCTTGACGGAATATTTTCACAAGTTCGGCGCGGCATGCGAGGTGAAAAGGGTAACACACGTACAAACATGCGAAATAGGCGAAGAATTTTTGGCTAATGTATATTTAATGCTCGAATGGAATTTAATGTATGTTCACAAAAAATGCTCCTTCCTTTTACGGGTGTGCCGACTGATGCCGAATGCCGACCGTAGAGCACGCGTACAGCGTACTCATTCGTATTAATTTTAATCACGTAAATATTAGTATTGCTATAATATAACTCTGCACATTATTTTAAAATATAAATTTTACGATCTTATATTTTTTGAATTAAAATTGAAAATGACATAAGCTGAAAACAATTTGCATTAGTCATCCGAGTGTTAATACGAGGATTTTAAATATTTGCACAGGTTTGAGTCTTCAATAGTTTCATTCTTGTTTGCGCAGCTTTATTATATTGAGCGTACTTAATTAGTGGGAATGTGTTTCAAAGACAGCTCAACAATGCGATGTTATTGGGAGCAGACGTAAGAGTCTAGCAGTCGTCGCGCCATCGGCCACTTGGCGTCGAGCTATCGATCTGTAGCCCACACCGCTCACGTCATTTCAATTAGGGACTTTGCAAAATATAATAATAATAATAATAAAGCCTTATTTATTCCTTAATAAAATACAATTACAATAAAATTAACATTTACAGTTTATATAGTTACAATTTTCATTTACGAATACATGCATAATAAAATTAATATTTGGTTGACATTTGATTGTTACATTTCATTAGATTTAAAATTTAATTATCATAATATTTTATAGTTTAGTACATTTATCACAGTAATTTTAACTTAATTTTAAAATACATTTTTCGATGTTGAATATAATTAAATTATTTTATTATTTTACATAGAATATTTTTTTATTATTTATTAATGTATTATATTTGTTATTTATTATTATTTGTTGATCTATTTATTAATGTTATTAAGGACCTCTCTACTGAGTAAAGGCCTCCTCCATTACTCTCCATTTGTCTCTGTCTGTAGCCTTTTCTGTCCACTTGTTTCCCGCTATCCTTAAAATTTCGTCTAGCCATCTTTCTATTGGTCTCCCTCTACTTCGCTTGCCTAATGGACCGTTCCATGTGGTAATTTTTTTTTTTTTTTTAGTACAGTACAAATAGTACAAATAGTACTTAGTATATTTTGCAAAGTCACACACACTTTGCAAAATATACTAAGTACTATTTGCATTTTGCAAAGTCCCTAATACATAAACAACTGTAAAGCCACAGACTCCAGGGTACCGGCCAGTCGTAGGCTACCCGCTCGTGAGCTACACGACAAGTCAGCAATAAACATTTCATTTGCAACAAGTCGCCGTTAAGGCTTAACGCAATTAATAAATATAATCACGAAGCACGAAGTTCCTCGAAGGAAGAATTATGAGATGTAGAGATTAATCAATTAGCGAACCCTGTGTCGGCATTAATTTACCTGTTTCCGCTGCATCACTCGTCTAATTCCGACGTTCGTTAAGTACATACCAATTGATCGGATCCAATATGTTGGATCGGTTCGTCGGCCTATTTATCTGTTTAGAGCTTCAATTGCTTTCGACTATTTGGCATAAGATCAAACAAATAATAACTAGCTGTTAAAAAAAAACGGAGGTTCTATATTTGGGTCGCCAAGATTAAACATCGGTTTGACCTTATACGATTATACAATTTAAACGGCCTACTTTGGCGGCAAAGGCACCGCGCGGCTGTTTCCGTAAAACAATACGTAGCTTTGTCGGGCGGAAAATTGCAGCAATTTTAGGGCGAAACCTACAGAGATAAAAATTTAAATGAAAAATTTCGGAATAAATGGAATACGCTTCGGTGTAAGTAATAAATAGGCTTTCATTACATTTTATAGGATAACGGGAATAAACAAAATTCAAAGGGGACATCAGTGAAATTTTAGATTATCATGCTCTACTTTCTGTTCGATAAATATCTAAGTATTGTTGTTCTGGTGATCTCCTAACCATGATTTACATTTTACATATAGAGTAGTAACTACTAGCATCCTTTGTGATAAGTAATCATACTACCATGGACTAATAAAAATAGATACTACTTAATTTATCATAAAAATCAAATCGGGATGGAGCGAAAAAAAAAGAGAAATGGGAAAGCCCCAAATTGCACTGGTGCGCTCACCTCTTCATGGTGTGTGTTCATTAAGTCTCAAGTCGCGATACAATGACATATTGACATAATAGTAAACGAGGTCATTGTTGTAACAAAGGGTTTAGGGTCGGCAGTCGGCACTCGGCAGGTCTGAGGTCGGAGGGACAGAGTCGTTCGCATGCAGGCCACGCTGCGGCGGCCGATCGATACGCGCCCGCGCGACGATACCGCCTCGGATCGCTGCTGCTGCTTACACTACACCGTATTGCGAAAATCGAACGTCTTCACAAATTAGGTACCTATCTAAAAAAATCAACCTACCCAGGAGAAGAACACTCATCTCCGGCCATGTTGCAATCGCATTCGTAGGAGGTCTCAAATTAAGTTAAATCAGATTTAGTGCCAATTTCACCAACGCATGCCAGTGTTAATGTTTATTCTGAGTATCTTGCCTTCTCTTTCAGTAATACGAAGAACGAGAGAGATAACATGATATTTAATCAACGATTAACCTTAACAGTCGTTAGTGAAATTAGCACTTAGGAAAATAAATTATACGTAATTGTTTAAAATTCAAACCTAACTATACTTGAAGAAAAGAAAATCAAAACTAAATAAAAATTACCGTTATTAAATATATTTCAGCACGGTGTTTGCCAAGTGTTATTAAAACAACAGTTCGCAAACACTGTACTCTAAGAGTGAAGTAGTAAGGTATGCACCCAAACCGGCTTCCCTTATGTATAATATTATATAAACACTATGTGACGAACCAATTCCGTATAATACATATTAAATACCTAATAGATTTAAAGTAATATTCATATGGGAAGCCGGCTTTTATGCACGCCTGTGGTACACACTCTTACAATTTTCTTTAAGTCTTATTTCTTCTTGAGTGTTGTATCTCAGAATAAAATACCTGGAACTTGGTATACCTACATTGCCCACGTTTAGTTTTGTAAGTTTAAGCAAAAAATAAGAAAGATAATATAGCTATTACAAGTGTAATACGTACTTAATTAATCATCTTTTTTTCTGCCTCTATAGATGACTACACGTATTACGCAGGCCAGTCAGGCAGCAACAATTTAAGAACACGTCACTACAATCAGGGCCTCTGTGTGGGCTCTATCTAACTGGAATATCTCCTGATACGTGACCGATAAATTTTATTAAGCATCATTAGTCAGCTTTTTCCTGTGAATTTAGCTAATAACTAATAAGACACTTCAGAATTATGTAATGTTGTTGGATACAAAAATAATAATTAGATCCAATGATAAATTGGCGTCTGCTTAAAATTTGGACCAATTTATTTTAAAGACACGCCTTTGGAGGACGTTTCAATTGCATGGCCAGTTTAAGTAGGACATTGTTTGAAATTGTAGCACGTTCTTTGATCGATAAACTCCTCGGTATTAGATTATAATGGATATGCTCTTTATTCCGGGAGAGCACTAACTGTTTACTAATAGCTTAATGCACTTCCAATGCCTGTCACAGCCCCGAGTGAGGGGGAGAGAGTGTGGATGTGGAGAGTGAAGAGTCCATTATTGTATTACAACGTTATTGCAGCCATATCAGAGGTAGGTATACCATATTTAGTACTACGCTCAACACTGTTTCTTAATCAAAATTTGAAAATAATAAAATTTATAAAATTAGCAAATACTCCTACTTATATACTACAGAATTAGATACTATTAAACGTAACTCTGTAATAATAAGGTTTTTATCTATTTAAATTTTAAGAATAAACTACAAATATTTAACTTAATAGCCTTGTAACCAGTTACCAAAATAGGTTAAATAAATAGTTAATACTCCAAAAATATAATCTACGTGGTTCCTTTTACAACTTACATCGTATTAAGATAAACAACTTTACAACATTCATCACATAACAAGATAAAAACAAATTATAACATATAAAATTCAATTCACATTCAAAGCGCGACTTTGGAATTATTATTCCATTCGAGTTGATCTTACGGCATCTTCTTTTATAAAATAATAGAGATCATATAAAATCAGAACGTAAAGCAGACCTACTTCCATCTGAATATTGTACTTATCAGAGAATAAGATAAAGCTAGTTACGTTTTTTAAGAACGTAAGAACGTAGCGAATAAACGAAATGCAGCTGCTCGAGCTTTACGATTAACATCGTAAAAGCTCTCCCATTTAGGTCCTACGGCTTCAATATATAAACTCGAATACTGTATCAGATCTTTGAAGGAGGATTCCTATAATTTTATAATACAACTATTGTCATAGTCTGTGCGTGGGCCCCAGACTGCAATTCTATTATATTTTTTCACATAGCTCCCTTTATTGGACGACCCTTGGCCTAACAATCGGAGAGGGGAGCGGACACGCAGCTGTCTTTCCTTTTGAGATAGTGAATTATTATTTGCTCAGTTGATGTTGGTTTGTTGCAAAATGTACTCTATCGGAAGAGTCTCTTATTTAACTGACGTAGATTTAAAATAACAACTTTTATATCTCGGTGAAACCTTAGCTTAGAAAACTACTTTTTTATGTCACTTCTAGTTTAAAGACGTGACGCCAGGAAAAAGAAATTTCCAATGAACGTTTATATAAAAAGTGATATGTCTAACTCTGGTGTGATAGCATCGCTGTCTAATTTGTTTTTTTTAATGCCTACGTTATCCTCGAACGAATAATTCGATTGGCACGGAATAATAAGTCGTATTCGATTCCATATCCGTAACGCGGTTTTTGCTTGTTCCGATTGAAATTTCTGTGAAATGCTCGGCAGCGAGAGGTTTGAGTTCATGGCCAGTGGAACAATCGATTTGCGTGATTTTGCGAGTCTCGCTGCCGTTGTTATACGCTTCAAAAATAAACGTGTTTCTGGATGTTATTGTTCATTATTTTCCAGTGAGAATTGCTTTAAATGGACATTCCACAGTTTGTGCATTTTGAAATGCAGTACGCGGGTAACCGAGCTTGCTCGGATTTCTATTAGGTAAAAAATAATCACAAAATATTCGTCTGACAGGGATTAGAATCCGAGACACCAATTTGCCAACAATTTAAAAATTATACATACTCAAACCAAACTGTCATTTAGATTGACATTATTTACAGAGTCAAAAATATTGACGTACTAGCTTTTGGCCGTAAATACAGTATCCCACAGGAACACTGACTTTTTCGGGATAAAACATAAAAAGTACAGTAAAAAGTAGTCTATGTTTCAATCCCGAGCTTAAACTACTACCACACCAAATTTCATTAAAATCCGTTCAGTAGTTTTTGCGTGAAACAGTAACTAACATCCATCAATCTTTACATTCTCAAAAACTTTCACATTTATAATCGTGGCAGGATTCTTTAACGATGAAAAGAAACAACTTTTGTAACTTAAACATGCGCGATTTACTAGGAAGAAGACCTAGCTAGATCGATTTTTCTCACCCAGAACCCCCTGCATTCTGAGTTTCATGAAAATACTTGCAGCCGTTTTCGAAATTCTGATTATATAATATATGTACAAGAATTACTCGTTTATAGTATGTGATTAACACAAAGTTTTTAGTACATTATTTTTTACCATCAACTTTCGAGAAGATACGGAAAGTAACAAATGTTATATCTTCTTCTTCTTCCTCTAAATATATAAAAGGCAAACCTGATTGACTTATCTATCAACGCACAGCCGAAACTACTGAACGGATTTTGCTGAAATTTGGCATACATATACATATATGTAATGACGTAGGCATTCGCTAAGGAAGGATTTTTGAAAATACACCCCCTAAGGGGGTGAAAAAGGGGTTATAATTTTGTATGGAAACCGATCTCCACGCTGACGAAGTCGCGGGCAAAACTAGTTTTATATGAAACCAAGAATTATTCCTCGTTGTTAGTAAAATATTAACATTGAGTGTGGACATTCATTTTATGTGAACGTGTGTAATTACAGGGAACTCGCATAGATAGTACGGTACTTTAAAATTAATTAATTCACATTGAAATAACAAGCTGTTGCCGCGGTCAGCGCGAGGAAATTAAATGAACCAGCAGTACGGATGCGTCTTCGTCTAACTTATTCTTATTTGAATACTTACTCCCACATAGCACGGTCACTCGCCTTACATTACACATAAATACTATAGTAAACACTAAACAGCTAATGTTATGAAAACGGTGAATCGAGAAGAAATCACTGTCATTTCATATTACTCATATTATCATTTTCAAGATAAAGCAGCTAATAGTAGTGAAAACAATGACCGCCTCCTTTTTTTGGAAGTCAGTTAAAAATAATATGAATAATAGAAGATAGATTAAAAGTACTTTTATAGCTAAAATAAATTAAAAAAATGTCTGTTGGAATTTGGAACATAAGAATAGATTCTAATGAACTTTTTATGGGACGGAACATAGAGCAAAACTCTACATTTAACTTAACATGATGCTCTTTGTCTTATGAGGTACATTTGTATGTTGCATGTTTATCTTTTGTCTTGTTTTTCTTCTTTGATATGATGTGAATTGAATGAAGCTTTTATTTTTAAAACTCTCATTATTTATTATTATTAATTATACACTCTGCACTCTGCAGTGAACTGTCTCGTATCTGTACTATGTATGTTTCATATCTTTTTAGGATTCCGTAGTTTACGTCTCGTAACCCTTATAATTCGTCATGTCCATCCGTCTGTCCGTCATCAGCTTACCGTCCAAACGGTAAGTGGAAGAGTGATGAAACTTTGCATGGGCGTGACGTATTTACCACGTCCGCAAAGTGCCAATTTAAAATCACGAAAAAAAAAATTTGGGGGGCGTAAAGTGGGGATGATTTTCTTTTCTCGCGTCAATCCCATTTTAGTGTTAACAGTAGTGTGTCATTACTCATTAGATAAATTCTTAAAAAACATTGAGAGGTTGCTACTTGCTAAGACGATTTTTTTATTTAGGTATCCGATATTCAACTTTATAGCTAAACGGCTGGCTAGAAAAATCCGAAAAAATCATGATGGTAGGATCCATGTGATGAATGTAAGTATAACGGCATGCACAACTTTGTTAGTTGAAATTACAAACAGACATTTCCATTTTCATTTATCGAAAATATTGTAACTATTAATGTTTCAATTTCTCCTTCAATCAGAATGTATTTTATGTGGTATTTTATGAATCACAATGGACTTACCTACTGTGATTTTATGTCTATTGAAATAATGCTCATAGATAAATAAGGTATGAGACTATAATCTCTGGTAAGCCGTGGTCACAAAAGAGCCCGCACCCTGTCCGTACTAACGGTTTATAATTTAATATCCGTTCGAGATAATTTATATCCTCAGCACCATTATGAAGGTATAAAACGCTATTTGGGGCCCATATTAGTAGTAAACGCAGGTTAAAACGATCGAGTGAAAGCCACTTGTGCAATATTTGGTTACGGGTATGCAGTGCATGTGAGTAAAAATTGCCGCGCCATATACGCCGAGAGAAGCCTAGTAGTATTGTACATGGTATTTAGTGCACCTACATGTTGTTTTTCTGAAGCTTCCGTTTCCAATAATTTACTTAGACAGACTTCTTTATAGAATGATTAATGATGTAAACAAATTATACCTGTATTTGTGTACATCCATTGAATTGGAAGTTTGTTTATATCATAATAGAAGCTTTATTGTTTTGTTGTTTATATGTTATTAACTACTTCAGTAAATTTGTACGTCTCTCTAACATAAATATTTTCAAAAACATTCAAATGTTGTTTTTAACGTGTAAAAAATTCATATAAAATTAACTTCAAACAGCCTTTAATGTATGCATGGGCCATTTCAGCCCAAAACTCCATTATATAATAATAACACGCGATATTAATTTGAAGCGCAAAAGCTCCAACAAGGGAACTCAAGGTCACTCAGACATTTCCTGAAGGTTATTTCCAAGGACTTGGGCCATTAGAACGCTCTTGACTATCCACATTTCTGTTCAACCTGTCTTTTATATACACCGTTCTTTCCCTTTCGAAATCATTATACGGTTCACAAAATTTTCTACATCAAAACAAAGGAGTTATGATTCCTTGTGAATGAATCTCGGAATCTTCTTCATTTTGAGCACGGATTTAATAACAGCTAATGTTAGTCTAATATTATCTTTTTGAATTTGGTTTGAAAGCTCTATGCATGCATGATTATTTAAATAGTTTCAAGATTAAAACAATACAATTATTTAACAGAATTAAAATGCACATCTTAATCCCTTTTGTCACATGTGAGTTTAAGCGAAATATTTGTAAATACAGTTACAAAGGACTACCTACTATCGTAACGAGGGTTCTTTTTGGCACTGAGCCCCAAAAGTCGTATATTCCGGAAGCAGTTCTACTTGCTCTTCCTGTTAGTCCCTTTTCGCGTCTGCGCGTCGCTAACGGTTGTCCGTACTATCCAATTACACTCATTATGACTATCACGATGTTCAATTAATGTGCTCTTATTACTGCATTATAGTGTAGAGTTGCATCAATGCACGATCTGAAACGATCTCTTCCATAATTGGTACGTAAACTCCAGGGCGACGTTACTTACAAAACCGATCGAATCATTTTAATTGTTGTAGACTAGATAATAATATTATAATTATTAGTATAATTACACAAATTTCTACTGACACATCCTCGTCGTATAGTCATTACATAATTCATGAAGAATAAAAGTAGGAACTATAAATACGGAGGCGTGTCATAAACATAATATATAGAGACTATAAATATGCGAATTATCAAAAAGGCAAAGTTCAAGAAGCATATATTAGCGATGATGACATAGTTATAATTAACATGGGGCTTGGAGTATCTCGAGTTATGAATATTATCGCACTCAGGGCTCCGACGCTAACGCAGTACAGTGAACCTAACAATGAAGCAGTAACGGTATAAGACACTAATTGTGAACGAGCAAACTCTTCCGTTAGCTGTCGATAAGTAGTTACAGTTTCCCGGGATCGACCGTCAACCTGTCATGCGGTGAATGGAGGCTGACTTGTGTATTAAATCAGGTTCATTTATGCGCAAAAAATATTTATTCAACACAAAGCTATTTGAAAAGTATTGTGTAAAGATTTAAGGATACTCTTTATCAAATAGTATTTGTTTGAGCACGATCAATAGGTTAACAGGAAAGTCACAAGCGCACTAACAATTTCGACACACAAAGAACACAAAATGTCGATTTATGGTTGGAACTCGGTACCCCGTTCTCTGGCGTTGAGAATCACTCGGTGCATCTAACGGTACTTGATTTGGAGTCATGGCCGCACTGTCACGAAAGTAATCCATTAAAATATCTTTCCAAAGTTAAAATTTGACGTACGTACACAGTCCAACAAATTACAGGCTGACAACGTATAAATGAGTGCGTTGTAACTTGTAGCTTAGTTTCTCTTAATATCATTAACTGCACCTGAAGGACGTTGGCAATCTCCTCAATTATATGTGATAATACTGCAACAGTCAGTCAATAGGCGAACCTTAATTATTTGCAATATAAACGAGTTTAGCGATAATTTAAATAAGGACATACATATTAAAAGCCGCATGCTATAATTTGTGACGAACGTGCTAAGAATATACACCGTACACGCTATCCTATTATTACAGCAAGTCACGAATTAAGAACATTGCACGTGTTGTTTATTTAGGTTCGTATTATAGTTTTGGTAGGGTATTTAATTAATTAATTAATTACTGAGAAGCGAGCGAGTCGTACCTATAAGGCCTCGAATGATGCCGATTTAGGAGAAATGTACCTCTATCTAAAAATACAGATACAAATACTCCAACGAGGTTGATCTAAAATCACAAAGCCTTTATTATAAGGAAATATAAAGCTCGTGGTTGGAATTGTAAAAAATAAATTGAAGAAAGTGAAAGCAGAGATTAACAGAGATTTAACAGCTTAGTTTGAACTTAAAATCATTAAGCAAATTAAATTACTTAAAAAGTGAATATAAACCTAAAGCAAGACGATTACCAGAATATGACAAGTTTTAAAATCTTAACTCTCAAACAAAACAACTGCATTACGCAGACAAATTCTCGTATATAGAGAGGTTTGTTGAACAAACAAAAAATTCATCTTCTCAAACACTCCAACAACACGTTACACGAGTACAAACAAACCTCATACGTGGGTCCGGCTGCAGGTGCTCGGTTAAAAGAATGCCAATCACTTAATGGCCCATTCGATATTCTAGACACGAATTCCATATGTTCACTCTAAAATATTGGACACAGTTCTGATATTGCATAAAGCCTTGCAAATACTTTGTTTTTTCCATGATACTTATTTTCTACATATTACACTGTGTTTTAGAATGGCTTATATTTTGTGATTCTACAGTCGAAACATAATGATTTTTAAATAAACACTTTTGGAGGGCCTAATGAGAATTTAACTTCTAGTAAACTAGAAGTTAAATTCCTCCGACGAACAACAAATCACCATTTTATTGCTTTTGAGTTTTGATTCAACTTTTTTAACACGTAAATAATAGTCATTGTGAGAACCTCTAAGCGAAACATTTATATTTTAATTAATATTTCCTATGAAGCGAAAAATACTACCTACCATAAAAAAGATACTAAACTGCACACTATTTTCTTTATCTTACACAGACTGTCTTAGACATGCCAAGACTAGCCCATAAGTAGGCATAGGACGAAATGTAGGTACTTAGGAGACATCTTCACGAGAGACGTGTTGAGTTTAACAAGCACTTGACTGCGGTAACAGCGAGAGCCGTGCAGCTCAGCCAGAGTGTCCTCCTGACTCGTCAGACAAGCGCAAACATCCATGTGATCATATACGCTAGTTGGCGCTATTTTGAATCATATTTCTCATTATAACATTAATATTAAATAGAACTTATCCTGTAAATAGAACTCAGAAATATTTTGTTAATTAATTACCATAAACCACAATAACAGTTTTAACCACAAATAAGTCACCGTACCACGAAACGTAGCCAAACCGCAGAATTATAGACACAACTATCCACGCCATAATTTGTCATTTACGAAAAATAATTTAATTTATCAGTTGTGCTTTTTAATGTAGTTCTTTAATTCATTATAGTCCGAACAAAATATTATATGGTAGTTTATCAAAATGAGAGCTAGTGATAAATGTGAGAGGTAATAGAAACCTGAAGACACAGTCATATTGATTACATTTACTTTCGGAGTGTCGTGTGACCGCCGGGTTACGGGTATGCTGCCGTTACTGCATGCTCCGCCAATCAACCATTTCGAGTTACGCAAAATATTGGCTATTAAATTGCATAAAACCTATTAACAATAGTGATAATCCCGGCAAGTACATAATCATATTTTATGCAACTACTTCACTGTTATCTTCTAGAATCTAGTAAACATTTATGTTGGATTAAAACTATTTCAAAGTAATCTTATATATAAATCAATATCAATATGAATTTATACATTTCAATATGGAGGACAACCAACGAAATTATAACCCTTTAAGTGGTTGTAGAACAGGAATTTCATTATCTCTACAAACACATAGTCGTAAAGTGTCGTGTTGATGGGAATATGGAATATTTACCCGTGCATATTGAAACGCAAATATTCCCGATGGTACAGAAAATGACGTTCTCGTATGTATCCCGTTATGCCAGAATGTATGAATATTTAACATGCATTGTTTTATTATCAAAGGTACTGGCCGTATTGACTAATTATAGATGGTAGGTTATAATTAAATGTCCCACTATCACAAATCACGAGACAAACGTAGTCGTCAGTATCCACTTAGAAACTAATGACCGCGACCAAGACTTTAAAAAGCTTTAGAAAGTTATTAAAAGTTCTTGCCGGTAGGTACTCCCTTTAACATAGGCTTTTGTTATACATATCATATTTTTCGCTATATTTCCTGGAGACGGAAAGCCATGGACCCGAACGGCATAATGCAACAGATTTTTCTATTCCTACTCTTTACGGAACAGTTGTTTTGTTGTAAAAGGTAACCAACATACCCCTGACGTGTGTAAAATTTCGTGGTGATCGATCATATTATAACAGGCGTTAAAAACGACATTCGCATTCAATGGGAGAATTACAAGTCTGAAATGAAATGTCTGAGTTATTTTCATTGGCATGCGTGAACCTTTTTGCGAATGTACCGCAAATTGAAGATGCAATGGTGACCGATGCGTCATCACAATCGCGTTCGTCGACCTGCCCTCACGAATCCGAGCCGCTATCGTTGAAATTGCACCCGCTTTTTGCTACACTCGTTATAGGCAGAAACATCAACTTACAAAGCAACTAGTTTAACTTACTCATATTAATACAAGATTACATAATTGACGTAGTAAAGTTGAAATGTTTATATGATTGGACTGAGCTATTAAATAAGGTTTTCTAACCCTAGATGAGTCACTGAGTAGCGAGTAAAAAATGACGTCACTTATCTGGATACAACTTCAAGGTAACAATCAGTAGATATGTGATTCATTCAATAAAATTTACTACATATTTCAATAAAAGACCATAAGTTGAGTTTGAGTTTCTGGAGCCATATAAGTATGCTATTTTATGGTAAAACTTAAACTTTGGACAAGAAAATAAATAGCAACTACTATATAGGTACCGATATACATCCATTATAACACATGGTCTTTGTTTCCATCGCAATTTCTATAAACGTCAGCCTTATCGCTGTGTTTTGTGCTAATGTGTAAATTCTACCGATAGCGAACACTGAACACTACTAATGTTTTAAGAATTCATTGACCTTAAACTTTAGAATTCAAGAGTACTTTGTAAATGTAGAGGCCACAATTAGCGTGGAATAAATGCAACTATGCATAAAACTTGCAATATCTAATTCTGGGATATGAAATAATTCAAAATCATTACAAACTAAAAACAATTAAATTATTACACAATCCACAATATATCCTGGAACGTCGAAACATTTTAGTGGATTCATTCATAATGATTCGTGTTGGTAAAGTTTGTCATCAAGTATTCTCGGGTTAGGAAGTTAATTAGTGCGATATTACGGTGTTTATTGCCGCAGTTGTTCGGTGAAGTTGGGCGAGAGTAATTACCGCCCAGCTACAGGCGCGAGGGCTGACGAGGACTAGCGAGCTCGGCGCCCGGACTCAGGAGTGCTACAACACTTACTCCTCTCATTATTGTGCATTATTTATTATCTGCTCATTGCATTGGCTCAAATTAAGATATTAAGCATGAGACTTTTGATCATTTAAAGCTAATATGCTTTGTAGTTTCTCTACTAATGTATTTCAACAGTTTTTAAACGTTGAGCATTTAAAAACTGGTTGCACAAAGCAAATACGAAAAATAAACTAAAGATTTACTGTTAAAATTAACGTGGCAAAAATATCTCACATCACTCAGAGTGATTAGGAGCAGTGTCATTAGCCTCACAATAATTTCGCCTTACGTTCTGGATGACAGATGTTCGCTATAGTTAATCCGAAAGATAAACATCCAATGGAGCGATAATCTTCTAGTCTTTTGATATTAAGCACGCTGGCGGTTACGGATTAGCGATATAAAGCAAAACACACCGACGTCTCACGCAGATCGTTTGATTTAATCACAGCCTCGGTGGTTCCATCTTATTTCAGCCTCACGGTCTGGATCGTTCTATGAATTCGCTTAGTTAATAGTCACTTGTGCTTTCGTAAACGATGCGCATGAAATATTTATTTCCCCTGCGGTTACCAGATTTTGCTTAATATTCAAATACACAAGAGACTGTTGATAAATTCGCTAGCGATTATGAGATATGCCAGCGCGAATCAACGTCACATAGAAATATATATGTATACATATTCTCATCTGAGCACGTTTTTGCAAAAGTTAGTTGTTTCTATCGGTTAAGCGATACGCTTTCCATTATAAATTGTAAATTCTCTACAATCTACATAAAAACTAAAATACCTATATCAAAATTATAAAGAAATTAAATTACAATTTGTCATTAATTACGCAGAAATCACGTAATAATTGTTCCCCATGAACCCAAACTCTGAAAGTAAAAGTATCGATTGCAATTCGGGCCCCTCCGCCGTTTTTATTGCTCCCCTGTTATGACATCACTGAAATGCAAAGTTTGCTCTTGACGTGAGTTCATAATGAAAATAAACGAACTCTACTTTTTATTTTGCAAGATTTAGATATATATCTCGTTTATTTTTGGCAGCAGTTTTCATTTAAGCGATTTTTTTAAATAAAAGCGTGACCTTCATTAAACAATTAAGATCAAGTTTATTTTAATTAATTTACTATTGAGTGTTGACATTTTAAATTAGCAACTACGATTATTAAGTAGTTACTTATAAATCTGTTTGCAATACAGGAGTTGGAAATATAAGTAGGTACTTTCGCTTATTTATAAACGTAATTTTGAAAGATTGAAACAAATTAATAAATTCGATAATTATAACAACATAATCCGTTGTTTTATCACATTACGGAACCAAAGAGGCGTGTAATTCGGAATGCTCAAGTGCGCTAATTTGGAGTCGGCGAAGAGGAAGCGAGCCACGTGCGGGGCGTTACCATGGTAACGGAGGAACTACGTCGTTTGCGCCCCAAGTCCCAACCTCTTTACGGCCTACCAGAGAAAGTACTCCCTTTACTTGTTTTTAGCAATCAAATCATGTACCAAAACCTAAAACGTTATTAAATTAGGAGCAGAACTCGGTCCATTGGGAATCAATTTTTTTCACAGATTCGGCAGAACGTGTGCTATCAGCATTCAGCCATAGGAATTATTTATTAATGTTGAATTTTTATTTGCAATTGCCAAATCTAAAGTTATTGAGCTCACCTACAGTTATTAAATCTTAAGTTTTCATTAAATTATCATTTTGCATTTGTTGATTATATTAAGTATATCAAACATAGTTGTATTTGTAAAAATATTATTGTAGTGCTAACCTAGGTATGTGTGTAGGATCGATTCGCCAGACATGTTATGCGGCTCTTTTGTTTTTCAACCCCTGTCAGCTTGCGGCTCTACCTCTAATCGCATTCCCCTGCTGGCTGCTGGTCGCATCCATGTGTGATTTTATGGGTAATTGAACGATTTCGGAATTTAGATGGAAGCCCCGAATGAGCAGATATCGTTATTTTTGGCGGGGTGTCTATAATTCATATTTCCTTATTTCGGAAGCAATTTTGATAGAGTTTATCGAATACATGGAATTTAAAACGATAAAAGAAAAATAAATTCATTAGATGTAAAAATTAAAAACCCCAAAGTTTTAAAATGAATCATTGAATGAACCAATGAAGTATTCATTGTTATAAGAAAAAAGTTTTACTCTAAGAGCTGTTAAATTATTTTAATTGCAGCACTTAGATTAAAAACCATTTTTTTCTATTCCATTGTTGGTTCACGACGAACAACGGTCTATGATAGTGAAATGCTAGCACGTAGTGGATTTTGAAACGAACACTACTATCAATTAAGAAGTCAATTATAAGTGTTGTGTACAAAGACGTCGATATCCAGTTTCTAAGTGTTCATTGTGGCGGCTCACAATGGGTCCGTTGCCGTGGCGAAGGCCGACCCACCGCTGCATAACGACTGCATTATCACAAATGCACTGCAACGCGACGTAATACCCGATTATAAACTCAAAAACTTTAAACTTAAAATATTTCCAAACATTACATAAATTAAATCCTCGACATTAAGATAATTTTTGTTTTGTGTTAAGACTGACTTCAAAAGAAAAACTTTACGTTCTTTGATACCTTTCAGTTACAAGGAAGAAGAGATTCCTTTAGATATAAAAGGTGTTAAAACCTAAGTAAGTGGAGTTCTCGGACATGATGGCGAATTACTTAAATGGGATTCTAAATTATACGGAAATTGTAAACAATATGATATCAAAGGACGCAAAATACTAGTGAACTACTGACATTGACACTGACACACTGATAAAAATTAAGCATGGATTTGTAAACATATGACTGTACGATGTTTATTTGAGTAGTTCACTAATCAGTAGCAGGAAACATAATAAAAAAATCTTAGTTCAAAATTAATAATTACTAAAATAATATATTTAACACAATTTGGAGATCTTTATGATATTATTATTTGAAAGTGAGCAATAGTAGATTATGCACCAAGGGGATAAAGCAGTGTCTTACGTCACGGGTAGCATATTGGACCCTGAGCGTAACGAGGGACTCTAGAGTTAACTCCCAAGCGTAGCGAGGGAGTTAAAACTTAACTCCCGAGTGAAACGAGGGAGTTATGTAAAGTCCTGAGTAAAGCGAGGGGTTCAAGCTGCCCAAGACGAAGACAGGCTTTATCCCAGAGGTGCATACTCTACTTTTCATACCTACTGCGAGGCAATAAAAACCCAGGGCTACAAAAATATAACATTTATTTTGTTAAAAAATAATATTGATATTCGACACATTTGTCCAGTTATGGAGGGACAGAGTAATATTTTTATTAGGAACATTTATGGAAGTTGTGGTGGAGCAGTACTTAAAGATTCAGGAACTTGTGACTGACGATTTTGACACGTGAGAATATTAAAATTATAGGTGGCCAGTTCGATTTTCGAATAAACTCTCAGCAATACCATATTATTATTTAAAAACTCTATGATAGGTACGTATCTACTAGGAATTTTCATACGAATTTTAACGTTCTAAATTCAAATCACTTTAATCCCTTGGGAGTTTCATACAACATTATCTCCCTTGGGAGTCAATGACATGCTTTACGTTGAGTTTGCGTGATATATAATCGAACATTGTCGAGCAGGTGGTATGAAAAATAAATTCTGAACAGACACACTGTACATCGGTAAATGGGAACCAACCCGATAAACCGAGTGCGGTTTACACTTCATTATGCACATACAATCGGCTTGGTTGCGAAAAACTTTCGACGCAAACTATATTACAAAGATGAGATTAATCTAGTTGTATATTTTTGGCTGCGTTTAATTAACACAGTGATATGATTATTAAATTGTTTGCTATAGCTTCATTAAGGTTGAACTTCCTCGAGACACGTCTGATGAAAGATGAGTATCTGCATAATTGACATGAATGATGACACACCAGCAAGTAGCGCCACGCTACGTTACGTCAAGCTAAGATAAAATTAGCTTGCAACTAATTTAGAACAACTAGTATATTAAAAGCCTGGGCCTATTAGACTCAAGACGTGTAGGGCAGCTGCAATCCTCAGTTTTATTACAATCAAGTGCACTCAATCATTAATTAGAAACATCTTTAAATAGATTACTTTCTCTTTCTTAGTGGAATATAAAATTATACATTACTGTCTCGCAGACTGCACGCTATTACCGGAGAAAAGTGTGGGAAAACGGAAGTTCTATATTTTCTATCTTCTCAATTGACTAACTTAGCATATTACTGTTATCGCAATTAACGATTTGGCAACGCATCTTCTTCTGGTCTACATAAGAACAATATCTGTGTATCTTGTAAACGATTATGGATAGTAGGTTCACAAGGACACTGATGGCACTAGAAGTATTACTGTAGCCAGGTGGCACCATAAGAACTTATTAAAATACGTAGGTCTTTTGCTAGTCGCTACATAGATACCATAACAGTTTTGCTGCATCTAACTTACTAACCTTTATAATCAATTTAAGATAAAACATAATATTGTTCAAGACAATAACTTACATACATATATTGCTTCAACTAGAATTTTATAGTGTGTACACGATAATAGAAAGACGTTATCGCTTAGCAGAAAATTAATAAGAAAATTTACGATAAAAGACTTTAAAAGCTTTTAAGAAAATTAATAATACCCTCCATATTCACTTAAGCATATTTCATTAAAGAGTAGTTAATGTACGGATAAATTAAAATTGCTTCTTTGAATTTCCTCCGCCGGCTCGTCTTATGTCTAAGAGCGTACTTCTCAAAGCACAGTGGTCTTGACGACGAAAGTATGGATAATTTTCACTTGAATATTAACCTCATTTTTAAAGTGAATTAAAAGATGGAAACAAATATTAAATACAAAACAACAAATATCTACTTTTATATGTATAAAGTAAGCAATACAGTTATATTGGCAGTCGGGTAAAAAGATTCAATGGAATACCTACTTAGTTTACGTAGTAACTATTTTGTAATCTGTGACTTAGTTTATGTCGTCAGCAAACTAAAAATAGACTATTTCACAACTGGTCCACGAGAGCTCGCGTCACGCGTGGTGACTGGCGTCCTGACAGGAGCAAGGATGAAAAACAACGTCCAGTCTCTTAGCTATTACAATAACAACCTTATGTTGTACCGGATGATTTCATTCTGGTTTTTACGTTTACGTATGACCAGCAACAGCAACAAGGACAAGGACGAAGCAGTCACCTTTATAACGCCCGAATACTGTTCAATATATTGATCTAATAACGTTAAACACTGTAATAAGTAATAACAATATCTAATAAGTTAACGTACCTTTTATCACCCCACCCTCTCGGTGGGGTGTACCAATTATAATAATGTGAGGAGGTATCAAGATAATAATCTATCTAAATTCCATTCCCGACCACTTGTAATTTCCAATTAACTTTAAATATTCCTATAATTTCAAATGTAAACAATAGTGTTTTAAAGGTGGTTTTAAATTGATTTCGTGTGGAAAATAACTCACAGCTTTAGAATTAGTTTTATATTTTTTTTATGGAACTAAAATGTGTGATTAACCAAAGCAGTTCAGTTTGAATGACAAATAAGTTACTGTTAGTATCCGAATATAGTAATTACATACATTTTTCGTGTTTTAATATTTTGTTAAATGCTCATGAACCTATGTGATTTCATTTGATAACGTTTACTATGTCGGATATTGAGTCTGTCCATCAACAAAACTTGGAAATACCAGCAATTTTACAACCTATTGTAAGACCGACCAATCAGCGACAGCCTTCGGACAGTTGGCAATTTGACAGTTTCAGTTCGTTCAGTTCGTTAGATTAAAATGCAACGAAAAATAATGCGTTATATTGTAAGCAGTATGTTTCGATTCACAATCTTTCAACAATTTACAATGTCGCTAGTTATATTATAATCTTATATTATGGTAACTCAGAGAAATGGATTGTATTGCGTCACGTATCACATATGTTTAAGGCAAGGATGTCAGAAAAATATGAAATTATAAATACGGGTATAAGTGTGACGATGTGCCGTCGCTATCATAAGTGCCACTATTATCGACAATCAGACGACGACCTTGCAGCTCGTTGTCGCAAATCGTGGGGAGCCGCAGATTGTCATCCTCCACTCTGGCATCCGCCTCAAGTGCACTTTATTATGTAACACCTTGTATGACAGTGATATCGCCAATTTCATTTTGAATTTTCTTATCAGAAATTAAAATTTTTGGAATCATATCAATATGATATTAATTAGGTACTATAGTTAACCACTTATAAAGTTTACTTACTATCTAGTACACCTACTCATATACGTAATTTTCAACTACTGAGATTAAAATATTTGTTATATTATTCTTAATTAACAATAACGATTATCACGTTAATGGGAATCGATACCGGCAATAATGATTCCTTTCGAATTGCAATGCAATGGAGCTTGTCCAATGTCCATTAAACAGGTGTGACATTACCAGATGCCTTGTTCGCTTCTTCGCTAGTGCTAATTAGTCCCGTGCCGCTTGATTTATCGTCTCACATTGTCTCACCATTATTGACGTTTGCATTTTCCCGTTCTGTAACAGGGTCATTGGCTTAATTGAAAATGTTTAAATCGTTTTGTAATTGAACATTTCAAAACGCTATACAATTTTATTTTTAGTAATGCTCTCAAAACGGAAACGAATGTATGAATGCTATACCATTTTATCCTGCAAATCTCTCGACATCGTCACGCGCCGCGGTTACTGTTTACGACACAAACGCACAATAATGTTCCACGAGATATAAATTTTTACAACAACTTTATTTTTATGTGCATTATAATTTATTACACGTTCCTTTTTGTACAATTGTATATTCGTGGTCGTAAAATAATAATATGGAATCACGCTGATTTAGGAATCAGCGTGATTCCTTACTTGACTACTTGAGCATCGATACTGTGGCATTCAATAAATTCGTAGTAGGACTTGTTAATGACAAAGGCTAACAATTCGAGGCATCCGAATTGGTCATCATTGGCCGGTCATTTAATTAATTCATCAAACAAGACCCACGAATATGAGAGCCAGACAGATGCCAGAAGCGCCCGCATCCTTTTGTTTTAGGTTTCAGTGCCCGTCTCTTTATACCTACTGCTTTATTGCAAATTGAATCATCAACAATCAAGTATATTTTGCAACTTTATTACGACTAGAGTTTTATTGTAAAGTATGGCATTTAGTACAGTTACTTTATAAGGTAGGTATCTAGGTATTTCTAGATTGCTTAGTAGGATAAGAATATTTTTATATGATTAAATCTGGTAGATCTTTTTTACATTTTTTAAGAATTCTCGACGTATACAGGTTTTCCGCCACGCACGTGCTCTATATATTTAGCTACCGTTACTCTACAATTATGTTAGCCGTATTTTTGTGGAATTCGAGTGGATGACCAATTATTATGACATTATGCCGGTTTTCTGTTATCAACAATACAAGTTTTCATATATGGCGGCGTTCCCACGCTATCAGCTGGTTTACGCTCAACTGCTCTACTACCGGCTTACAACGCCATATGCATCAGTTTTGCGTGATCCCCGATAAGGTTACACTGCCCTAGTAATATTATATCTGGACATGTTGCTGCAAAAGTGGGATGCAAAAGTTTTCTAGACTTTTCCACGAATTTTATTCATGAAAGCTATTGATCAAAAGTGATCAGTATGAATGAGAAAAAATAACAATGGATGTGAACAATTAATTTGATATGTATAGTCACTGGTGCATAGCCGTCACCATCCCCGGGAAGCAATTTGCACCAGCACAAAAAATGAGCGTCCGCGCAGCTCACGGCCTACCGGACACCATTGTCACAGCAGTGTAGTACCGTTTATGACTCCTATGGGCTTAACTAACGGAAAAATACGCGTCCAGTTCACACCGACGCTCACTGCACTCTCGTATTTGATAGGGGAGATAACTTTAATTAATATTCATATTTTACATTAAATTCAAATGTGGCCATATATAATTATTAATATTAACCGACTTCCAGTATATAGTATGTTCAACGATAATGCCGCCGTCTGTGGATCGATTTACAAAATTCTTTTTTTCATGTAAAGGGTATAATCCCAAGTTGCCCCCGTTTTTTTAAAAAATGGTGACCTGATGATAGGATCCATGAGGAATCGAGGCAACTTCTCGAAATGTATGTGGACACATGATGTGATTTAGACTTTTCCTGAAGTAACACAAGCATATACATACTATCAAAAAATTAGACTGGACCAAGCTATAGGTATCTTGGATCCAAAAGCACTGAACACATTGTGGTGATTTCGACTATTACTGAAGTAGTCCAAGCATATGCTACCAAAAAATAAGATTTTGCTCCAAAAGTAAAGAACAGAACTCCTTATAGATAAAATATGTTTGGGGATTTCGGCCGCGTTGTTTAAAGAACTGCAAGCATAAGCCACCTTATCAATTAGAGTAATCATCATTATCACCACCACCATCACACCATACATCATCACATTATGATGATAAAAAGGTACTTCTCATAGTATTTAACACCAACACGGAGATCTTTGAGCATTAGTCTACCGTTTATGGACCTAGTTGCAAAATTATTTTGTTGTTGTTTCGGTAACAGCAAATTTAAACGAGATCTACAAAACTTGTTTGGGCTGGTACCGACTTCAAAATTAAGAAGATGAGTAGAAAAATAGTTAAAAATTTAGCCGAATTTAAAAGGAAAATTATTTAGAAAATAAGTTTTATTTCATTGTTGTGTATTTTTTCTTTGGAAGCCGGTTTAATTTTTTGTTTAAAAATAATAATTTAAACAAAATTGTAGAGCTAAGCGTAGAAAAGAAAGAAGTAATTCTTAATTTTAAGCGAAACAAATGCGTACGCCGTACAGTATGAACGACCTAATCAAAAAGTGTATCTCACTCATAACGGTTAAGTACTATTACCTTAATAACATGTACCGTTACCTAATAACAAACAATTCAACAGAGAAAATAAGTAGCAGAGTAGCAAGCGCCAGCGTACTATGTAATGACGATCTTATTAACAATTTCATAGACATTTGTAGCCATTTATTATGAAAGAGAAAACAAAATAAACTTTTGTGAATCGTACCCGATTCAGCTGTAGGTATACTAGTAATAAGTTTGTTTATCTACACAAACTTTTGATGATGATCGCCTATGTTACAAAGGCTCTTCGTTGAGCTTAACGTGTGCAATTAGGATTACCGTTTATGCCTAGATTAATTTTAACAGATTATAAAATTCGCAATACGAGAAATTAGGACAGTAATTGACCTATGTTTATACGACCTATACAAGCATATAGATAGAGGCTAGAGTCTTTATAAGGCATCACAAACTATTACAAAATAATTGTAAGACATTCAGATTTCCTATAAAGTCTTTACTTGGTCTTAATAACTTTGGTGATTTTCCTTTACGATGCCGCCTCACGACGCGTTGTATTTTAATTATACAATTAAAATGCCTAGTCTAGTTTTTATGGAAAATTATGTAATGTTCTATAGTAGCTGGGTAAACATTAATCACGAAAGTTGAATTTCAAGGCCTTTATCGCAATATATTATATGCCAGTATTTAATATGTTATGACCTTAACATGTTTAGGTACAAACCAAGCCTTAAATATGAATAAATATATAACCAGTTATTAGCTAGGTTTGTAGACTAGTCAATATACATACATGTAAGTAGATTTAAATATACTTTAATGCTAGCCAAAAAAAAAGCTGTTGAAAAAAATATCGTAATTTCAACGAAATCTTCGTCATCGTTATGGACAGCTTTCTTATTTGTTTCTTTGGCAAATATTTTAATTTGGTGCTTTAGTAGATATTAACTTTACCTAACATCCATATCCAGCTATTCCCACTATATTTAGCACTATATTATTATTATATTATTTAATACTCGGTAAAAAGGTTCCTAATAGAACGAAACAATCTATACTAATATTATAAAGCTGAAGAGTTTGTTTGTTTGTTTGTTTGTTTGTTTGTTTGTTTGTTTGAACGCGCTAATCTCAGGAACTACTGGTTCGAATTGAAAAATTCTTTTTGTGTTGGATAGTCCATTTATCGAGGAAGGCTTTAGGCTATATAACATCATGCTAAGCTCAATACGAGCGGAGCTCCAATCAATAATGTTTCAAAATCGGGGTGTTTTTTTCCCTTTTGAGAGCTTTCGCTGCGTACGCTGCGGAAACGGTTAAAGTTTCGCTAAAATTATGTATGACAGAATTGTTCCCCTTTAAAAGTTCTAAAAAAAAGTCCGCGACAGTATATGTCTATCTTTTAAGGTTGGCTCACAATAACCTTTTTAAGCTAACCAAATTTGTTCTAAAATTAAGCATTATTTGTGAGGGTGTTTTCATAAAGATGATATTAATCCTTATCCAAATAAATACGTTATTCATTACAAGCATTTAATTTAGAAGAAATTTGCCATTTACATCATTTGATTTCAATATGTATTTTAGAAGATATCGCAGTAATAAAATAATCAGCGCGCAATAATGATGTGCGGCGCGCTGCGGGCAGTCGTGAGTCGCGGGCAAGCGTCCTTCTACGTAAATGAAGTCGCGGGTAAATTTTAGCGATATTCCAAAGTAACTACTCCACGCGGACGAAGTCGCGGGCAAAAGCTAGTAATATTAATAATATCCTGTGTATTGTAGTAGTATCGAAATAAAATAAAGTGGCAAATCAAGAGAAGAATGAGTTATAAATCACTTTATCGGTCCCTCGTTATATTTAGATTGGTACCTCAGTGAGCTTTCCTCTCGAGCGCATTGATACTAATTGTGCATTCAAGTACCTTCGTAAGTGTTACTTTAATTTCCTGTCACTATAAGTTTAGCTTTCTTTTTCTGTTAGTTCAAGAGTAAAAATTAAACTCCAATCTAACTTTTATTTTTTTATTTTTTTATAATTATCATTATGAAATAAATTGAGAACACACAAAATGCAAAAATGTAGAGAAGATAATATTATAGACCTTTCATTACAGTATTTCAAGAGTGGTTACTTCGCTCGGAGAATACTGTATAAATCATCCATTAACGGATGCAAAGGCCTAAGTTTTTTTTTTAGTATTTCCAAATAACATCAAAAAATACTGATTTTTCGGTAAAAAAACAGTATAAAAACTATATCTATACCTAAGATAGACATAATTATTATTTATTATTACACACTTGTGGATTATCACATCTTTACTGATTTCACTTAGTAATAAATATTATATCTCTTTAGATATTCATTGTATACAGTCCACACTCCACAGTCCACACCCACTAACTTGTTCGGAAAATTAATTAACATTGACATTGAATGTATTACGACAGTAAAAAGTAGTTATGCCATTACATAATAAACGCTATATAAGTGTCCTTCTAGTTACACGGTCACGCAAATCAAGCGGCGGAAAATTTAAGCCCAGATATTGGCACTTCTAATAAAATAACCAAATTAAACATAGAATAGCACGATTTATTTGTGTTATTTATATTATTTTATATTTGTGTTATGTTATTTAAGTATATTTGTGTTATTTATATTTATATAACACAATATTTAACTAATAAATATACACAAGAGCTATATCTGTTTAGAATACAGTTCGAGTTCACCTTCAACTAAAATCTCACATAATTTAGTTCTTACTTAGCCAACTTATTTTGTTTATAATAATCTAAGAAATTCTCATAATCATAATGCAAATAGATATTACAATTTCATAGTAGAAAAGATTTTAGTGGATGCAGGAAGTAAAGATTAAAGCATGTAGGTGGCTTAAGGCGTCGCAAATATACATCTATACGTGTCTTGCGAGTTGCGAGCAATTGTTCATAACAAGTGAAGAGGATTCGAACAAGAGATTTCCTTGTTTCAATGAAAGTGGTGTTTCCCCTCGTCACTTTGGGCGCTAGAGCAGACGCTCCGGGAGACTATTGTATTGTAATGCACGAGGCAGTGTTTGTGTAAAAATGTCTGGGTACTTCATTAGGTCTGTAGGGGTCCTCTCAACATTTTAATTGAATAGCAGTCATGTTTATTTTAAATTTTATTCACATTTCTTTATATTTCCATAATAATCTTATGATTTTAATCGCTCATAATTTAACCTGTGTTAATGTGCGTCTTTAAATGGAAGGATGTTTGTACTTTGTATGGACTATGGAGCTTATTGGAAACTACATTATTAAACATACCCGACTATCATCATAATATTATGTTGTATGAATCGGACTTTTATATATTTCTTTTGTTATCAGCAGTAGAAGCATGTCCAATATGAACGACAGAAAAGTAACCTGCTTTATATATTTTTAGGGTTCTGTACCTCGAAAGGAAATAACGGAACCCTTATAGGATCACATTGCTGTCCGTCCGTTTGTCTGTCAAGACCCTTTTTCTCAGGAACGCGTGCAGGTATCAAGCTGGAATTTATATCAAATATTCAGGCCTACTGTCCCTTGGAGCTGTAAAAAAAATCAAACTTCTAAGCCAACGCAATCAAAAGATACAGCCGTTTATGCCGCAAATTTCCGAAAATTTTCCACACTCGCAAGGGAATCAAAACCTACAGGGCAGGGTACTCTCCGTGAACTCAGAATCTTAAAATTTGGTACGAAGCAACGTCTTATAGCACAGATAAAGGAAATATTTGCGAAAACAGTAAAATTTTAGTTACATCATTTTTTTTTATAAAACTAGGGGGCAAACGAGCAAACGGATCACCTGATGGAAAGCGATTACCTTTTGTAATAATTACAAACTTAGTACCCCTACTATGACTCGATTGTCGTGGTGGATGAACTTTTAGTTTTATACCTACAGGTTTGTACGGAACCCTTGGTGCGCGAATCCGACTCGCACTTGGCCGGTTTTAAAAAAAGCTTATATTCCAACTCATCATGTCAAAGGATGTAACTATGGGAGGTCCCCACTCCCCATACAGGATTTCATTTTTAAAAGCTTTATATACCTACATTACCAATTCAATTTTCATAACAAGTCCACCTACGTAACGCCATGACTTCATAACATTCAATGTCAACCAACAATTGTGTCAATACTGGCTTTTACAATATTAGAGGCTATTTCGAGTATATATGTGAACATATTAATAATGATAAGTTATAAACCTGCGAGTTTATGGACTATAACTATTGGCGGTCTCATCTTTATTATACAGACTAGAAAAAAGGGTGGTGATCACTTTTGGTTGGAAATTGGAATCGTTATTGTGAGATCGGACCTCAAAAGCAATATATCATTTCATTATCGAATACCAAACGAATGGGGCATCCGGATTTGTGTCAAACCAACTGGGCCGTGTCAATCCACAATTGAACTTATTAAATTGAATTAAATCCACTCGTGGCGGTACTAACAATGATTTATAGATTCAATTAGCTTATGGGGTAACTCGCCTAGAACATTCTTGGGAGGGGTTAAAGTTAATTTCCTATCGTCAAATTATGATTTGTCTCTTCATATTTTCATTTTTTATTACGTTTGATACATTACATCGCATTGTAGTAATTATTAATCGGTAATATAGCACTTGTTGGTTCGTCATAAATACCGACGTTTCCACAACATCAACACACGCATACTGCCCGACTCCATATATTCAGTTATTAATCGCGCTGAATGGGTTCGACTGGATGTATTCGCAATTATGATGCACTGATGCAATCCACTCTATGCAAATACTGTTACACATCGTGTCGATTTGCGTGTTTTAATATTATAAATGGGACAAGTATTTCATCTATGTTCATAAAACTTTACAGGCTTGCCGTTGAGTGTGCAATCACGCAAAGACTGTTCTGCTAATACAGAAAATAATTAACCATCTCATTTTGTGCTCACTAACTTTTGGTAGACATTATAACTTAGAGTTAGACGTTATTAGTCTGATTATCGATCGATCGATCGATCGATCCAGGGCTCATTCGATTCGGAATGACCTTTAATAGTTTGATATCTTTAATAGTTTCCGAGATATTTTCAAAAAACCATACCCCTTTTTTACTAAATTGTTTATAACTTTTGCAATTTTTTCAAGCCCCTCATGAAATTTTTCAAAAAGTTTCTAGAGGTCATTCTGAATTGAATGAGCCCTAGATCATCATTTTTGGTGCCCTTGGACAGAAATTTACTGAAATGGATCTTGAGACTCCCACAATGTTCGAATGAAACCATTGTCAATACTTGAGAATCCAGATAGACATTACAACCGGTTTGAAACAAACTCAAATATAAAACAAACGATAGGTACATTCGTTAACCTTCATTCGTATCTAAATTATATATGCATATTATACGGGTGCCGAAACAAACCGAAATTGGTTTTATTTTAATTTGCACCGATAAAATTGGGTTGGCAAAAATGTTGTTAGGAAAAAAATAATTTATTTAAATAAAATGCGACAGGGTAGCATTTTTGTCCGAAAATAAATATGTTTGTTTTTCATTGCTATAGATTTAATCAAAATCTCGATCTGGATCTTACCCTCCTGATTTACGACCGATAACGAGGGGGCGATAGATGCACCGCAGCCTGTTTACTCAATCCTGTGCCATATTTTTTGAAGTGAAACTTCTATACATATCGACGGGGGATATTACGATTTTGCTGTCTCAAAAAAGCGTCACGGCCAACGTAATTGGCTTTTCTTTCATCGATCATGTAATACAAATAAGATATGAGTGATTTCAAATACTAATGTCAGATACGCGTAACGCAGTTACGTAGGCGCTTAGATTTTGCGATGTTGATAAATTGGTCTCGGGTTCGAATCAGACGAAATATTTTTGTTATTTTTATTACTTTTCTTTTTTATTATCACTTCTATCAGCATTCTTTATAGCTGCCAATTTGCTTTTTAAAATTATATTTAGCTTTTTCTATCTTTACTCCATAGATATTTATTTATATGATGGACTAGTTGACCTCGTGAACTATTTATTAATATCACAATTTTAGTAACTCTAAAAAAAGAAGAAACAGCAGAAAAGGTCATAAAGGCTTTAGTTTAAGTTAGGGCATGTAAAATCTATCCCGTAAATATTAATTCTTTTTAATTTGTTCACAGGTCACAACCATGACGTTAACAAGAAACTGTGCAAGTGGATGGTGGGTCGTGCTGTTTACGGCCACTTTAGCACTGCCAGTTTTTGGCGACGCTGGTGTGGGACTGTTCAATGCCAGACTCAAGCAGGTCGTTACTTCCAGCACGCTGAAGTGGGCTAACATGAAGAAAGAAGCTATGAATAACTACGTCGTCGGCGCTGACTCTCAACAAGGTAATTATTCAAATGAAATAATAATTAAAATATTGGCCAGTGTTGACGATTAAAGCTCTTTGCAGCTCAACCTGTTTTTCTTGTTATAGGACCCATATACCTGTGTCGGGCCCGACATGAAGGTGATATGTTGCTTGGACAGCTACGACCAGATTATTCCTCTTGTGCTGTGTCGGGAACTAAGGGATACAATATGTTCGAAGTCTTAGAAAATATAGAAAATGCTTCTTTAATAATATGGAAGCCCTGGTATAAATTTAATGCAAAACCGAGTGCCGCGGTAGTTGTCGACTCATCAGTGGACTCCGTTTTTGTGGGCAGAGTAAAAGCAGATGATGGATTTTCACACAACATCGGCAGAATTATATACGAAAGTACAGTAGGACATTTAATAACGTTTGATGAAAAAAATAACGAACTCAGTGAAGATAAAGGAGAGATCCTTGTTGAAATTGAACCGATCAGATACAAAATGCATAACGTTGAGTTGGATCTATCAACTGAACATGTCAGGCAAGCAGATCCGCAAATACTAGAGGAGCGTGTCTTAAGAAACGACGATGACGTTGCCGCTACTGTAACTACCGAAATAGAATACAAATTTAATTACACCTTGTCTTGGGGACACGGCCATGGAATAGCAACCGGGTTGAATACTAGCATAGAAATGGTCGATGGAACAGTTTACCAAATAGAATGGGCTAATCCTATAATGGAGGTGAAGAAAGAGCTGTTCAAGGTGGAAAAATACCTTGAACCGGGAACTGCTTGTAATGTCACATTCAGAGGAAACTACACCGACAGAGATGTACAATATACCGCCAAGGTGCAAACCTTCTACAACGAAGATAACGTGAGATCGAGGCAAATGCGAGGGGAAAGGATTGAAAACACTCTGGAAGTGGAGACTATTTACGGCGAAATTTACTACACCGTTAACAACACACTCGTTCCGACTACAACAACAACCACTACAACCACAACAACCACGACCACAACCACTACACCAGAGCCTCCACCACCATCAGTGGTGGATACAAATGATGTTGGAATGATAATGGACAGCAACGATATCTTAGGAGACAGCAGTGAAGAGGACGTAGTTAAAGTTTCGAGCACGAAAGAAGATAATATTGACCGTGCCGTAGTCGGTGGACTCGGGAGCAAACCTAACGGTCCCAACAGCGCCAGTATTAAAATTGTGTCTTTCACTATTTGCGTACCTCTGATTGCACTTTTACTTTAAAAAAATACCAGTTTACGCCTATTTTTGTTGTAAATAAAAAAGAAATGACATTAATGTTGCTAAATGTTACTATAATATTATGTGTTATGGCCGTTAAGCTTCATTCTGTTGAGTATTCAATGAGAAAATTAAAAAGTTTCTCAACAAATAATGTAAATACTAACATTCCTGTTATATACTTTCATTCCAATTGTATAGATGTGGAGCCAAAACACAGAATGTATATAGAAATTGTATATTGTAGATAAGAATTGGTTGCACAGCAACCATTCCTTTCCTTATCAAAAATAGGAAAGTTATTGTTATAAATAATAATTTGATATTAAAATAATAAAGTATGGCGCTGTTACCGTAAGACTATAATGTTGCCCTGTTTCAGTATTTTTCAAAACAGCTTTACAACCATGTAGAGAAAAATAAAATAGTGCTAATAATTTCGCTTAAAATATTTGAAACATAATTTAAGGATGTTAAAAGTCTTCATGTAGTTGCTATAAAAAAAGTTACGTTGATATTATTTGTTTATAAATTTTGAATCTCCCAGCATAGTGAAGACTGGTACCTATATGATATACTAATGAAAATTCATCTCGTTACTCGTAATTCATCAAACAAGATAAGCTGTTTCACTTTTTCTCAATTTGCATTATCTTCCTTGTTTACTTGAGTATAATCTGTAAAATAGCTTTTCAGTACCTCGTAGTTCTATTTTAGATTTTAATTCGTTTTGTTGTTTTAGTTATACTTTTAAAGAGTTTAAATCCAGAATTAATGATATTACTATTAGAATATAATATGTAACGACATTTGATGGTCTTTTATTTATTTTTAAGTTAGTTTGTGAGCCTGATCTATAGTATTTAAGTGCATATTTTATAAATTCAAACAAAAGTAGTACTCGACAGTAATAAAAACATTTGCAACCACGATTTTTACACAATTCTCTTCATTTCTTTGTTAGGAAGAGGCCATAATTAGGAGTAGTAAAATTCTATGACAAATACACTAAAATATAATCAAATACCATAATATGATATCTCATAATATATTTTAAGCAAAACAGTATGTTTCCAAGCCATTGTAGAAATTTAATGTATTATGTCCAATCTCTCGCTGTAAGATATATCCATAGATAGCCAAATATAAAATTAGTATCAGACTAGATGTTAAATACAGATTTAGATGTTTGAAATGCTTAGTGGTTTGTGAATGTAAAAGAATGATATTTTTGTATGGGCAATCATGATCATGTTAGATGTTATTATGACACCCCTAAGATCTATATTTTTTCTATATTAGCATAGGGAGTGGAATTATACGATGGCATCGCAACAACGGAACCTAATGATACCGTATAATACTGCATTTCATCGTCGATCAGTTTGGCAGGATGATGTTGCGAGCTTCACGTATAATTCATACGTTACATTATAATTTAAACAGTATTTACTATGAATATTGCGTTTAAATCTCCTTATATTATTTGTAAATCTATTATCCCACCTAGTTTAACGATATAGAGTAAGATTAGATGTTTATTCCAGATTATTTTAAAAGATGTGTAACTTATTATGGAACAATCTCATTTTGCTAAGTCTAGATTTCTCAAATTATGAATGTTTAATTGGATTTGACTTGTATGATAATAATTATTCGAAGCTATTTCAAAAGCTTTTACTGCGCTTAAATTTCTAATCACTGTATTAAATTATGAATTCGGTTGTGTTTCATGGAGTAGCTTGTTCAACTTCTAAATCATTTGCAAAGCATTATTGTGATGTTCAATGTAATTATTATATTTCAGTTTTATTAAAGTGTAACTTAAACTTGTGTCTAATAATTTCCTAATCCATCCAACATTAAAGGCTCGTTGCAAAATCGACTGATGTCAGACAACTTATTTGTATGTTTCGTCTCTGTCTCGACACAAACGCAGCAATAAAACTTCCGAATATGCTATCCGGCACTTACCTATTACAAGATTGTGAAACAGGCCCAAAGGGCCGAATAGCTTATTTGGAAGAATGTGAAATAGGACCTTACGATAATAGGTTACGTTATAAGTAAGTTAACACGTGCATACGTACATTTATTCTCTGCTCTTACAACAAAGTGGGACTAATAAGTCGATCGTTCATCATCATCAGCCTCGTCAGACGCAATGCAGTGCCTTAAGCCTTATCAAAAAGCCTCGAAAACTAACTTAAGTAATCACGAACACCATAAGTCACCACCTCCTTACATAAAGTTAAAGATATCACAACACATATGTATCTATTATAGGGGAGACCGAGGGGTGTTGACACAATTTTTACATTTTGTCTCATATACCAAACACTATTGCCAGAAATGGTATGATATTAGTACCAAACGTTAGGTCATTCTTTACACTTGCAAATGGCTAACATAAAGAAATTGTAAGTGTTAAATATTGTGGTAAAAAATCGACTTAACCGTAACAAGTCATCTTGTTTCAATTCCCCTCATACCGAGGTAAGATGAAACAGGGGTCGAGGAGAGTTAAAACATATGATTTCTGTGCAATATTAAGTGCTGTATAATAAAAGTTGTGATATAATTTAAATGCATGTATTAAAATTTATCTTTTCAAGCACATACTTTGTTGTTTTACGTATATATTCACATTTTGCACTGATATATCGCTTATGTAGATAACTACAGTTCTGATACACAATATGATCAACTCCTAAAGTAGTAAAAAGTATCATAACGTCATTATTCGTAATAATATTAATTAAAATAACTGTCAAATAAACAAAATATTTTACATTCATTAAAAATCTTTAAAATAAAATATTGATTTTCAATAAATAATTAAATTTCAGCCGTTTCTTTAGAATTACAATCAGTTTTGATAATTGTTTCTTCAAATATTTATGTAACAATAATCTCACAAATATCAAAAATGTAAATAGAAAACAAAAAAACGTCAATCTGGTAAAAATGTGGTAAAGTTACTTGATACTATATCTTCTGCTGCAAAATCATATATTTTGCGACTTGCCATACCTCTGTCAATCTTTATTTTATGATCAGTAGGCATGCTGAAATAAAATAAATAAATTAAAAGCATTTATTTAATTGACACAACCTTAATGCTTGTAAATGCTTAAATATTCTGATACAATATTGAAAACGAGGAGATTTGAAACAACCTGTTTCAAATCTCCTCAGTAAGAAAAAAACTCTCAATATTAATTTAACCTGCAATCAAAAATAAAATACACAGAAATCAATTGCACCAAATATAAACAATAAATCTCTAGATAATGAGCTTTCGAAACCAATATAAATCAAACTAAAATACAATACCATTATCAAAATATAGGCATGGTAAAAAAACGTAAATAATTTATTTTTCACGATTTTAGTCACATGGCACTAGGGAATATTATTCGAATATTCGTTTTATTCGAATATTCGACGATTTTATTATTCGAATATGACTGGGTTCAATATTCGAATATTTCGAATAAAACGAATAATGAAAATATTTTATTTCTTTTTCAAAAATATGTTAACAACAGTAAAAAAAACTTGTATAAACCGGAATAGTTTCGTTATTTAATACATTATTTTTATTATTTATTAATATTGTCATCAATGATATCCTAAAACAGATTTTACTACTCTGTTTGTGAAAGAATATAAATCTATTTTCAAATAAAAAAATATCTAAGGTGAATACTTCTTACAGTAACAGCAAAAGAACGCTATGCTTATACGCAATGTTAAAATAACCTAACCAAGAGCGAGTCAGGACGTGTCTTAAGAGGGTTCTGTAACTACAAAGCGTAATAGGATTTTTATTTTCATATTCTTAAATTTATATATAAAGTTACCTATTGTTCGATTTAGTTCAAAATAATTTCCCTAAAGAGAATTTAGCATGATCTGTCAGCATGGAAAAGTTTCTAATTCTCATAGTTCAGAAATGACAGAGGGGGTGAAACCAATTTGAAGGCCAATTACTTAGAAATGGTTGACTTTGTAAAAGTCATGTATGAAACTTTGTCTTTATTTTAAAATACATATTCAACATACACTTCGCATGTATAAAAAACCACCCCTAACTTCATAATAAAATTATATTTTTTTATCAAATCAAAACCGACATCTAGACGCAATATAGCTAGAAGAGCGGACAGAAAGACAGACAGACGAACAGAGTGAAATTATAAACGTTTCTTGGAATAAGGAATCCTAAAAGCTGAATGTTAAGAAAATTGTTAATTACCTAAATATTAAAACAAGATTTATCAGCTTTCCTTAAAAATAATAAATAATATTTAAACAAAAAATAAGCATTTTAATATTACGGTTTTGAATAACTCCTCGGGGCTTAACAACAGCTTGGAGCGGGTTTATCATATTGAAAACGAGATTTTGGAGCCGATTTATGCATCTTCTGTCAGGTCGTGTTTTAGTGTATTAGTACTGTGGGTGACAATCTGCGGCTTCTGACTAGCCTTCCAAGCTCATCTTAGGGTGTACTTAATCGGGTTGAGGACATTAAAATGCATTAGTAGCATCCCTCACCCATATCTATTTGCTAAATCCGGCCTTGCATTCTTTTTTTTTTTTTTTATGTAATGAACCAGGAAACGAGCAGACGGATCGCCTGATGGTAAGCGATTACCGCCGCCCATGGACACTCGCAGCAACAGAGGAGTTACACTTGTAACTCTTCTGGTGCTGCGACTTGCGTTCCTGATCCTTAAAATCCCCAATCCCCCCATGGGCCTCCGGTAACCTCACTCACTCGGCGAAACACAACGCAAGCGTTATTTCACGCCGGTTTTCTGTGAGGTCGTGGTATTTACCCGGTCGAGCCGGCCCATTCATGCCGAAGCGTGGCCCTCCCACAGTAAGAGTTCTGTTTGAGAATCTCTTGTTTTCTCCCGTTAGAGGTCCAATTGTTATGGGCTATGGCCAGCTTCCTGAAGGTACGCTAGCCCATTGTATATGTACTCTGCCCCAGCAAACTGGACTCTTTCTGAAAAGTAGGCTTGAAGATATCGCCTACCAGGTCACTTGTACTTAGTCTCCATTCAGAAGTTCACTTTAACTTGTGAAGTTAAAGTGAGTAAATCATCTGGGACCAAAATTCTGGACCATTCTCGTTTATCCTATTGTATGTGTTGACGGACGTATCACAGTATTGCTCCGAGATACTAGGGCTCACGAGTTTGGGAGATGAGACCGAGTGGTCGACACAGTGCTCGAAGGCACCACATACACATACGATTTCCAAGTTTAGTGCAGAGATTGTAAGAGGTAATAGCTTTAACAATATTACTTCAGATTTTTTGTTGGTCTAGGATAGCCCATAAACAATTAAAGTTGAAATTGTGCCATCTTGTAACATCTAGAAACCATTTCCGCTTTATAAATATCAAAAACTTCACATACGCTAAAAAAAATTAGCCGTACTTCTAGATGATAATTTGATGAAAATAAAATTATTAAAATTCTTCATTTCATCCTTTTACGATTCTCTTTGGAGAATGTGACGAAAATAATTACATTATAATTTCAGCACATCACAAAGGCACCCTTTCGCCTCAGTCTTTAGGGTTTCAGATTTGCTCAAGCAAGTCTTCTTCACTGTGCTGTCAGTAACGTAGTCCCTTCGCGTCTGAAGAAGCTGTTGCTGAAATTAATTGCATTTAAGTGTCGATTTTCCACAAGTGAAAATAATTTAACGGTCTTCTAGGGCGCTGAGCCTGCCATTAAGGTCTTGCACAGCCTTGTCAGATGTTTTTCAGTCTCTTTGTACCTTCGCTTCATCTTCTTCTTCTTCTTTACGAGGGTAAAATCACACACTCCGTTCTTGCAGTACAACGCATACAGATGCCTAGTTACAGAAAAATCATCAGCACATTCTTGAGGTCAAAGGGTTATGATACAATTTTAAAATCTACTGTTGTGTAATTTTGCTTTTGTAACAAGACTCATCGTTCAAAAAAAGAAATTGAAAACATAAAGAGATACAAAAATATGGTTAGCTTGAAGATGGAAAAAGATTATTATTTTTGTTTTTAAAAGTTTTTTTTTGTTATGATAACATAACATTGAAATACTTTTTTAGAACTTTTTATTTTAACGGTTTATCTTGTTTACTTATTCTCACACACGTACCGATTAAGTCTGGAGCGGACTATTATGACAGCATAACACTTGTTTGTTTGAGTTTTCAGTTATATTGTATAAGAACAGAGCACTATTTACAGTGCATTCCGATTTCTGTACAGTGTTTTAACTCTGCAAATATATTTCTCCCCAATCTTAAATAAACTGATAAACATATAATGAAAAAAAAATATTTTCTGTAATATTATTGTTCTTTATACATTAAATTATACTACCAAAAGCGTAATTTCTACAGTCTGACTTTTCAAATCGATCAATAGCTTAATTAAATTAAAATCTAGAAAACACGAACCTCTAAAACAAACCCCAAAAATTTCCTCCCCTAGAGGATTTTTTTCCTTAATTTTTGGGAGAAACCCCTTGGCAACCAAATCTGTGGTCTGCTTCAGACCTAAAGGGTACGTGTGTTAATAGTTTTAAAAAGTTATTGCAATTTAGTATTTTAAGTTTAAAACTTAAAAGAAGTTTTTTTTTTTCATTAAAAATGCGTTGATTTTTTGAGAGTTATTTGTAAAACACTTTACATTTTAATATTATTAATTAGGCAGGTCATAATAAACGCATTATATAGGTACTTGTATTTAAAGTTTTTTACCAATATTCGTATTATTCGAATTATTCGAATTTATTCGAATAGTGTTTAGCTATTATTCGAATAGTAAAATTTGTCGAATAATAACATTCCCTACATGGCACGCAGAACTCCATAACCGCGCGTCTCATGCCACCGACGCGTATTGACAAGTCAGCGGGTGGAGGGTAGTGGTTGAAATGCAACATTGCGAACTCGATAACAGTTTTAAGTTCCATGAAATCGGTACTGTTTCAAATCACCTTTGTGTCAAAACCCCTCGGTCTTCCCTACACTATACAGCTATAGAAAAAGATTTTATTTCAGTCCTTCAAATAGTATTCAAATAATGGTTTAAAGTCATGAATAAATTCCTATTGAAACTAGCATAAAAAGTGATTAAAAAATAACACATATATATATATATATATATATATATATATATATATATATATATATATATATATATATATATATATATATATATATATATACACATTTATGTAAGCAACAAAATGAAAGCAGAAATACCAATATATGATAAAACTTACGAAATACATTATTTTTGTAGTGTCTTGGTAGAACCGGAAGAGGGCTTTCATAAAACCTCCGAAATGAAAAGATGAACATAAATTTCATGATAGGGCTAGGGGCGGAAGTCGGAACGAACCATAATGCTTATTCAAAAAAGAACATAAAAGCTTTCCCTTCCAAGTTCTAATCATCTTCGACATAAAGACGGAAAACTACAAAACGTGATGTAGAATAATTTTTCGAGCTTTAAATATACTTATTAACCACACAAAATTGTTTAAATTCTTGAGGATTCCAGAAAATAAATACGAAAACCGCCTCCTTTTTTGGAAGTCGGTTAAAAAGGGCAGAGTGAGCAATGTGTACGACGACTGGTTTGTCGGCTAATTATTGACAAAAAACAATATTTATCACAAATAGTTTATTCTAAAGTTTTTTAACTGATATAACGATTTTTATTGATATTACTTCATGTGTTCTTGGTTAAAAATCAATAGGATATAAAAACATTACACGTATAAACATAAACAATAAACATACACTTTTTAAACTTTTTTGTGTATTTTAACTTTGGAAGTCGGTTTAATTTTTTGTTTAAAAATAATAATTTCGCCCTTTTTAGTTAGGTATATATTTTGTTGTTGTTATTAATACGTCTTAAGAACGTCTAAAATAAACGATCGAATGTATAATTGAATACGCGCCAAGTTTCCATTAGGTATTGTTAATAAGATGATGATGATGATTACTGTAAGTTACAAAGTGGCATATGCTATGCCGAAATTTCCAAACGCATATATTTAAAGACTTAGGAGTTCTGTTCACTGCTTTTGGATCCAGGGTATACCTTGGTGCAACATCTTATTTTTTGGTAGCATATGCTTATGTTACTTCAGTTAAAGTCAAAATCACTATATTATGTGTCGATATAAATTTCGGGGAGTTCCATCGATTCCTCATGGATCGCATCATCAGGTTTCCACTTTAGTGACTAAATGACCAATTTCGAATTAAACCCTTTACAACAACAAAAGAATTTTGCAAATATATCCATAAACGGCAGAGTTATGTTCAAAGATCTCCGTGTTAGTGTAAAATAGTAAATACTATGAGAAGTACCTTTTATATCATCATAATGTGATGATTTATGGTGTAATAGTGGTGGTGATGATGATGATTACTCTAATTGACATGGTGGCATATGCTTGCAGTTCTTTAAACAACGCCGAAAACCAAACATGTATATATAAGGAGTCAGGAGTTCTGTTCTGTACCTTTGGATCCAGGGTATACCTTGGAGCAAAATCTTACTATTTGGTAGCATATACTTGGACTACTTTAGAAAAAGTCGAAATCATCATATGTGTCCATATAAATTTCGAGGAGTTCCCTCGATTCCTCATGGGGATCCATGAGGAATCGAGGGAACTCCTCATCAGGTCACCACTCTTTTGACAACAGGACCAACTTGAAATTATACCCTTTACATCAAAAAAGAATTTTGAAAATCGGTTCATAAACGACGAAGTTATCTGCGATTAAAAAACAAAGAATACAATAAAAAAAGCATATAATATAATATACGGTCGAATTGAGAATCCTCCTCCTTTTTTGGAAGTCGTTTAAAAATATGCGGATTGCGGTGATACGCGTCCCGCTGACCGATAGTACGGACCCGCGCGCCGCGCTACGGCGCATCACCCGCTTTTAGCGCTATTTTCACCTCTAAATTAAAATTATAAATATTGGTCATAGAGTTCCGGGAATTGGAACTTTTTTTAAGGAAATTTCCTCCTCTTTAAGGTTTTTTTTTTTTTTCAAAATTTGGATATCTTTAATAGTTTCCGAGATATTTTCAAAAAAACCATACCCCCTTTTCGTTTTTTTACTAAATTGTTTATAACTTTTGCAATTTTTTCGAGCCCCTCTTGAAAATTTTCAAAAAGGTTCTAGAGGTCATTCCGAATCGAATGAGCCCTGGATTATAATTTTCGGTATCCTTTCGGTATGACAGGAATTCACTGAAATGGATCTTGTGAATCAGACTATTGGCTCTACATTATTTTCGATTATATTTTGACAGTCCGAGCCATATAGTCTATTATCTAGATAATAATATTATGGTCTCATGTTGGCACCATCTACCTGATGATATTTTTGATAGTATAAGAATGAAGATCATTAGATTATTTATTATATTATCTAGGTACGTGTAGTGTACCTATTAGCGCAAACACAACAATCTATTTGGATTATGTACAAATTCATCATAGAACGCTGTTTTATGGTTTTATTGCGGCACAGACCTCGTTATATTCTGCACCCAACTCAGTGAGACGTATAAAGAAATGATCCAGAAATACGAGAAGTTGCGTAAATGGCAACCTTTAAACGCGCCGCGCCTGTGAAAAGCACTAGCCGACGCAAAAGGCATGAAGCCGTATACTGCATAGATAATTTTACGGCGCGGCGCGGGCGACGACATTTACAAGTATATTAGCTTTATATGATATCTATAGGCTATATGATATCTATAGGATGTGATAGACTTAATAATAAAATGTATTCATTACTAGATTTTGCCTGCGACTTTGTGCGCACAAACTTTCACATTTATATTATGATCTGGAATCCGTTGGGCCAGCACTGAAAATCTGCGGTAATATATGAGCTGAAAATCTAACACAAGTGTCGAGTCAAATATCAATGTCATGACTACGATGTACTCTACGATCGACACTTCGATTTTTAACTCAATTGTCAAAACACAGAGTTGAATTTTACCGGGCCGCGCCCGCCGGTAAAATTGAACTCCGAAACTACAATAACCAAAAAAGTTCTCACTCGCTTTTTACACAAAGAAAATCTGTTTCTTTTGAATGTGAACACTGTGAACAGTTTTTTAGATTTGGGTTTTAAACTTTTAACAGATAAAATAGCAAAAAAAAATGTAAAAAACTGTAATAATTATAATAATACTTATATTTTGTCCCATTTAAAATGATATTAAAAGATGAGTAAATTAAAATTTTACTTGACAAAAAAAACTGTTCATATGTCCGGATTCGTATTTTCCTACTTGCCAAATTTTAGCGATCGCCAACCTAGATAATAGTTTAAAGGCATGGTACATGCGACGCCCCGGGACTACCGGTACCGGTAACTGTCTGATCCTATCGAGCGCAGTCAAATAGATCTGCTGCAATATAATATGGATTAAGTAATATAAGTATTAAGTATACCAATGACTTACAAGTAACTCAGCAAATCGCAGGTGTAGAGTGTAGACTTAATACAGTCAAAAGACAAACTTAATTACGCCTGCTGTGAAATGAGAATTTTTTCCTTGCAATTTTTTCAAAGTAAGTAGAAATACAATAAAATATGTCCTTGGTCCTTATGCGTTTGACCTGGAAAGGTTCGTGCGTGTGCACTTTAGCAAATGACCGTTGCAAGTTGTAATACAATCACGATCCACGGACCACGTCCTTATTCCATCCCCGGAGATTTCCGACGGCTTATAGTAGGTGACAATAACGGCAAGATATGGAGCGATTAGAGAAAGCGAGCGAGAAGTGAGCAAAATTCTCGTAGCTTTAAAAAATTTAAAAGAATTATTCATTCACTCACTCTCTCGTAATTACAGAGTTTTGTGTGTTTCATGTATTAAAATAAAATCATTTCGTTAATTCAATAATATTAGGTCCTTACTTATTATGAAATTGGCGTTTTCTCGTACTGACTGACCACTTTGATCTCAAATATAATATCTTCTTTGGTTAGTAATTCCAATTTCAAATTTATACCGCTATTTATATATCAGCATGGAAACTTGTAAGTTTAACCTATAATTTAGAAATCGACTCTACAACTACTCGAAAATTTTGAAAAAAAAATCATGTATCAAATCTTGACTCTATTTTAAAGTGCTATTCAACGTTATGCAACACAATGGGGTACAACAAATTTATACCGCTATTTACCGCATTTACCGGAGGCCACCAGAGGAGTTACAAGTGTAACTCCTCTGGTGTTGCGAGTGTCCATGGGCGGCGGTAATCGCTTACCATCAGGCGATCCGTCTGCTCGTTTCCTGGCTCATTACATAAAAAAAAAAATGTGTTTCGAAAACCGTTATTCATTTGTGTTTTCCTCTTTTGTTTTTTTTTTTTTTTTTTTTTTTTTTTTTATGAAATATGGGGGCAAACGAGCAAACGGGTCACCTGATGGAAAGCAACTTCCGTCGCCCATGGACACTCGCAGCATCAGAAGAGCTGCAAGTGCGTTGCCGGCCTTTTAAGAGGGAATAGGGTAATAGGGGAGGGTAGGGAAGGAAATAGGGTAGGGGATTGGGCCTCCGGTAAACTCACTCACTCGGCGAAACACAGCGCAAACGCTGTTTCACGCCGGTTTTCTGTGAGCCCGTGGTATTTCTCCGGTCGAGCCGGCCCATTCGTGCCGAAGCATGGCTCTACCACGTAAAGAGTTTTTCTTTGCCTCTTTTGTTTTTGCGGCACCGCCGCCCGCGCCAAACACGTCATCATTATAGTACGAGTTCCACTGTGGACCAGTGCTGCAAAAACGGCTCGAAGGATAAAATATGATGTGTATGGCGGCGGTGTCGTACAGGGCGTTTTTGGTTCCAACGTTTTCGTTCTAGAAATTTCGACCTGCAGAACAAGCCCCGTGGACGGCCGGAGACCAAAGTCGATAATGAAGAATTGAAGGCTATTGTTGAAGCGGATCCATCGCAAACCACGTCCGAGTTAGCTGCAGGCTGCGGTGTTAGTGATAAAACTGTTTTAATCCACTTGAAGCAGGGAAGGCGAAAAAGCTCATTGAATTGAGTGCAGGAAACTAACAAACGCGCATCGACTGCTGCGTTATATATTTTCTCAACCAGCATAATAATGAATGGATTTTAAATCGAATCATTACCTGTGATGAAAAGTGGATCCTGTACGACAATCGGAATCGCTCATCGCAATGGCTGAACCCTAGCGAACCAGCCAAAACTGCCCCAAGCGAAAATTGACTTAAAAAAGTTACTTGTAAGCGTTTGGTGGACGGGTGCTGGTGTCGTTCACTACAGCTTTCATTTGCTCTAGGCCCCTGCTGCTTCAGTCAGGACCACGCTAGACCACAGACTAGGGAATGTTATTATTCGGCAAATTTTACTATTCGAATAATTCGAATAATGGATAAACACTATTCGAATAAATTCGAATAATACGAATATTGGTAATAAACTTTAAATACAAGTTATATAATGCGTTTATATATACCTGCATATTTAGTTATATTAAAATGTGAAGTGTTTCACAAATTACTCTAAAAAATCATCGTATTTTTAGTTTAAAAAAATCTCAAACTTAAAATACTAAATTGCAATAACTTTTTAAAACTATTAACACATGAACGGTTTAGGTCTGGAGCAGACCATGGATTTGGTTGCCAACTAAGTGGTTTCTGCCAAAAATTAAGGAAAAGATCCTCTAGGGGAGAGAATTTTTGGGGTTTGTTTTAGAGGTTCGTATTTTCTGGTTTTTAATTGAGCCAAGCTATTGATCAATTCAACATAGACAATCGATTTAAAAAAGTCAGACCGTTTTAAATTAACCTTTTGGTAGTATAATTTGATGTACCTATAAAGAACACTAATATTACAGAACATATTTTTTTATTATTTATATATCTGTTTGTTTAAGATTGAAGAGAACTATATTTGCAGAGTTGGAACACTGCACAGAAATCGGAATGTACTGTAAATAATGCTCTGGTCTAATATAATGCAGCTGAAAACTCTAAACACACGAGTGTCGTGCTGTCATAATGGTCTGGTCCAGACCTAATTGATACTTGTGTATATAAACTGTAGTAAGAATAAGTAAACAAGATAAACCGTCAAAATAAAAAGCACTCAAAAAAGATTTTAATGTTATGTTAACATAAAAAAAAAACTTCATAGTTGGTACAAAGTGTGTGGAAAATCTTTAAAACAAAAATAACCTTTTTCCATTTTCAAGTTAGCCATATTTTTGGGAAGGGACTATGTTACTGACAGCACAGTGGAGAAGACTTGCTTAAGTAAATCTGAATCCTAACGACCGAGGCGAAGGGCGAGTGTTCTCAGCTCGAAACCAAACTCCAGAGCCCTAGTATCGAGTAGCAACACTGATCCGTCCGTGAACACATACAAAAGGATGAACTAGAATGGTCCAGAATTTTGGTCCCAGATGAGTGGATTTACTCACTTTAACTTCACAAGTTAAAGTGAACTTCTGAAGGGAGGTTAAGTAAACGTGACCTGGTAAGGGATATCTTCTTTACCTACTTTTCATATAGAGTCCAGTATGCTCAGGCAGAGTACATATACAATGGGCTGGCATACCTTCAGGAATCCAGGCCATGACAATTGGACCTCTACCTGGAGAAAGATATGGTCAAGAGATTCTTAAAGATTATCTTTAATGTCCTCAACTCAACTCGATTAAGTATACCCTGAGAAGAGCTTAGAAGCTACTCAGAAGCCGCAAATTGTCACCTAGAGTACCCTCACAGCACTAAAACATGCCCTGATATAAGAATGGGAGAGAATATTACATAATTCGGCTCCAAAACCTCGTTTTCAGTATGACGAACCTCCTCCAAGCTGTTGCTTTCTATCTGCTCTTCTAGCTATATTGCGTCTAGATATCGGTTTTGGTTTGATAAAAAAATATAATTTAATTATATAGTTAAGTGTACTTCACATGTATGGAAAGCCGGGAAAGCTTTCCATACATGTCAAGTGTGTGTTGAATATTATGTCTTTTAAAATAAAGGAAAAGCTTTATACATGACGTTTACAAAGTCAACCACTTCCAAGTAATCGGCCTCCAAATTGGTTTCAACTTTCACCCACCTCTGTCATTTCTGAACTATGAAGATTAGGATCTTACAATTTTCCATGCTGATAGATCATGGTAAATTCTCTTTAGGAAAGTTATTTTGAATGAAATCGAACAGTAAGATTAAGATACTAAAAATCTTAAATATTATAGAAACATACACAAATTATAGATTATATAACATCGGCAGGAGTAATTCCTATCGGTTCAAACAAAGTATTATTTTTTCTTAAATCTGTTGGTTAGTAAATAAAAGAGGCCCGAAAATTTATGGAGAGGTGACAAATTTTGCGCTTTCTTCAATCTACCTGACTAAAGGTTCGCTTAACACTAAATCCACTACTATAAACATGTATTTTAACAATAATATAAGTATGACCAGCAGGTAAAAAGCACCAGGTAAGACTCAAAAGGCTAACAATACCAATACTACTACCCACTGAACCTATTTTGATTATAAATTAATAGACCTTGAAAGTATGCGCTCACAAGGCTGTTGGGGTTGTGGGTATGCCCATACTACACGTATAGGTGCTCCGCTCCTGACTCAAATAGATGCAGCAATTACGCAGTAATACGCAGCTACCTCGAGTACGCGCAAGACACGAAGGGAAAGAAAAATGTTTTTCTCGCTCCGATTGTATGATTCAGAGTAAGACAGAAGTATTCAGTTCATTCGTTACACAGCATTCAGATCGGTTGACACTGTTGCCAATTTGGTAAATTTGGCATTTTCACAGTACTCACACTAGTGAAATTTTACTTTACAGAGTGTTCCGAAATTTTGTGCTGTCAATGTTTTGTCAAAACCAATTTTTTCTGAAGACAACTTATATTAAAACCTTCAACACACAATTGATATCGATTTGAAATAGTCAAAACTGTCACCTCCTGTATTTTGGAGTGCAATGAAAGCGTAGTAAGATCGAGTTGCCAAGTTTCAAAAAATATTTCTCCCTAAAACAAATAGTACGGTTCCCGTGGATTTTACCTAGCATGCGAAGACTCTCAAATATAATTATTAAAGTACTTATGCCACATCGAAACTTCATAAAGTTACATAATACGATAAAATATATAGGTACCGTTAAAAATCAAAAAAGTTACATACCAAATAATTATGTAAGTATTACTTATTTAGAAAAACATACCTATAAAGATACTTTATACAGTAAAACTACTTTGCTAATATCTTTCCGGAAGTCCCACACATGCTTTCCAACATCCGTCATTTCCGTAGAAAAAAAACGATGATTGCCGAGGGCATTAACAAATTAGTTGCACTGTACGCAGCACATTGAATGACGCGGTCGCGTCCTATTCGTGTTATATAAAGTCTATACTTTAGCCTATTCGCGTTATGAAGGCAGTGAATCATGCGTACATACTATGTCAAAATGGCTTACTTTAATAGGTAAATTAATGTAATCACAGCTAATGCGTCAATTTTGACATTTGTGTGCATGATTCACTGCTTTTTTTTAACACTTACAGACTATAAGTTATTTCGTAGGTATCTAGAAGGTAAAAAACTGTATGTCTGTCACCAGGCTATGTCTCATGAGATCATAATCCTTGATAGCTAGACAGTTAAAATTTTTACATAACCTTTACTAAAAATAGTCGATTTCGTAATAAAAAGGAACCCTTATAGTTTTGCTCTGTCCCTCCGTCTGTTTGTCTGTCCACGCCTCTAGCTTCTGTAATTATGAATATAAATGGATGAAATTTGGTATAGTTTTTTGTATATTATATTATCTCGGATTTAGCATCGTAAAATAATAATAATTTTATATTTTGAGGGTGGCTCTCCATACATGAGAAGTGGGGATGAAAAATATTTTTTCATTGTACCCCATTGTGTTGCATAACGTTGAATAGCACTTTAAAATAGAGTCAAGATTTGATACATGATTTTTTTTCAAAATTTTCGAGTAGTTGTAGAGTCGATTTCTAAATTATAGGTTAAACTTGTAAGTTTCCATGCTGATATATAATGCTTAAAACTCAGGGAAAATTATTTTAAACCAAACCGGACAGTGACTTTTGAAGTAATTTGAAAAACCTATTACGCGTTGATAGTAACGGAACCCTCCTTATACACAACAAACGTGAATTTTTTGACGTTTTTGGCGTGATTATTTAATGGCAAGTTGGCAACAGGTAGACGCTTGCAATAAGAATTTTGGTTTTTTATACAATACATTTTTTATACCAATAAGTGATAGGTCAGCTGTAATTAAATAATAATAGTATATTAAATTACTTATCTTCAAGCAAATAAATTGCAAATTTAAATAAAACAAGCATAAAAATTACCCCTTCAGATACCTTTTCTCCCTAAATTTAGGGAAAAAGTCCCAAGTTGGCATCACAGATAGACTGGCAGATATTTTGTTATGATAAGATAAGAATTTCTACGTGCGTAGGTTTACGCGAGTCTCAATTGGAATGATATTGCTCCAACAGATTAACATTTTTTCGAAATTTGGATAACTTCTTGCAAGGGAAAAAATTCAACTCCGTATATTATGTTAAAAAAACGACTTTATGTAACTCCTTTACAAAACGCCAATTTCATATGTAATGATCTAATATTATGTACCTAATCACGTAAATAGGAATTACGAATACCCTTATGCCCTTATGCAACGTGTAGACTGTAGGTAAACAACACACGAAAACAACGCAGTAGGTAATTAATTTAGTTGTGTTTGTTTGTAATATACCATTACATATACGATTGTGTAACCACCGTACTTACTGATCCCTGACTCTACAGATACAAGCTGCTTATGGGTACATCTATGGCTTTTACCACCCACTCAAATTCTGAAATAAGTCGATTACGCAAAACTATGTATGTACCTATGTGTATAATTGTATATTGTACAATATACATATTATATACTCACATAACAGCTGTATACTTGACAGGTTTGCCTGTACAGATAAACCGGTGCGTGTACCTGTGTTTCCAATTTCCATACATAGCTTTAACACACGTACGGATTTGGTCCGGAACATACCACGGATTTGGTTGCCAACTTAGGGATTTCTCCCTAAAATTAAGAAAAAAGTTCTCTATTCGATTTTTTTCATTAGGATTATTTTTAGATGATTGCATTTTCTAGTTTTTACTTAAATTAAGCGATTAAACAGCTATTTCGACGATTGTTTGAAAAGGCAACATGTAAAAAATAAACTTTTGAAAGTAAGTAGATAGGTATACCTTAATGTATAAAGGAAAGAATAATATATTCCCTGAACATATTTTTTTTGTTAATCCATTTATTTAGGTTTGGGGAATAATATTTTTCAGAGTTAGAACACTACACAATATAAGTAATAATAATTAATGAAACACACGAGTGTCATTATGGTTTGCTCCAGTCCAAATCGGTACGTGTGTAAGCATTCTAACCGTGCAGGCAAATCTATCAGTAAACCGATACATCTAGATGGCTGGCTTTGTAGATGAAGGAACTTACGCCGAGAAATTTTAAACTACAGTGACTAGATAAGTATTACTTCTTTGCGCGAGTGTGGCAAGTCACAAGTGGCAACTGACACAAAAAGGTACATAGGTAGATGCCAAACTTGAAACAAGCAAAACATTGCACACAAGTCACAATATCTTATACTTTAAACAAGACAATTTTGCATATATATAATCAGTTTCTCGAAAGTTGCTGCAAGTATTACCATGAAATTTAGTTTTAAGGGAGTTTTGAAGGAGAATAATCGATCTAGCTAGGTCTTTTCCTTGAGAAACTGCGCATTTTTAAGCTGTATAAGTGTTATTATCATACCTAAGTATTATATTACAATATAATACATGCATAACAATAATTTTGACACTAGGTTAGTGATAGTAAAGCCATTAGTCTGATTGGCAGTATCGTAGACGTGTGTTTTTTTCTTTGTTCGGAAATGTGGTAGGTTCGAATCTCGATAAGATTAATATTTTCGTGATTCTATTTATTATTTTTTTAAGAAAAAAACAACATTTGAAATTCTATTTGAATATGAAATACCAATATTCAATTAAAGGTGAGGTAATGTTGAAACATGAGTCAAGACTCAGAACCTTAAAACATCATGGTATGGGCTTAAATCTACATAAACAGGACACAGTTTGTGAAACATAAAAAAAATGAGTCGTCCTGGCAAGGAAAGGACTGTGTAAACTGCGGGCAATCCTTTTCACCCGGGGCGCTTTCAGATCCCTTAGCTTTGTAGACACATTTGAGCTAAGTCTAGCACAAAGGCAGGGCTGTGAGCTCTTTAATTATTTCTAGCGAGCCGGGGGAGACGATCGTAGAGAAGGGGTTCACAGTTGTTTGGGTAACTTGCCCGCGCCATTTTGCGTTGCAATATATGTAATATAAATCCCACCAAAAACATTCTGTAAAAAACTAGCCAAGTCTCGATGGAGCTGCTTGTTTATCTCTAAAAAGTAATGAAATCTAGACTAAGTCGTGCCAAGCCTAAGGATCCTTACTGCGATTTATTTATTATTATAGTTAATATACGTTAGAAGTCAATTTTGTTTACACGTAATGTTATATCAGATTCTGTTGTAACTACCTATGTTTGTTAAGCGAGATAATAGCCCATTACACACTAGCGTCCAATTACCAATACCCTGGTATTGGTAATTGGACGCTAGTGTCTTATTTTAGGCTGTTGTTGATTGTATAACACATGTATTGGAGCAATGGTGTCATGGAGCCCTTTTTGTACCCTTGTGTACTCTTCAACGGCCAAGTCACACAACATTAACTATAATAATGAATAAATCGCAGTAAGGATCCTTAGACTTGGCACGACTTAGTCTAGATTTCATTACTTTTTAGAGATAAACAAGCAGCTCCATCGAGACTTGGCTAGTTTTTTACAGAATGTTTTTGGTGGGATTTCACTTCTTTTTGTAGAAACGTAGGAATATTGATTTATTTTACTAGATTTTTAGTGTAATTTGTTTATTTAATTTGTGTAATGTTCGAGTAGAATAAAGTTAATTGTTCGACTATTTCTTCTTGTAAACTTGTAAGTATAAGTATAAAAGCCAGTCTAGTCTTATCCAGAGTTTTCCTTTAATTTTATTTTTATGCGTATTAAAAGCAGAAGGGGAGGCATTCGCCCAGCAGTGGGACGCTACCGGCTAGATTAAATTAGAAGATGTGTCCCACTTCACTGGATTTTTGCAATGACAGTCGATTTTTTTATGTACCAATAGTAGAAGGGGGCATTGCCATATCTCTAATCAGCTGAGACCAGCTGAGGGTTCTTCATCAGATACTTCAGACCTTCGATTTTTGACATCAAATGAAGTGGCCCACCAAGTTGAATATTTTTTGTAAAGGCAGTATGTCGATCTCTAATAGTTTGGTTGGGCTCTTGTGTTTTCTAATAAGGGTCACCAGGTACTCCAGATCTTCGATTATCCTAGTTTTTATAGTTTTTCCTTTAAGTGGCCATTAAACCCTACCTCTGTACCAAATTTCAGCTCTCTGAGTTTATGGGAAGTACTAGTTCTATTCTGATGATCATGAGTGAGTGACTGGGTGAGTGTCATAAATGCGAAACTTTGCTTTCGTTCAACTTCGGAACTAAATGACCTACAGACTTAAAATTTTGGATTTTAAGTATGTGATTATACTTTACTGGATGACGAAAATTTCTGCGTTCTGGTCTTATCCAGAGGTTCTCAAATAGGGGCCTGAAAATGCGGCGAAATGGTTCCAGTAAATAATGGTACGGCAGTGTTTGCTTCGCGCTCGACTTGGCGGGGGCACTGCCGTGCCCCCAGATCGACGTTCTGGTCTTATCCTGAGGTTCTCAAATAGAGGCCTGAAAATGCGGCGAAATGGTTCCCGTAAATAATGGTACGGCAGTGTTTGCTTCGCGCTTGACTTGGCGGGGGCACTGCCGTGCCCCCAGATCGATTATCCTAGTTTTTATAGTTTTCCCTTTATGTGGCCATTAAACCCTAACTCTGTACCAAATTTCAGCTCTCTGAGTTTATGGGAAGTACTAGTTCTATTTTGATGATCATGAGTGAGTGAGTGTATAAGTGAGTGAGTGAGTGTCGTAAATGCGAAACTTTGCTTTCGCTTAGCTTCGGAACTAAATGACTTACAGACTTGAAATTTTGGATTTTAAGTATGTGATTATAGCTTACTGGATGACGAAAATTTCTGCGTTCTGGTCTTATCCAGAGGTTCTCAAATAGGGGCCTGAAAATGCGGCGAAATGGTTCCAGTAAAGAATGGTACGGCAGTGTTTGCTTCGCGCTCGACTTGGCGGGTGCACTGCCGTGCCCCCAGATCAGAAACCCTTACGACTTTATTGGTTAGACGCGCAAGTACACGAAACTGTAATAAACTCAAATTGTGTTACTTACTTAATATTGGTTTAACTTGCAAAAGCAAAGGCACTTTCTATAAAAGTTAAACCAAGAGAACCTTGACAAAAGCGCCAAGACGAAGTTCGAAAACAAAAATGTTATATTTAAATACTTATTTGATTTCACATAAGCATCGCTAAGTGACCCTAAAGAATTGTTTCCAAATTCCATCTTACTAATATTATAAATGTGAAAGTTTGTGAGGATGTATGGATGGATGTTTGTTACTCCTTCACGCAAAAACTAGTGAACGGATTTTTATGAAATTCAGTATGGTAGTAGTAAACTACTACCATTTTTACTCATATTTTAATCCAGAGCCTAAAGGCTCTGGATTAAAATATAGGCTACTTTTCATCCCGAAAAAATACAGTGTTCCCGAGGGATACTGTATTTACGCGGGCGGAGCCGCGGGCAACAGCTAGTACTAAAATAATATTGTTTTGTTTGACTTCTTCTACAAAGCTATTACAAATTTTTTCGTTGTATAGAGCATAAGTCGACGCGTCGTCGTCTCCTTGTTTTCTGTTCCGTGCTTTTCATCTATTTATTTAATGGAACTAGTACTTACAACATTTATATTCATAACTAGCTGTCCCGACAAACGTTGTTCTGTATTAACTATGAACTGGAATAAATAAATAACTACAATAAACAACTACACCTACACCTCCAACATTTCTCACCGATTAAACCCTCCCTCCCTGAACGTCCACAATTATTTCAAGACCAAAATTAGCCAAATCGGTCAAGCTCTCTCTCGGTTCTCGAGTTCTAGCGAAACATTGGGATTGTAATCCACTTTTATATATTATAAAACTAGCAGTTTCCCGCGGCTCCGCCCGCGCAAATATACAATCGAGTATCCCGCAGGAACACTCTACTTTTCAGGGATAAAAAGTAGCCTATATTTTAATCCAGAGCCTAAACTACTACTATACCAAATTTCATTAAAATCCGTTCAGTAGTTTTTGCGTGAAAGAGGAACAAACATTCATCCATACATCCTCACAAACTTTCACATTTATAATATTAGTAGGAAGATTACAGCAGTTAAAAAATTGGACAAATAGACGGACAGAGCGAAACTATAACGGTTCCTTTAATACCTACTACAAAATCATTAAAACAAAAAGTGGGTTGGGCTCGTCCGGGATTTGAACCCGGGACCTCTCGCACCCTAAGCGAAAATCATACCCCTAGACCAACGAGCCGATGTGTATTAAAGCAAAAAGGTTAAATGTACACTTCATCACTTTCATCATCATCGTAATAATATGAAACTGCCACTGTGGGGGCATCGTAATTCGTAGCACTGGCCTATGTCGTTTACAACTTCTGGAGGGCTAGACAAGATGCATTAAATAATATCGACGGCGAACTTCGTGAATAAAAAATGTATGGGATTGACATAAGCGTGCGTTAAATGACATATTCAGTCGTATCGTTAAAAAAATTGGTAGCCAAGCAGCCACTTTGAACGAATACGCTAACGATGCACTCATATAACGAATTGCTCTAACGTGTTTCTCCATACAATGCCTAGACAAACGGCCGTAAGTGACATTTAGTAGATCGTGATCTTTATCTTTATCGACCTAACGATAAAGATACCCAGGGGGCTACCTTTATCGCCTCAACGAACAATATGGCGGATTTTTATTGATCAGCTGTTATTTGTAAATAATAATGATTTGCCTAAAGTTGCTTAAAGGGTCTATACAACACCTTCTGCTAGTAGTCTATATTGCATAAAGTCAAAAGAATTCAATCTAAAGTATTCAATAAATCACAATTATTGTCAATACCTAATATGTAATTCATTGTATTCAAGTATAATTCAACACTTTGTTAAAATATAAATTTCTTAATTTGTAGCTTACTTGCAGTTTGTAATCTTTACACGCTACTATATCAGCTGAAAGCAATCTTTAGGTGTATAGTAGGTACCTAAATTATAGTAGGTAACAAATGGAGTTCATAATTAAGCAAGTTTCTCTGAAACTTCCTTAGAAATAAAGATTTGTATTTAGTAGGTAGTTAAAATTTATAAGTTTTTCAATGTAATGATATTTTATTGTCATCGATGCTCAACACCTTCGTTTTATAAATGGGTTAGAAGGACACAAACACCTCATAAAAGTTTTGAAATATTTGCTATTATACTTTGATTAATTATTACAAATTTAATATTATATATCTATGCTATTATACCTACACCTATTATAAACAGTCAAGCAGTGTTAACCAATTAAATACTTAATATTTAATCTCTATAGTATATTTGTGACTAAATAATTGAAATATTCTTTACAATTTTACAGAACTATAACGTTAAAGGAAGTGTTATTAAAGTACCTTGACTGTACAGGGTACTATTGCAATAAATAAGTAAACCTAACACTTACCACATATTGTAGACAAAATATTACAATGCGGCCATAACACTTTGAATTTGTTATAAGCATTGTCTTGCTAGAATTATTCATTCATTCTAATTTAAGAGCTTTGCTCTTGTCAGTGATGCTTTCTCCATTACTCTCTGCACTCCGGGCGTTCTCTTGACCTCCTGATACGACACGACCATCACATTCGCCTACACCTGTCCATAAAAGTTCTTCTCGGCCTTCCACGTTTTCTACTACCATCCCTTCAATTATTCCTCTAATAAAGTTGTTGTGCCGTATCAAGTGTCCGTATTAGGATTGATTAAATAATAACAATACAAGAGTATCTACATTTTATTTTACTTTTTTAAGTAAGTTTTACATGGTTTTAGTAAGAAAATAAACTTAAAATGTAAAAATACTTTTATTTCTTGCAAAGGAATTACATAATGCAGATATATTTCTTTAAATAATCAGTTTTATCTCAAGTCACATAACCAATAATAACATTATGATTTATATCACTTCTCACTATCAGCGGCGAAGGCTGCTTCTTCAAAGGGAAGCCGGAACCTGTATCATAGGTAGGGATTTCTATGAAGGTTTGCAAAAGGTATGTGACAACTCTACCGGTGAAGGAAAACATCGTGAGGAAACCCGCACATAGTTGGCCCCAGACGTATTGATTAGTCATTCCTCTGGACTATGGTGGCTATGTTGTGAGAATGCCGTATGCGCTTGGGAAATCATACGATATTTAAAAAACAACTGTCCCAGGCACTACAGTATTTCAAGAGTGGTTACTTCGCTCGGAGAATACTGTATAAATCATCCATCATCGGATGTAAAGGCCTAAGTTAGGTAAATTGTTATTTTGATAACAAACAAAAATAATTGTACTTCATCTTCTTCTTCTTCTGGCCAGTTTAAAGTGTTACCAGGACATGGATATAGTCCTAAGGATAGAAGACTCCGTATTTTGTAATTGCTAAAAAGAACTGTATTGCCTTGGTAATAGAGTGTATTTCACAATGCACGTATCATAGAGGCAAATCCGAGCCGAGCGAGATAGCCATAAGGGAGGCCGTGTGTCTCGTTCTTGCATGTTGCCAACCAGAAAAATGTTGGTATTTTTAAAAAGTAACTTGAAAAATCTTAGATAAAACGAGTGTACTTTATTATTATTTTAACAAATGTTTATAACTATATCATATTCTAATTAAAAAAGTTAGAAATAGTCATTTAATACTAAATAAAAATGCAGTTTACATTAAAACCTTTTCCTTCTTTTTTATTAGATGGTATCATTCGCAAGACAATAGATACGCCATTACAGTCGGATAAGGATCTTTTGGCACTTGGATGGGGGCGTGAGTGTCGCAAATAAGAACAATACTTATTACTAAAAGTGAAATTTTACAAGACGGCGATGTTATTACTGATTTTATCCACGTGCCAAAAGGTAAGTGTCGCAACTACAAAACAATACAATTTAATACTAAAAGTGACATTTTACAAGACGGCGATGTTAGTTCTGATTTTGTCCACGTGCCAAAAGATCCTTGTCAGACTGTACACATATTTTATGCTGAACACCGGATAATATTAAAATTCATAATAGTACCAGTGCTGGATTTGCTGGACGCACCGTGAGTATGGCCTTTAGTGTAATCTCTTAAAATCTGTTTATAATGTGTGTCCTATGACCATTTGGCAAGAAATCTGTATAAAATCTGTATTATCAATGAAAACTAGAAGATAATTAATTAAATAATGTAATAGATAATATAATTATTCAAAATAGAACTCTGGAGTCATACAATAGATAAACAGTTATCCAATTGTGTGTCTAATTTATAATCCTCTGAATTTTTCCCGGTGTTTCGGATTTCGGTGCATATTGAAGTTCCAGCCCACGAAGTACAGTTAACAAGGAGTCCGAACGTAATGTTAAAATAATGGTCTCAATTACTGGGACAGATTTTTGCCGGTAGAGCGCGCGACGGTTCGACATGCACTCGTTTGAAATTACGCGGGAAGTTTAAAATTGCTATTGACAGCTCTGGAAAGATTGAAATCTTATTATATAAAAGTTTTAGGAAATTCTTAGAAACTGTTCTCGAAAAATAGATACCGTAGAACACGGTAATTGCCTAACGGTAATTTAAAAATAATTGTAATAAATAATAGTATTGGCAACACTCGGTATAATAGTATTGGCAACACTTGGTACTCGTCGGTCTCGCACGCCTAGCGGCAGAAAAGAGAACTAAGATCTGGTCCTATTATTGTGTACATAATTATTATTAAAAAGCCTATACCGTTCGGACTCCTGGTATCTATGCTTCATGTTCCAGCCTTACAACCGTAATAATCGGCCTTGTTAAATAAGTACCTACTTTATTCTTATTGTAAATATCTACACTTGAAATTTGATTCCATTTTATACAAAACACTCTAGGAACTTTCAATAAAACTTCTAGGTACCGTTTTACTGAATCGACTGACTTGCACTGACTATTTGTATCAAAATTTGTATTTTGAACTTTGACTAGACATTAGACTTGAAAATAATACGGTGTTGAAATCATATAGGTACCTACATTAAATCTAGTTGTCTGCCTTTTTAACTTGACACTGACAAATAGTTTTATGCCGTAACGCCATCAATAATTAAAAAAAAAATATATGACATTTGACAACTTCACAACTGACGGCTAAATTCTTGAAATCATAAACAACTAACGTTTGAGCAATTCGTTGTTGCGATTCGAACAACAGTGTGCGTTTGTCTAGGGACAAAATGTCGTGATCTCAAAAGAGAAGTCGATACGACAGATCTTTCCGAATTTTAACGAAGGTAATTTGTCTAGGCGCCCTGGCCTTCTAAGTACATTTCGTACCGTTCACTACAAATGTTGTTTTAATCTAAAGAAGGTAGCGTGTTACGGTCAATTTAAATATTATGTATTGAAACTTTAACTAGGTACATATTTTGTTTTTTAAATAGTTAATATAAAACATGACTTCGGTTGCGGTAGTAACGCGGCTTATTGCGGTTCAGTTACATAGTAGAAAACTTTATAAACTGATTTTATACAATGCCATTACTATTCTTCAATTAAAAAAAATATATTATGACTCATTTGCAACTTTACAAAAAGCGGGCTCGTCCGGGATTTGAACCCGGGACCTCTCGCACCCAAAGCGAGAATCATACCCCTAGACCAACGAGCCATGATGATTAAACTCTAATAAATTGATCTCATTTGACCATTTTTTCCAAATGCTGTTAAATACTTTTTTACTCCTTAGCATGAAAGTAATGAAATTATAAATCTTAAGGTGCTCACTCACCTCGCGTGCAGCGTTCGCGTGTAATATAACGTTACATATCCGAACATTACATCAGTGTAGGAGGATAATCGAGCAAGGCCGAGCATTACAATGCGCACCTTGTAATGATGCTGTCTGCTCGACGCTCAAAATCGAATCTATAACGTTACATTACGCGTCAATGCTCGTCAGTCAGGAAGGTAGTAATGTAATGCTAAAAGACGAATCTATAACGTTACATTACACGCGAATGCTCCAGGTGAAGAGCACCTTTAGTTTAACGTTTCTGGATGTAGTTTAAAATTAATAAAAAGAATACACTAATGCCATCTATAGTCATATCATATAGCCCTTATGTGACATGATTAAACAGCTTGTTACATAGTACATCTACTCAACAATAGATGGCGCTGCAAAAATTATATTAATAACCCCCTTTCTTAAATTTACTTAACATTATAATTTACAGCCCAATGCTTTTATATTGTAAGTCAATTTTTATTTCTACCAATATTAACTTTAACTTAAAAATAAGAATATTGTTCTCAAATTCAGATGTTGACCAACTTGTTCAAATCTACCGGGTACAAGATGGCGCTATAATATTATGGTGATAATTAACATTTACTTACCCATAACACCTAACTGCTGAGGTGAAAGGGGTGCAGCATCGCCCTCACCTCCAGATCCTATTGAACCTGATGCCATGGACAATCTTTCACTCATCCCTAAAGGACTGCTTCTACCACCACTGCTCGCAACCGACCCCACACCTATAAAATTATATTATATTATTTAAATGGGAAATCAATAATAAATAGTATCTTTATTAATGTTTATTAAAATATTGTTGTTATAGATTTTGTTCCGGTTTATTATCATTTTAGTTTAAAAAATCAATAAAATACTGTATCTATTTTCTCGGGTAAATAATATATCTGTTGTTCATTTAATTATCCATCAAATATTTCCTCTTAATCATCATGTAGGTAAATCTGTTTATCTTACAACATATTATTTTCCAAAAAGTAGTATATGTACACTAACCACCACTGGGACTTCTCATACGGGATATTCTTTTGTTTATGGCCCTTTGAATCCTTGGGTTAATAATGGGTTTGGCTCGTCTCCTTGCCAAATATCTTGATAGCACACCTACCACTACTGCACTGGTCCCTACTACACCTAAACTCCACAATACAACCTGTAAAATATTATTACATTGACATAAACATGAAAAATAATATAGTTTTAAATTATTTGGATGTTTTAAATACATTGTATCATGTATGTAACTAATTTAAGTTTTTAACAATGAATGTATATTATAGTAAAGTGACATGTAGATAAGATTTTTTTAATCTTATGGTTATTTAAATAACAAGTGTATGGTCACTTGTTACATTCTATAATTTGGTAAGTTACAGCTGACTATTTTTGATTTACTGATTGTTATATAACACTTTACAATAATTATTTTTTTACAGTTATAATTACATTTATAACTGAAAGATATACCAAATATATACAGTTATATTAAAAATTATACCACAAACTCATTTTATGACTAACCTTTTGAGATGTTGTTAGCTGCATTCTAAATGATAAAATTTGCTGTATATTTCTCAATCTTTCCATCACAGGAGTAGCTTGCATAATGTGTTGCATTGCTTTATATTTTCTTTAAACAATTTATGAAACAGTGAATAAATTCAATGTTTACAAGATAATGTTCAAGCAGAATAGGTTATATCTGTCTGTCAAGTTTGGAGAGTAACTTTCCATTTAAGTATTACTTATTTTATTTCAAAATATACAAAATCACAACTGTTTTTAATAAATTACAATGCACTCTGGACGTTAGTTACACAAGGTAAATTTACGGCCAAATAAATCTAAATGTACACAAAACCGAAATTAAATATTCCCGGTCACTAAACTCACGACAACCAATACGACAACAGACAAATTGACAATGACATTGACATTGACGCAGTTTTTTTTAAATAACAATGCAAAGTCTGAGGCCGCCATAGAGTATAAAGAGTAAAGGCTATTAGCAAGAGGAAAATTATATATCGTACCTTATCCCCCTATATGACACATGCCAATGAGAAAGAAAGAGATATCTAGTTGTTCGTTAGTTTCGTTTTTTGTAGACTGTTACAGGTTTTGAACATATGTAACCAACTTCAGACAGATCAGCTGTCTGAAGTTGGTTACAAGTTGCATTGCTCGTATTTATCAGCAACTTCATATGTAAATATATATTCCCGTCCGCCAGTGAAGTCCCTAGTCGGCATTTTGTGTCGATAAAAATCAAAATGATGATGAAAATGTTAATCTTTTCATAGCATAAAATGAAGTCTTTTTTTCCGCTTTATGGTTGCTTAGATCTTTTAAACTATTAAATGAATTTAAATGCAGTTTGCAGCCAATAGATATAATGATTAAAGTGGAAGATTTATGCGTAATGATCTATGCACCTTAGTGATTTATAAATTACTAGCGATCCGCCCCGGCTTCGCACGGGTACAATACTGATACTAATACTGCGGGTACCTTACTCATAGATCGCACGCGCACCCCCGGGCCCCGCCTTGGCGTCACCAAGCCACCACCACCACCCAATTCGCAACGGGCCGTGCAGCAGAAATCGTAATATTTTAATTTCGCCATAACTTCAAAACCAAACGTCCAATTTCAATCATTTAAAGAGCAAATATTATCTACATAAACTGTACTTAGTGATGAAATAATTTATTTTGATAAGGAATAATAGCATGAGTAAATTAAACGCGTTTAAATGTAGTCCAAAAAAAATTCAAGATTTCTAAATAAAAAAATGGTTGTTGTGCCTCACTCGACATAGTTAGGTATAGTGTATCGCGGACTTTTTTGTAGATATTTATAAGATCTACAATTAATTAGAACATTTTATAGTTCTATCTTTTATAGTTTAGGCAGCGTCGCAAAATAAATAATTTTTCTGGTTGATTTTTTACACCTTGTGTCCGAAAAACTCAAATATCTTACGGAACCCTATTTTTTTCCAAAATAAAATTTTACCTATGTTACTCGTGGATAATGTAGCTTTCGAATGATGAAAGAATTTTTGAAATCGGTCCAGTACTTTTTGAGCCTATTCATTACAAACAAACAAACAAACATACAAACAAAGTTTTCCACTTTATAATATTAGTGTAGATTATCAGTCGATCAAAAACGAATTTATGCAGTATTGTCTACAACAAACAGAAGTATGTTGGGGAAGCTAGTCTCTTGAACTATACACCCACACACTATGCAGGCTATCGTCCGATCGACTTGTCAGTTCTATATCCTACTACTATTATAAACATGAAAGTTCTTGAGGATGGCTGGATGTATGGATGGATGTTTGTTACTCCTTCACGCAAAAACTATTGACCAGATTTCAATTAAATTTGGTATGGCAGTAGTTTAAGCTCTGGATTAAAACATAGGATACTTTTCCCTTGGATACAGCTGGTAAATATATAAACAGTAGACGTATAAGACTTTTTATGTCTTTATGCATTTCTCCCTTGAGTTGGGGTACCTACGTATATAGATATATTTATTATTTGTTAACAATTGGACATCATTTATTAGCTTACACGTTACGATAACACCAAAAAGCTCTCAGATTGTCAGCATGGAGCTAAATATGTGGAGAAAACAGAGCACAGCAGTCCGTTTACGTGGGAGAGCCAATACCACGGCCTCCGGGTACTCAAGGAGTAGTTGCGGGTTTTAAGACCGGGATCGTACTTGTGACTCCTCCTATTATGGTATGGCGAGTATGTATAGGTGGCGATAATCGCTCTCCATCTGGCGATCAGTCTGCCCGTTTTCTGGTCAATTAAAAAAGTACATAGAAGTATCCTTGCAAAAGGCCACCTAATTCCCTGCAAAACCACAAAGCTAAGTTAAATTTGAAAATTTGTGACATGTTTTTGTGATGATGTAGAACCGTAACTCCATTATAATATACAGGAATTATTAATTAATAATTATAATTAATAAAAAATACACCACACTATTTTATATTATATATTATCACTTAGTTTATATTTTAGATCTTACTAATTTGTATAATTGTATGGTGTTTGGTTAATATAAAGTAGGCAAAACATTTTGCTTTCAGATTAACATATTTTCTCTTTCGAAGGTTTATCGATATCCAAAACATCACTATGTAAATACACAACCTCTGAAATTTATACAAAATTTCTATTATATATTGTTGAAATCCGCATATAATGGACAATAAACACATTTATCTACAAGAATATAATAACTTCAGTATAATTGCTTGTATTTATAACCTGAAACAATTCGCAACATACTGGTGAAAAGTTAACACTTCTTCATGATTTTCTTTCCTCGCAGAGTGTGATTTATAGCCCTCCACCAAACGGGCCATATTAACTTGAGCACAGCTTTGTTTTCTAATAAGACTTTTTATTATAAACTAAGATTTTTACCAAATAACACACTATAAATTCATGATTTGCTTCTTCTTCTTCTTGTATCATAATGTACACGTAAACAAATGACATTAGCTGTCAGTGGCTAATTTCAGGCCACATCTACTGCTACTAATTCAAAATGTCACTTATTGTTAAGGCAATAAAGTCGTAATTCCAACGTCTAAAATTGGACTCCAATTTGGACTCCAAATTGGAGCAACCTTGGAAAAAAAACGTATAGACATAGAGATGGCTTTCTCTTTCACTCTTATTGGTTTTGCCTTTGATGTTTTGTGAGACAAATAGCTGCCAACGGCTTCGATTTTTGTTTTAGTTCTATGAAACTCCTATTTCTTTGGAGGCCGCCATACATAAAAGAAGAAGAATAAGAAGAAAACATTACTAATATTCTACTAATGCTGGGGCCGCACCTGCGTCTATCGTACGAAGCTTCGTGCTATGAGACGATACCATTGGACGATACACGCAGATCGTCCAATGGTATCGTTTTAAGCACGAAGCACTACGCAGGTGCGGCCGTAGCATAACTGACGCTTGAGAGTTATAAAATATGTGAAAGTTTGTGAGGATGTATGGATGGATGGATATTTGTTACTCTTTCACACAAAAACTACTGAATGGATTTTGATGAAAGGACAATCATGCTCAACCTAGTTTCAAGTATGGGAAAAAACCTAGAGCGAACAGTATTTATTTATTTGGACTTTAACAAGACTTTGGACGTAATTATAATCACCATTATTCGTCGACGATTTAGAAGTACGGTGATGAAATTTTTACAATAATTTATATTCTACTTCCCGCCTTTTAACTTGACACTGGCAAATAGTTATAAGCCGACGCCATATAAACAAAAAAAAGTACTTAATATTCTTGTTGTTATAAAATTCGGAATAGTTTTGTAATTTGTTACAAAAAGCCTTGTAAAATTGTATATAATCCATATTCTTAAAATTCATATAATAAAAAGTTTAAATTAATCTTATAAAATATTTACATAATATGAATGGAAATGTATAAAAAATACAATAAATTAAATTATCTAAAACTTGACAAAAAATCAAAACAATGGAAATAAATAGTCAATCAGAAATGCATCTGCGAGCTAGCGTTGAAAATCTCCCTGATGAAGTATTAGAGTTTATTTTAGGCTTTCTTCCCCCTTATAAAGACTTGCAGAACTGTATGAGCGTTTGTAAACGATGGTGTAATTGTTCTCAAAGTAAGTTTGATGATACTTCGTATGATACACATTACACATTATTATGTGTTGTTACAGTTTGTTTTTTACTTTTACAGATGTGTTGCGTAAAACCTCAATGAAACTCGTAAAAGCTGTTGCAGAATTTAATATTCTCTGGAAAAATGTCTCATCTGTTGAAATGATACCTACAATTACCAAAAGATTTTCTCATGCAGCATGTATCCTGGGGAACAATATGTACATTTTTGGAGGATGTACTACTAATGCTACTTCATTTAACGACTTGTGGAGATTTGATTTATCTAGGAGGCAATGGGTACGACCACTAGCAACTGGAACTTATCCTGTGCCTAAAGCTTATACGACTATGGTGGATTATAAAGACTGTCTAATTGTATTTGGTGGATGGACATATCCATCATTATCACAATATTACCAAAGTGTTTCCCTTTTTAATGATATACATTTCTACTGTATAAAAACAAATAAATGGGTTTTAATAAATGCAACAAATTCACCACCACCCATGGCTGGACATTCTGCTTGTATTAAAGATGATGAAATGGTGGTGTTTGGTGGACTTGCCATGTCTCCAACTCAAAATTTTCAAATGCATTGTTCAAATGATGTATGGGTTCTGGATTTGATAAATTATAATTGGAGAAAACAACCAACAACAAAACCAAGGCCTTCTCCACGATATGCTCAATCCCTTATAAGGTTGGATGATGACAGACTGATGCTCTTAGGAGGAGTACAGACTTTACACAATCGTTTTGTATACAGTGACTGTTGGATATTGACTATGAAAGGGCCAACTTGGACATGGAAAGAAATTGCTGTTAGACACAAAGAATGGGCTTCGCCCAATATTTGGTGCAATCCAGCCTGTAGAGTCGGTGATAAAGTTGTAAGTCTAAGTAGAAGTAGAAATGCCTGGAACAGTGCTAAACCATTGGTAACATCAGCTGTGAGGTTGTCTAATTTTACAAGGCCTGAAGGTGCACCTATATCTGTAAGAGTTGAACAAAGCCTTCAGAAGCCTCTAGATAGAGACCATAACATAAATGGTAGGCGTGGTGTTTTACCCAGACATAGACAAGTTGGAAATGAGCCCGTTCCTGGACCTAGCAATGAGTTAAATGAGTACAATGAACCAAGATGTGCTAGTGATAACTCACAATTGAATGGGGCTGGAACAAGTTCAGATAGCAAAAGAAGTAGCTTTGATTTAAAAAAAGAAAATGCTTTAAGACATGTAAAAAATAAGGTTTGTTTAAATTTTAATTATGAATGCATTTCTAAGCAATTTGTGGATAACATTATAATATTATGTCTTAGCTTAAGTACAGTTATTACATACATAAAAAATTAAATTATTGTTTTTGCATTTATAATAATATTTATCTGATAATAATAATTATTTATCTGATCACAGATAAATTTTATTATAAATATACTTAGTTGTTATATTAAAATTTAATTTCAGAACAAAGGAATGAAGATAGTTAGGCAATTACAAGAAGCAAATAAATATAGAATGGCTGCATTTGCTTGTGAAGCACCCGGAAATAACACCCCTCCAGAGAATGATCTAATTAACCAAAGACAAATTGCAAACTTGGAAAATCTAGAAAACCAACCAGAACCTGCTGACAATTTACAACAAAGACCCCCAGCTGTAAAAAAGATTAAGAGAAACACATTAGCAGTCCATGTTTTAGACATTTCTACTGTTGTTGATGGGAACTCAATGAATTATGTGTCTTGGTTGTGTCCAAGACTGGGTGAAATGAGTGGGGCTCCGGAAGAACTAGTGATGTATTCTTTAGTGAAAGGAAATGGTGAATTAATAATGTTTGGTGGAGTTCATAATGATATAAGTATTTTAAATTACTCAGAACCACAAAATGTATACTCCAACTCCCTTCACTTTATAACACCACCAAGAGACATTATTTAAAATGTTTTGTTGGGAAGAACATAATATTATAATATATTTTTGTTTTTTAATTTAAAAAAACATGCTGGTGCTCTTACAGTATCTCATTAGGTTTGATATAATGAAATGTTGACTAAATTACAAATGAATATTGTAACACACTTTTTAGTTATGTTTCAATTTGTAAAGTACATACCTAGCTAGTTACATCTCGTGTTCTATGATTATTGATTAATCATATCAATTTGCATTTTGAGGTTATATTATGTTTATCATTTAATGGGACTAACATTTGCCTAACATCCCATTAACACCATTATTTTTGTTGGACTGCAAAAAGCTACTGACCACTTAAAATTTAACTAAGTATATCTTGATCTTTCAAGCTTTCCATGGTATTTACTTCACTAAAGTCTTAGCCCTTAAAATATATTGATGTGTTAAATAAAATAATGTTAATTGCTTTGCATGCACCTTTAAATTAGGAGTTTTTCATCTGAATTATAAAAATAATAATTATTAATATAGCTTGCTTACTGATACATGTTTGTTAAATGATAAAATATTTACAAAAAGGGATAATTATTCTCATGGTTGAAGAACTGTCCATCTTTTATTTGTAATGTAGGTTATTTTAAGAAACAATATAATATAACTAGTTTGTGTTTTATAATTTCGTATATAAATATACATAAAACTGTGATTTTTTGTTGTAAATAATTATATTTGTCTTATAATAAATATTTTAAGATCAAAATATATATATATATATACTAAAATTATTATTGAAATGGTTTATTACAATTGTCACTAATTAACATTAATTTTATTCTTTATCTGGTATCAGCCCTCCGAAAACAGCAGCAGGGATTTCTTTTTTCTGTACTGGTTCATCCTCTTCATCATCTCCACTGTTTTCATCTTCATCAATATCAATTTCATCAGGATTCACCACTTTGTCACTCTCCTTGAGTCCCTGGGTTTCCCCTCTAACAAATAATATGTTACCTTTACTTTGCACAGCCATTTCAGCTGCTTTTGCTTCCAGCATTCTCATACCATCTTTCATGCCTGGTGCAAGATCAGAAATTGTACCTGCAGCTTGTGCAGCAGAACCAAGCATTTGTGCAGACATCATGTTCACTTGAGTGTTATATGTGGCCTGTACACTTCTCTTTATTCTTAGCATTTCACGCATTGTATCTTCATTTCCATGTCTTACTTCAAAATCTTTCCAAGTATTCCAGAATTCAGCAGTAATTCTTGGATCACACATTTGACTACAATGTGCATATATTGCACGAGCTCTATCAATTTCACCTAATCTTGTTTCCATTTCAGCAAATCTTATACACATTTCTCGTGATTTTTCTTCAGTAAGAGTTTCTATTGCTTTTTCATATATTTGTCTAGTTTTAGGTACACCATATATTTCTGCAGCTTTTTTAATATAAATGTTAAACATTTCAAACATTTGTTCAGGAAGCACTGCCGTTGTTGCACGCTCATATACTGACATTGCATGTCTAGCTAAACCATGTTCTTCTTCCAATTTAGCATAAAGAAGAAAAATCGCTTTTGCAAATTCAGGTGGACAGTGTTCTAAACATTGTTCAAAAAGATCTCTAGCTCTTTCAAGTTTTGTTCCTCCATATCTTTTTAAAAATTTTGTTAAATATGTGTTCCATATATCATAGACATTTGGCCATTTGAACAGAGCAATCCCTTTTTCATAAGCTCTAAAAGCTTCTTCAAAATAGTTATGCTCCTCTAAAAATAAACCATAATTTATAATTATTTGGGGAGTGGCTATCTTCAAATCAATAATATGATCATAAACAGCTTTACAAGATTTATAGGTCCCAAAACTTTCTTCTAAATCAGCATACATAGACCATACTTTTAAAGATTTATACAAACGCATTTGCACAGTCTCTTCATCGTCATGATAAGCAACTTTCCTACTAGGTAATACAGTAGCTTTCTGCATTAATTTAAGAGCTTCTTCATAGTTTTCATGGCGTATTTCCATTTCTGCCCATTCACACCAAATAGATGCCAAATCATCTACTTTAGCATAATTTACTTGAGTAGCCTTTTCAAAAATAACTCTTGCATCATCTATTTGATCATTATTTTCATAAAATTTAGCAAACCCAACCCATAGTGTGTACAGTTTACCAACAGCCAACTTTGGATCCACAGTTTGAACTGCTTCAGTATAGGTGTCTATGATTTCATGTGGTTTTCCTTCATATAACTTTACTCTTTTGTGCCATTCTGCTACATTATGAGGATTTTGTCTCAATAATACTGAGTTGAGGAGTAACAGTCTTCTCTCCATTAGATATTCAAATCTTGCTAATCTTAATTCTAAATCAACATCATCATCCTCAGAAGGATTAGTCTGTTTTGCAACTTCCTCCATCTTTTTGCTTAAACTTAACTCTTCAAACTGCGCATATGCATCAAACACTTGTGTAAAATCTCTTACTGTTGTTACAGTTTGTATGGCTTCTTCATAAATATCTCTTGCTCTCTCAAAGAGGCCACTTCTTACGTAATAATCTGCTAGAGAATTCCAAAGATGACCTAATTGATCAGTATATCTCCGTAAACCTCCTCTTATTATTGCATCCACATTTAAAGAATGTATTTTATCTGGGTTCTTTGATATCAACTCACACAATTCATTCCATAGCTGATGGTTAGATTTTCCATGTTTGGATTGAAAATTTTCATTATTTACAAGCTGTGCTAATTTTAATGCTGCTTCATCTAATTTTTCTATTGAAATCAAATAGTCAATATATTCTTCTGTATCCTCAGGACACAACTTTAGGTATCTTCGAAAAACTCTTACAGCAGTTTCTGGTACATTATGTTTTTTGAGAAACTTTAGGTAAAGAGGCCAAATTCTATGATGCTGAGTTATAGGTAGTGCTCTCAATGCACTGTCAAATGCTTTCCTTGTAACAGTAACCTTATATTGATCTGTTAAAAAAGTACAATAATCCATCCAAATTCTAGGCATTTTGTGCATAAACACCAAAGATCTTTCAAAACAGTTATTGACATCTTCATAAACAGGATCAGTTATACATCTGCCTCTAGTTTGTGACCTTCTCAGCTTCAAATAATTATACCATAGTTTAAAAGACCCTGGTAGTTCTTTGAGGGCTCTTTCATAAATTATATTTATTTCATTTTTAGCGGCCCCCTTTTTGTGTTCAATATATCTGAGCCAATGTTTCACTGAAAATGGATTTCTTAATATTTCCTCTTCATATGGTAAATCTTCCTCACTCTAAAATCAGAAAATCATAGTTAAAAGAATTTCAAATACTAATCAATGAAATTATAATCATATTTTGTTAGTAAATTAATCAATTAGTCATAGTGGGTTTGTGAGGGTAAAGGAGCTAATGTGATAAATTGATAATACAGGCTACAACTTATTGGTGTGCCAAATTCCATTCTAAGTCGTCAAGTGGTTTTAGTGTGAACTTAACACAACTGCATAATACGCTGAAGTCAGAAGACCTTTAAGGTATAGATTTTAATAAGTTTTGAATTAATAGGTTATCATCATACTGGTAGAGTAAAATAATCATGATTGATATGACTTAAAAAATAGGTACTTACAAAGAATATATCAATTTCTTTTCCATCCAGAAGAGGCATTTTGGATAGATGAATAATGTATTTACCAAAAAGTTTATGCTCACTGGTATTATGAATATATTATATTTACTGAAAATAACATTTAAAGACCACTAAAACTATTACAAAAACATCGATAAAAAGGATTTTACAAAAATTTAGCTAGCGTCCGTACTGTAAAGCAACGAGTTCTTCTTTTTCTTCTTTAAGGCCACTAGATTATGGCGGCCTCGGTGTTTTTTTTTATTTTAGCTTTTAACCCAAAGTTTTAACCATTTGCTAGTGTCAAATAAAAAAGGCGGGAAATAAGAATATTCGTTAAAATTTTCATCACCGTATAATAATTTCTAAATCGTCAAGTCCAAAGTCTAGTCGAGGTCCAAATAAATAATCTTGGTAGTCAATGAGTCAAGTCGATCGATTCAGTAAAGTCCGAATATTAAGTCCAATATGATGTTGTAAACTTTTTAGAAAATTCTATTCCCGCCTTTTTAGCTTGACACTGGTAAATAGTTTTAAGCCGAACGCCATTTGTTTAAAAAAAATAGATGTCAGTCATGTCTATGGCATGTTGTGTGTCAACATTGTTGTCACTCGAATATTTTCGAAACAAAAATGGTGGCTCTTTTGCAAATGGTAAAAAAATAAATAAAGTTTCTCCACTAATTTCAGAAGTAGTATTTTAAAAATAATTATTGAAACACTCGGTGACTTTATTATTGTGCTATGAGAAGTATGAAATAGTTCTGCAGAATGCATTTTCTTTTAAAACTAAAGTGATAAATAGGACAAATGTTTTTCATTTATAATGTCAAAACAAGGAAAGAGAAAAATTACTGTCGAGTTACCGAAATCTAAAGATTTAGCGAATAGACCAAGTGTATTCGAACGTCTGGGCACAAAAAAATCGTCAAACACAAAAAAAGCAGCTGAATTTTGTAGGCAGTGGGCACAACACGGTACTTGTGCTTATGGTAAAAGCTGCAAGTTTGCCAGTAGTCACACTTTAATAAGCCCATCTAAACAGCGGGCGGCAAATAAGGATACTGAACAGAAACGTGTAGTTAAGGATGATGGCAAAAATAGACTACATTCTACTGTCGTGGTAAGAACGGGTCGTAGTCCTGATGGTGAGATTGATAACTGGGATCAAAATGACTTAGAATATGCTGACACAGATGTGCTTGAAAAAAGGAGACAGCAGTTACAAAGAGAATTAGAGTTACAGTTGAAAATGGATTCAAGCAAGGATATGAGGAAAGATAAGAAAAAGGCTGTGTCAAGTTCATCTTCCTCTAGAAGTTCTAGTTCTTCAAGTATTTCTTCATCATCTTCTGATGGAAGTACTTCTTCATCATCATCTGGCAGGTACAATTTTTTTTATTATGTTTGGTTTCCTCATGGGTGATGTAAGTACTTCATCATCATCTGGCAGGCACAATTTTTTTTTGGCTGAAATTTAGAATAATGCCCACATTTATCTTATTAGTATAGTAGGTTTATGGTAATTTAAAATTTTACAGCTGAAAGGTCTTCTAAATGATTAGTTTGAATATATTAATATTTTAAGTAAGAAATATTTTTATGATAACATGGTTTCACAAAAACCTGGTGTAAAATAAAGTTTGCGTATATTTGGGTTGGGTTAGAACTTCTTTACCTTGTTCAAAATGTCTTCAGAGTGGTAATACGGCCTTTCAAAAACCCGGTGTGAAATAATATTTGTGTAATTTTGTATCACCACCCTTCACCACTCCTCACCTCAATAATTGGGCATGGTCCTAAATTTTTACAGTTTTCTCATGTTTCCTCATGGGTATATAATTTACTGCTCATTTAAAGATGCTTAGGCAGAAAATAATAAGAAATATTGTAAAAATATGTTTACTAATGTAGCGGTGAATAGCATGTGTTGAACTAGGAAGGGGTAAAAAATACCCAACCATACACTTCGTATCATAATTTCGTAACAATCTTAGAAAATAATTATGATTGATTTATGACGCCTCCGTGGTCTAGTGGTTTAGAGCTTGGATCTTGACTGCATAGGTTAAGGGATTAATCCCATCATTAGAATAATAAAAAATGTTGTTTTCAAGTCTGGTAAGGACAATGCAGGCTGATCACATGATTTTTTGATATGAAAGATCCATGCATCATAAGAGCATGTACAAAGTCAGTTTTGCGGAAGATTTCTCGGCCATTTGTGTCTGTTATCTGTCCCACTGGGTTATAGAGTTAAAAAAAAGAGGTTCACACACTTGGAATTATAAAATAACTCCTGTATAGCTGGTCTAGTTCCAATGAAACCAAGAACCGTCACAGAAATCAGTCACAGAAAGCATCAAAAGGTATAATAATATCTTTTGATGCTTTCACACCACATCAATCTAGCCCTGTAGTAAATTCTCAAAGAACTTGTGTTACCGGTAGCAGACAATGGAAATATATCTTATACTTTTATACTATACAGAATATTTCAGACTTTTTATAATATAGTATATTTAAGATTAGAACCCGCGACCTACGGCTTGAGCACCAATGTCCTCGCCACTGTGCCACAGATGTGGTCAAATATTGTTATTCATATGCTAATATTTAAAAAAATATTGTTTTGGTAAAAGTTTGTTACTGTAAGATAGTGTTTTTGCCTTAAATGTGATTAAATATACTTTTTTCAAATGTGATTAAAATGATAGCGCTACTTGTCTGGTTGCTTTTTTTAACTCAATCCTTTCAAAAATATAAATGTGAAATGAGAGCCAAGTTCAATATTATGATACAAGTTGGTTGTTGACTTCAATGACAAAAGAAGTGAGATCTAAACGGGTGCCAAGTTCAATGGTCTGTCCTGAAACTTATTTATAACAACATTAAATATAATTTCTACTTATAACTGAGGATAATATATTGTAGCCTAAGGTCTGACTTGGCTATTTCTCAGTTCTTCACATTTATGTTTTTGAAAGGATATAATTACTTTTTGTACATAAATTATTAGTAGGTAAGTACCTACTAATAATTTACATAACTTAGGTAATTATTTTGTTATAAATTAGTATTTATAACAAAATAATTACCTGAGTTAAGTGTTTCTAATATAATCAATTAAGTGAATCATTTTTAAACAAAAAATTTAACCAACTTCCAAAGTAAAAACACACTAAAAATTATGAAATAAAACTTAATCTCTAAATAATTCCCCTTTTTTTAGCCGAAAAATTCGGCTAAAATTTTAACTATTTCTCTACTCAATCTTCTTAATTTTGAAATTGGTACCAACCCAAACAATATCCTATAATATATTATAGAATTCACGTTTATAGTTGTTACAGTACTGACTCCAAAATTAAGGAGATTGGGTAGAGAAATAGTTAAAAGTTTAGCCGATTTTAAAAGGGGAATAGGGTATTTTCCAAGTTTTTGAAAAGTATGTCAAATTGTTCCTAATATCAAAATACATTAGCAGTTTGAATCATTCTTTGTGAATTTCTTTCTTTTCCTTGCAAATTAGCCTAAAAGTTTAAATTAATATTATAGGCGCGAAAACGCTATAATGAGTTGTCATGACGTCACATTCTTGTAACCATAGAGTTTTTTTTTTTTTTTTGTTTAATTCGTCCCGAAATGGAACAGGCTAAGGTCTTAGACCATACTGCCTCGTCTGTCGTTTGAGGTATTTCTTTGTCTTATTTCTAAATCGTCAAGTCCAAAGTCTAGTCAAAGTCGAAATAAGTAGTCAGGGTAGTCAAGTCAGTCGATTCAGTAAAGTGGTAGACGCTTTACTCTGTAACCATAGAGTATCTTGTAACATTGTAACTGTCAAGTGTCAAATTACACTGACAATGCCAAATCCCAGAATACCTACTATTTACGTTTTTAAATAAATGTTTTAAGCATATTAAAAATGCCTTATAAATGGTGCGTAGTGCCAAAATGCACTAATACATCTATTAAAACACCGGGGAAAATCTTTGTGACCATACCAAAGAACACTGAAATGCGGAAAAAGTGGCTATTACTCACTGACGCATGACCTTAATGATTCTGATGCTGGCTATTCTTTATGGAAATCGGGAGGCCATTAATAAAAGAAGAAGAAGTACAAGAATATGACGTCACATTCCAATCTCGTGCGTTTTTAGTCATGTGGTCAAACGTGAAAAATTCATAATTTTATTTTTGATATTTTATAAAAATCATACATATTTTTGTGTATAAAGTTGGTTAAATTGGTTTAAATTAATGTTTAGCGATAAAATATCAACAATCTGAAGTATATTTTCATCATAGGATAATACCCTAATATTTAGAGAATAAGTTTTTTACAAAGATCATACAGTGAAAGATTTAAGATTATACAGCCTGGAGAGTGTGATAACTTATTTGTAAGAAATTAAGTATTTTCTTTTAACAAACTATAAAGCTAGTTATTATTTAAGTTTCATGATTATGTTCTTATAATTTTAATTAATAATATGATTATTTTTATCTATCTTACTAGAGATGCAAAAAGAAGATTGAAGAAAACAAAATTGAAAAGGAATTCCAGTTCCTCTTCAGATGGAGATTTACCAGTGAAAAAAAAAGTTTTTAAAACAGATACACTCAAACGAGATAAAAGTGAATCAAAGAAAGTTGCAGTGAAAAAAGACGATAAGCCTATTAAAAAGCACGATAGTGGGAAGAAAAAGCCTTTAACTAAAACTGTTACAAAGAAATCATTGTCACCAGCCAAAAAATCGGGCGGAACTCCGCCAATAACATCAAAGAGTATATCTTCAAAAGGGGCCACAAAAAATGCTAAATCGCCTCAAAGAAGGGATAGAAATAGAAGTCCTTCAGTTGGTCGCGAAAAAGACAGGGACAGAGGTAAGGATAAAGACAAAGAACGCGAAAAAGACCGTGATAAAGAGAGAGATCGTTTGAAGGCGCGTAGCCGATCACCTAAAAAAGGCAGATCTAGGTCACCGAGGCGTCATAGTTCCAACCCTAAAGATCCGCGTAGGAAGGATAGTTCAGAGAGAAGTCGACCTGTGTCACCGAAAAAACAAGCAAGAAGAGATACAAGCCCGGAACGTCACCGGAAAAGTTCAATTAGTCGTGATAGAGATAGAGGAAGAGAACATAAAGATCGTTCATCTGAGAGAAAAAAAGATAAGCACGATGAAAAAGATAGGCATGATAGAAAAGATAGGGGACGGGATAGAAATAAAGATAAAAGGGATGACAAAAGAAGAGGGCGAGAAAGAGGCTTAGGTGGCAGAAGTGGTTCAGATAAAGGCTTAGAGAAACCCAACAAACCTATGCAAAGGCTTCTTCCACGTCCAGAAGAACGTTTAGCGGCACTTGCGGCTATTTCTAATAAGACAGAGACAGATAAAAATGTAACAACTTCTAAAGATCGCCAAGACGCACATTCTGAAAGAGGGGGACGAAAACAAGATAGGTTAGAAAGAGGTCGATCTAGCAAGAAAGAAAGAATTGGTAGCTTAGACAGAGATACAGGTGACTACGAAATAGGCCTGGATCGTCAATATGATCGCGGACGCAGTATAGATCGTTATGAAAGAGACGATCATTACGATGGTGGTCCCAGGGATGATGATAGGTCACCAGGATACAATCTACCTAGAGGAGACAGACACTATGAATCTGGATATGACATGCCTGGTCCATCAAGAGGTTATCCAGAAGATGAAGACAGAATGTATGGCGACATGGATCCACGGGCTGTTGATATGGGTAAGCTACTTATATAACAAAATAGATATTGTCCGCGACGAAACTAGAAATCCTGCGGAAACTGAGGAATTTAGCTGCGATTGTAATGTCTGTGACATTTATATAGCTTCTCGCACGCGTCAGCATTCACACACCTGTATACAGACCCCACATTGATAAAAAGTAGCCTATGTCCTTCTCCATGGTCTTACTCTGTCTGTTTCAAATTTCATCGAATTCGGTCTAGAACTTTCGGAGCCTATTCAATACAAGCATACAAATAAACAGTAGCGAAGGCTGGTTCTCTCTCATAATATGTAAGCCCTAGCCTGTATAGGCAGGGATTTGGATAAGGGTCTTCAAAAGGTAAGTGGTAAGTGAAGCCGATAGGAATGGAGTTATATGAACTCGAACCCCACGCCACTGATAGCTAGTTACATGTGAAAGGCAATTTCTTAATAACAAAATAAATTCAGACACGAAAGTTATAAATTAATATCCATAATATTAACCTACTGCTCACTTAGGATACGATGATCGACGGCCTCATCGCAATCACTCATGGGAGGGTCGAGCTGGTTCAATTGACCATGAAAGGGGATATATTCACGGACACAAGGACTGGGACAACGACGATTACCGCTGCCCAGGAGAATGGGGTCGCGATCGTAACTGGCCGATGCACGATTCTCAGGTTTTACATTATTTTATAGTATATAGATTTTATTTTATCTTTTATGTAACATTCATTGATGATTATTATTTGTTTTCCATAGGTATATCATTACTTATACTGGAATGAACTTGTTGACTATCGCAAAAGATATTTTCCTATTACCTGTCATATCCTGTCCCACATTTTCCTTGGATGCCCTTATCCTCATATTGGTATGGCTTACGGTATATTAAACTTTAATTAAAAGATATTCTTTTGATAGTTATATATTCTTATGTTATTCTTACTGATTTAGATGGGCGAGTGGGGTGAGAAAGACCCAGATGTAGAGAGCTGGCACCATCGTGGTCATGGACCTCATCGTGGTCGACCTCGGGGTAAGCCATTCACATTTGACGACCTCTGTGACTCAGCAGTTAGCGCGTTGGCGCTTAAGCCGAAGGTCGCGGGTTCGAATTTCGCCAGCAGGCTTAGCATGTGCACTGTAGAAACACCAAAGAATCGACAAAATTATAGATTGAAGAAACATTAATACCATTCGGAGCAAAATTGGTCTATAAGAAACGACATTTCTTTTCTTCCCGAGCATGAGCTCACAAAATGGCCTCTTTTGACAGCTAAAGTGGAAACGTTTTCAGAAATATTTCAATGTCGAATAGTCTTACAATAATGTCAACTAACTCCACATCACGGCACTCCTAGACATTTGTCTAGGAGCGCCGTGATGTGGAGTTAGTTTCTTTATGGTCAGTCTTACTTGAATATTTGTTCGTCTTTAACAGAAGATTTCCCAGCTAACATTTAAAAAAATATATGGCTAAACAGCCAGTCTTCAATAGAAGTCAACATTTCTAAACAGAAATGTTGACTTCTATTGAAGACCTTGTTACCATGGATTAAGAACTATATTTATATAAATATTTCTTCTTTAAATTTATTTCTTCGGATCGCCATGCTAAGCCTGCTTGGAACAAAAAAGTCTTCTGAGGGCCTGGGTCATGGATATATTCTTATGTATAGTATAAAAGTATTAAATATATTTCCATTGTCTGGTACCCGTAACACAAGATCTTCGAGACCTTACCACAGAACCAAATTGACGTGGTGTGAAAGCGTCCATATAATTATATTATAAATATTATTATTTTAGATGAAAAGTACGGTGATATAGTCTGTATTTTTTTATGTAGATGACTATGGACGCGGTGGACGACTCGACCATAACAGAAGTGAGGCTAATAAACGGCGAGCTCCTAGAAATGAAAATCAAGAAACAACTGCAAAAGAGACCCCATCTGCAACTCACAACGCCACGGCGTCTGAAGATCCCGATGTAGATGACAAACCTATTCCGGACGATTTGAGCGAAATAAGCGACGACCCTGACGATATTCTTGAAAGAGAAGATGTACTTTTTTAATCTTATTTAAATTGCTAATTTAGTTTGGGATGCGCATACTTTTGCCTTGTAAAGAAAATTACTTTCTCTATTATGTAAAATGTAATTTTAAACCTTGCAGATGGTCGATCAAAATATGGATGATGACAGCCAACAAGAACTAGTCCCTGATGTTGTTAATAATAAATTAGACGCGTCCGAAAAAGAATCCACGCAGGTAAAACAATTAAATCAATATATTAATTATTAATGTTAGAGATATTTAGTTTATACTTATTAATTAAGTTAAATATGTTGGGGGAATTCTATGTAACAAGTACTTGTTACATACATCTAATTTGTTGTAGCATATTACATGTTATATTAGTTCGAAATAGTACAACAATATCTATATAACATATAAAATATTTTGTACATTTAATATATTTTAGGACACGAGTGGCGCTGGTGAGGAGAAGGAATCCCATGAGGGCAAAGACGACGAAGAGGGTAACTTAGACTTTGAAGAAATATCAGATGGCGAATTAGAGGAAGAAAGAACACGTGGTATGTTATTTTTTTATTAATGTTATTGGAAATTGGAATATTTGTTAACTCTTACAAGACCTATAATTTTAAAACTACCTACACCACAATTTTATATTTTATATATTTTATTTGTATTGTAGCTGGACTTGGAGATGCTTTGGGTGTAGACTGGGCGAGTCTCGTTGCCGACGTCCGACGCCGAGAACAAGTACCACCGACCAGTGGCGCCAGGGATAGATGGCGACCCGAAAGGGTCCTGACTCGTCTCGGTCTATCCTTTGAAATGGCCAGCAAGGAAACTGTTGAGGAAATTCTGCACAAAAATGCGAAATCAATCGCGTCAGAGAAATCATCGAAGGCAACCAACAATGAAGATAAATCTCCAACACAAAATGGAACTGTTGAAAATGTTGTGGAAACTGAAAAGAATGTAACTGCAGTCGATATTAATTCCTTGCATCCAGTAGCAACAATACAGGTATAATAAATGCAAAAATCTCATTATATACCTGATACCAACAGTATTTTAACTTGAAGTTTCTTTGGCTTCTTTGTTTGATTTTTACAACATACAAAATTACAATAGTCAACAGCATTTTTGCGCACGGGTTATACATACATTATTTTTATTGCTTTTATACCCAGAAATAATAATAATAACAAAAAATAGTTCTGTATTTGCTTTTAAGTGTAAAAAATGAAAAAAATCAAATCAATGAAAATAGATGAAAAATTTACATAGAGGTGATTTATTAAAAGATACTGAGCATTAATTTTATGATATAATCTTACAAAATAAGTTTTAAAATAGTGTTAAAATGTTTAAAAATTAACAGTTTTGCTTTTCCTGTCATGTTCGGTAGAAGTTATCTTATTAACGACCAAATATAGTCCCTCAATCCTCAACATGTTTTCAGTATGTATACTGGCCTTGGGAACGTCTCTCAAATTCCAACTATATCTCGATGGAATCCTTCTCCTTGTTCTTCCGAATAAGCTCCCATGTTATTTTAAAACTTATCAAAATGAGAATGGAACATTTGCCTCTTTAGAGACATCCTATAGCCGACGAAAAAAATCTTGATCATCTTGTTATTTTATTCATACATTTATTTCATAAGCCCATTTTTGGTCTTGATTTGTAACAGGTAGATGGAAGTAAGCTTATTATGCCTCGCAAATCTTTAAATCTGTAGTTAAATAACACTTTTTCTCACTCACTTTCATAAATCCACCACAAATATAGCAAAACGAGTCACCGTCTCCTTTTAAACTTCTCGAAGCCATTTTGTACAAGATAATACAGCGAAAAAAAAAAAATTAAACACGTTATTTCTTTATAATATTCGAGGACATACCGTCGTACACAAGGAGGGATGTAAGAAAGACAACCCTCATAACATACCTCTCTTTCGCCAGCAATAGAGCGCAAAGACCACTTTAAACTGGGAGCAAAAATCATAAATGGTCAAATCGCTATAACTTCTTAAAAAGCAAATATTTTCGATTTGTAATCGCACTTTTTTATAAATATTTGCTTATATATTCAGAATAAATCAAGTAAAACCCATGCGCAAAAAAAAATATTTTTTTTGTTGACCGGTGTTATTATTCGTATTTAAAAATACTATTTTTATTTTTAGGTTGCAACCGAGAAACGAAAGAGACAGCGTGCTGCACTGTTTGGTTCGGGTTGTGAAATAACTCGAGGTCTGAGTGCCAGGCGCGACCTGGCCTTACGGCGCTACCTCTGCCACCTGCCAATAGCCGAGCGCTCCGGACAGTCCAGAGTGGCTCCACAGCCGGTCTTGTTCCGAGCCGCACGCGCTTTGCTCATGCAAGAACCGGTGTCCGGCTGACGAAGACTTGAAAAATAAATAGAATTTTATGGACTTAAATAACAGGACTTTTAGAAAACTGCCAGGACTAAAAAACCGCACAGTAGACAAGTTACTACAGTGATGTAATAAATTACATTTTTTGTGTGTTGGTGCCAAATTTTATAGCACTTATAAGTAACGGTAACAATAGGATGGTTTTAGAGGTATTGTAAGAATAAAAAATACAAAAAATCACATAGTTTAGACATGTGTAATATGTTCTAAGCTCTAATGCACTCTTAATAATTTCTTTCTAATATTAACATAATATCTAATTATAAATAAGAACATATTCATAAGAGCCTGTGCTCTGTATGATGATTCCATAATGCTTTATCGATATTTTTTTCAATAGCCATGTTTATCACCATGAGTCACCAGAGTATTTAGGTAAATCAGATTTTTTTATTGCTTAATCAGAGTGCTTGAAGTAATAATAAAATGAGACAAGTAAAGCATTTGTAACTTTTTTATTTTATACAATATGATCTTGATGTGTTATGTTACAACTCATGAAATAGACTATAAATTCATGAAATAGAATATCAATTTTTAAATATAAGCTTTTTAATTAATGGTTGTCTTTTTTAATTCCTTACAAGCATCTTTATGATAGATATAAAAATATATAGGTAGGTGGCTAACATTAAAACTTTATTGAATAAAAAACTTATGAAGTTACATGGGTTCAATAATAGTGTTAAGGGTATAGTGTAAATAATTATAAAATTTTGATTTGATTTTAAAAATATATTCTTAATGATGCTGTGACTACACTTGTTTATTTAAATGGCAAATATTCATTCAGTTAATAAGTAGGAGATATCCTCTCCAACAGGTATTTCACACTTATCTTGTCCCCTAAAAGTTAGAAACAATTATTATTATATCAATTAATATTTAAAGTGTTGTATAGTAAAAGTATTGAAGAATTGTCTTACTTTGTAAACAAAACAGCTCCAGTTACACCTTTAATGATCATTGACTTGTTATTGACATGTAAAATAGAGCCTTCTTTCAAACCAAGAACATACTTAGCATGTGGCATCTCTAAAAATTCTCCTATTCTTTGGTGTCTCGTTTCTCCTCTATGTTTTTCTGAATCTGGCTTCTCAATATAATGGGGGTTGATATTGAATGGTACAATTGATATGGCATCAAATGTAGGTGGATACAATATAGGCATATCATTAGTAGTATGTATACTTTTAGTTGCCACATTAGTACCTGCACTGCTTCCAATATAAACTAAATTTTCATAAAATACTCTTTGCCGGATTTGTTCTACTAAATTATTTTCATACAGTCTTTTCAAGAGGAGAAATGTGTTTCCACCTCCGATAAAAATTGCTTTTGCAGAAGTAATAGCAGTATTAGGATCAGAAAATTCTTGAATTCCCTTAACAGTAAAGCCCCATGGATCAATAGTGGACTTTATGGTTTTTGTATATTTTTCATAATCATTCTGAGCATAGGGAATAAATATAATTTCACTTATACCATTCCTAGTGTTCATGAATAGTTCAAAATAACAAGTTAGTAAAAATGTAGAATGAAAAAATAGCATTAAGATTTTAATTACAGTTATGTACTTACTTTTGTAATATCTCACTTATATCTTTTTTGGCAAATTCCAATAATGAAAATCCATAACAGTTTGAAGATGAAAGAAGTAGTGCTTGAGGATTTGGTTGCATGGTTATGTTGGTTAAATAATATTATGTAAGTGTCGGAGTTCTTATCCTAATATTTCTGCTACAATTTAATAAATTCAATACAAGATATTATGATATTAAATGACTCATCAAGTCATCACATTGAACTAGATAACTATTAACTCGATTCTCGAATTCTCGAAAAAAAATCGATTTTTGAATTACAATACTACATCAGCTATTTGTCAGCTGTAAATTATTGTAATACATTTTTTTATGTTAGGATTTGGGAATAATCAAGGAATTTGTAAGTATTATATACATACTTACAAACTCCTTAGGAATAATACAATAGAATATAGTTAAAGCATTAGAGCTAGATAGAGCTATGAAAAAGCGAAAAATTTTAGCCTAATAATTATTATTGCGATAACTCTACTTTGTGATTGCGACTATTCTATTTCCCGTATATTGATTTCCCGCCTTTTTTTCATTTTTTTATATGGCGTCGGCTTATAACCATTTGCCAGTGTCAAGTACAAAAGGCGGGAAATAGAATATTCCTTCAAATTTCCATCCCCGTATTTCTAAATCATCAAGTCCAAAGCCTAGTCAAAGTCAAAATAAATAGTCGGAGTAGTCAGTCAAAGTCAAAATAAATAGTCGGGGTACTCAGAGTCAAGTCATTCGATTCAGTAAATTGGTAGACGCTTTACTGAAACGTAGTTGTATTACTTGCCCACACTTATGCACGTCAACGAATAACTAATGGTTATTAATACTCCATCAATATTACACACTAGCTGATGCCCGTAACCCGCATATGTCCCGCGATAAAAAGTAGCCTAGGTATTCTTCCCCATGGTCTACTTTGTATCTGTGCCAAATTTCATGATATCGGTTTAGTAGTTTTTACGTGAAATAAATAAATAAATAAGAATTTATTTCAGATAATTATTAAATCCATAGTGTTAGTAAATACATAATGCACTTAAAAATCTATATTAGTACTGATAAAAAAAAAAATAATAATAAAAAAAAAATAATAATAATAATAAATGGTTAGGCACTGAACTGGGACACAAGTTATTTAACATGCACTCCAATCCAATGCCTCACCAGACCGTCTGGAGTATCCATTAAAACCCTTAGAATGCTGTTATTACTACCTCTGGCACGTTGCATCAACGACGCCACCCTTTTCCTTATTATGGCACTAAAGCCATCGGTGCGCATTTCTGCAAACATGCCTGAGGCACTGCAGTATCTTGGTAGTCCTAACAACATTCTAAAAATATTATTATATTGTACTCGAAGAGCATTGATCGCACGTTGGGTATAGGATGCCCATAGATTGCAGGTGTAAAAGGACTGGCAGTAAGCCTTAAATAGGGTCACTTTTACCTCTGCAGTGCACCTTGCAAATCTACGAGCTATCATGTTCCCACGTACGGCCAAAGCTCTTCGCTCCCTCTCAATATCTACGTCGTCAACAAGATTGTCCGTGACCCAATGACCCAGGTATTTAAATTTGTGAACTCTAGCTAGCGGAGACTTATTTAAAAACACAGGTGGTATTATACTAACTTTGTGCTCACGAGGTTGAAACACTAGTAGTTCACTTTTTTTGGAATTATACCTGAGTCCCTGAGACGCGGCATACTCTTCGCACTTATTTATCAGCTTTCTAAGTCCACTAATTGAGGGACTAAGCAACACCATGTCATCAGCATAACTTATGTTGTTTATCATTAGCCCGCCAATTGAACAACCGACATTGGTGTTGCTGAGCTCCTCAATCAATTTATTTATGTACAGATTAAATAGACGAGGGGATGTTAGTCCACCTTGTCTCACTCCACACTTTAATCTGTACTCATCAGAGAGAGACCCAGACCATTTAACAACATTAACTTGGTTATTGTACCAACAATCAAAAATATTTATTATCTCGTGTGGAAGATCCGTCTCAGTTCTTAACTTATGCCACAATGCCTCGTAAGACACCATATCGAAAGCTTTTGAAAGGTCCAGAAAACATGCATAAACTGGAGTGCTCCTGTCAGTATAATACCTGACAGCCTGCTTGAGAGATAAAATTGCAGTTTCTGTAGAGAGCCCAGCTCTAAATCCAAACTGGGCATCATGCAACTTAATATGTTTATCTAGGTGTTGATCAAGCAGACCGTCTAGGACCTTAGCAATCGTTGTAGCTAGCGATATGGGTCTATAATTAGATTTATTGGAGGGATCTCCAGTTTTATTTTTGATTATTGGTACAACCACTGTCTTCATACATTCACTAGGTAAATGAGAGTGCCTAAGGCATAGGGTGAAAAACAAAGAGAGAACCCTTGGCAAATGTATCCCTGCGTGTCTCAGATGCTCAATGCTAATTCCGTCATGACCTGGGGATTTACCCTTCTTCATGTTTCGTATAGTGTTGGACACTTCTTTCGCAGTAAACCCTACTGGGTGAGCAGATGTACGGCTAGCCACGCGGATATCAGGCTCGAGCACCCGAGACACACAGTCTGGCCTGGGTATGGGCTCTACCCTAAAGTTTTCCTTAAACATATTGGCAATTCCAGCTGGTTCCTGAATGCCATCAATATTGAGAGGGATGAACGGCCTTGGATTGAGCTTATTGGTTTGCCTCCAAAAAGAATTAAAATTTTTATTATTGTGATGTGATGCCAGAATATCCATTTTTATTTTATCCTGATTTTTCTGACACCACCTCAATTTAGACTTAAATATTCTTCGCGAAACGGACATTTTTTCATAAATTTGACCCGTGAAAGGTTTTCCATGTGACAACCAAACATAGTAGTGGTGTCGTGCTTCCTTATGAGCAGGCTGAACATGTTTATTCCATCCCACAACGCGCTGTTTCCTCTTACTTTTATTGCACACAAAGCTCTCCATGGCCGCTTCACTTAAAGTGTTTATAATATTCTTATAAAATCTATCGATGACTAGCTTGTGCTCACCATCTTTACACATGGAGTCACAACAGTAACCTAATTCTTTTGGAATGTCTAAGACCTTTAACTTTTCGTTACATAAATTATGGTAGAGTTCTATTTGTTGCTTGTCTCTATCACCCCAAAGGATTTTGTTGTTTGGAGTTAAATGTGCATGTAACTGCTGAGGACGTAGTATACTTAGATTGCATACTACTTCCAGTGGCAGATGGTCAGACCAAGCGACATCGGAAATAACTCGTACACTAACGACTGATTGTCTCGCAGCCTCTGTTACCAAACAATGATCGAGCCAGCGAGTGCAACCATGCGCTTCACTTATGTACGTATGGACATTATTTAACAGTTGCATATCAATACATGACCAATTTTGATCTCTACAAAAATTTAAAAGTTCAATATAAAAGGGTTCGCCTGGGTGAGCATTAAAGTCGCCTAACATTATTACAGAAGCTACTTCACAATTATCAATTATAGCACTAATTTCACTTAAGCAGTCTGTGAATTCAATTAAATTTTCACTGTTGTCCACTGGCATGTATACAGAAAATATTAATATAGGTCTATCACAAGTATGCACCTTTATAGCTGAGACCCGCGCACTGTTGCACTCTATGACGGACACTTCCTCAAAGGCATTCTTCCTCCATAATAGCGCAACTCCGCCATAAGGTCTTCCACGTACAATACCTTCTGAGTTGAAAGGAATCAATTCCCGAGGTAGTTAGGCTATAGTCCGAGTAGGAATTCATTCTTTTACCCGTGGCATACACTCTACTTTTCATTTAGAATATGAGGAAAATAAAACTAGTTGTTTATCTAAATTATTTATTGATAATAATATATTAGTAACTAGCTGACCCGGCAAACTTTGTTCTACCTTAGAGGCAATAAATGAGCAGATTTTGGATTTCATTAAGTGCAATTTTTCATTAGGATAATAGGTAGATATAATAATAATAATATATAATAATAATAATAATAATATATAATAATGCAAAATTTCATGATGATCGGGTAAGTAGTTACGCAAAAGCGTAAATACAGTATTCCACGGGAACCGTACATTTTCTGCAATAAAAAGTAGCCTATGTCCTTTCCCGTGCTCTACTTTATATCTGTGCAAAAATTCATGATGATCGGTTAAGTAGTTTTTACGTAAAAGCGTAAATACAGTATTCCACGGGAACCGTACATTTTCTGCAATAAAAAGTAGCCTTTGTCCTTTCCCGTACTCTACTTTATATCTGTGCAAAATTTCATGATAATCGGTTAAGTAGTTTTTACGTAAAAGCGTAAATACAATATTCCACGGGAACCGTACATTTTCTGCAATAAAAAGTAGCCTATGTCCTTTTCCGTGCTCTACTTTATATCTGTGCAAAATTTCATGATGATCGGGTAAGTAGTTACGTAAAAGCGTAAATACAGTATTTCACGGGAACCGTACATTTTTATGCAATAAAGAGTAACCTATGTTCTTCCTCGTAGTCTACTTTATATCCGTGCCAAATTTCATGATGATCGGTTAAGTAGTTTTTAAGTAAAAGCGTAAATACAGTATTCCACGGGAACCGCACATTTTACCGCGATAAATAGTATCCTATGTCCTTTTCCTGGTTCTAAGCTACCTCCCTACCAATTTTCAGCCAAATCGGTTCAGCCGTTCTTGAGTTATAAATGGTGTAACTAACACGACTTTCTTTTATATATATAGATTTAGTATCCCGGCAATTTGTGTTGACTTTTTAATTTTTAAATATGGAACTTGCCGCTTGCCGCGGCACTCGCGGCTTATTCCGCTCAAAGAAGTTTGCGCTAAATTCACACTGGCTGTTTAGAAAGTCATGTCATTTTTAATAGTTTTTTTTTACATAAAACTCTTCACAGCTGACAGCAGTTCTATTTTTGAAGTTTTGAAGATAATATAATATACAAATTAATTCCGGCCCGAGGGCCGCAATGAATTTGTATGAGTTTTTCCCTCCCTATGAAAGGAAAGTAGCGTTTTCCACCCAATAATCAGATCAAAACAACACTACTTTCCGAGTATGAGAAATGAGAAAAACATTTGCTTGCTCGCTCCTTTTGAGTTAGTACCTACCAACCAAAAAAAAAACAGATAGGGTTTACAGTATATTATAATTATACTGTAAACTCTATCTGAATTAACCCAATTTTTTTACCTGTAAAAATGATAATAAACTTATACCTATAATAAAAAAATAGACTGCCACAGCTCAATGGGGCGGCAAAATATGTTAATTTGCCCGTCGTACAAAATACGCCTCTGTAAAGGGGCCATCCACACGGACCAGCCGCGGTTTTGAAGCAAATTAGTAGGCAAAAATGATTGTCACTATTGACCATTGATTCTAATGGGCGTCATTTGTATGGGTGGGATTGGACCGTGTGAATTGTAGTATATTATCTTGTAGTAAATGGCTCGAAGATTAATAAACATTCATCACAATTCACTAACTAAATAATATAATTCACAAACCAATTTCTTTAAAACAGTTAAATTTAAATATAATATAGGTATTTTATGCAATTTTTCTATTTTAAAATTATTAGACATGCTGCAATCGGTAAGCTTGATTTTCAAGCGAGCGTAGAGTAGCTATCAGTTGGGACTAAGGGGCCCCAATCCATCGGGGGCCCAGGGTACGTGCCCATTGTGCCCAGTGGTAAAGAGGGGCCTAAATGGACTGAGATCCCACCCTCGCCAGACTTCCCTTATATTCTTACTGATAAAATATATTATGCCATATTGTAGTATTAATATGTACCTACAATGCATACTAGGGGATCGAAAACCGGTCATATTTAAAAAAAAACGGGTTTTTCGGTCTCAGCCATCTTCAAAACCGGGTTTTTTTCGAATATTTCGGGTTAAATGTTGATTTTCTAGAATTTTGTTAGGAATGTCCTAAAATTTACCTTTATCAGCTGCTTTCTGTGAAAAAGTGATCCCACCATAAACATTTTCATGTAAAGTAATTCCTAACTTCACAAACTCTACACCTTAGCAGGCCTGTCTCACTCCCCGTGTAGGTATAGAAAATGAAAGTAATCTAAGTAATGTAGAACAATTGCCAGAAATGTGTGATATGTCAATTCCGAGTAATACGTCTCAAATAAGATATAGTTCTCGTGGAAGGAAATTAAAACCTCCTGATAGACTAAGTTTATAATTAGAATAGTTCATATAAATTAATTAAGTTTTAGTCAAGTAAATAAATTATGTTTTATCATTGTACTGATCAATAGATAACTCCATGCACCTCAAGTCAAGTCTGATAGTCAAAATTAGTCATTTAAATTTTTTCAAAATTTCTATAAAAGGGGGCATGTAGTGATCTGTGATCATGGCAACTTTATGTTTATAATCTGTCTGTCACTAAATGTCATTAGAGTTTGTCACTTGGATTATCGCCAAACTACGAATACAATGGTCGACACATAGCCTGCAGTTTATCATTTAATATCTCGCCCATCCCGCTCTGCAAATCCTGAAATATAACAAAAACCAATAGATGGTACGCGCGGCATCCCGCTCTGCGTGGACAATCAGTAGTAGAGGTGGGATATAACAGGTTAAATACGATACCTGTTATACCTGTTACTGTTATACGTAACTACCTGTTTCGGATACCTGTTAAAAATAACAGTCATGTTAGTAGGTATGTAGTATACGTACTCAGTTCGATTACTAGGTCGGAAGGCCGTTCAAGTATACTTGAACGGCCTTTCACAACGTTTACATAAATTCCTGATATTGTAAATGTATTTATTCTTAATATTTAGTGTAATGTTAGAATTTATAACACTGTAGTCTGTACATTTAATTATAATTTTTAATTAAATATAAGTATAATTTTATCGTAATGTGAAGTCCTTTTTATTTTTGTTTTATTTAAACCCCTGTTTTTCCCCCATAGGACAGGTTGCGCCTACTTTGGGGGATAGAACAAGTAGTAAATATTTGTAAACTACTTTGCATTAAACGATTTATTTATATATTATCAAGTTAATTCAAAAAATGTTTTTTTTTGTTTACAGAATTTACAAAAAAAATTGAGTAACAGTACTAACCATTTGCCAGTTTCAAGTTAAAAAGGCGGGAAATAGAATATTCGTTCAAATTTTCATCACCGTATTTCTAAATCGTCAAGTCCAAAGTCTAGTCAAAGTCCAAATATACAGTCAAGGTAGTCAATGAGTAGTCAGTCGATTCAGTAAAGTGGTAGACGCTTTACTGAAACTTCCTGTGGAGTTTTGGCGGAAAACCCCAAAATAGCACGCATTTTGTTGTTGTATCACTTGCCCACATTTGTACACGACAACGAATATCTAATGGTAAATATTCTACCAATATTAGGCATTAACAAACGAAATAACAAGAGTTTAGAATTTTTAAATTGATTAGTTGATAGTTCGAAGAGAACAAATAATCAATACTCCCTAGGAACTTTTAGTAAAGCTTTTACCACTTTACTGAATCGACTGACTTGACTTTGGACTTGACTACGGTGTTGAAAATTTAAAAGAAAATTCAATTTCCCGCCCTTTCAACTTAACACTGGCAAATAGTTTGAAGCCGCAACGCGTATAAAAAAAACAGAACTCATGACAAATGACGTCTGTCTATAACCCGACCATATGTAATGGTACGTAGTGTATATGGGATTTGTTCTTGATTGACTACAACCTGAATTTTTTACTAAAAAAATACTAATTATTTCTCATTCTAGCAAGTAGTAGATGCATATAAGTGTAAGAGAGACATACAGAGTATTTAAATACTAAGTGCCTTTCGTTTTTGCATATGGAGTCGTTGTATGTGTAACAGAGAGACAAGATCGGACTATAGTATATCGGTAACACGTACGCTGTACTCAGGTAGTTATTTTTTACTTGTTACGCTATACGCTACTAGCGTACTGACGTATTCTGTTATGTTATTTAATAACTGTTAATTTAGTAACTGGATATCGACTGTTATGTGTTATTTCCAATTACCTGTTCCTTTTTACCTGTTACGTTAAATACGTCCCATCTCTAATCAGTAGGGACCACAGAACACTATTAAGGCCCCCACAGACGAGAGGCCGATCGTTTCAGCTGGAACTGACGTCAGTTCGGCCTGAACGGATTCGAGCACACACACGGAAAAAATCGCATCCAATCCAATTTACGTCAGTTCGGCCTGATCTGATTCGTGCCCACACACGGAACAGTCGCATCAGTCCATTCTGGTTTGCCGCGCGCTACGGTCGTGTTTATCAATTTTGTATTTAAACATCGCGAAAACTCATACAACGCTTGTACAAGATACACGCTCGCACGGCAGCGGGTCGGGCAAGAACTGAAGCGATTTGTCCACACACGGTCAGGACAGGCCGCGCGTTCAGGCCGATCGGTCAGGCCAGAATTAATGTTGCCAACTTAGTTATTTTACAAAATTTTACTAAATTGAGTATTTTATTCCCTCCTTGGTAGAAATTTAGTTATTAGTAGTGTTTAAGTAGGTAAACTTACCAAGTTTCAACAGTATAGTTCTTAAAGTTTCGGAAAAAAGTGGCTGTGAGTTGTGACATACGGACGGACAGACAGACAAACTTGACGAATCCACAAGGGTTCCGTTTTTGCCATTTGGCTACGGAATCCTAAATATGATCACATGTATAATGTAGTATTTTCAGAAGATATTTAAGACGGATACAAATTATGAAATTACAATATCAATCCTTATCAAATTAAATTGTTCGTGAATTTAAGCATTTCATAAACTTTTTACCATACAGTTTAGATTAGGTAATATCGTACGCGAGAAAAATAAATTCAAGCCAAATTGGGTTTGGTTATGATTATAAATTTTACCATTAAATTAAAATATACTAGGAAATTTTACAAGTATATTTTAATTTAATGGTAAAATTTATAATCAAATTCAATTAATGAAAAAAAATTAATATAATAAAACCTAAAATGCAGTGGTTTTTGGGGGGCTTCAGGAATTCCTAAGTTAAGTAGCCTCTTTAGTAGTTTTTTAGTAGTTTTAGTAGAAATCGATACGAGTTTAGTAGTTTCACAAAAAAAGAGCTGGCAACACTGGAACGAATCGCTTCAGTCCGTACGGCCGCCTGATGCGATCTCGATATTGCACACACACGATACGATTTTGCATCCGTTCAGGCCGAACTGAAGGTAGACCGGACCATGTATGGGGCCCCTTACTCGCGGAGAAGAAGGTCGACTTCATACAAAAAAATTGGGACCAAATTAGCGCCTCTAGTGAGCTGCCCCCTCAAACTTTTAACCGCCTACCAACAAAGGAGGACTATATATTTGATTATATGAATATGGCGGGAAATTGAAGATACGTAATTAAAGTTTAAGTTAGCGTTACATTTCTCTTTAGAGTAAAAATTTACATTTCAACAAAACCGAGCAACCACCTCCACGACCAAATAGTCACTACGTTACAAACCGTTCGTGAGCTCTTATATATACATACGTCTAGTGTTTTCGCTAGCGCGATCTAGAAGCGGCATAGTGTCTGTTACGCGCCATCTGTTGTGGTTTTTAAGTAACTTTTATGTAATATTAACTATGTAAGACAGAGAGCGATATATTGAAATATAACCATTCTTGTCGCACCGAACTGCCCCCTTTTTGGTCCAAGGTCATTCATACAGAGTCGACCACCCCTGGTAGGGACTTACATGCGAGCAGTGAGAGACGTACGCGCGAGATTTGTTCGTAATTATTATAATTTTACGTATTATTTTAAAAGTGGGTATAATGGGTACTATAATATTATAAATATTAAATAACAATATTATTATAAATATAGTTTGAGGCGTTTGAGCTAATGCTATTAGTTGAGATTTTGAGAACCAATATTAAGTTTTTAGGTGTTGGCTCCTGAACTACCTGTTCGCGTCATAAACTGTCATTCCGATGCAATGTGAATTGTGATACGATTTGAAAAGTAATTTGTTGACAAAAGTACCTAGAGTAATAGTAAGGCGGCGTGATTCAACATCTTTGAGTAATATCAGGCCGTAAAGGTATCGAAAACGCTTACGTTTACACTTTACGCATAACTACTTAAGGTGGGTTTAGACTAAGCGAGCGAATGCTCATTCTAGTAAAGCTCTTTTGATGTAAACAAACAACGAGCATTCTTTCGTTGTTCTGGTGTATTCGCCACGTGTTCGCCGGTAATTTGGTAGAATGCTCTAAGAACACTCGCTCGTTTGGTATAACCGACGCAAGAGCGCACAAACAGTTGCTTAGAGCGTTCTTTCGTGTTCGGAAGTGCTCGCTACTTGAGGCGGTCTCTTCAAAGGGATTCTAGTGTTCTTGAATTCTTGTACATTTTGGCGGCTAGTTTTAGGTTTATTCGTAAATATGGATTGGAGCAACGAAAAATGTATGATAGAAATGTACCATAATATAAGGTGTTTATGGGATCCAACTTATGTTTTATGAACATTATAAAAATAAACTGTACACGGAAGAAATTGCAACAGCAATCGTCACCCACCAACGTCTCTTCCTTCTTTTCTTTTTCATTAATTACGTATTATCAATAAATGAAGCACTTGAAATCACAATATAGTCGCTATCACACTCAGACATAGTGTAGTGTGAACAGTAGGTACTACTTATCGTTGGCAAATGAGCAATGAGCATTCGCTCATTTGGTCTAAATGATTCTCATATAAAGAGCAAAAATTCTGTTCTTGTTCGGAATGTTTAGTGTAAATGATGTAAACTATGTATTAACGAATTATCGTTTACATTAAACGAATACAAAAGAATGTTCTTGTGTAGTTCTTGCTCTATGTTCTTTTGGTCTAAACCCACCTTTATACGTAGGTATGCGCAAATTTATTAGAGTTAAAGTACCTAACACCTACCTTAGGTTTACTTGGAAAGTAATTCGTTCACTAAAGTACAGTAGGTAGGTACTAGAAAAAAAAAGTTGTATTTAAATAAATTATTTTCTAAACGGAGACAACCCCGATTTCGTCACAATTATGCGATATGAATAAGAGTTATGCGATAGAAAGAGACGCAACTTGTCTACACTAATATTATAAAGAGGAAAACTTTGTTTGTATGTTTGTTTGTTTGTTTGTTTGTTTGTTTGTTTGTTTGTAATGAATAGGCTCAAAAAGTACTGGACAGATTTCAAAAATTCTTTCACCATTCGAAAGCTACATTATCCACGAGTAACATAGGCTAAATTTTATTTTGGAAAAAAATAGGGTTCCGTAATATATTTGGGTTTTTCGGACACAAGGTGTAAAAAATCAAACAGAAAAGTTACTTATTTTGCGTACGCTGCCTAAACTATAAAAGATAGAACCATAAAATGTTCTAATTAATTGTAGATCTTATAAATATCTACAAAAAAGTCCGCGACACACTATACCTATCTATGTCGAGTGAGGCACAACAACCATTTTTTTATTTAGAAATCTTGAATTTTTTTTGGACTACATTTAAACGCGTTTATTTTACTCATGTTATTAATCCTTATCAAAATAAATTATTTCATCACTAAGTACAGTTTATGTAGATAATATTTGGTCTTTGAATGATTAAACTTGGACGTTTGGTTTTGAAGTTATGGCGAAATTAAAATATTAGGTACGATTTCTGCTGCACGGCCCGTTGCGAAGTGGGCGTCACCAAGGCGGGGTGCGCGTGCGGGTTAATGTTTAGTTTAGTTTAGTTAAATAGTTTAGTTATTTTATAAACATCAAATTGATAATATCTTAAAATATAATACATTATAATATCTATACATCTATACAGTTAAATACAATTTAAGTGTCTGTTTGTAACTTCAAATTAACAGCTTTTTACATAATGAATCTGAAAGTATATTCGGTACTTACAATAAAATACCTTTTTTTAATTTTTGTCTGTCCGTCTGTCTGTCTGTCTGTCGGTCTGTCTGTCTGTTTGTTCCGACTAATCTCTGAAACGGCTGGACCGATTTTCACGGGACTTTCACTAGCAGATAGCTGATGTTATAGGGTCTAACATAGGCTACTTTTATTTTAGGGTTCCGTTTAAAAAAATAGGATTCCGCTTTCGTTAGTCATAAATAAAGTCGCGGGTAAATTTCAGCGATATCTCAAAGTATTGTTCCACGCGGACGAAGTCGCGGGCAAAAGCTATAGGTAAATATAATCGTAGGCGATCGCGCGCTGCATAAGGTGAATTGAACTTAATGGTATAGTAGTAAGAGTCCCTATTTCTTCTAATGATTCTTCGAATAGGTTGCTTCTGTGGTAACTAATATCTATTCTGTGACCTTAGTCAAAATACGTGGCCTGACGAAATGGCCAAGCCACATAATTTGACTAAAGTGTAGAGTTCGTGAAGTTAGGCTTAAGGCGTGTAGAAACAGAAGTTTGGTAGAGTCAGAAGCTTGTTTTTACATGAGGTCTAATAGCTTTTTGGCAGTGCGAGTTATATGGTAGAGATTTACGTAGATAAGTCTCTTACAAATTTTCATCCTCTAGTTTAAGGGGCTGGAGGATAAAAGTTCCAATTTTGTCAATTTTTATGTTGGATGTATGCTAAAGATAGTAAACTATACCAAATTTTAACTTTCTATGACATCAGGAAGTACCCTATAATTTTTTTGATCATCAGTGAGTCAGTGACGAAATCAGGAGTTTTTAGATATCAATAAAATCTAAATAGTAGATAGGGCGGTTGAGTTGCTAAACGAGGATCTTAATAGTATAATGCTGTGGGCCCAGAAAAACGGCTTGTGTCTAAATCCATCGAAGTCAAAATACATAATTTGCGGCACCAGTAGACAACTCAGTCTCTTTGACTCTTCACCTGATATTAGGTTGATGGGTGAACCTATTGAGCGTACATATGTGGCACGTAATCTTGGTCTACTTCTCGATTGCCATCTGCGATTCCAAGATCACATTACTAGCTTAGTCAGCAATTCCTTTTATATACTGAAAGTATTGTAAAGAGTAAGACCATATCTGTCAAAGGAGTTACGTATTCGTCTGGTTGAGTCTCTGGTTCTCTCAAAGCTTAACTGCACTGATGTTGTTTTCGGCCCTCGTCTAGTTTCTAGTAACTACTAAAAAACTTGTACAGAGAGTCCAAAATGCATGCGCTCGTTTTTGCTTCAATATACCTCCTAGAAACCATGTAACCCCTTATCTCAATGAACATTCGATGTTAAAAATGAAACACCGACGGAAACTTCACCTGGCCTGCCTTCTGTTCCGAGTGTTGAATTACGAGGAGCCTAAATATCTTTACCATAAATTAACAAGAACGACTAGTCTTAGATCCTGCGAGTCGCGACAATGTTCTGTTCAGCTATCAATTGAAAAGCATCGAACGGCTTCATTTAGGGGCAGCTTTCGATACTCAGCATCTAAATGTTGGAACAACATTCCTCCGCCCATTGGAAATGCTAAAAGTCTCCCATCATTTAAGACTAAACTACGACAGTTCCTTTTAACAGAACAAAAAGCACAGGAAGGCTTTTCTCATGATATCTCGGTAATATAGATGCTTAATGGGTGCAGCCGTATATGTTTAAATCTTTAATAAAATTTAAAAGGACAATGGGGATTCGATTGGCATCCGGTCACTTGATTGCTTGTCTACTTGAATCACACATGATACGCTATTTCGGGTGGTTACTAATATTAATAATATGTATCAATGGTGATAGGTAGGTCCTTTAATTAATTTATTTATTTTGTTTCAATTCTTGTAAGTAGGTACATAGGTAAGTAATATGTGGTTATATACTTACTCAAAGGTTTCTACTAGGGATGCTCGATGATCATCGATTTTCGATGATCATCGATGTTAGACGATAAAACATCGACGTTTTAACATCGATATTGCATTATTCAAAACATCGTAACATCGATGTCACGGACACTCATAATCGGAAATCCAGTTGAAAAAACTTGCGGTAAATATTTAACCACTATTGTGATATCAACGCCATCGGAGACAGTATCCCACGGGAACCTTTTATGTCCCGCGATAAAAAGTAGCTTTAAATGTCTTTCCCCATGTTCTACTTTATATCTGTGCCAAATTTCATGATAATGGGCTTAGTAGTTTTTACGTCAAACTGTAAATAAAGTATCCCACAGGAACCGTACATTTCCCTGCGCTAAATAGTAGCCTATGTCCTTTGTACCTCATTTAAATCGGTTCAGTAGTTCAGTTTTGGCGTGAAAGACGGACAAACACACTTTCCTATTTTTAATATTAGTAGTATAGATGTATTGATGATGGACGGCCATGAAGACGTTTGCAAAAAAACATCGATGTTGCCTGACATCGATGTTGCCTGACATTCAGATTATTTGATTGTTTTTATTGTTGTTTTTTTTTCGCTATATGTGTGTTTGCGTGCTATAATATGTGTACTGTTGAGACGTTGGGTCAGCTATGACGTCACTAATGGCTCTAGCGGAAGACCGGCGCTGAGTAGGTATGCCTTAGGTGTACCAGCTCATGCCGAGCTTGAGCCAATTTGTGGCTGCTGTTTAGATTTAAGTTTTATTTTTAATTTATTTTGTAATAATCTGTGTATGTAGCTGCAAATAAACGTTTTATTATTATTATTAAATTAAAATACTTATATAATCATCAAAACTGTAACGTGTTTCATTAGTCCGCTACTGGGAATATATCCTGAAAATTTTGTGTATCTGCTATAATCAAGGAATTTGTAAGTATTATATACATTGTATATATAATACTTACAAATTCCTTGGATATAATCCAAACCCAAGTTTTTTTTAAATATACAACTAGGGGGGCAAACGAGCAAACGGATCACCTGATAGAAAGCGATTTCCATCGCCCATGGCCACCCGCAACATCAGAGGAGTTGCAAGTGCCTTACCGGCCTTTTAGGAGGGGGAATACGCTCCCTTCTTGAAGGTTTGCAGGTCGTAACAGTCCGGAAATACTGCTGGCCACAGTTCATTCCAGAGTTTTAGAGTTTGCTGCAGAAAGCTTCGGGTAAAGCGCACGGTGGAGGACTGCCACTCATCAAGGTGATGAGAATGATAAATATTTTGACGCTTGGAACGGTGATGAAAAGTTGCAGCAGGTATAAGTCCGAACAATTCCTCGGAGCACTCCCCGTAATATAACCGATAGAGGATGCAGAGCGATGCTCATCTCTACGTAGCTCTAAGGAGTCAAGCCTGTTTGAAATACTATGACAGTCGACAATTCGAGCGGCCCTTTGTTGGATACGCTCCAGAGGGAGAAGCTGGTACTTTGGTGCCCCTGCCCAGTAATGAGAACAGTAGGTATTCCATGTGAGGCCGAACCTGCGCCTTATAGAGTTGTAGGCGTTGGACCGGACTAAAATACTGCTTTAACCTGTTCAGAACACCAAGCTTCTTGGAGGCTAACTTGGCCTTGCCTTCCAGATGATATCGGAACTGGACCTCGCTCGATATGCTAACACCGATACGTTCGATATGCTTTAATATTGGAAATTGGAATACAAGTATTCCAATTTCCAATGTTGGAGGAGACAGTTATGGGTATGCTTTCAAAACGAGGACATACGACTACCTATCGGTAACTTTTTAGCGATGAACGCACTAACTTGTGTCTTAGAAGGGGGTTGAATTGGATTAAGTCTACCCCATACAGAGATTTTCTCCAATGAAATCTCAATTTGAGAGACAAGTTCGTTTCGACTCTCAATGACGTTTTGCCGAGAGATGTTCGGGCGGCCGGTAGGCATCACCCGTGCTGTCATCTGAATAGCAATGAATGCCACTGGTTTGTAACATATACTCATTGATATGCAGTATGAACAGGGTAGGCGATAGCACACCAAAACTGTCTTCCAAGATGACAGGACTGTGCCATAAGAGTAGGAGAGCGGAAAAAGATGTATTAAGACCGGTGCCAACTCTGGAGCACACATTTTCAACACAATAGGAGGGATTCCGTCAGGCCCACTCGACTTTTGGGTATCAAAGGAACGGAGAGCAATTCGCACTGAGCGCTGATGGCACCGAATATTTATATTATACCAATTTATGAAGGTCCAAAATATCGACAAATCACGTCGAGAAAAGGTAGTCTGGCAATGCCCTTGCGCTTCGCTCACTCGTCTTGGCGGGGCGGGGGCACTGCCGTGCCCCCAGATGTACCTACTACATACAACATGAAAACATTATACCTAACTATTATTCTAAAATTCTACATTGACAATCACAAGCCACTATAACGTTCAGTTTGTGACTGTAACTGTTATAAACTGTTGAAGAATTTCATAATAAAAAAGCTCGAAAAAAAAAAACTGAAAACCCGATTTTCAATATTTTGAAACCGGGTTTTGTTGTAGGCCCGAAAACCGGGTTTTCCCGGGTTTTTGGTTTCGGGTAAAACCGGTCTCGATGCCCTAATGCAGTGGTCCCCAACCTTTTTTTTACGCGGGCCACAAACCCGTTGTACTCCTGGTGTCGCGGGCCGCAACCAAAATTTTTTAGGGGCAAAAAAATATGTTGTTTAAAAGAGATGTTTGATTTTGGGCCAGCTCTATGTACATCACATAGGTAAATAGGAAAAATATAAGGGAATTTCATAAAAATACAAAAAAAAAGTAATTTGAAGAAGGGTACGTGCGTAAAAAAATGAATATTTGAAGAGTTTTTTAATGCGAGAACCCTATTTTAGGGCGGCATTGACAGTTGTTTTGACTTGACTTTTGACGTAGTTGATAGTTTTAGGAAGAGACATCTTCTTGAGTGTCATACGTCTTTCTTTGTGAAAAGTCATGTCATTGTCAAAATGATACAGTCTGACAAGGATCTTTTGGCACGTGAACAAAATCAGAACTAACATCGCCGTCTTATAAAAATATGTCACTTTTGATATTATGTATTGTTTTGTAGTTGCGACACTTACCTTTTGGTATGTGGATAAAATCAGTACTAACATCGCCGTCTTGTAAAATTTCACTTTTAGTAATAAGTATTGTTCTTATTTGCGACACTCACGCCCCCATCCAAGTGCCAAAAGATCCTTGTACGACTGTATTCTTTGGTTAATTCTGATCTAATCCGCCATGTTTTATTTTACGTTGTGTTGCTCTCCTTGATGGATTTATTTTAAATGTGCATTGAAACGAAGTGAAATAAAATAAAGGATAGAAAACAGTTACTATATTATGTAGCTATATTTACATATAGTGTACATAGTGCTGGCCCACGCCTCATACATTTCTAGAACATCTCTTTTAACGATTTAATAATAGAATAACACAAGGTAGTTAAAAGAGTGAAACTAAACATTTAAGATGAGCTAACGACACAAACTAAAATAAAATAACAAACATATTGTATTATAATAATTATGTTCACTGAGTGAGATTTTTGGAATTGTGAACGCTTTTTCACAACTTTATCTAACGGTTACAGATTTCACGCGGGCCGCAGATAAAGGCCGCGGGTTGGGGATAGCGGCCCTAATGCATACCCGCTAGATTGTGCCGTGGGCTAATTTTTAGGTAAGTACCTACCTACAACTACAAGGCGCTAAAGTTACGAAATATCTTACAGTTCCTAACAAAATATATCTTTGTTTGTAAATGTTTTATTGTTAGAAAATGTTTGTAGGCGGTTTGTAGGCCTAAACGTTTTCTAACGGCAGTGTAGAGCATAATAAGCACCATTAGATACTAGGGTGAACGTACCAATTATCAGCACTTTAAGAGATAGTTCAAATTTAACCCCGATTATTACAGAGGAAAATACTTTTTTACCCACAATGATGACTTTTCTGGGTCCATTATTTAATAAATGACTGATTTTTATTTCATAATATAGTTTACCTTCATCCAAATTTTATAAAATTAATCATAACTAAAAAATTACCCTGTTGCCAATTATTAGCACCCTCGTCACCAATTATCAGCACTGGGGTACCAAATTATCAGCCCTGTGATAGTGGTGATGAAATTCAGGAGTTAATTCTACTAATATTATAGATGTGAGTATTTGTGAGGATGGATGGATACATGTATGGATGGATAGATATTTGTTAGTCTTACACGTAAAAAATACTGAACGGATTTCGATGAAATTTTGTATGGTAGTAGTTTAAGCTCTGAACTAAAACAAAGGATAAAAAACACAGTTTGTTACCATAGGACACTGTATTTACGCGAGGGGAGCCGCGGGTAACATTATGGAATAAAATAATGATGAGAGAATTATCTCTTTTTATACCTTGCCTGATAATCAGTTTCATAAAAAATTGTCTTTAAAAAATATCACATTAATTCTTATTAATTAGTCAAGTCTTTCTCGTTAACCTTAGTATATAGTTATTCCAAGTTTAAGTGTAGTATTTTTAATTAAATATTTATTCCACTAATAATTCTTAAGTCTTAATGAAGCATCAAAATAAATTAGTAAATGACTATGGTAAAATTACTATTGAGTTATAGTTTATAGTACAGGAAACTGGAGAGACTTGATCCTCCCTTTTGTTTTTCCCCTTATTTTCTACATAATATGGATCCTATTTAAAATAATTCAAAGCGGCCAAGTGTGAGTCGGACTCGCCCATGAAGGATTCTGTAGCAGCAAGTAACATACCATAAAAGTTCTTGTAGAGAGTTGATTGAATAAAAGGTAAATTGCAGTTTACGATTTACAACGTATTAAAAAAACTTCTTACTAGATCTCGTACAAACAAATTTTCAGTGGAAGATTGCATCATATATTTTTTTAGTATAATCATTCTCTTATTTTAGAAGTTACAGGGGGGCACACATTTTACCACTTTGAAAGTGTCTCTCGCGCAAACTATTCAGTTTAGAAAAAAAAAAATATTAGAAACCTAAATTTTTGAAGACCTTTCCATAGATATCCCACACGTGGAAAAATTTTTGAGTTTCAGTTCTAAGTATGGGGAACCTCCAAAAATTATTGTTTTTTTTTCTATTTTTGTGTGAAAATCTTAATGCGGTTCATAGAATACATCTACTTACGAAATTTCAACAATACTATAGTTCTTATAGTTTCGGAAAAAAGTGGCTGTGATATACGGACGGACATACAGACAAACAGACAGACATGAATCCATAAGGGTTCCGTTTTTTGCCATTTGGCTACGGAAACGGCTAGTACTGAAAGTCGTGTAGTTTATCTAGGATTTGCAACAACTAACCGAATATCAGTCAAAATAAATATTAATTTACCTGCTAAAACTCAAGACACGTACCTATTTGTTTTTTTATTTAAGACTGCGCTAGTCGGTTTTATCTCCATACAAACGACCCAAATTTTTGTGTATAATCGATTTTTATTACACTTATCTAGGTTGGTATGTGCTTATATTTCTAAAACTTTAATAGCCTCCAAACATCGAATTTTTAGCGCAACTTTGACCGTAAAAAAAAAACAAACAAAGAATGAAAATAAAAAACAAGCACATACCGACAGTTTTATTATTCCGAAATTGAGATAACTTTACTTCAGACATACATATTATATAGGTAGTTTGTTCATAAAACACCAACAGCTGAGTGTTGATTTGCGTAATCTGAGGACACCTTTTCTAAAATACTTTACAAAGCAATATAAATGTGTGCACTATAGCTTCTCATATAAGTATAGATAACTATTTTATGGCTATATCTTTTTTTCGCCGATATTATGTGAAATAACAAGCATTTTCCCCACGCGCCGCACTGAGTTCGAACCGTTGACTAACGCACTCTTAAGTCCCCATATAAATGAAACTTAAACTTAAACTCTATAAAAAATACTATGCAACTTAAAAGAGTATAAACGTTGATATAACATTCATTTGTTCCATAGTAAACCACTAGTGCTGATAAATTGGAATTTACAAAATATTGGACCCAAATATCAGCACCATATGTTTTATCATTAATTTTGCTATAACTTTAACTCTCTTTTACTAGATAAGCCTCATAAAACATCTCAGTTATGAGACAGGCCAAAAGTTTGAGTAAAAAATATGGAAAAGGTCAAAAATAGCTTAATATGAAAATACGTGAGCTTACAGTCGATCACAAGGAATCTGCCAAAAAAATTCAAACTGTAGAACACTAACACTCATTTACTTATATGTCGCTGTTTTTAAGTCGAAAAGAGTGGTGTCGCCGGCAGTGGATTACAGAAACATTATATTTTTGTTTTTATGAAGTGGGAACAAATATTAATAAGTGAGAAGCTTATAATTCTACTATTTGTTCGGGGTACTGATAATTTGGTACAGTGCTAGCAATTGGGTGTATCACCCTATTTAGCGTTCATTAGCTGAAAACTGGATACCTACATCTACCGTAGAAAAAATCTACGTACCTACTACGGTTCTGTGGTAGTTAATTAAAATGGTTAATCATTCGGGGAAATAAAATATTGTGTGCGTAATTTAATTAGTTATTTATAATTTAACAGTTACTTACATAATTAGGAAAATTAAACCGAAGATAGTATAGGTCTATTATATAGGCCTACTATATATATAATATAATTCCTCCATGATAGAAGTGTTATTATATAATATTACAATCAATTTTTATTTATTACAAAGTACCTATACTTATTTACATAAGGTCATACGGTCATACATATAAAGGTAAAGATCGGTTATACTAGACAGTGGACGGAAGGACACTGCAAATCGAGATAGTAGGTTCTGTACACAAGTATTGCAATATTATTATGTAAAATTCAGTTATAATTTGGACTAAACGAACACTTTGTCTTTGCACACACACACACTTCAACAATTATTTTTTGACGCTTCGCTTAAAATAAAAAATCTTTCTTCTTGAGGTTTTTCACAGCCTGGTCCAAGATATTTGCGCCTCAAATCAAGATCTGGTGGCGCTGAGAGATCATCTTGTAGTATATTATGAGCTTGTTCAATAGTGAATTCAATTTCTGATTTCAGCTCCTGTAATGTAAAAATTATCAAGTCAGTTGTTTAATGACGTTATCGTCATCGTCGACGTTGTAAGAGCCGTCTAAAACATCCTACTACTATTATAAATGTGAAAGTTTGTGAGAATGGATGTATGGATAGATGAATGTTTGTTACACCTTTACGCAAAAAGTACTGAACAGATTTTAATGAAATATATTTATATAAAATAATGAAATATATATAGATAAAAAGGCTACTTCTTATCCCGAAAAAGTACAGTGTTCCCGTGGGATACTTTATTTACGCGAGCGGAACCGTGGGCAAAAGTATATATCTCGAGCCTTAGAAGAGACCTACCACGAGTCGTAGTTCTTATGCCATAACAATAAATTTGATATAGAATATAATAATTTATATTATGATAATATAGAGGCTAGAGAGTGATATACATAATCGTAATACATCGTAAGTATCAGTGGCGAAGGCTGGATCTCCTTTATAGGGAAGCCTTAGCCTATAAAATAGTTAGGGATTCGGATGAGGGTCTGCAAAAGGTAAGCGGTAAGGGGAGTCGATAGAAATGGAGTTATAGGAACCCCTCGCCACTGGTAAGTATATCTACGGCTGTTGGCTGGTCACAAGAGAGCCATTTGTGTTTTAATAATTCTGTACACTACGGCCGCTGTATCTTGACGGGTCTGAACATAGGCTCTGCGAACTTTAGCGCATGTACAACTCGTGAAGAAAACTGTTATTGTATTTATATATTTATATACCTATGTACTAATAAATTTCCCTAATACAGTTGACCAATTAGTACAAATAAAATAAATACGAAAACACTTAGAAACAGCTAATGCGCAACCTTCTGCACGAAGTTCAGACTCGCCAAGATACATCGGCAGTATTGTATGGTTGACCTCATATAGTTCCGGCGCACGTCGCGCGCGCTCGGCCAGGGCGGCGTGCAGGTGGTACAGCAGCAGGCCCCGCAGGTGAGCGTCGCCCGCGCCCAGCGCCGCCAGTGTGCGCAGCGTGTCGCGGCACAGACTCTCCTTCAGCTCCAGCCGAGAGTCCGATAGCTCTGCAACAGCACAAGCGTCGCTTAAGGCTCACAGGTCTCTTAGGCTAACAGTCAATATGAATCACAATGTGAAATGCATTATGGCCACGATTTCTGGCGAATGCGAATGTACGGGCAATTATCATTAACTTCAACCGTTGTTGCCTTACTGATGCATAAAGGTATCTTTCTGTTCAATAATCCATTATCCAACCTAGCAGTATCATGTACATCATAATAATCTATACTATTATATATGTATAAAAGGCAAAACTGATTGACTGTTGTATCAACGCACAGGCCAAACCATGGCCAAACCCTTAAGGCTAGAGATTTGAAATTTTGCACACATATTTCTCATAATATGACGTAAGCATCCGCTAAGGAAGGATTTTTTAAAATTCAACCGCCAAGGGGATGAAATAGGGGATAAAAGTTTAAAACCTATTTTCACGCGGGCGAAGCCGCGGGCAATTAATGCTAGTAATTAATAATCTACCAGTATCAGTAGACTATCTTATAGTGTTGAGTGTAAATTAAATTGTATATTGTACAAGTAACAAGCCATAACATTTTGCGTACCATATTAGCAAAATAGCAACGTACAATACATGATCTTTCGGTGTTGCAATAGGTCGTTAGTTAAATGTTGGCATTGGAATGCGATGTAATGTAACAGTTGGCAGAAAATGCATCGACACAGACCTTCAAATTCACTAACGCTTATTATACAAAAATAAATAACTAATTTTATGGCGCTAACACCTTTAATAATAATTAATAACCGTGACTACAAATCAACAAGCACTTAATTAAAAATAACATAATTTATTAATGTCTATCAGATTATTATGTTGATTAGCATGCTAGATGAATTACCTACACTATACCATTCAATGCAACACCTTGGAAATTCGTTTTAGAATGTTTTAATTCATTAAGTAAGTAGGTAGGTATAACAAATTATATACAGATTGTCATGGAAGAAGTAAGTAAAGAATCTTTTGCAGGTGATTGGAGAGAAAGAGAGAGAGGGGTAATTGACGTATTAAATATTGTTTTAAATCCAAGTTTCGACGTTTAAAATGAAATTGATTTTATATGTGCAATGTGCATTGGAGTATAGGTATAAGAGGGGTATTTACTGACGGCGAGGGCTGGCAGATCCACCGCGACACGACGTGGGGGCGCGCGTTCTTCGCGGCGGCACCCATGTCTCCGTTCACCACATATCAATCGAACAACTGAACACCGCGATGTATACGTTACTGGTTTTATTCACACGTTGCGCAGTACACGGTGAGACATACGAAACACAATGCGGTCGCGGATTGCGAGTTTAAAAACTAATTGCCCACGGCTTGCGCGGATCTTCCTTTTGTGAGCTGTGAGCGTTTAGGAAATGCGCAGTTTCTGCTTGCGCGCCATTTGTTCGACTAAATATACAAACCCGTTTTAGTCAAATCCACGATAAGTGGGTGTTGTAAATGAGAGAACATTTATATAAATCAGACCTCATTTTATTATTAACAAGTCGTTAACCCGATTACGCGAAATTTTACGCAGTTAATATTTTTTGGAAAGAGGATGTACCTACATTTTACGTTTATTTAAATCGTGGCGATATTGCAGCTGTGTTTATAAAAATTGCACAAGGATTTTGTTATTTAAAATAAAAATCAGAGGAGTATGACCGCAGAAAAAATATTTTTGGAAAAAATGGCGATGCTACTTTTGTTTAGGTACAACTACAACCTGAGAGTTAAACTTTGAGTCGGAACTCGCGCCAATAAAGTTCGCCGTCCCAGTATGCAGTTTAGCTATATTTTGTTTGTTTATTTTACAGGTTAAAATCTAATGATACATACATACATTACAGGTTATTTTACAGGTTAAAATGTAATTATACATACGTAGGTACATTAAATTCTACCTGAAAATTTGTGCACTTGAAAAAAAAAAGTAAAACTGTATTAATTTATTTAATTGCTACTTAATTAAAATAAAAAAATTAAAATATTACTAACGCCCAAGAAATCAGCTTCACCGCCTCCCGCCCCGGACCATGGCGCCATTGACCCTACCACTACGGCACTGAGTAGAGTTCAAGCAATAGCGCCGAAACCTATACTTAACAGCTCAATTTTTAAGCGAAATATTTTCTCGCCTACTCCAAATTTCACACTGACCTGAAGACTAGTTATCTATCTAATTAGGATTGTAAAACAGGCGACCTTAATGACTACTACGCGCATCGAAGTGGCGCGGGCTGCTCATGAATAGAGCAAGAGGTTTGCGTGCGCACTCATGTGAATTACTTGCTGGCTGACCGTGCGCATACCTATTGCTATAGTATCTACTATTTTGGTTAGGATGCATACTTTTAAAATATTAATAATACCTATTATCTATGGTTACGACACAATTTAGGCACACGTATTTTTTTTTAATTAGATAATTAATTGAATAGTGGTCTCAAAATAAGACGGTTTACAAAAGGATAGCATACTAATAAAGCCGACCAAGTACGAGTTGAACATAAAAACGGCAAAAAATCACGCTTGTTGTATAGGACTTAGGAGACCACTTAAATTATTTTAATCTGTTTTTTAGTATTTGTTGCAACGATACATACAATGTTGCCAACCTCAGCAAAGCAAATAGCAGCAAATGGTACTTGAAAAAACAGCAGAAAACAGTAAAATAGTAATTTCAAAACATCAAATCTACTGTCCGACATAACATTCGGAGAATTGATAAATAGTTATACAACTACTGTTAGATTTACCACAAATTGAATCTAATTAAGGAATTTCTGGGAATTGTAAAGTAAATAAAGTCAAAATTTAATTTAAAATAATTTTCCAAATACAAGTAAAGTACAGCTATTCTTGTTCCACATAATATATACTATAAATGTAGCTATCCTGTTTTACTGTAAGTCAAAAGGATTGCCTCAGTAATGGGGGGATCCCCTATGCTACAGCCTGCAAGAGGCCCGCTATTGATGGCAATTCACAATAATTGTAAAAAGGCGCGTGACCGACGCATACGAGAACTATTTTTATTGCTTTCTCTAAAAGATTATTCCAGTTTGACCTGTTGGTTATTTCTTATTTCCATTTGGAATTAATTATTATTTTAAAAACAGTAGAAATACGAACTAAAACAGAAAACAGGGATGTCAGGCCGAAAACAGTAAATCTACTGTTAAAACAGTAGGGTTGGCAAGTGGCAACACTGGATACATAATTTGTGTTAAAGCTGCATCAGAAGTACATCATCTGAGAAAATTTCAACTGTCTAGCTATCACGGTTCATGATAATATACAGCCTAGTGACACGCGGACAGACAGACGGGCGGACAGCTAAGTCTTAGTAATAAAGGGCCGTGCATTAATCACGTGATGTTTTTTTACAACTTTTTAGACCCCTCCCCTCCCCCTGGTGATACGTGGTGAGGTTTTATACTACCCCCCCCCCCCCCCTCCCCCACCTAAGATCACGTGTATTTTTTTTACATAGTAAGCAGGTCATGTTTAAAGAAAAACTTTAACTTAAAAATCAATTTAATCGAATAATTTAAGCAATTAAAACTATACGAGTCATTTGTCTTGTAAGTATTTAAACAACACTACGAATTTACACCCGATAATAATTTCGGTATGCATAGACTATATTCGAAAATTAATACACGTGATGTCTCCTTATACCCCCTCCTCCCCTTGGTGATACTTGGTGATTTTTTTTGAGACCCCCCCTCCCCCTTTAGGCATCACGTGATTAATGGACGACCCCTAAGCTCCTGATTTACACTTTGGGTACGGAATCATAAAAATTAATATTTTATAACAATCTACGGATTGTTCTGAAAATCTTACGAAAACGCCTCATACAAAAGTCGCACCGGGAGGTGACGACTAAAGTCACACGCCTGTAAGTTAAAATATCCAATTATGTGGACGTCTTTTTTATTAAAATATATAATATTTTTAGTCCTTCATCATGTCCATCTATCCGTCCGTCTTTTTCTTACCTACCGTCCAAAAGATTACCTTGTTATTTGGAAATAACGAAATTTTAAATAAACATAAATATTGTTATAATAATAATACGGACCATACGTGCGCGAGTCCAACTCGCATTTACAACAAATTAGTAAATAAATAGTGTTGTAAATGACTGATGTATCAGTCATGTGAAAATACACAAACCAAATTAAACTGCAGCAGTCGCTGTGGTCGAAATCGGCCTGGCATCCATCGTCATCATCATCGTTATCTACATCATCTTAGAGGGTTAAGTTTAGGCGCTCTCAAAGCTTTACGGCGCAGGAAGCTCTTAATGGAGTCGTATCTCTTTTAATACTTTTTTCATTATAATAGTCAATTGTAGATATTTTGTGACTTAGGTGTTTTATGATAAGTGGAGCCTTGACACAGTGTTGACCACAGTTTGCCCTAGAGCTGGTAACGAAGTGTGGGACTTGGTGTCCGTTACACTGTACAGTGTACACTCTCTATACTACATTGTTGCATTTGACAAGGATGTTTGGTAGACAAGATGTATTTCATAATGACATAATGCACCCACGTGAAATGTTAATAAATATAGGTCGCGTCATGTGAAAAGAACGCTGAAAGAAGGTGGAGGGGGTGTATCAGCGCATGGGTACAATCGCGCACGAAAGTACTAGGCCTATTGTTATATTTTTGGACTAGCCTTTCGCTCGTGACTTCGTATATTAATTATTAAATTAATAAATAATCTTTATTATCCGCAAAAGCATATTACAGGTAAAATTTGTCCTGCCTCCAAAACTAGGCTAAAAGCCTGTATGTCAGGAGGTACCTACTCTCCACATGGGGTATATTACAAAGCATCTTAAGCGGACAATTGAGAAATATAAGAAGAAAGTAAAAGTAAAAAAATAAATAAAAATAATCGTAATTAAAAACTTTTGTACGCGATGTTATTTTGAAAACGAAAGTAACGTAGACACAGCGCGGAAAGCAAAGGTCGACTGAAGAACGAGAACCAATAGCGCGCTGTCAAGCATTCGCCCGACTCGCCCGCCCCGTGCCGCACCTCATACCACCAAATAGACCGATAAATCGCCTATGCGCAGCTTGACCGCCAGCGTTCTTTTTACCCGACTGCGCGACGCAAAGGAGTGGTAATGTGTTTATCAGCCTATGTATGTATGTATGTATGTTCCTTTGAAGCACTATACAGACCAAACGCCTGGACCGATTTTTATGATTAGCATGTCAATCGATTCCTCTTAGTCCGGCGAGTGTCACTAAAGACATGACGTTAGTGAAAATTCAATATGGCGACTACTGGACGCCATATTGTGAAAATGAAAAAAATGAAAGTCAACAAACTATATCGAGTGGGGTATCGTTGAATAGGTACCGTAAAACATGCCAACTTTGCCACATAGGATAACTTTGCCCTAAGATCCATTCTTAAGCAAATCTTTGATGTACAGAGGTATTTTAATGTTATGGCAACATTTGTTTAATTTGGCAGAAAGTAGGTTATATGACTAGTAACATTGACAATACCCCGTATTGCTAACTTTATTCAGTAACTTGTTGGAACTTGTGAAAAACGGTACGTATTTTTGCGGGCAAATTGTGGTGCAGATTTGTAAGTGAATTGTGCGTGATGGTGAAACCACAGGCTAGTTTGCTTTTGATATATTATAAAATAATATCTATAGAGTAATATAGTGATAATGTAATTAATCAGGGAATTATAAAATAAAACTTATGATGGTGGGCAAACTAACCCAGCAGTATTCCGATCATCGATTGACAACATTGCCCGGTATCAAAAAATCCTTAGGGTTGTCAAATTGGACATTTTTAAATACTTTTAGTATTTACTAAAATCGATGTTATTTTTTATTACTGTATGCCTTGCTCAGTAATCTACACTAACATTATAAAGAGGAAAACTTTGTTTGTATGTTTGTTTGTTTGTTTGTTTCTTATTTAAATATTATGATTACCATTACCATGTGTCTTCATTGGTTATATTAATTTAAGGAGTTTGGTGATAGGGTAAAGTAGATACCTACTATAAGATGCTTGGATAGTTATCATCTAGTATATTACGTATTATTTGAACTTAATTTGTATTTCATATAGGTACACGAAAACCTAAAATTGTTTATTTAGATTTTTTTAAGTAAGATTTTTAATAAATGTTACATATTATATTGATTTCATTTTGCTTTTTTGTTTATTTAAACACTACATTTATAATATATTCCTGATATTAATGTAAAAGATAATTAAGTAATTTTATAGATATGTGGCAGCCCTAGTGCTCTTACAGACCAAAATGCAAATTGTATGGAAAAGGAAAAAAATGTATGGGGAACATTGCCCAGTCAATTTAGTAGGATATTATTCGCGATATCGTTTAAATGTCTATAGTAAACGCCATCTTTTCCAAAATTCTTTTACTGGATTTTGATGCCACCTGCGTAAAGTTCATATTTGCGTGAAAAATCAAGGTGGGCAATGTTGGCTACAAGTCCAGATAACTTTACCCGGCATGAAAATCAATCATAAATTGAATTAAATGAACAGAAGTAATGTTTTTGACATTCCTACACCTGCACATGTAGCCGTGTAGTTGCAGAGGGCAAAAAAAACTTTACACTTCTATACATTTTTTTTACAATAATTAAAATTATTCGAAAAAAGCTGGCAAAGTTGGCATGTTTCGCGGTATTTAAAAATCATTTTTAGTTTTCTCTCAACATTTTTCGATTCGACTGACCGTTTAGGATCTATATCGATTTAAAGTTGCATAACAACCATTCTCACATTAAGCCTATATGTTAGTGTTCGTATCATCGTATTTTTGCTTTAAATCGACCAAACGTGTGTTGGTTAAACTAAAAAATCGAAAATAAAATAAATAATAAATAAAATTAAAAAACCCGACTGCAAAAAAAAGACAGATACCTAAGCAACGCACTAAAAAGACCGAAACAAGATTGAGAAAACAGACTACACTATGAGCTGAAAGCCTAAGTGAAATAATTGATGTTATGTTTGTTAGCAGGCGGGGCCCATTTATTTTTGTACGATTTATAATTTGCGAATGGGTCCCGCCTGCTACCAAACATAAAGTCAATTATTTCACTTAGGCTTTCAGCTTATGAGCTTATGAGCCGAAACAAGATTGAGAAAATAGACTACACTATGGTGTAGTCTGTTTTTTCAATCTTGTTTCGGTCTTTTTAGTGCGTTGCTTAGGTATCTGTCTTTTTTTTTGCAGTCGGGTTTTTTAATTTTATTTATTATTTATTTTTTACATGACGCGACCTATAACTAGTTTTTTTTTCATAAAAACTACATACAACCCGGTAAGGAAAATATAATATGTACCTATGTTACCCGGGCTATTATTACGAATATATTGACATCTCATTAAGTAAAACCGGACCAGTAGTTTAGGTGCTACGGTGGAACAGACATATGTACATACGTAGACTGCCAAAACCCTTTTTTGTGACTTCACCGTAGTTTGCGAGATTTTAAACTTTAAATTTTTTTATGTTAAAACGGGGCGTCACGGCTTCTCTACTAAGTAGGACTACTTCGAGGAAAACTGTGACGGCTCATGTAACTTTGTTAGTTTAGTGACTTAACTTTTAAAACGCGCTTAATTAAGAAAACTTCGTACAAAAATAACGAAATAATAAGTGAACATGTAAAATCAATATTTTACATGTTCACTTAAGTATACCTAACCCTACGTGCGCGAGTCCGACTCGCACTTGGCCGGGTTTTTCTTTCATAATTCGACTTTCACTCAAGTTAAAAAGGAAACGTTAAGATTATTACTTATTAGACTTTAGTGTTTTATAATTATTAATAACAGATTAAGCTTTGCATTAGATTAAGTATCAAAGCTGTATGTTTATCTTAGTTTTAAGAAATATGATTTTTCTCAGAACATTTTTGAAATGATCATGCTTATTATTTTTTTGTAGTTGGAGTGAATTTTGAAGCTGTAAGTACAACTCTTTAGTAATATACTATGCGGCTCTGTTAAAACCATCAAAACTTTTGTACCGTTATGGATACTCGCATCTCCTAATTGTATAGCTTTCCTCAATCGTATTTCTAATAAAATGTGATTGCAATCGGGAACAAAAATTTGAAGTTTTCGTAAAATATTTTCATTTACTTTCAGATCATCCACGTTAAGCGTTCCAACGAGACTTCCTAAAATACTCTGTACAGTGTTAACTCTACCCGACGAAACAACAGCGCTACATAATCCACATATCCAAATTGATTTTGGGTTAAGTGGATACGACGGTAGTAAATAGCCACTACAAGCGGAGTCCACACATTTTAAAGCCCCGAGGTATGTTCCCAATTCGCTGTGATCGCTGCACCTCGCACATTCGCACCAGAATCTTTTGGATGTGTAGAGCTGGATCCGCCTCATGGGAGTACACCACAACAGTCCGGTATAACAACACAATATTTCGTCCCCCTCCTCGATGTCTCGTGCTGCGTACACGGCCATGGAGTAGTCTTTCAGAATTACACTTCGCGTGTTCGCGAGGCAGCTGTGATTTAAAAAGGACGAAACTGGATATATACTTCTTAAAGGTATTTTATTCCGCACTTTGTTATTTACTCTAAACGAGTTAGCTCTTAATATTCCATATATTTTCTTCATGAATTTTATCTGACTATCAGGAATGGAATACGTTTTGTACAAGTCATCGAAATCATAATTTGACGGATTTATATCAGACCTTTGTAAGAGATTTAAGACATCCTTCTGGTCGTTCAGTAGTAAAATGCTACGTAAATAAATAATTGCCTTTGCAATTATGGTACTTGGAACGTTGTCAAATTTTCCTTGGGCTTTCCAATTGTCACAGATATAGGAGCACTCTCGGACGTGGTCTTGGGATTTTTCACAGTTTTGCGAGCAAACTGTAATTAAACACTTGTCGCATGGATAGCACGAGGAAGTTATTTCGTAACAGTATGCGCAATACTTTTCCACGTCGGAGCTCGGACGAGGCCCCAACACGAGAGGTTTATTGCAAAATATTAAACCGCATTTCTTTATTGAAACCCGTGCAAACAAACCTCTTCCACCGAGATTGGATTTTTGGATGACCCATGAAGCACTTTCTTGAGGATTTGTCAAATATTCCGAAAATAAATTTAAATTCGCCGGCACTTCCATATTGAACCGAATGCCGGTGTTTCACGATTGAATGCTCACGTATGAAACTGACGTATAACGTAGGTTAACCATTAACATCAAATATCTGGTATGAAAATAGCTCCTGGATTTCTCCAGTGAACTGATTTAGAGCAAGGTCCGTGTGCACAGCGGAAACACTCATAAGTACCAACATTTAAAATGAGAGTAAGTGTGATAATTGATAACACGAGTAAGTTCATACTTAAACCTATAATTAATATTATAGTTAAACCTATAAACCTAAAAACAAATTTTATTCAGGTATTTAGTTGGCAGTTGGCGATTAAACAAAATAACCTAATACCCGACCATAAAGAATAGACACGAGTACCTAAGTAGAGGAAGGTAGGACATGATGAAGTGAGGGTTAAAGGGTGTTTCCAATAGACCGTGCATGTCATCTAAAGATCGACCGTCGAGATAGTTGTAAGGCATAATATATGAGTTTAAAAACTCCGTCATCATTTGTTTGAATTATTGACAAAAGGTGATTTTAGTTGAATGTATAAAACGTATATATATATATATATATATATATATATATATATATATATATATATATATATATATATATATATATATATATATATATATATGTGGAAAGAAAAAACAAATACAGACATTTCGAATGCCGGAAACTAATCAAGTGAACCGGGAATAGAGTTTTGGCTCCCGTCCCTGATGCGAGTGAGGGGGACGGAATGTGTCGTTATTTCTCGCTCTGTCACCAAATGGACATTTCTTATCTATTTAGGCCATACGCCATTTATATTATAATTACGATTTATTTTCCCTATACATAATAAGTAAAACCCTATTAAAAATTATTCAAGTAGCAGCACTAAGTGGACCAGTCAGTAAACACACAACTTTTTACTATTTCACTATATTAGATTTTTTTGTCTCTGATAGGGAGTAACAAATTAACAAAAAAAAAAAACGACAGTTTATTATTTGGACCTTCTCGTGACCATTGCATAAGAAATTCCTATTGCATATTTGTAGAGACGTAGATTTCCTGGAATTTTCCATTATGTTAGCCGGTTAAGGAATGACTGAATGTAATGGAATCTCGTAGTACCGCATATTTATGTAGATCCAATAAATTCAACCATCGAGCAAATACATGATATTATTATGTTCATCCGTGTTATAAAACTTAAAGACAAATGAAGTGTGCGTCAACTGATCTTATTTAGATTTGCTTCAGTTCCCCTCTTTGTGTTAATGCTTTATAGTTAACTAGCTTTTGCCCGCGGCTTCACCCGCGTAAATATAGTATCACACAAGAACACTGTACCTACTTTTTTGGGATAAAATGTAGCTTAAGTTTTATTGTAGCGCCTAAACTACAATTATACAAAATTTCATCAAAATCCGTTCAGTAGTTTTTGCGTGAAAGAGTAACAAACATTGTCCATCCATCTACCTTACAAACTTTACATTTATATTAGTAGGATAAGTAATTAATACACTTACATGTAAACAGTTATTCTAGCAAGTACAAATAATATTTACCGTGCCACTGCATACCCTCAGCTTCACCAAACTCCCATACGAGGCGACACTGCAGATCCACAACAATTTGGTTTGTTCTCGGAATAAATTTTAAAACTTTATGCAGAAAGAACTTTTCTAAATCGCATACATTTTCGAAGTTCAATGACCCCAGGAGACTGCCCAAAGCGCTTTGGATCGTACAAATATTACTATACGGAACTCTCATGTTACAGTCCATACATCGCCAAGCCGAAGTGATCTTCAACGGTTCAATCGGAAGGATGGATCCAGGGCACTCGCTAGAGAAACATTTGAGAGCAGCTAAGAAGGTGCCCCGCTCGGTGGGGTCGGCACATCGATCGCACGTACATAGGAAATGTTTAGTTTTGTAGAGGTGTAATCTCCTAGCCGGTGTCCCCCACAGCATTCCCGAGTAACAAGAGAATATTTCTTGTCCAGCACTAATCGGTTTGACTGCGCGCACTACCATTTCCCGGTTTTCGTTGAAGGCGTATCTGGTGTTCGACACGCAGTTGTGATTCATAAGAGACGCGACAGGATACAATCCCCGGGAGCTAGTTTCCCTTTTTCCGTATGCCGTTGCCATTTGAAAAGCATTTGTATCCAAAGTGCACGAAACAAGGATCATAAACTCCTCGTCTTCCGGAGGTATTTCGAAACATTCTTTCAGCCTTCTTATTTCGCTCCCGTGTTGAGGAAGAACGTGCGCTTGTAGAGATTTTAAAAAGGCTTTATCGTCGTCGTTTAATAGTAACGCTCTAATCGATGTCAACGCGTGGGACATGACCATATCGTCGATGTCTTCTATCGGTACCTTGTTAGGCCACGAGGAAATCACACAGCAGTCGTCGTAATGCGTACTACTATTTTGACACTTCGTCGAACACAGTGGCAGAGCACATTTTTCACATTGTAAGAAGGTATCACTATGAATTTTATTGCAAACACTACAACCTCGCTGCACTATAGCTCCGGATCGGGGGCCATAAACGAGCGGGGGGTCTACAAAAATTACTTCCCCCGTTTTGATATCCTCCGCAGCCATCAAACCTCGTCCACCCAGCGGAGACTCTACGATTATCCATTTATGAGCACTGTCTTTATTTTCACGAGAACCGTACACGCCCAAATGTTTAGTTACCATTAGTGACAATTGCTTTATTGACAACATCCTGTCGTCACGTTCCTCGTCGGCACTACACTGCGAACTGGCCACTAGTATACATTAGCGTTTTGATAACATGAACGAGGTAGTGATCATATGTATATGTTACGAAAAAAAACTCGCAAAAAGTCTATACCAAATTAACTGCGCCTGATGGACGTGCGCCCACGTTCTGAGGTAAGAGCAAGTCGTGTACCTGTGGATTTTCACTCACCGTTGCCAAGTGGATCCACTATCCACGTAGATTATATTGGATAGTAAATCGTCCAATTGAGTTTATATTTATTTTAGAATTCAGAACTACGTATGTGCCATATCAAGAGTATCTTGAGAGACGTGTTTTTCTCGTACGTTATTCACATTTTTATCTACTTGTAGTATAGAAACTTAGGAGCTTATTTTGGAAAAAAAGAACACGTATCAGAATGTATGTAGTACTACCAGGGAATCTAATTTACGGAGCAGCTAGAGTGGTCTCACAAATTATTTGTATTATAATGACGGCATATCAGTCACAACCACTCACACTATAATCTTCAATCACATGTCAGTTTGATATCATAATATAATAACATAATAAGAACAAAACATTACAACAATCAATCTGCTTATGAATGATATACCCTGATAGTATATCGCAATATTTATTTAAAATATGTTAATTTTAGGTTTATATTTCTATCTATCTAAAGGTTCTTTTATCTAAAATTTACATTTCAGAATTAAACTCATTATCGTATTTATTTGATCGAACTAAAGGTAGCCATACACCAAACTTTCTATCGTCGAATCGGCATCATGCTGCAGGTTTGATCCAATCTGCAGTTTGTCCATATTCACCACTGATAAACCAATCCACGCCCACAGATGATCAGAACCTCAATTATTTTCGTATTCAAAGTAGACTTTCATTTTACTTTGATTGTATTATAAGTGAAGCGATTTGTTACCATAAACCGATTTTGTGACGTTTGCACCAATCAGTTGATTTAACGTTTACGAGAATACCAGTTTGACAGTTTTAGCGTATCAGGACTTGATTGTAATGATTGTATTAGTGCAAGTTTTTTTAGCAGAATTGACCCTCTGTTCTAACTGATCTAATCGGCAGCGTCGTGCTGATTGGATGGTGTGTTGCTACCCCAAGTTTTACTAATTAATATGGATGTTAACACAATCAGGCGTCCTTATAGGCTAGCATTGTATTGGCGGTGTAGCATCTATAATTGGACTCGAGTTACCTAAATATAAATGGCATGGTAAATTAGCCATTGTCTACGATCAACACATCAAAAATCTCCGAAAAATTAAAATCTTAGGCGCGAAAATATATGGCGGTACGAAGTTTGCCGGGTCAGCTAGTTAAATATATTTTCATTGTCTGGTACCTATGATACAAGTTCTTCGGATACTTAGTACAGGACAAGATTGACGTGGTGTGGAAGCGTCCAAAGATATTATTAAAAAATATAAATATAAAAAAAATATAGGTATGTTCATACTTTTATTATTTTATATAAGTTTTGATAAATGCGTACAATCAAACAGCAGCGGACAGTTAACGGTGCTTATTCCCGTATACAATGCAGGAACACGGAAATATGATCTTTCTTTTGTCTAACAGAACCTTCCAGTCCATAACCTGACCAGTCTTTGTGACCACTTCTCCTATGTGGACGTAACAAACGAGTGATTATTTGGTGCCTAAAATAACGTTAGACTGTTTTAAATAATGCAAACAATATTTGACTACACCGAAGATGAATGTCCCTGGTATTATTTTGATAGTTCTTACAAAGTTCTAATGGGAGCTTGTCTCATCGTCTTCGGTAAGTTTGATTTATATACATTTTTTTAAACAAATACGTTTTGTATGTAACGGATTACATTGCTTTAGCTACTGCTAAAATGCCAATTCTACCGTTACAAATTTGAATTAGTGTGTTTAAAATTGGCAATAAAAATTGCTCGGTTTGTTACATTTCAATTATTTTCAGAGTTATTATTAAGTACATACGTCATGTCGAATTTGTAAACTGACTGATATTATATATGACGCTACATTTAACACGCGGTTTCTCTGACGCAGCGCGGCGACCATAACGTCGTTATGATGGACGATGTGACGTGTCAAAACAATAAATATATTCTCACTGATTAGATAATAATTGATGGCAGGTGTATTCGGGGTGCTGCTCAACGGTTGGCTCTATGCCACGTTCGTCCACAGTCACCTACTTGTGTTTAAAAGTCACGTACTCGTACTTAATCTATGTTCGGCTTCGTTTGGCCGGAATCTACTTGGATTTCCATTTGCTGGATCATCTGCAATTGCTAAAAGGTAAATATAAAATACACAATTTTTTGTTTCTTCCGAATTAACGTAAATGTAATTGTAAATGTAACTAAAATCTCCTTAAAGTTTACATAATTAGTTTTTAATTTTTTTTATTATCTTAAAAAATATAATCATTGAAAATGCTATTATTATTCTTTAACTAGTCTTGTTTAAGCTCTTACTCGCACGTCTTTTACCATCGAATATTATTACAGATGGCTGTTTGGTCCAACTTCTTGTCAACTTTATGCATTTTTGCATCAGTTTTTCGCTGTTTTTCAAATAACTGCCATATTTTGCATCGTTTTAGAAAGATATCTTTTAGCGAAATTTTACAAACTTGGTATGTTATTTTTTGCTTTATTTTTTTATGTGTTATTTACTAAGTAGTTTCTTTATTTGTTACAAGTTCACAAGCAATACCTATTATTGTAATTTATAATCTTCAGATTTTGTTGTCTTGTTTTTACACTTTGTATATTTTCCTCTATAATCTCTACTCGTCCTAATCTAAATATAACAGAATATAAAAGCAGTTGACACATTACTTAAATTTTATTGGTTCCTAACAATTTGTTTGTGAGTTAATTTATAATATTAATATGTAGCTATGTTTTGTGTATTTTCACTGCATTGATGTATTTTTTTAGAAAGATGCCTATACTTTAAATATTATTGGACACTGCTCGCAGTATGTTGGGTGAATTCAGTGGTGTTCTCCGCTCCTCCCCTGTTTGGATACGGAGTATATTCTTGTGACTCTACAGGCACATCTTGCACCCTACTGTGGCCGTCACTCGACTCTGGTGCAAAACAATTAGGATTTTCTGTGCCATATGTAATTATTTGTGGACTCATACCTGTTGTTGGAATGTAAGATTTTTCCCTTTTCCCTTTTTTTCTACATTAACTATTTCTACTAATGTGAGTTTTAAAATTATCTAATGTTCCAATTATTTGTGTTTCAGATTTTATTTCATGGGCAAAGCCGTTCGCTTGGAAAAAATTTACTATCGTGGCCCACACCTAAAAGACGAGAGTAGATTCACAAAGGTATATATTTATTCTCCTATATTATTCAAATCATATCGTATATATCGCCTCGTAAGCTCTATCACGAGATAGTAAATTTTAATTAAGTGTAAACTGTAAGAATATTGAATTTTATCTTTTGTTTACAGACTGTTCACGTTTTAACCGTAATAACTTTAGCACTATGGGTACCTGCTGCTGTATTGGCTGGATGGCAATGGCTCCCAGTACTTCTTTATGGCTATCGACCACACGTGCCACAGGTGTTAGCCATTGTAGCTCCTATATCAGCTGAGGTAAGAATTTTATTCTGAGAAACGAATAAAGAGGGGTACCTACTTATGAGAATGTTATCAAAAAACGCTGGCGCATATAAATTTCATATGTTTTAATCATTTTCTGTTACACTAAATATGTAGGTCACAAAATATAAATATTTCAGGCGGCGACTAGTGTCCCAGTTCTCTGCTATTTAGTCGGAGATGACAGACTGCGAGCAGCGTTGATAGGTCGCATGCAAAAACAATATGCCTTACTGCATCCCAAATATGCCAGAAAGTATCATAGAAATATGTACTAGATGGAACAGTAATAGGCTTGTCTGGAAAAAATATGCGCCTATACAGCTACAGGGTTGAAAAGAAGGTTCCGCATCAGCTGGAGGAATAGCATCTGGACGTCATAAAGTGTAGCGCTCGAGTAAAAGTGTTGGTGTATTAAACTATTAAAGCCAATTTTGCTGTTTTTATTTTTCTTTATTTAATTGCGATCAACATAATTATGTATAATAGGGACATTTTTTAAACATACTTGATACTTATAAGTTATAGTATAAGGTACTTTGCAAATGTTACATACAATATATATATATATGCGTTGAGATATGTCAATCCTTCGAGAACAAGCCTTTGTTTACAGGTAGTATACGTCCTGTAACGTTATATGGGGAACTGGAGCGTGAACGAACCTGTCCCACCACTGACATGGAATATGAGACTTAGTTCATTACTAGTTAATGATAAGTAAACAGGTTTACAAATAAATCAATTAAGCTTCTCGTTAATATGGGTGATTGCCATTGGAGAGAAGTTTTTGATAGCGATTCAAGAAAAACTCTAGTAAACGGCAATGCTGCTATAGGTAAGATATTAATCCTTGTCTTGTATAGGCCCATATTCAGACTTTTAATTTGTTCTAAAGTCTATTTATATTATTTGTATCTTCTTTATATAGGTATTCGAATTAAAATAATATTAAATTATTTACAGCTACTGTATCAGCACTTTCGAGTGCTTGGGTTACGGGGACTATTTTCTTCAGCAATTTAAGATCAGATTTAAGCTATCGTAATCTCGGTTTTTTTACATTAGCATCAATTCTAAGGTCTGCTGCATACGTCTTATTATATTTGCTGCTGCCTCAATATAACGAAGGGTATGAACATTTAAATACATAAAAACAACATTAATACATTATAATGATAATGTCTCCGAAAATCAATTACGGATACTTCGGGCACATGATCCACTGCTTATGTAAAGACGTTTAGGCAAAAAAAATATTGTGATACTCCAAGTAAAAAATCATCTAATCTATGGGTGACTCTCCGCAAAACGCAAACTCGCCCATATAATGAAATTAATATTTTTTCTAGTGCGACAATTATTTTTCAGCTTAACGTATTAAATATAGCAACAAGAAACAGATCATATGCCCAAAATATCCGTAATTGATTTTACCGAACCTTATATTATATTAAATATCTACGTATTATTTTTGTTACCAAAATTCTAGCTTGAATGCCCATGAAATTCCATGTAATTTTCTTGGATTTTGGGAGTCATTCCTGTCTGTTTACGAGGTGGAGTGTCTTACGCATGTTTGTATCGAGCGCTATGTTGTAGCAAAGTATATTGTTAATGGTAAGTTGTTTTATTACAATATCTCTACCAGATCTAACATTATTTAAAGTTAGAATAAAAAGAAGAATGGTGCTATTTCAAATTTTTAAACATTATAAACAATCTTTATTTTAGGTAGCTTATAAGAACATGAAAGACATTTAAGCATTTTAAAATTGTCAAATATCCTTAATGAAATTATAAATAACCTTAATCTTTACTTAAAGTAACTTATTAGAAGATGAAAGACATTTTACGATTACACATCATTTTAAAATTGTCAAAGATTGGAACTCTAATTTTCGTATTTAACTCACTTTCAATTTACTTTCATTGAATTATAAATGTATCGTCTTGATATCATAAACAAATTTTTGGAGTTTGGACCACTTAAAACGCGTTCAACGTTGGTTTATGAGAATACCCTTTTGCTGCTTTAACTTATCGAGATAGTTTTAATAAGTTGCTTACTGGAAAGACTAGCGGTGTAGAAATTAATCAAATACTTATATATAAAATATTATATTATTTTTTTAGGATGGGAAATACAAAGGAATCACTACGGTCTGTATCAGTTTCTGTGTGTGATGTTTGCGGTGGCATACTCACTACCTCCACTGCTAGGAATGGGAAAATTCGCCTTGGACTTTTCGTGTGACAATTGCATTTTAGATATGGTCCTTCCAGACACTTGGGATAGATACATAGTAGTTATTATTTATTTACTACGCAGTGCAAAATCTACAGGTTTTATGTAAGTCTACCTTTTATTTAAAATTAGAAATATTAAATTGTAACTTCTACCTTTTGATTTCACAATCGAGTACGGATAGATTTAAAGTTTATATAATATTTATATATTATTAATGATGATGATGATAATATTTATTATGTAGGAACTAAGATCTGAAAGCAGTGTAAAATTAAGCGTTTTTAAATATTTCCTAAACTTGTACCGACGCTCGACAGTCAGTTGTTACTCTTGTGCCTATAAGAAATAAACTTTTAGAAATATGTTAAATTCATAGTGAATAAATATTATTTTTTCAGGATAATGATGTTGATTTGGGCTCACCAACGCGAGGCAAGATTTAATAGTTCTAAAAATTATGCAAGCATATCCAAATTTACTAAGGTACAAATCTTACCAAAATCTTCTTCTGTCATACATTATATTGTAGTATTAACTATTTATTAGTCTGTGGCATTACCAAGTTATTCAACGACGGAATCCGGACAATATTATAGTCCCAGCATAATATTAATTAGGCTGGGACAAGAGACGTATATATTATAGACGAGGCATGGGCGAGGGTGCAAAGTTAAAAAAGGAGACAGGGCCTCTAGTCAAGATGCATTCGATAATTTCGACGGCGAACTTCGAAATCAAAAGTGTAATGGGATTTGACGTAGGTAAGTCATCGCTAAGTGATATGTCGCTTGCGATTCAATATGTCAAATGCCATATAGTATTTTGTTTTCGAACTTCACCATCTAAATTATCGAATGCATCTTGAATAGAGGCCCAGTTCTGTCAAATGTACGTCACAACCTATGTTTCGTTTTGAAATCTTTGGCTGGGACTATATTATCCGGAATCCGTAAGCCTGAGGAAAATTCATAGCATCTATACTATAATATTATAAATACGAAAGTGCGTCTGTCTGTCTGTTACCTCTTCACGCTTTAACCGCTGAACGGATTTTTATGAAATTTGGTATAGACATACTTTGGGTCCCGGGAAAGGACATTGGATATTTTTTATCCCGAAAAAGTAGTGTTCCCGCGGGATAAACGCGGGAACCGCGCGCAAAAGCTGGTTGGAAATAAAACTCTGTAATAATATAATAGGGTTGAAATCAAACACATGATTGTCGAGTTGTCAGATATGACATTGACATTTGACTTGTCATATGACACTCGTGTGTTCGATTTTCAGCTCTATTTATTATATTAGTAGTATTAGTGCAGAGTTCTAACTTCAGTGCTCTGATTTTTTTCCCGGCCTGAGGCCCTCACAGCTATAGATATTATTTACTATCAGTGCCGGTGTAACGCAAGTTTTTTTTTTCAGAATGTCACCAAAGTAACCATTTTAAACCTATTCCTATGGCTGCCTGTTACTGTGATAAGAGGTTGGGTGATATTTTCGTCTTTGGTTTATAACCACATTGGATGGGTGCCGACTTCGTTTTGGATACAGTGGGCTATGTGGGCACAATCGGTAGGTATTGTTTAGGTACAAGTTGTATCTTAGATTCTATGATCATAATTATAATAAACTAGATGTTGCCCGCGACATCGTGCGCGCAAAAGTGAATATCACAGAAACCGTACATTTTTCCGCGATAAAAAGTAGCCTATGTCCTTCCCCGTGGTCTACTCTACATTTATGCCAAATGTGCCAAAACTAACAAACAAACTTTTCCTCTTCATTATATTAGTATAAATTAGCTCCGTTCAATTAATTTATCATAATTGAACTTTATTCGAAATATTCATATCGATTGTATTCTGTAAATAATTTACGTAATATGTAAATGTAATATTTATTGTGGTTTTTAGGTCTCGCCTGCAGTGACGGCTCTCGCAATGTTTTATTTCGACGATGTGCTACGGTATAAAATGAAAGATATATATTGCTCCAGCGATAGTGAAGTAGAAAGTAAAAAATATTAAACATACGTTTAATCCATATAATAATAATATCTTCGGACGTTTTCAAACCACGTCAAACCGGTCCCGTGGTAAGTTCTCGAACATCTTGTGACACGGGTACCAGACAACTGGACGTATATAGATTTATATTATACATATATTAAAGATGTTTGTTATAATAATACACATTTAATACACATCCATGAACCAGGAACAAAGAAGTCTTTTTGTTCCTTGGCGGGATTTGAACCTCGACCTTCAGCTTAGGCGCCAACGCGCTAACCACTGAGCCACAGAGGTCGTCATTGTATCTTATTTATATTGATTATAATTGACTAGCTCATATTTTTGCAGCTTTGTTATAAAATATTCGTACATAAGCTGAATTTTAGTATTCACTCGTTTACACGAGGTAGGTATTAAGAACAAGCTGACCCGACGGCCGACATACGTTGTTCTTATCTATACTTCTATACTAATATTATAAAGAGGAAAACTTTGTTTGTATGTTTGTTTGTTTGTTTGTTTGTAATGAATAGGCTCAAAAAGTACTGGACCGATTTCAAAAATTCTTTCACCAATCGAAAGCTACATTATCCACGAGTAACATAGGCTAAATTTTATTTTGGAAAAAAATAGGGTTCCGTTAGATATTTGGGTTTTTCGGACACAAGGTGTAAAAAATCAACCAGAAAAGTTACTTATTTTGCGTACGCTGCTTAAACTATAAAAGATAGAACCATAGAATGTTCTAATTAATTGTAGATCTTATAAATATCTACAAAAAAGTCCGCGACACACTATACCTATCATATTCGAGTGAGGCACAACAACCATTTTTTTATTTAGAAATCTTGAATTTTTTTTGGACTACATTTAAACGCGTTTATTTTACTCATGCTATTAATCCTTATCAAAATAAATTATTTCATCACTAAGTAAAGTTTATGTAGATAATATTTGGTTTTTGAATGATTAAAATTGGACGTTTGGTTTTGAAGTTATGGCGAAATTAAAATATTACGATTTCTGCTGCACGGCCCGTTGCGAAGTGGGTGACATTGTGTAGTATTAGTAGTATCAGTATTGTACCCGTGCGAAGCCGGGGCGGGTCGCTAGTTAACTATAAAGTACCTGGGTTACCGAGTTTTGATTGTAGTTCTGATAAATTAAAAAAAAAAGAAGAATCACAAAACATTTATCTGACTGATTAGGATTCGAACCAACCATATTCTGAATTTTCGAGCAAAGCAAAAATTGTATACTGTATACCAAACTGCTAATCGGACTGACTGACTTGTTTTTAAGAATTGGCTAACTTTGTTTCACACAGCGAATGGTAATATGTACTATAAAATAAAATTCTAGATTTTCTGAATATTGTTTCTTTATGTACATCTCATTTTATAATTCTTAGTAATTCGATCACATTAACTTAATGACAAAATAATACACACCTTTCAAGATCACAATAGGGATGTTGCCTTGTGTGGAATATCACAGTTTTACAAATTAAATTTTAAAATTGTTGATTAAAGATACATAAATCTGAAAGAAATAGGTATTTAGAGTGACGGGGTTAAAAATATAAGCAAATAAAAAATATTGTCCATGCCTTTCTCGCAAAACGATTCGTGACGTCACAACCTGCTACCGCCATACATTTTGAAATGACAAATGTATGGCGGTAGCAGGCTGTGACGTCACAGGCCGATATACTTTGGATATATCGCTCTCTTTCATATTGTAAATTTCAATGCTTTGTATCTACGTTATTTTTTCAGATATATAAAAATGGGTTCTGGATTGTTGATTAACATGTTGTCTAACATGGAATAGACGAAAAAAAATTTTTTCGGCAACATGCCTATTACATCCTGTACAATAAATTCACATTACGTTCATACTTCATACATACACAGACCAATACGACAACACAAATTGACCTTAGATAATATTTTATTGCGTTTATATAATGTCTCCGAAAATCAATTACGGATACTATGGACACGTGATCCACTGCTTATGTAAAGACTTTTAGGTAAAAAAAATATATCATACTCAAAGTAAAAAATCATCTCATGTATGGGTGACTTTCCGCAAAACGTATGCTCGCCCATATAATTTTTTTCTAGTATGACAATTATCTTTCTGCTTAAACGTCTTCACATAAGCAATATATCATATGCCCAAAATATCCGTAATTGATTTTGCCGAACCTTATATAGGGTACTAATGCACCTCATACATACTCGTAGCATCGTAGCACTCACTACGGCTACGACGAACGATCTACCATATTAAATTATAGGCTATGCAAAAAATCCTTACAAACGATAAAATAACTTGATATATTTGTCACCGTAAAATTGTGAAAACCGTTAGATTGTAATAAAACTAGTGAAATTGTAAAATGTTGATAAACTTCCGACGGGAATATGCTGCTATAATTTAACACATTATTTAAGGGGGCGGCAAAACCTAAGTAAGGGGGCGGCAAAACCTAAGTAAGAGGGCGGCAAGCCCAAGTAAGGGGGCGGCAAAATTGACGTCCGCCCCGGGCGGCAGACACCCACGCTACGCCACTGTCACAATCTCGTTAGTTATTTTACAATCTAACGGTTTTTACAATTTTACGGTGACATATATAATATATGTAATAATTTAGGATATTTACTATTAATAAAACTTATCGTGGTTTATTTTGTTTCAACTGTTTATTGAAGAATAAGTATTTCAATATATGATTGGTTTTTTTTATTCGTGTATAATGTTAATGAAAATTCCATCCTTTTAGAAAAATCATAAATTAAACCACGATAATTTATATATAACAGATTGTAAAATTAAAACTATTTTTAAAGGTGACGGTCTAAAATCGATCCAGAGTCGACACTCGACAACAAACTGTTCCCAATGTGTTCACTATAAATCATATTTACGTCAGCAAAAGCGCTATCTTGTGGCTATCTTGAAATACGACGGGTATAGAAGGCAATAAGTTTTCTTACAACCATTGACACTGTAATGATAGACGTGAGACCATGTATTTCCAACAGGCCAAGCGTTAGTCGGACACGAAGAGTTTCGTACCAAAATTTATACAACTATTAGTACTAATATCGAGAACCCCTTTAAATGCATATTTTTGTATTATTTGTATTATTTATTTTTAGAGATAATGATACTCAATATTCAGTGAATATTTCAAGCGTCCACCACGGGAAAAAATGTACGTGTGTTGTATGGGAGCCCCCCTTAAATATTTATTTTAATTTGTTTTAAGGCACCAACAGGAATCATCATCTGTGAAATTTTCAACTGTATAGTTATCACGGTTTACGAGATATAGCCTGGTGACAGACAAACGGACAGGCACACAGCGAAGTCTCAGTAATAGTGTCCCATTGTTACCACTTGGGTACTAAATCAATGTTTCTCAAAATACATTAAGGACGTGGTTTTAATGTGTTATACCTTTATTATGTTGGTCGTTGTACACCTCACTACCCGTGAAGTGTACTTGTTGAAATTGTAGGAACGATTTCAGAGGTACGATTTCTTGCGGTAGTTCCGTAATTGCGCAGGCGGAAACATTTTCCCTACCTACAACATCAACCTAACTATATACTCATTCAGTTTCTATACCAACAAATACCTACATCTACATCTCTACCACCTTCTATGATTTTGGATTTTATTCTTGTTCATAACCACTTTAGTGTCATCAAGTGAACCCATTAGTTAACATTTTCTGTGTTGTCAACTCTGGTTTTTTTTGTATGCGTTTTTGATCATGTTCATTCTAATTAGAAAATAGTTAATTGCAAAAATTAAATTGCTTATTGCATTAAAAATAGTTTGATTAAGCAGTGCCATTATATTGTCTGAACATTTGACGGAAGAGTATTTAGTTTCGTAAACTTACGTGGATGACATTTACTCGTACAACTTTATAGAGGGTGGGAATAGAGAATGGGATTTAACTAGCACTTGATTCAAAGGGTCTGATTTTGGACCTCAATTCCTGTTAATGCTTGGTCCACATTAAGGCTATGTACCAGTGGCGAAGGCTGCTTCTCCTTCATAGGGAAGCCGGAACCTGTATCATAGGTAGGGATTTCTATGAAGGTTTGCAAAAGGTATGTGACAAGGGAAGCCGATAGGAATGGAGTTATAGGAACCCTACGCCACTGCTATGTACAACTTACTCGATATTCAAATATACCTATTTGTTGATAGAGCTACGGTAGTAAATGTAAAGTGTAAAAATTGTAAAAAAGTCGAAGTTGTGAAAGACAAAAATGTTGCTTTTTGGCATGACACAATAGAATATATTATAATATATGGTTATTACTTATATTGCACTTACGTATATAATATAGTATACGAACCTAACTATTAGCCTTATTTTTAAGTCAATTCTATTTTACATGGGCATTTTACTTATAGTTAAAGCAATTTGGTATTCATCCACATTGATTTTATTTTTTGTTCCTCACCGTTGTGGATGAACCAGAAATAAAAAGTTAAACATATAATATGATTATCAAATGGGACCTATGCAGGTACTAACATTATTTTTCTTCGCACTAAGCTTCACTTCAAAAAGGGTAAGGCCACACGATGCGTTGACGCAACGCAGTTCTGTGACCTCGCCCTAAGTTTTTGAATTTTCAAACACAACTTTATATCAACTTTACTCTTTACAAAAGGACAATTTACAAATATTTTTGTAAATTGTATTTTTGTAAAAACAATCAAAATTAAATTAAGAATAGGCAAATATCATATTTGCGGCAAGAAATTTGTATTGGGAGTTTTGTACTAAATGGTTTGACCTCCTAAAATTATGATTATATTTCGCTATATATACATAAACTTTTCTTAACAAGAACATAGTATAAGATTTATAACGGGTGTGATTTCATCACAATTTCCTTATTTTTTTTAAATTCTGACAATATTATGTATTTATACAATGTATTTGGAATGATCTTGCTTAAGTAACTTTAAATACACTTATTTTACTTAAAACTATAATAATATTATGATTATTTATTATTGTGATATGAACATTTTACATTCACTCATTACTATAAGTGTCCTCAGTTGAGTATTTGAAAGAAGGAGTAGAGGGACTATTTAGCACGATAATGGGAGGATGCTTAGTCCCTCTGGAGTTTTCCTGCTAAATCTGTTCCAGCACTGTATCCTGCATCCACCTCTGTCGGTTGTTGCGTTTCTCTAAGACGGGTATGAGGAACAGAATGAGACCACTCACGGAAATCGTTCCGCCTGCGAGGAAAAATCCTGGCGAATACGATTGTAGAGTATCGTATAGCCAACCTGAAAATAATCAATATTATAGCATTAGATTATGTATTGAACTATTTATTTAAAGATAAGCTTTATCTATCATTGGATTTAATAAAATAAACACATTGCTCGACGCACGTGTCGCCAGAAAATGCATCGTGTGTATTTTTATCGGGGTGGCTTAGTTACCTTATTATGTTACTACCTATGGCTTCATGCACAATCTAAGACGTATTTCTTGTATGGTCTACATATCTATCTGTCTGAAATATTATTCCAAGTTCAAAATTCGTACCTGCAAAAGGTGGTCCAATAAGGGACGCGATTCCTTGGAACAGCAGAAGTAGTCCAAATGCATTCGTCAATTTTTCTATACCTAAGAGGTCGACCAGAACCACGGAGGTCAGGCCGACATAAGCACCGATCGTGAACCCGAACACAGCGGCATACATCGCCAAGCCCCAAAATTCCCAACACGCCATCGCCATCGCTGTGCCTGAAAAACGAAATTATTAATATGTACTTATTGTCATTTTCTTTTACTTAATCAATTAACAAGATAGAATTTATGGTATGGTAGACTTTTCTTATAATCATAATACTTATAAAATAATGATATTGTGCATCATACTTACTTATTCCTGCAATTGTAAGGCACAAATTGTAAGCTAGCAACCTGTTGACCCAAGGCTTATCGCTGATGTATCCCAAGACTATTCTGCCAACTAAATTAGCAGCTCCGATGACAGATATTAAATATTCTGGATTTTCAACTCCCAATTTTTTGCTCATGTCCACAGTGTAAACATACGGTATATAAAATCCTATACTCGTTAAAAAGTTAGATAAACAAAATAGGACGAATATTGGATCTACGAGTAGAGATAAGTCCAACATTTCTGATAACGCCGCTTTAAATTCCTCCGAACACGGCAGCCATCCACAATTTTGTTTGCGCTCCTCCGCTTTTATTGAGATCTGTATTCTTTCAGGCGACGCTCCCCTGTACCTCGCCAGGCTTGTCATACTTCCTTGATACAGTACATCTGGACGCTGCATAATCCCACTTCCTTGTCTAGATTGAGCCAAGCTCTTTTGTTCTTGCGGATCATTTAATATCGGCTGCGACAATGTTAGTCTAGACACGTCTTCGTCCACTTTTCCGTTCGCTCGGGATACGTGTTCGGAGCTTTGAGACCTTTTCAGTGGAGATTTTTGTGCCTTTGGCAGCATAGGTTCGGTCACCGGGCTCTGCACTCGCTCCGGTACCGGTCGAAACATGATACCCAAAGGTACACAGTTCAATATGAATGCACCGATCAAGGCCATGGCACCGCGCCATCCAAAGTTGGAGATCAGAGATGACGTGATTGGAGGAAATAGGAACGTTCCTAGACCGGACCCGCATACAGCGATACCTGAAATAAGTGCATTTAGTACCTAGTTAATACTAATACCATTTTTTTTATATTTTGTTAGAAAAGTCATAAAACTAAAAAAATAAGATCTTTCATGGATTCTGTTAATATTTTTGTGGGATATATTGCATTGAAATTGCAACTTTACTTGCAAAATATATAGCACACAAACCTGTAGCAAGGCTTCTGTAGCGTTCAAACCAAACAGTGACGCTGACGATTGCGGGTAAGTATATCAGCCCAAACCCGAAGCCGGCCCCGATGCCGATGGTGATTATGAGCGTGTTGACGTTGTTGGCGAAGGCGGACAGCACCACGCAGGTGGCGGAGAGCAAGGCACCCGCCACCGTCACCGTCCGACATCCCCAGCGATTCACGAACGAGCTGGATAAGGGACCTGAAATTTTAATAAAAGTGTTTAACCAATAGGCAACAAGACCTATAAAATGAGTGGTATACATAAGGATGAATATAGTATAAAACATGGTTTGATGCTCTAAGTATTAAACTTATAAAAGATTAATTGACTAACAGTCACACCTAAACGAAACTATATGACGCGGCGCTATATTTTCAAAATACACACACGCACGCACGCACTCACACTAAGGTCATTTTTCACACAAAGCTTTCTTGTTTTATTGTTTATTCACTTATTCATTACACGTGTATCAGTTTTTGTAGGTTTGTGAATAAGGTTCAATTTTGAGTAGTATCTTAAAAATGCAGCGCTACATCGCGTCTCGAATCGTTGCGGGGTAAACTGACCCTAAAGGATGATAAAAAAAAACTTAGGCCTTTGCATCCGTTAATGGATGATTTATACAGTATTAGAATATTTATTAGTAACCACTCTTGAAATACTGTAGTGCCTGGGACAGTTGGTTTTTTTTAAAATGTCGTATGGTTGCCCAAGCACATACGGCATTCTCACAACATAGTCAGCCTAGTCCAGAGGAATGAACTAGTCAATACGTCTGGGGCCAACTATATGCGGGTTTCCTCACGATGTTTTCCTTCACCGGTAGAGCGTCCGTATAATGTACTTGAGATCTGAAAAAGTCTCATTGGTACACGCCACAACCTGGGATTCGAATCTGCACTCTCTCGAGTGCGAACCAAACGGTCTACTCACTAGGCTACGGAGCTCATAAAGGATGATAAGACATGGGGTAAATAAAAAAGTGCACAAAGAGTTTTCACCTCAAAACAACGGCTTGCACTCCGGGGTGCCGGCAGAAGTGAAAACTTGAACATTAACGTTGTACATTTTTGAATATTTTGGAATGGTTAGGGTTGGTTATGTTAATAATTTTCCATGAATTGCTTTATCAGTATAAAAGTACTGTAATTTATGTAGTTAAATACAATATTCATTTGTGCGCTATCGTACATAAACATGACAATTTATAATACATAAAAAAATTAACACTTTATTTTCGGCATACATTTTCGCCGCGCGGTTAAAGAAAGGGGGATATTATTACTTTCTCTCCTACGCCGCACCGGCAGTCTACTCTTCCTCCGTCTTTACGAATTTTCGATCAGGTCACGTGTCCTGACGCGAGTTTAACATTTTTTACCCATCCCAAAAAAAGTGCACAACGTCGCTAAAGCAGTTTTCACTTAAAAAAAGTTATCATTGTAACGATTCATACAACGATAAAAACCTTGATGAAGTTACAGTGTTGCTTTTGTCAAAATATGTCCAAAATCGATAATTACAGGCATGTTACAGGCATGACGAAAATAATATTATGATAAATTAGATACTTGCCTGAACTTAGCGTGACTCCGACCATAATGGATACGATCCACGCAGTCTTGCCTTTGCCTTCATTAAAATAGGTCAGGAACTCCGAATAAAACACACCGAACGAGTAGGTCATACCGTCAGCTGAAAAACATAACAAATTACCAGTTAATATTAACTATATGTGAGGCTCAGAATTTTTGATACTCTGGTTGTAAATATTTTAAACCTCAATGAAAAATCATATCTATATTAATGACGTCGATGACCTCAAAAACCTAAATCCTTTCATTATTTTCGTGCGTGCTTTGTATACGTCTAGGGGGAATTTCCCTAATGATAAAAGTATATTAAGGGTTTGTCACACAGACATAACATTTAGGTCTCTATTTATACTTATATAAGGTTTGGTAAAATCAATTACGAATACTTCGGGCACATGATCCACTGCTTATGTAAAGACGTTTGGGCAGAAAAATAATTGTCATATTCAAACTAAAAAATCATCTCATGTATGGATGACTTTCCGCAAAACGCAAACTCGCCCATATAAAGAAAAAATTTTTTTTTCGAGTATGACAATTATTTTTCTACTTAAACGTCTTTACATAAGCAGTAGAGCATATGTCCGAAGTATTCGTAATTGATTTTACCAAACCTTATATATATACATATAGGTTTTCCATGGACTATATGGGCTTAATTTTGTGTAGCTAAGTTAAGACTAAACACTTATGTGGGATTTACAGCATTTCTGTAACAATTTGAATGTTTTATTGTATTTTACCTAATTTCATATATCGTATACTTTAAACGAGACAATCTTGTATATGTATGTAATCGGGATCTCGGCAATGGCTGCAAGTATTACCATGAAATTTAGTATGCAGGTAGTTTTGGGGAAGAAAAATCTAGCTAATCTAAAAAGAAGATCTAGCTAGGTATTAATATCCCTGGGATACCAATTTTAAGCTATATGTGTTTTTTTGTTTTATCGTACAACAATATATCAATAATTTCGAAACAGTTATTTCAGTCTGATTGGCAGATTGGTATGCTTATGTAACATTTTTGCTTTGTTTGAAAATTCGAAATGTTCGAATCCCGGTCAGATAAATATTTTTTGTGATTCTTTTTATGTTTTAAAATTTATCAGAACTCCGAGCAAACCCATGTACTAGTTTTATATAATACATATTCTGTAGAAATTCTGAAAAGGAAAATGTTACTGTTTATTTTTATAAAATTTCAGAATTTCAATCTACAAGTTATAGTAAGTACTACTACAATCTATAGTTATTTAATGAATGAACAATAACACAAAGTTTCTTGGTCGGCATATGCCTAGCGCTCTTATGCTCGAGTGTTGTCCGATAATAGGTGTTTATCATACCGACTTCTCTAAAGTAGGTTAACATGATAGAGACGTTACATCGAACTTGTCGAAGTGACAAGTTCCCGGGTGGCGAGAGCCGCGGGACAATAGCGTGGGTTTTCATTGGACAAAGACACACGTCTAAAGAATCCCCTCTGGCAACTGCACCATCTATTAATAGTAAAAACTCATCTATGCTTGTATCACATTGATTAATTATAGACTTGATGTATGGATGTCGATTTATTGGTAATTAGCTATTATTATTTAAAGAAATGAATGCTTATGCTTAGCATCTATACGCTTTGTTTAGGTCCTACGTACTTTTTTTTTTTAATAGAGAGTCAAAGGTGTGAAAATCCATCTATCCAAAGCGTCTATAATATTATCACAAAATTGAAAATATATTATGTTTTGTTCCAAAATTACCTAATAATAATAATCTGAATGTACCATATCAACCTATTTTAAAATTACAACATCGATATAATAATATGTATATATTAATATTATTATTACTTATTACAATAATAATAAGCATTGGTAATAGTTTTTTCTTGGATACCTAATATGAATTGTGATGTTAATATAGATTGTAAAAAGTTATCAAAGAATACACAATTAAAATCACGTTTTGTTGATAAAAAATTAGAATCGCTAGGGGCCATAGATAAGATAACACATCCATATTCACTATTAGTAATTGATGTAATAATTATTATAATGAGCTACAGATTTATAGATTAGATAAATAAAGAAGATAACGTTCTTTGCGAAAAATAGGACACAGGAAATGAAAACGAAAGTCTAGGGATAAATAAGAATATTTTACACTTTTTATGTCAATTCAAGATCAGGAAAGGCCTTCTTCTAGAGAAAGGTGGTAAGGAATCTTTTGAAAATTAAGCAAAAATGTTCTAAGTATGTATTAGTTACTTTAATTAGTTTTTAATTCTGTATATATATTTTATAATGTAAACCTATTAATAGGTAAATGAAGTAAATTTTTAGTATCAATTAATTTATAAATCAATTACAATAAAAGATCAATTTAAAAAGTTATGTGTAATGCAAATAACTCGGTGTAAAATGTCTATAATTGTCTAGAATTCTACTGTTATTATTTTTAATTTTATTTTTATGAAATCTCTTATTTATTTAGAAACTTTATAATTTAGTTCTAATGTATTATATAATGTATCTATAAACGCCAATATATAAATATATGATTTTTTTCTCTCTAAAATTGTAATGACCAATGATCATTGCTATTCGGGTTGTCAACCGGAATCGTGTGAAAATATTTATTGAGTTACCAAATCAAACGCACTATCACTTCGACGAAGGCAGCGCTCTTTTTATCTCGGATTCATCAGATAAAGAAGATAACGGAATAACAAAATTCAGATTTCAAAATGATAATTGTAATACCTAAGTAATAATATATTTATAGGTATCGCTATAAAAATAACACTATGAACGGTTTACCTGCGTTATTTAACATTTCCTTGTGAATAGATGTTATTATCTTGAATTAGCTATTATTTAGAAAATGCAATAAAGCTTAAATGAATGAATAATGAAGTTCAAAATGAGACATGACAATTTTTATTTGAAGCATGTATGTTGTTAATAATTTATTTATATTGCGACAAGTGATAACTTATCTACCACAATTACTGTTTACATTGTAGATAGAAAACGTTTGTAGAAGGAAAAATATTAGTCAAACATACATTTACTCATTGTTCAAGCATAATAAAAAATATTAAAAAAAAAAACCTACATATTTGTAGTTGTTGGAAAGCTCTACAAATGGACTCATATTTTTCACCTAGGTCAAAGATTTCAAAACTCATCTAGGTATGTACGTTATAAAGGTTGCTACTATAATTACCTACTGATTTTGTGGCGCCTTTAAATATGTTTAACTTTTTGTATTTACTAACTAAAAACCGGACCTAATATTTTATTAATTTCTGTGAACTTAAGAATGTTTATCGTTTATTTCTTTAAGGGATATAATTAATCGAGCGAACAAAAAAAAGTTGGCGACTGCACGTGAGCATACTGTATTACTGAATTTGGCAGCGAATTAATATGTTGGCGACTAAATTACTAAACTGGCGAAATCACTGAGGTGACAAAAAATACAAAAATCGGCAGATAAAAAGTGGCGAAATTTAATTCAAATTAGCACCGAAATTTATAAGTTGGTGACTTAATATCCGAGTTGGTGACTATTATACCGTGTAAGCAGCTATAAAACCAGATTTGGTTGACAAATTAATGGCTACTAAAAATTCAATTTGCAGGCTACGGAAATTCCCATTTTTGGATACTGTTGGAGTATGTTTTTCTTTGACATGGGTGTCGTTTTCATGGTTTTTAGGGGTGCAAAATAATATGAAAATAAAATCCGTTTTGAAATATTCCAAAACGGCGTACACTTTTTTTTTCAATTAAAATTAATATGGATGTTCTTTTCCAGGTTTCTGGGGGTGCTGATTACAAAATTGTCTTCCAATTTAATTTTCCAAAATGGAGAATTTTCAATCTTCGTAAAATTAACATGAGTACCAATTTAAAAGATCTTAGGGATGCTGATTAGGATTGATGATTATTATTATTACAATATATTATGTAGTTCAAGGTACCAGCTATGTAAGGTCTAGAAATTTTTCGAAATTCAGGATTTTCTAATTTCTTATTCTGCCATTCATGAAGAAAATTTGTGATTTCCAGGTTATTAAGGGGGAGGAAATTTTCATTATTTTTCCAGCAGGATGCACCGTTTCTGAGATAGAAGCGATTATAGAAAAAAATATGGCAATGTTTTACTTTGAGACACGAACGGCGTATAAAGCTATAGAAATTCTGGAAAATTAAGGATTTTCAATTTTCTTTTTATTTCATCATGAAGAAAATATGATGTTACAAGGTTCCTAAGGGGGACGAAATTTTCATTATTTTTTCAATAGGATGCACCGTTTCCGAGATAGAATCAATTTTATAAAAAAAAATGTAAATGCACTACATTGAGATACGAGGGATGTACAAAGCTATAGAAATGTTGAAAAATTCAATAAAAAAGGTGGTTGCGGGGTTATTAAGGGGGAGGTAATTTTCATTATTTTTCAAGTAGGATGCACCGTTTCTGAGATAGAAGCGATTATAGAAAAAAATATATGGCAATGCTCTACTTTGAGATATGAACGATGTATAAAAGCTATAGAAATTATGGAAAATTCAGGATTTTTTTTCTTCCACCGTGAAGAAAATATGAAGTTGCGGGCTTACTAAGGAAATTTAAAATGGATAACTTTTTTGTAATCAGCACCCCCAGAAACCAACAAAAGGACACCCATATTATTTTTATAAAATTACTAGCTGACCCGGCAAACTTTGTTCTACCTTAGAGGCAATGAATGATTAAATAATAGATAATAGATATAATTAAAAAGAAATCAATTATTTTAATGATTGTTAAAATGGGCCATGTATTTTGGTGCATGGGTCAATCTTCAGTAAAGCATCTTGTAATAGACGACATTTTTCGTTTTATTATCAGGCGCAAGAATAAAATATAACGCAGATGGTCTTCCGATCCGTGAATATGCCACATATAATTGACCAGGTGAAAAACATGGATTTTGTAGATTCAGACCACAAACTTTCAAGGATTGGCCTTGTGACTTATTAATGGTCATGGCGAATGCAAGACGGATCGGAAATTGAAGTCGTTTGAACTCAAACGGCATATCGGTATTCGGTAGGGATCATCGGGATCTTCGGAGTGAGAACTTCCTCACCTTCGAATTTTCCTTTGAGTATCGTCGCGTAAATCACATTATTTGTAAATCCCTAAATCCCCTATTTATTAAATACCCCAAACATATTTTTCTGCGATAAATAGTAGCCTATGCTCTTCTTTGTAGTCTACTCTATGTCTGTGCCAATTTTCATGACGATCGGTTAAGTAGTTTTACGTAAAAGCGTAATTACAGTTGTCCACAGGAACGGTACATTTCCCGCGATAAAAAGAATCCTATGTCCTTCCCAGTGGTCTACTTTATATCTGTGCCAAATTTCATGATGATCGGTTAAGTAGTTTTTACGTAAAAGCGTAAATACAGTATTCCACGGGAACCGTGCATTTTCCCGCGATAAATAGTATCCTATGTCCTTTTCCTGGTTTTAAGCTACCTCCCTACCAATTTTCAGCCAAATCGGTTCAGCCGTTCTTGAGTTATAAATAGTTTAACTAACACGACTTTCTTTTATATATATAGATGTATGTCAATATGGCTATTGGAATTTCAAAATGAATGTCATTTTCGCATCCAGCACCCCCAAAAACCTGGTAAATGACACCTATATCAATTTTACGAAAAATTTGTATCCGCCATTTTTCAATTTCAAAATGAATCTACACAATATCTACACCCCCCTAAAACCGAGAAATATTAAAAATTGGGAATTTTGTACGCCCCTTTATGGTTTTTTTATGAGCGCTCGTTTTGCTGCTTGTATGGTTTTTAAGTTACCCATATCAGGGAAAATATATGTGCCTAATCTTAAATTAAATGTGTACACACAAATTGTCGCCAAGATGGTTATTTGTTCGCTAAAATAATATCTGTCTGCCAGTTTGGAATATTCAGTGGTATTATTTAGTCACCAGATTAGTAATTTTTTGTTCCTTACATTCTTTTGCCAACTTGGTTATTTAATATTCAATATTCGGTATTTTCACATCCAAAATTTAATTGTTTTGTCGCAAGTTTAAATACATGCCTTTCTTTAATATGGATTCTATAATATTGCTTATTTATAAGTTTACTTTGTTACTACGCTTGTTGTTACACATGCGCTGCAGCTCTTCAGCTCGAAACATTTGTAAGTATGTAATTTTTTGGCGCAGCGCCGCGCCGGCAACGGCAGCAGATGCGAAATTCATACAAAATAGGACGCCACCGCCGGAGCTGCGGCGCGTGTGTAAAGACACATGCTACAGTATGACAGTAGACCAAACGTCTATGCAGTAGACACAATATTATGTAGTAGCTTCTATGCTGCAACACATTACTTTTGTGTATGCAGTAAACAACATAATATGACATTTTATGCTATTAATTTTAGTATGGAAAAATTGTGATAGTCGGTACATATTTATTTATAGTTCTTCTACAAAGTCTGATATCTTTAAGCAAAGTACAAAAACCTAGCTATTATTTAATAGCATAAGTAGTGTGTAATTTGGCGGTGTTTGAGTCAATATTTTACCGGAATGAACTGTCGGAATCTAGTTAAAATAGAGCAGAGCAATTTACGTTGATAACGCTCATTATTAAGTTATTCTGGAATGACGGAACGTCATAAATCCGTTCTGGGTAATAGTTGGGGATTTCCCGGCGGAACGATCATAAAAACTTTTCCGGCCGTTTGGAAAATGGTAAGCAACTTGTCAGTTACTGTAGGAAATAAGGTATAGCGTTAAATGTAATTAACACTACTGATCCCAGCAATCCTAATCCGAAAACGACTATTATTACTAGAGCTTGTGGTAATTGTATACTCATATGTGCAATTACCTATACCTACATAGATATATAAATAGATAGATGTGTATTACGTGATTAAAAATTAATTACGGATACTTTGAGCGTATTATGATCTACTGTTTAGGCAGAATGATAAAAAATGTAAATAAAATTACATTACGCTCTGTACGGCGCTATTGAGGTCATTGACTTTACACAGCTAATTGTATTAGGTAATGTTATTTAGGTAAAGTCTTTTTTTTAAGTTTTTTTTCGAATATTTTAATTATTTTACTGCCTAAGCGTCTTAACATAAGCACTTTGACCATAATATGCTCAAAATATCCGTAACTGACTGTTAACAACTTTATATAGCTAGCTACCAGTGGAACATAATATTACGAGTATATATACAAGTTACATTTCTTAACAATATCGGATGTTATTACATTTCTTCCTATTCTCTTAAATGAAATATATCCCAGAATTAATATATCAAACTTAGTTGACAGGTACTCTCAGAGCGGCCATAATCCGCCCTATGCCAGGATTAGCTTTATTGAAAAAGCCTGAAAGTGTAACACGAGTCAGATTGAAGCGGCTTACATGGATCTGAGTAAATCCTTATGAAGCGTACTTTATTTTTTACTTGCAACTTATTTACAGACGCAGTAAACTTATATTACCTCTAATAAAACCACGGACTTTTATGTGTCTCAGGTTTTTTCATGTTTTATTGAGATATATTTTCTCGATTGACAGCATACCTAGAAGCTTATTGGTATCTATTAAAATATGTTAAGTTATCGATTATAAATCGGTAGAATGACTGATCGGCATCTGATTTAAAAGGAATTAAAAAAATAAAGATGCTCTATACTGGGAACCAGGAACTTATGTACCGAAGCATTTTTAAATTATGTCATTCTAAGCGTTTAGCCTTTGTTAATTAAAAACCGCAGACTACAACTCATATTAAACTTTGTACGAATATTATTTACGTTGGAAACGGCCTTAGAAGTTTATGCGCCTTGTAACTGCAAACAGCAAATTGAAGTAACAGCAATAGGCAAGCGGACTGTTTTTTTATTGCATGAATGAATAGTACTCTTAAATATGAGTAAGTTCTCAGAAGAAACCGTATATCAAAAGTCAATATTTTCAAAGGTACAGCGATTTGTATATAAAATTTCGCAAGTCTCGTAAAAACGCTCCATACTAAAATCGACATACAAATGACGTCACTATTAGATTAAAGTGTATTAAGTAGGTAGGTATAAAGTATACGGCCGCAGGAACATATTTGTAAATATCTCCGATATTTGTGCGTTTAAGTTCATACTTATAATAATGAATGTTTTTGTATATGATGTAAATTGTAAGTAAACTAATGATGTAGGTAGGTTTTGTTTACCAATTACGCAAAAAAAAATGTTGTACGTTTTAAATATATTTAATTAGTAAACTACACATAAAATAATATATTTTTTACATTTACCAGCTAGTAATGCCTCAATATTTCTGAATATATTAATGAAATTAAATATTTCAGATGTTGTCCGATCCCCTATTGATTGAACAGGATGAGTTTTAACGCTTTAAAACTATAATGATATTAATTGTATTTTGAATTAATCTTCAGCTCTATAAAAAGTTTCACTGATATATAAACATCACCTACCAGTGTATGAACCTTTATTAAATGCTTAGTTTCGTAGTTTTATTGTTAGTTGCATTGCGGATATAATGAGGCAAATGTGTGTCGAGTACACGTAACTAGTTACATTTAGGCAGCCCAGAAGAACCAACTTAAGTGCAATTTCACAACCAAAATGACGTAGGTACATGCCTTATCTACCATAGTGATTGTTTACGGCATGTTTGAAGCAATACACATGTAAGCATGTGACTGATAATGTCAGAAATATTTTGTACAAATTCAGAAACATTTAGAATTTGTACAAAATATTTGATTTGCTGGGTTATTATATAAACACAGTGACACAAAACGTGAAGACCAAGTCTTGCACAACCGATGAAATAATTATTGTTGATAAAATGAGTTGGTAATCCCGAAATACGCCGGGTTATGATTTATGAGCATGTACATAGAAGTTATGAGCATGTATAAAATCCATAATCAATACGTTTTTCTACGGAAATGACAGACGTGAGACCAATACATGAAAAATGATTATTCCTCCAATTAAGTCGGAGTGTGGTGTAGTTTTTAGTATTTAATTTTACGTACGATTTATTGCGGTAGTTTATCAATTGCGTAGGCCTTTGTTAATAACATTACATCTATCCACCTACAGTTCCTACACGCCCACAAATACATTTACACCTACAACTTCATCTACGTACTATAATTTTGAATTTTGTTCTTGCTGATAACTTCTTTACTCCATAAGTTATTCTTTAATCCATTAGTGAACCCATTGGCAAACATTTCAGGTGTTAACTATTGGCATTTAGTCAAGATGCATTCGATAATAATTTCGATGGCGAAGTATGTATGTAATGTATGAGATCCTACTACGAGTAATATTACAAAATAATATGTGAAAGTTTGTGAGAACGTATGGATGGATGTTTGCTACTCCTTCACGCAAAAACTACTGAACGGATTTTGATGATATTTGGTATGGTTGTAGATTAGGCTCTGGATTAAAACATAGGCTACTTTTTATCTCAAAAAACAATGGTGCTCCCGAGGGATGCTATATCAATACATAAGCAAACAGCATCGCAAGCGACATATATCACTTAACTATGACTTATGTCAAATCTATACATATAAAATCCTTTGTCCTGACTCCTGAATGACTGACGGATCAACGCACAGCCTAAACCACTGATCGTAGAGACCTGAAACTTGCAGGGCTTGCTCTTTGTAATGCGTAGGGATCCGATAAGAAGGGATTTTTCGAAATTCAACTCCTAAGGGGGTGAAAAGGGGGAAAACAGTTTGTATGGGGCAACGTGATTCCTTGGTCCAATCAACTTCATATTTTGCACAAACATTATGTAACAGAATTGATGGAATTCGTGTATCATAGTTTATTGAAATTCGTCCCCTAGCGGGAATAAAAAGGGAAAGAAAGTTGTTTGGGGGCGATTTGCTTTAAAGTTGATATAAATACTCCTTAGTGCTTTTGATTTAAAGCTCCCACTCACAAGCGATCAATCGATTTAGTCTTTTCGTAGTTGCAAGTAAATTGGTTTAGATAAAAATTAAATATAGTCTGAGATCCTAGGACCACCTTACTATACTTTTTATATGAAATTCGTATATATACGCGTAAATTTTGTTCCAACTTTTGACCCCCACCGCAAAAACTAGCTGGTAGGTCTTACACTAATCATTTTATGTAATAGTTTATCGTTAGAAATTTACTTTCAAATACGAATTAATTTCCAATTTGATCGAAGCAATCGATAGCCCGTGAGTGGGGAGCTTTATTTTTATTTTGACATAATATATTGTCATCATGTTGAAAAATAAATCTGACATGAATGCATAAGTTAAATATATTTGATGAAAATCTTAAATATATTTGCGAATGCTATATTATAAATGGGAAAGTGTGTGTCTGTTTGTCCGTCTTCCACGCCAAAACTACTGAACCGATTGAAACGAAATTTGGTACACAAATACAGAGAGTATAGCCTGAAAAAGGATATAGGCTACTTTTTATCACAGGGAAATATACTGTTCCTGTGGGATACTTTATTTACAGTTTCACGTAAAAACTACTAAACCAATTATCATGAAATTTGGCACAGATAAAAAGGAGACCAAGAGAGATGGACATCGGCTACTTTTTATCTCGGAGAAATATACGGTTCCCGTAGGAAAATTTATTTACACTTTCACGTAAAAACTACTAAACCTATTATCATGAAATTTGCCACAGATATAAAGTAGTCCACGAGGAAGAACATAGGCTACCTTTTATCGCGGTACGTATACGGTTCCCGTGGGTTACTGTACATATGCGGGACGAGCCGCGGGCATCAACTATCTATACTAATATTATAAAGCTGAAGAGTTTTTTTTTGTTTGAACGCGCTAATCTATAGTAGCTATCAGGAACTACTGGTTCGAATTGAAAAATCCATTTATAGAGGAAGGATTTAGGTTATATAGCATCACGCTGCGACCAATAGGAGTGAAGAATCAGTGGAAAATGTGGGAAAAACGGGGAAAATTATTCATCTTTGAGGGCTTACGTTGTTTGATTGAACGCGCTGATCTCAGGAACTACTTAATTGAATTGAAAAAAAATTTTTGTGTTAGATAGTCAGTCCTTCTGTTGAGAAAGGCTTTAAGCTATATATAACATTACGCTGTGACCAATAGGAGCGAAGAATCAGTAAAAAATGTGGAAAAACGAGGAAAATTATTCATCTTTGAGGGCTTATATTGTTTGTTTGAACGCGCTGATCTCAGGAACTGCTAAATCGAATTGATTTTTTTTTGTGTTGGATAGTCCATTTGTCGAGGAAGGCTTTCAGCTACCTATATAACGTTACGCTGCGACTAATAGGAGCGAATCATCAGTGAAAATGTTGCAAAAACGGTGAAAATTATTCACATTTGAGCTTTAGGGCTTTGAGGGCTTCCGTTGCGTGCGCTGCGTAAACGGCTCAAGTTACAAAAAAATATGTATGAAAGAATTATTCCTCTTTTTCTATGATCTAAAAAAATATTTTAAGATTGACTTAAGTACTTGGTAACCTTTTTTATGGTAATCAAATTTGATCGAAATTGATGCATTATTGCACCATCAGTTGACGCGGACGAAGTCGCGGGCAACAGCTAGTCCCATATATTTTTGATTTCGAAATTCACCGTCGAAATTATCGAATGCATCTTGACTATGACTTGACTGGCCCTGGGTTTAGTATGTATTTGACCAGATCCTTTTAAAGGACTGTGCTTAAACGTATTTACCTTATCAATTATTTCCTGCTATACTTACCTACTTATTTCTAGTTTTACTAACACTTGATTATATTTCTTTAAACGCAAAATATTTATTACATAGCAATTTGTATTGTATTTAATAGAGTACGATAACCTACATTAAGAGGTTGGGCTCAAAAGGTCATACCTATTATAAAATCTTTAAAAATATTTGCACAATGTAAATAAGTAGAACTACGAATTACAATAGATAAAAAAAGCTTTTTGAAACTTTTGTGGTCATAGGTAGGTACCACCGACAAAGTTCCCGCTCGACCAGTCTCTAAACATTCACCTTTGCACTAGGACGCCTCAAAATATTTAAACGCAAAAGAGGTAACCGCAACGACTGCAGACGAGGTTGAACTACGTATTTACACGTGAGTATGTTTGCGAGTCCATTATTCAACGGCGCTGTTGAGCGATTTTCATCTTGTGTGGTCGAGCGGGAACTTGTTCGGTAGTACATAATATAGTCTATGCGACAAGTTGAAAATGGTACAAAATAGAGATACTGCTCTTAAAATTATGTGCGATAGCTCATTGGATCCGGAATGACGTCTAGAAAAATGTGCCAAAAGCGTGTATTAGCACATAAAAAATTGCAAAAGTTATAAACAATTAAAGATGAAAAAAAAAATGGCATTTCGTTTTTTGCCAATATTTAATAAACTATTAATATTTAAGAAATTTCAAAAAAGATTCTGAAAGAGGAGGAAATTTCCAATAAAAAACTCCTAACTCCCGGAACTCTATCTCCATTATTTATAATTTTAATTTAACGCTGAAAATAGGTCTGTGCGTGACATTTTTAGGATGCGCGCGTAGCGTCAAAAGCGAGTACGGCACATTAATTAATTTATTTAAGGTATTGAATATTTTTTTTTAATTTGAAAAAATTATGATGTGTTCTGAACACTATAAATAATTTATTCCCGTTGGAAAATTTACTTAAAGTTAATTTTTCAACGAGTTAAACAATTGTTAACTAACTAAATTTTTACGAAACCATAAAAGTTAAAAAATATTTATACTTTGTTTATAACAATTTCTTTTTACTTCAACATCATTACTTGGATTTTTAAGTTTTTGTTCAAGTAAAAAAATTGTTATAAACAAAGTATAAATATTTTTTTAAATTTTATGTCACGATCTTGTTAAGTATGTATGTAAGAAAGGCTCTACGAAGCGAAAATTTTTTACGACCATTATTTAAGCATTTTTTTACTTTAACAACATTACTTGGATTTTAAAGTTTTTGTTCAAGTAAAAAAATTGTTATAAACAAAGTATAAATATTTTTTTAACTTTTATGGCACGACCTTGTTAAGTATGTATGTAAGAAAGGCTCGACGAAGCGAAAAATTTTTACGACCATTATTTAAACATTTTTTTTTTCACTTACAATTAAGACGGTAGTTCGAGAAAATTTCGTTAGTTAACAATTGTTTAACTCGTTGAAAAATTAACTTGAAGTAAAATTTTCAACGAGAATAAATTATTTATAGTGTTCAAAACACACCATATATTTTTCAAATTAAAAAAAAATACTCAATACCTTAAATAAATTAATTAATGTGCCGTACTCGCTTTTGACGCCACGCGCGCATCCTAAAAATGTCACGCGCAGACCTATTTTCAGCGTTAAATTAAAATTATAAATAATGAAGATAGAGTTCCGGGAGTAAGGAGTTTTTTATTGAAAATTTCCTCCTCTTTCAGAATCTTTTCTTAAATATTAATAGTTTATTAAATATTGGCAAAAAACGAAATGCCATTTTTTTTCATCTTTAATTGTTTATAACTTTTGCAATTTTTTATGTGCTAATATACGCTTTTGGCACATTTTTCTAGACGTCATTCCGGATCCAATGAGTTATCGCACATAATTTTAAGAGCAGTATCTCTATTTTGTACCATTTTCAACTTGTCGCATAGACTAATAAGTAGAGTTTCCATAGTAGACCGAACTTAATCGTTGACTGGTGAGGTATTGTAATTTTTTTACAATTAAGATGAAGTACATAATCACATGGTAAATAAATTTAAATCTTCTTTAGGTATTTATTGTAACTTAAAAAGCTCGTTTTAAAGCTTCTTGAATTACGATTAGATATTATCTGAGCTTTGTAATTTTCATGAATACTTTATGGAGACCCTAACCAGACACAGAGGACGTTGACGCACCGGGCACTTGATGTGCCTCCCTTGATATTTACTAATGACGCGCCCAAAGCTTTGTTGCCAAAATAATCTTAAGGCTCTGTATAATGCCAGTGACCTTGAGCGTCAAGTACATACTAATTTTGTAGGCGACAAGGACGTTTCCCGCCGACTGGAGAGTATTGAAATCTGACAAAAAATCGCTATTTGAGACAAAACTACCTTCCCCTGAGTTTTGCCTTAAATAATTTTCTCGACTCGTGTGACTTATAGGAGAAGAGAAAAAATGTATTCTTAAAAAAAAAAGGTAGGCTTAGCATATTTAGCAAAAAGACAATCCTCAGCTAAATATAGTGCTAATTAACATATATTTTTTGGATTTTTCAATACCACCATGACTGAGGAAAAAGGTTCCATAGAACTCCAATTTTCAGTTCTATCCAGCGCACAACCCCTTAATAAAACATGCGTACTCACTGACTATGTGTATCATGAAGGATGCGAACACGATGACCCAGCCCCAGCCCCCGTCGGGCGGCGGCGGCAGGCTCTCCGTCGGCGACTCCGCCCCCGCATGGCCGTTCCGCGAGCTTTTCACGCCGCCGTGCGACATCACTGACAAACTACTTTGGCACTATGCTCCTAAATATACCGCCTTAGTCTTATCTCTGATATGATAACGGAACTTATTCAATAAATATTGTCGCATAAATATATTTAAATATTATCGTTAAATTATCTAATTGCAGGCACTTATTTTAGTATTTTGATTTGTGTGGGAGGTCGTCGAGGACATTAGTGAACTATTAGCGAATGATCGTCGTTTAGGCCATGCTTGTTATTTCATCTCCGGTTAAGCACCTCAATTTGTTTTCTTGTGTTGGGTGCTTTGTTTGTGAGACGCATTTCGACACTTTATCTGAAACAAAAGACAAACAGATCATGAAGCTATTACTATCAAATACTTCTGTTAATATTGTTACTTAGCTCATACAATTTATTAGATGATTTTTAATTACTGTCTACAACTTTTATTACCAAAATATAATGATTTTTGCGAAATATTATAGAGATTATAGAGAAAATACCTAAGGATACACTTGATCCCCCTTTTTCTTTTTAATCATTACATATAGCACGCTTTTTGAAGTTGTACCACTTGCCCACACTAATTTTGCACGTTAACGAATATTTAATGGGTAGATAATATTCTAGCAATATTACACATTAATTATAATAATCCCTCCCAAAACTTCGTGTAGTTGTTTAATTATTCCAGTTAATAGTCATGACAGAACGTGTATCAGGACATCTAGATGTTCAGTACCTATAAATGTAGTGTCCAATTATAAATTATGTAGTATTGTATTATTTAAATAAGTATGTATTACCCCATTTTTGGTTAATAGGTATTCTTGTCTGTTTATCTTCCAATAAAATAGAGAAATAGGCTACACTTAAATATATTTTGTTTTTATCTTCAATATGGGTTATTAGTTACCACTACCACCAAATTCTATGTTATCTCAAGTGGCTCCCCAGACATCGAAGGCCATCCTGAGCAAGTTGGCCAGCATTATCGGTATATCACATTGATCGATCGCTGTTATTGAAATCAAATAGATTACTTATTTATATGGATGAGTGATTTCAATTGCTAGGTACAAATCTACCTATCACGCATACGTTACCTACTTCAAATTATTACAAAAATACAGTGAAGATATTATTGTTTCTGGGCGTGTCGCCAGTTTATCATTTATATCTATGGACGCTTAAGTAGGTATAATATCTATCTATGTACGCTTTCACATCACGTCAGTCTGGTCCTCGAAGAACTAGTGTTAAATTTAACAATAACGGAAATATATTTAATACTTTTTATACTAAGTATACATATATTATGTATTTAAGAATTTTATAATATAATACATATTCATGACCCAGGAACACAGAAAACTTTTCTTGTGTTTGTTCTCTGGCGGGATTCGAACCGCGGGTTCAGCTCCTCCAGCTTGAGCGCCAACGCTAGGATATTAAAACGCTGCATATCACTACCTACTAATCTGCTCTTTTATATAAAAATGAATTGCAGTTCCTTTGTCTCGCTGAAACTCAAGAACGGCTGGACGGATTTGACTAATTTAGATATTGAAATAATTATGGATGTTCAGAGAAAGTTTAGAAAACAGTTCAGTACCGACGCCGCGAACTGTGACAGCGAAACTGACAGATTTACTGTCACACTCTTCGAAAGCTTCGAAACTTCTTCGAAACGTATCGCGTTATGATACACCTCGCTCTATCGCTCAAATTTCGCGTCTTCGCCGGTTTTTCACAGTTTCCGGCGTCGGTGTAATAACAGCGAAAATTTTGAAAAAAAAAATGGAGAAGAGAGAAAAAAATTGTAATCTAAATCTACACTAATATTATAAAGAGGATAACTTTGTTTGGATGTTTGTTTGTTTGTTTGTTTGTTTGTTTGTTTGTAATGAATAGGCTCAAAAAGTACTGGACCGATTTCAAAAATTCTTTCACCATTCGAAAGCTACATTATCCACGAGTAACATAGGCTAAATTTTATTTTGGAAAAAAATAGGGTTCCGTAAGATATTTGGGTTTTTCGGACACAAGGTGTAAAAAATCAACCAGAAAAGTTACTTATTTTGCGTACGCTGCCTAAACTATAAAAGATAGAACCATAAAATGTTCTAATTAATTGTAGATCTTTTAAATATGTACAAAAAAGTCCGCGACACACTATACCTATCTATGTCGAGTGAGGCACAACAACCATTTATTTATTTAGAAATCTTGAATTTTTTTTGGACTACATTTAAACGCGTTTATTTTACTCATGCTATTAATCCTTATCATAATAAATTATTTCATCACTAAGTACAGTTTATGTAGATAATATTTGGTCTTTGAATGATTAAAATTGGACGTTTGGTTTTGAAGTTATGGCGAAATTAAAATATTACGATTTCTGCTGCACGGCCCGTTGCGAAGTGGGCGTCACCAAGGCGAAGTGCGCGTGCGGGGGGAGTTTAGATCTATGACTTCTATGAGTAATTTTTTTGTTTTGTGTTCGTTGTAACTATGATGGATAGATACTTGAATACCTATTTATTTAGTGTTTGTTGTATTGTTAGTCCTGAAGAGTATAGGTATTTCATAAGATAAAAGTATTACTTATTTCATTGAGTTTTAGTAGGTACCTATATTAATTTGTTTCTGTTTGTTTTGACTAAATTTCGCCCGTTTTGTTAGAGGTTTAAAGACATTCTGTAGTATTAGTATCAGTATTGTACCCGTGCAAAGCCGGGGCGGGTCGCTAGTATATAATTTACAATTTTTTTCTCTCATCTCTACGCTAGTATATAATTTACAATTTTTTTCTCGCTAGTATATAATTTACAATTTTTTTCTCTCATCTCTACGCACAGCCGAAACTACTGAACGGATTTTGCTGAAATTTGGCATACTGATAGTTGTAATGACGTAGGCATCCGCTAAGAAAGGATTTTTGAAAATTAACCCCGTAAGGGGGTGAAAAAGTGTTTAAAATATTTCATGGAAACCGAACTTTATGTGGACGAAGTTGCGGGCAAAAGCTAGTTAAAAAAACCTTAAAGTCCAATATCTCGTAAAATATAAATTTCAGAATATAGGTTTCATAGCAGAAAATATTGGAAATGATAAGACTACAACCCATCAACAACGACTATAACCCAAAGATTTCAACTCAAGATAGGCTATCACGTACATTTAGCCGAAAAATTTTTCATACAAGAAAAAATTACGCCATCTATGTAAAATCAACGGAACTTCGATGTTCCTTTGATTTTACGATTTTACCATTCCGATGGAACAGTCGCTAGTCGTATGATATAACTTTGTAAGGGCGTACAACGCATACATTTTTTTTAAATACATATCTTGACTAGAGAAATGTTAATAAAATTGTCCGGCGTATTTAATATAAGTTTAGCTCGCATTAATACTGGAATTACTAAAATATTAGCAACAATAAATCAATAAGGCTTACAAACAAATATAAATTTTACAGGTACGTAATGTAATTTAAATATTTCATATTTCTTATTACATTACTCTCATTATCATAAAGCATAGACGAGGCGTGTTGAGGCAAAAAGTGTCCACACTTAAACTGCCCCACTTTTGGGGTTTTTTGGGGCAGTCGAGGTTTCATATTTTGTCATCTTGACATTTCGACATTTGCTTTCCGCAGATTTTTCAGTCCACATTTATTTGAATAAATCTTCTGAAATTAAGATGGCGTAACTTTTTCTTATACCTACATTATATTTTGTCAAATGTATGCCAAAGATCAGGAACGCACTTTTAACTCCTCTGGTGATTAGTACCCATAGATGACGATAATTACATACTAGAATATTATACAGATATTATATCGGTGTAATAGATTAGTGCAATGGCTATTATGGTGTATGGATACTAGATATTTTAACCTAAGCAAGATATTTTAAAGGATTTTACAAGAAAACCAATTTTTTTCTTCTATACGGCGTATGGACCTAGACCAGACAACAAATTTGTTTTTACACATGTGCCGTAGCTCCAGCGGCGCCACAGAAGGGGCGGAGCCGTAGGAGCTGTGACGTTTCACAGCCAGCGCTGCAGCAAAAATTACATACAAATCCTAGCGCAACAGCACTTAATATTCCTTTATTACCTAGATAAATAAAACAAGACTCATTAAAAACAAAACTAATTATATTAAGTACCATAAAAAGAATATTGAATTATAATTTATAAAAACTTATACATAATCTAATTCAGTTTGAAAGTAATAATCTACATCTACACTAATATTATAAAGAGGAAAACTTTGTTTGTATGTTTGTTTGTTTGTAATGAATAGGCTCAAAAAGTACTGCACCGATTTCAAAAATTTTTTCACCTTTCGAAAGCTACATTATCCACGAGGAACATAGGCTAAATTTTATTTTGGAAAAAATAGGGTTCCGTAAGATATTTGGGTTTTTCGGACACAAGGTGTAAAAATCAACCAGAAAAGTTACTTATTTTGCGTACGCTGCCTATACTATAAAAGATAGAACCATAAAATGTTCTAATTAATTGTAGATCTTATAAATATCTACAAAAAAGTCCGTGACACACTATACCTATCTATGTCAAGTGAGGCATAACAACCATTTTTTTATTTAGAAAACTTGAATTTTTTTTGGACTATATTTAAACGCATTTATTTTACTCATGCTATTAATCCTTATCAAAATAAATTATTTCATCACTAAGTACAGTTTATGTAGATAATATTTGGTCTTTGAATTATTCAAATTGGATGTTTGGTTTTGAAGTTATGGCGAAATTAAAATATTACGATTTCTGCTGCACGGCCCGTTGCGAAGTGGGTGTCACCAAGGCGCGAGCGGGAGGGGAGTTTAGATCTATGAGTAACTTTTTTGTTAGGCTCATTTCCTTGTTCTCGAATAAGGCGAGTCCAAATCTCTTTGCGCTCTGGATTATTGGGAAATCTGTAATTTAAATACTATAAATTTCTGCGATGTTTACAACAAATGTTCACTAAATTAGACAAAAGAAAAAAATAATAAACTAAGTATGCCAAAGTACTCTATTTTGTGTAACTATTATACACTGTTTCTCTTGAAACGGATTAAAAAATCACTCGGTATAAAGGTGCTTCCAGTAACATAGTAATATTTCAGAAATATTACTTTTTTTTCTCCAAAAGTGCATAATGTTAAATCGGCTGGCCCCTGAACATTGTAGGTGGTTGTTTAGGAGTAGAATAGACAGTAGGTGCAGGTTATAGGTGATCTACATCTAGTAGATGTAGCTTGTAGGTTTTTAGTGGGGTAACTACTGTTTACCTACCAACCTATCACCTACCAACTATAGGTATGTAGTAGGTCTAGATGTAGGTTGTAGGTGTAGGGTATGACTTATGGTGTAGCAACCTACGCTTACAACCTTCAAGTGTAGTTCTCCCGTAGAAAGAAAATTCTCCCGAGCATTTTTTATTCAATTTCATAATTCACAGAACAACGTCTGTCATGCCAGATAGTAAATAATATTTTTAAATATTAGGTTGGGGAAAAAGTTTCTTCGCATTTTATATAAAAATTCAAAAGGTTTTTTTTATAAAGTTTATTTACAAGTGACTAAAGTATATAGGTGCCATTTTGTTCGATAACTTTTTGCCATCTTGTTGGTAGGTACATGATCCCATTGCTATAAAATTTTTGGGGCTTCTGATGAAAAAACTGCGACAAGTGGTTTTGGCAGTCCTCTTGTGATGTCAACCTGACACTGCCTAAGGAATTCTGTAGCGACCGAAACAGGTGGAAATCTGAAGGTGCAAGGTCAGGACTATACGGCGGATGCATTAACACCTCCCAGCCAAACTCCCGTAATTTTTTCTGAGTGGCTAAAGATGTGTGAGGTCTAGCGTTATCATGATGAAAAACCACACCCCTTCTGTTGATTAATTCCGGCCGCTTTCTCTCAACTTCTTGCTTTAATCTCATCAGTTGTTCGCAGTACAGTTCAGAATTGATGGTCCTGCCTGGCGGTAACAGCTCATAATGAATAATGCCCTTCCAATCCCACTACACACACAGCATCACCTTGTTGCGAGTTAACCCGGGTTTCGCCACAGTCTGTGAAGCCTGACCGGCCTTTGACCACGATCTTTTTCGCACGTTCTTGTCGTACGTGATCCACTTTTCATCACCAGTTATCAGCTTCTTCAAAAATGGTTCGGTTTCATTACGTCGTAATAAAGAATCACAAATGAGTACACGGTTCATTAGGTTTCTTTCAGTGAGCTCATGAGGCACCCAAATATCGAGCTTTTTTGTGTACCCAGCTTTTTTCAAATGCGCCAAAACCGTTTTGTGGTCAATCCCCAGTTCTTCAGCTACATCGTAACTACTAATATGCCGATCTTGCTCCACTTTTTCAAAAATGGCAACAGTTTTGTCCGTAACAGGGCGACCAGAGCGACGTGCATCTTTGATATCAAAATTTCCGGATTGAAAACGCTTAAACTAAATTTGCGCTACTCTCACTGATACTGCATTAGGTCCATAAACATCACAAATTTTTTTCGCGGCTTGTGTTGCATTTTTACCTTTTTTGTAATAAAATTTTAAAATGTATCGAAATTCTTCATAAGAATCACTCATTTTAACAATAAGAAAAACAAATGAAAATCTCAAATAATTACCTAATTTGAATTTGGAATTGTCTTCTGTAAAATTAAAACTTTTTAATGATACCAAAATCAGCCAGATACAATTGGTATAGCCCAAGATATTTTATGACAAGTTCATACATACTATAATGCGAAAAGACTTTTTCCCCAACCTATTATAATATGTAAAAATCAAATAAATAGTAAGCCTTAGTTTCATTTTATTTAAATTAATCAAAAATGTGAATACTGACGGGTAAGGTTAGGTTTGGTTAGGTACTGAAATAAAAAAAAACTGAATCTCTTATTTCTGTAATTTACAATAATAAAAATGACGTCCCTACAAAGTTACCTTTTCACTGTTGCGCATACAATCCAGTGTTATATTTCATAGTTGGCCGCCATTTTTTGAATATTTATTTAAAATTCCATAAGTATTTTAATTGTAACAAAAAATATTGTGATAATTACCTGTGATAAGATATCCCGTCTATCTTTTTTACACGTTTGTCATAGTTTTTACAGCCTTTAATTACGCAACTACTCCGCATTTTATGAATTATATGCGGACTGGATAAACTGCATATATAGCAAATGTAGAAATGGTAAGATCACAAGTGCCAAACCTCAACTGTCAAAATGGCCCCAAAATTTAAAAATTGGGGCCATTTTTTTGGAGACACTTTTTGCCTCAACATGCCTCGTCTATAATATACGTCTATGCTATAACCTATAACGCTGCTTTCTCCAATGTGGCAATAATGGAAGCCCCAAAGGGCACAGTGTATTTTTTGTCCAAAAAAGTGGCCATGCCTTTTTTTTTGGAAATCTCATACAGAAATGTTATGTAAATAATTTATTAGTATTTACATGCGTTAATTTCTTATTATGAACAATAAAAAAACACTTTTTTTTTTTTTTTCAATAAAATTAAAAATTGCCATAACTTTTTAAATATTTACTTAATTGTCTTCTTGATTATTCTGATCGACAATAATCAAAAAACACACAATTTAACCTGATTTACATATTTCTTAAATAAGTTTTTAAAGATTTATTTACGATTTAAGTTTTTTTTTCTTTAATTTTTTATGAACGTATTTCTAATTATTTGGATTTTATTTTTATACAGAATTGTTACTTAAATGTACTAGAATTCGTGTAAAAAAAATTAGGTCCAAATAATAAAGGGCACCGAAGTTAGAGGCTTCTAAAGTTTTCTATGGTAACTATGGCTTTAGGGTTGTCAATATTTCTATACCAAATTTTTTTATTCATTTGAACTTTGTTTTTTTTATTCCTGACTAATACTTAAACAGAATATTAGAGAAACTGCATTGAGTCACTAAAGTGACTCGATAAATCGAGAAAATATTTAATTAATGCCGTGAAATATTTTTGAGCAGAAACAAATAAACGATTACTTGTTATTTTAGTTTTTAATATAAGTAAAGCAATATGCTATTACAAAAGCAAATTTGCAGTTTTCATATTAATTTGACCTGTCAATCCTACAATAAATAAGTTTTTAAAGATTTACTGACTTGGAATTTTTTTAACAAATTAATACTTTTCTAATGTACACATGGTGACACATTTAAAATCTTTTATATATTTTCGGTATAAAATGGACTCGTATAGGTACCTAGGTAACTATAACCGGAAATCTATTGTTTAATAGGTAGCCGGTGCACACCGGGTCCGGTTTCGGATTTTATTACCTGGTTTTAGCTGTAGCCTAACGAGGGCGGAACCCTTCCCTGTACCACATATTACCTTTCATTGGATTTTAAAAAGAATGCCCGTCTGTCTGTTTGTTTTGCTTTTGACTAATCTCTGAAATGGCTGCATGTATTTTTAACCGTGACTTTCACTGGCAGATCGAATTATCAGCATATTTGTTGTAAAAATATTAGGTATTTACAATGCCGGATAATAATTTGTATAGAAAATATTAAAAATTATCAGACTCTCATTGAACTTAAAATAAATCTTTAGTATTAAAAAAAGGGATATAATTAATCTAGCGAACAAAAAATAAGTTGGCGGCTGCACGTGAGCATACTGTATTACTGAATTTGGCAGCAAATTAATATGTTGGCGACTAAATTACTAAACTGGCGAAATCACTCAGGTGACAAAAAATTCAAAAGTCGGCAGATAAAAAGAGGCGAAATTTAATCAAAATTAGCACCGACATTTATAAGTTGGTGACTTAATTTCCGAGTTGGTGACCATTATACCATATAAGCAGCTATAAAACCAGATTTGGTTTATAAATTAATGGCTGCTAAAAATTCAATTTGCAGGCTACGGAAAATCCTATTTTTGGATACTGTTGGAGTATGTTTTTCTTTGGCATGGGTGTCATTTTCTAGGTGTCTGGGGGTGCTGAATAATATGAAAATAAAGTCTGTTTTGTAATTCCACAATGGCGTACATTTTTGTTATTAAAATTAATAAGGATGTCCTTTTCCAGGTTTCTGGAGGTTCTGATTACAAAATTGTCTTCCAATTTCATTTTCCAAAATGCAGAATATTCAATCTACGTAAAATGAATATAAATACTAAATTAAAAGATCTTGGGGATTCTGATTAGGATTGATGATTATTATTACAGTATGTTATGTAGTTCAAAGTAACAGCTATGTATAGAAATTTTTCAAAATTCAGGATTCACGATTTTTTCTGCTATTCATGAAGAAAATATGCAATTTCCAGGTTTATAAGGGGGAGAAAATTTTCATTATTTTTCCAGTAGGATGCACCGTTTCTGAGATAGAAGCGATTATAGAAAAAAAAATGGAAATGCTGTACTGAGATACGAGGGATGTATAAATCTATAGAAATGTTGGAAAATTCAGGATTTCCGAATTTTTTTTCTCCCATTAAGAAAATATGATGTTGCGGAGTTTCTAAGGGGACGAAATTTTCATTATTTTTTCAATAGGATGCACCGTTTCCGAGATAGAATCAATTTTATAAAAAAAAATGTTAATGCTGTACATTGAGATACGAGAGATGTATAAATCTATAGAAATGTTGGAAAATTTCGGATTTTCGAATTTTTTTTTCTCCCATCATGAGGGAAATATGATGTTGCGGGGTTACTAAGGGGGACGAAATTTTCATTATTTTTTCAATAGGATGCACCGTTTCCGAGATAGAATCAATTTAAAAAAAAATGTAAATGCTGTACATTGAGATACGAGAGATGTATTATATCTATAGAAATGTTGGAAATTTTCGGATTTTCGAATTTTTTTTTCGCCCATCATGAGGAAAATATGATGTTGCGGGGTTCCTAAGGGGGACGAAATTTTCATTATTTTTTCACTAGGATGCACCGTTTCCGAGATAGAATCAATTTTATAAAAAAAATGTTAATGCTGTACATTGAGATACGAGAGATGTATTATATCTATAGAAATGTTGGAAAATTTTGGATTTTCGAATTTTTTTTTCACCCATCATGAGGAAAATATGATGTTGCGGGGCTTCTAAGGGGGGACGAAATTTTCATTATTTTTTCACTAGGATGCACCGTTTCCGAGATAGAATCAATTTTATAAAAAAAATGTAAATGCTGCACATTGAGATACTAGGAATGTATAAAGCTATAGAAATGTTGGAAAATTCAGGATTTTCAAATTTCTTTTTCTCCCATCATGAAGAAAATATGAGGTTGCGGGGTTACTAAGGAAATTTAAAATGGATGACTTTTTTGTTATCAGCACCCCCAGAAACCAATAAAAGGATACCCATATTATTTTTATAAAATTAAGTATGTCCGCCATATTGGAATTTCAAAACGAATGTCATTTTCGTAATCCAGCACTCCCAAAAACCTGATAAACGATACCCATATCAATTTTACGAAAAATAAATATCAGTCATTTTTAAATTTCAAAATTAATCTACACAATATCTAATATTTTATGCTGAAATAAATCTGAACACTTAAATATTTAGATCGATACTTCTAACAAATATGAAACACGGCGGAGGTACATCATATAATATGCAGTATAACAAAAATAAATAACCAAAAACAGAAAGGTTCAAACCAAATAATGACCTTGAGCTTCTCAGTTTCTCACTGACTGACTCAGTATCTCAAAACTCAATATAAGAGTGGAACAGCAGTGAAGCAAAGGGAAGCAGAGTAGGTAGGTACAACGCGACGAAAATGTAAACTGTGGATAACATAATTAATTTCCACGCGGGCGGAGTCGCGGGCAGCAGCTAGTAAGTAAAAAAGACTATTACTATTTGTTTTGTTGAAGTTACGAACTTCATTAGAAAAATGAGCATATAAAAACCTACTTCAAATATTATTCAACTATGCGGTGATAACCCTATCCAAAATAATATAAAATTGAATAACTCCGATGCCCCGCCTCATTTGGATCCCATTTTTTTTTGGTTATAAGTATCAATAAAAATAATATTTCAGTCTTAGTTTCAAATCCAAATATGAAACGGCATGGCGTTAAAAAAATTAAAACATAAATTTACAAAATCAGTCATAAATACGTTATCATGAACTAATAAAGCCTGGATGTTTTTCGCTATCGTAGGGCTTTTAAGACACTATTTAGACCAATTAATAAAATCTTAAAAGAATATCAAACTTTTGAGCTATAACTGTTTCTATGTTTTTTCTGGAAACCATAGAATTTTTTTTCAAGTATTAATTTACATTCTTCTATATGAAATGGGCAGTCGGGTGTTCTCGTCCTGCATTTATAATCACAAATCCTACCGTAACCGAGCGATGTGTTGTGATCGGTCAGGCCGAAGCCCACTGTAGTGGTTTTTAGATGTTGTATTACAAACATATTATAGCGCCTTTAGTATTATGATGTTACAATGATATATAGTTCTGGCAGTGCTCCTAGCTTTTAAGTGTTCGCTAACGTATTTATATTTCCATCGTTATCATCAGGCTAAACACATTTTATTAGACTGGCAGCTAGCAAGTTTGGCCCAAAGTATTTAAGAACAACGTGTTTTGTATACTATGCTGCATAAACTGCTTAAGTAAATTTTCGTTTCAGTCATTTGTTTAGGTGACGAATTTAAAGCACGTGTAGGGTAAAGTCATAATTCATATTAGTCCCAGTTGAACCATCAAATATAGTTTTTTTTTTTTTTTTATGAAATATGGGGGCACCGAGCAAACGGGTCACCTGATGGAAAGCAACTTCTGTCGCCCATGGACACTCGCAGCATCAGAAGAGCTGCAAGTGCGTTGCCGGCCTTTTAAGAGGGAATAGGGTAATAGGGGAGGGTAGGGAAGGGATTAGGGTAGGGGATTGGGCCTCCGGTAAACTCACTCACTCGGCGAAACACAGCGCAAACGCTGTTTCACGCCGGTTTTCTGTGAGCCCGTGGTATTTCTCCGGTCGAGCCGGCTCATTCGTGCCGAAGCATGGCTCTACCACGTAGAGACAATGTAGAGAGATAGTTGTAAGACAATGAACTATAGGAGTATGAGAATCAGATGAAATTTGGGTAAAGCGCCAGTTTTCGAAATAATATACCAGTGTATAACATAATATAGCATAGTACGACCAATATCTCAAATTAAAGGGTTAAATATCATGTTATCTCTCTCGTTCTTCGTATTTATGAAAGAGAAGGCATTATATTTTAACCCAAAGTTAACTTTAAACCAGATCTGCGGAAGTGGTACAAATAAAAACAAACTACTATAACAAAAGACTTAACGTGAGCTCTATGTAAAGCGAGAGACGGTATAAAATTATAATTGCTGCTCAGGTAGGTGTTAAGCAGGCTAGAATACAAGCTAGTTATGTGTATTGGCCATAGAAAACTTCTAAACAATAGGAAATTAGCAAAGGCCTTACTTGCGGTCACGAACAATTGCTCAGCTAACCATCGATTAATTAAAATAATCATTGTTGTGTTAATACGTGAAGCAAAAACTTTTAGTACAATTTTTCGAGAATTGTGCGAACGGAGGAGTGTAACATTTGGCACAGTTGAAGTTTGAGTGTAGGAAGGTGTGTAGAAAGTTTTTTTTTTATAATGCTTCGAAATATTAAATAAAGAAAAAAAGCAACGACACACAGTAACTCAGATTACTAACACATACTACCATGAGTTTATAGATATACAATTTTTTTCTATTGAGGAAAAATAACCCTTCAAATAACCGTTCAAACATACAAATTATATGAATTATTATAGGCTAATTTTGACCACAGGGCGACCACTAGTTATTATGAAATACGTAAACCTACGTAAGAAACAGTCCACCTTTTCTTTTTAATTGATAACTCAAATAACAGAAGCCAATAGTACAATATTTGGCATAATAGAGCATTAAGCAGAGACGTGGTAGAGTTCTTGTTGTTTGTTTGTTTTTAATAATGAACTAAACAGCTGCAGGATTGTTGAATATTTTTTTCATTTTGTTTTTTTTTTGTGTAAGTATATATTGTGTTGTTTAATTTACAAGTTTAAGCATAAAAAAATTAAACTTTGAATTAAATTTTTAGTATCCTCCGAAATAGAATAAAAATTGCGAGCGCCGCGGCGGTATCATACTTTGCTTATCTTTATGTTGTAACAGTTACATAAAATATATCAGTGGATCCCTTATCGTGTAGTAATAATTAAAGTTGACCAAGTGACATTTGGAGGTTTTCAGTGTTAATTATAATGCAGTCGAGAGTCGTACATAATCAATAAATAGTTCCTTACCCGTTGTTTATAGACAAAAACCCCCACATGACACCAGTGTCTCAGTAACTGGGTTAGCTGTCGAACAAAGTATCACAATTCATACATGACAACAGTGGTATTGTTTACGATATGATTCAGCTTTTTCGAACATCAGCAGTTGATTGCACTTTACATTCGTTTATTAACAAAAACACAACCGATATTGTTTTTCGAGTATTTGCATTTTATATTCTCTTTGTGTCAAATGTCAATGATAAGTTGTATCGTTTTAATTTAAATGCAAGAACACGTGCACTAATTGTTGCTTTGTTATTGTAATGTAATTGTAATGTAGAGCTGTAGGCAATTAATTACGTATTAAATATTAAGCAGATATGAACAAACAAAGATTACACTTTGAATAACTTCTACACAATATTATGGGCAAGTTTGTTGTAATTACTAGTAAAGCTGCTAATGTTAGGTGTTATATTTCTCATGCTCTCATATCAAAATTAAATAATATTTTCAATTTAACATACCTATTGAAGAAATATATTTTCCTTTAAATCATAACATAAACATTAACAAATATAAGAAACGTCCATTAAGTAATAGTACTTAATCATCCAAGTTTTAAAATCATCCAAGAGTTAACTTTGCGCGTATAAATACTAAACGATGTGCACACGAAATGTCACAGCGGGCGTTCACTCGCACGCGTGGCCGTCCTCTGACTGACAACAGAAATAGCAGAATGCAGATAACTAATATAAAGAGACAAGCGTTGGATAAATAAAACATTTACAGCAACCCAGACAACGTTCTTTAATACATGGTACGAGTATAAGTTGTTATAAACACTTACGGATTTTGTCGCGGTGCACTTTTCTTTTTTCCGACGTTTCGCTACTTTCCAGCAGCCGTGGTCACGGGAGGACTGACGTTTCGGCTGCTGGAAAGTAGCCGAAATGTCAGGAAAAAGAAAAATGTACCGCGACAAAATCCGTAAGTGTTGACAACAATGAACAATATTCGCGTAAACATAAGAAATCAATACAAGTTATAAGGACCAAGTGGCCCTTATAACAACTGGATACTGCGTTGCACACTATTTAAACTGCTAGAAGTCTTGACATTTTCAGCTTAGGAATTGTATCAGGCATAGATAAGTCATTTATTTAGGTCAAATAAATGCTCTAGAATCGAATAGAAACTGTGCCCAAAGGACGTTTAAATTCTTTGATGTGGCTGACAAACTAAATTATTGTGGCCGATTACTCGAAAATGGTTAACTTTATAAAAAAGTAACGTATGAAACCTTGCCTTTATTTTAAAATGCCTATTCTACGATACCCCACACGTGACACGATGGGGTAGAGTGTAAAAATATTTTTCATCCCCACTTCACATGTATGGAGAGCCACCCCTAAAATATAAAATTATTATTTTTTTATGATCCCGAAACCGTGATCTATACACAATCTATAACTGCACCAAATTTCATCAATTTATATTCATAATTACAGGAGCTAGAGGCGCGGATGATACTGGATAGACAGACAGACAGACAGACAGACGGACAGAGCGAAACTATAAGGGTTCCTTAAGTATTACGGAACCCTAAAAATCATCGAAGATTTACCTATATATATATGTACAATAATCAAATACAGTTTCTGATATGTAAGTATCAATATAATATCGTGAAATGGAATTCTGATAAGTTTATTATTGAGACCTTAGGATAGAGTTCACTGACGAATAGAAATAGACGCGGAAAACGTAGTCATGGTCAAGAGAGACTGGTGCGGATTTGTGTGTATGTCACCGCAAAATTGTAAACACGTAAGATTGTAATATAACTAGCGAAGTTGTAAACTGTAAAAATATTGTGAATTTGTGAACCGAAACATACTGCTCACAGTTTAACGAATTATATTTCGTTACATTATAATCTATCAAAATGAAAATGTCGAATTGTAAAATAGTTGAATAGCATAATGCTCCTCGCTGCCATATTTGTTTGTTATTTTTTTTGTTGTCAGAAATAAAAAATAAGTGTATTAACTCACAGCTTTAAAGCCTGATGCATACGTTCGATTTCCTGATCAGGAATTCAGATTCCAAAACCTGAATGCTCCATTTACATACAAAATGTTTAACAAGGCGCACAAGACTACTATTTCCGAACGAAAAAAAACCCGACATTCGTTTCGGATTTCATTTCGTAGTACAACAACAAAATAACAAATGGTTTGTGCAAGGCGCGCAGAATTCCGAATCTGAATTCCTGATCAGGAAACCTAATCAGGAAACCGAGCGTTTGCCAGGGGTCTTAGAATCAGTCGACGACAAATAATTCGTGTTCACAATCTTTTGACAGTTTACAATGTCGCTAGTTATATTAAAATCTTACGGTATTCACAATTTCACGGTGACATATAAATACTTTATACTAATGTAAGTACTAATTATTGGTGTACCTACTGATTATATCGGTACAAATTCGTCCAGGACAGCAAGAGCTTGTCTTATGCCGTCCACGAATTTGTACCAGAAGAGATAAGATGCAATCTAACACAATATCGGAAAACGTCATAACAGGAAAAAACAATTTAATGCAGACTTAATTATAGGACTAGACAAATTTTAATTAAGATTAAAATCTTTAAAGTTATTATAGTGATGTTTATCAAATTGTTATTATTATCAAAATACCAATATCGAAAGTAATTAAAGTTACTTTTCGAAAAGTCATGAACTTTTCGGAAAGTAACTTTAATTATTTTCGGAAAGTCAGTATCGATGATGAGGTTGTGATGAAGTATTTTCCAGCTGTTTATCGAAGCTAGCTAGAGAGCGAAAACATAAAAATATTGTAGTGTTTTTATTTTTCAAGGAATTACTAAATAATAATGACTAAAATTAATTCAATCGCAAAAAGACATTTTTATTTATCCATATTGATTTATAGGAATTCTTACAAAGAAAACCAATTCATTTAAGGGACATATTTTGGGAATGCGTAGCCGCGATCCTGTGAACGAGACGTCTGGAAAGCGCTAGAAATAGGGGAATGAAGATGTCTGAATACATAGTTCTAAAGGCTTTTGTTCATAACGATTTTTAAAGGGAAGTAGGTACATGGCTTATTGCTTTGGTGCATTCAGCCGGTTTGAACAAAAGGTTATTAAGATTCTATTGTGTCTTCTATATTGCATTGTCTAAGAATAATTTGTTCTACATAGTACCTATGTTGGAAGTTGAGACACTTTTTGATTAGGTTAATAAATAAATCCAGCGTCTTAAAAATATGGATTTAGACAAAAGCAGCTACCCAAAAGGGATTGTACTTGTACTTAATAGTAATGCTAATGACCCAAAATGTTATACCTACAACGAATTAGCTAATGATTCACAATTGATGCTAAAAATTAGGTAATCACGTTAGTTAATAAGTCAGTAAAAGAAATTGACTGTTTACATATTATTATTCAAACTGGGTGATTTCGATCAGTTCAAGGAAAAAAGTAAAGTTTCTGGGTCATGGATGTTTGTCACAACAAAAGGACTTAATAAAGTAGGTTTATATTTTGTATTGTTTATGAAACAATCTCATTCAAAATTAATTTACTATAAGACAAAAGTTAATTTTATGTAACACTGCGGCCACCAACTGCCCATTGAGATTAATCTAACGACACCTCTAATGTTTTAGAATCCCTAATACCGTTTTTGGGTTATCAGGGTCAAACTACATAATATAAGAATAAAGCCTTATTATAGTTTAAGAGAAGGAAACAAATCTCATGTAGCTACCCCTGCATGGCGAGAAAAATGCTTCTCTTACTCCATTTTACCTCAAAAAACTAACTCTTCTTCGGCTGTCGGGTAAAACGCTAGGCATTTATTCATAGTTTGTAGGTAGATATGTTACGTCCGCTGCACGACTTACAAGATAGGTAAGGTTATGGGTCGCGACAAGCGTGATATGTATTTATTTCTTCCTTATCTTAAGTATTGTCATAAGTTACGACAATAATATTTATAATAATGTATGTCATTCGTTCAAATAACAGGACTCAGACAGATCAGATCATCAAAAACAGATCTTGCTACTTACAAATAAATGAATTATTATTATATTAAGTTGAATTTTTATTCTGTCCAAGCATCTCTTAGTAGCTATACCTATTTTGTACAGTTATTTATCCCATTCCCGAGGGACTCAAAACTCGAGAACGGCTGGACCGATTTGGCTAATTTTGGTCTTGAAATAATTGTGGAAGTTCAGGGAAAGTTAAAACTGAGAAATATTGGAATAAGGGTTCCTTAAGTATTACGGAACCCTAAAAAGTGTAGGTTGTAGGAGTAGCTGTAGGACTAGGACGTGCATTTTAGGTATATGGAGAAAAAATATTAAATGAGCGTTTCGGCTTGGAACTTTGTAAATGGAGTCCTAAAAGAAAGTAAATAAACTTGGGTCTAATGGATTTTCGTTATTCAACTCGAATAACGAAAGGGGTGAACGAGTTAAAGGGATGAACGGGAGTATTTTTTTTTCATAAACGTCGAGACAAAACTACCGAAGCTAGAAACGTAATAATTGGTCCATGGCTTCCTTTTGTGACGTAATTATGTACGACCACTTAGAAGGGATTTTGCGAAATTCACCCCTAAATGGGTAAAATGGAGTATCAACGTTTGTATGTGACTTTTTTGTTTGTGGTCAGATCTGTTTGGAATTTAGGATGTTGCTCTTTGGCATGATTTACTAATACTCTTATTCAATATTTTCTAAAATTCGATCTTTTAAGGGGTAAGAAGGGGTACTAAACTTTGTATGGGGAAAAATATAAATGAGCGTTTCGGCTTGAAACTTTGTAAATGTAGTCCTTAAACAAGTAGGTTAGGATTTTTCGATATTCATCTCATAAAGGAATGAACGGGGGTATGAATGTCACTTTTTTCATCAACGCCTAGGCAAAAATACTGAAGCTAGACGTAATATTTGCACCGTGGCTTCCTTTTGTGACGTATAGATTCACTAAGATGGGATTTTGCGGAATTCACCTCCCAAAAGGGGTAAATAGGGATAGCAACATCTGTATGTAACTTTTTTTTGTGGTCAGACCTGTTTGGAATTGCGTGATATTGCTCTTTGGCTTAATTTACTAAAACTACTTATAATCAGATATTTTCTAAAATTTAATATTTTAGGGGTAAAGAGGGGTACTAAACTTTATATTAAATGAGCGTTTCGGCTTGAAACTTTGTAAATGTAGTCCTTATACAAGTAGGTAAACATTTGTTTCGTGGTTTTTCGATATTCAACTAATAAAGGGATGAATGTCTTTTTTCAGAGACAGACTCATGCTTGACTATTTTACTATAATGTGTGTTGTATATTCTTAGAATGGTTTCTTCAAACTTTTTATTTTGATACCAAACACCTTTTGCAGTCAGGTAATAAGCATACATATACAGAAAAATCATTATCCTTCCTTTTAGCTTCGCCGCTTCGCCGTGGTTGGGTAAAAAGGGTTCAGTTTCCATTTACTATTTCCACGCAAACGAAGTTGCGGGCACCAGCTAGTATATATAAAAGGCAAAGCTGATTGACTGATGTATTAACGCACAGGCTAAACCCTTAAGGCTAGAAATATGAAATTTTGCACACGTATTTCTTATATGACGTAGGCATCCACTAAGGAATGATAAGTCTCTTGTACTTGTGTCACTACTGACTTGAGATATAATTTATCTTATCACAGTCAGTGACATATTTTGGAGAAGGGACCAGAGTTTACTGTTTATGATATATACTAACAGTGGGTGTTGATTCAGCTGAAGAATTGTTAATATAATAATATAATATTAACAATTCTTCGGACAGATTAATTACAAAATATGTCTAATATGTCGTAATTACTTAACGTCTGTGCTTAGTTGATCAAATAAGATGAATTTATTTTCTACTGAGGAGGACCAAAAAATATTAAAGAAATAAAATCACAAAGTTTTTGACATATCTTAAATTCTTAACTAAATAAAATGATTTTTTTATTTCTCCAGCCCATTATTTCCTCGGAGGTAAAAAATTTAAAAAAAATCAGCGCATTTACACCGTACAGTCACATTATACATACACCGCGCGAAGAATCTGATTTGATAATTACGAGTATTAAAATTGAAGAAAAGTTTAATCCAATCCAATAGAATCACTGGTTCAAAAATATACCTATGTCCCTCTACTACGTGCGTAAAGCACCAGTGCCTTTACTCAAAATGCATTCGATAATTTCAACGGCGAAGTTCGAAAACAAAATGTATGGGATTTGACATAAGGCATCGCAAGCGACATGTCACTTAGCGATGACCTAAGTCAAATCCCATACATTTTTAATTTCGAAGATCCCGGTCGAAATTATGGAATGCATCTTGACTAAAGGCCCAGTACGCGCATAAGTTTGCAAAAGTTTGCGCCGCGTCATGTCGCATCTCTGTGTGAGTTGACACCAACTCTTTTACTGTTAATATTTAACATTTAAATGGCAGTAATAAGTGGTTCTGGAGCGACGTGAATTCGGCTGCAAAATTATTTTATTTCGAGAAAATTATTGGCAAGCATCCAATTTGCGATTTGACTTTAATACCGATTATTATTATTATCACTTATAAATATTTGTGGATGAAACTGTCCTTGTTCAATTCTCCACAGTCTGAACCCATAGTAAGCATAAAAGCTTAGAGTGCGTTTGACTGCACTTACATTCAGCTTACTCTTCTTTTAAACGAACATCACCGAATATTTATATAGCCAAGTTCAAATTAAAAATAAAACTTCTTTAAATAAATTGGGACATAGGCACGTAATACCTTTTAACCTCAGTGGTGCAGTGTAAGATATCTAATCGAATGTGTTACAAACTATATCTTAATGTATGTTTTACCAAAGAACGTTAATTATACTTGTATGTAAGTACCTACTTATAATGAATCGGATTTTATTCTAAGGTCGACCAGTACGGCCGTGTCGAGGTGACGGAGAGCATAAGTTGACTGTAATTGTCACTATAACTATGTCACCGATGTAATTAAACAAAGTTATTTAGGTAATGCATTAAAAAATAATTGTATGTAGCCACTAGCCATTATTACGCTTTATCAAAATATACTATTTTAACATGGGGGTTGATAAAGGAAATTTTACATTAGCGAATTAAAAATTGAACCTATTACTCACTGAAGAAGATAAACGTTTCATTGTACAAGAGTTCGAATGTCAAGTTGCACCGCGCTGTACATGCGCATGTGCAGTGTGTTGTCATATGAAACGTGTAAAATTGAAAATCTCCTTGTGTAGTGAACAAATTTCAATTTGAGTAGCTATCTTAAAAATAGAGCGCCGCGTCGCGTATTCTCTCGTTTCGGTGTGACTGACATTAAGACCTACATTTCTTCGTTAAGAAAAGTTATACCTACATATTATTGTTTCATTATAAACTAGCTGTTTTCCGCGACACCGCCCGCGTAAATATACTATCGAGTATCTCGCAGGAACACTGTACTTTTCCGGGATAAAAAGTAGCCTATTTTTTAAAATCCAGTCTCAACTATTACCATAGCAAATTTTATCAAAATTCGTTTATTAGTTTTGCGTGAATGAGTATCAAACATCCATCCATCCATCCAACATCCATACATCCTGAAAAATGTGAAACATGTTAGTAGGATAGGATATAATGTTTAAAATCCGTAAAATCAATTACAGATTTATAAAGAAAATTACTTTGAGTGAAATCGACCAAACCTTTTCAAAGGAACTTAAAGAAAATCTATTGCGCGTTTTTAAGCAATAATTAACTTATGTTTTTGAATTAGCTGTGAGGTGAATCAGCTGATAGGTCAATGTCCTCAGCGGCGAAGATTCGTTTGAATATCACCTACTAGTTTTTTTTTTATAAAAAAAGCTGCCTAAAGGTCTTTCTTAGGCAGTAAATCATGTGCTCTATGTAATTGTTTTTACAAAACGTTATATTTGAGTGAGAACACAAAATATAGTCCCAAAATGATTGCGTAATACGAGTTTTAAACATGCGAAAAATAAGAAAGATGTAGTCGACAAAATGAAGGTAGTAGTAGAAAGTAGAATATACATCTTATTTACTCTAGCCACTCTGATGAATGCAGAATATCATATGCAGGAATCAGTCTCGGTAAAATTTTCTACGTGAATATATTTTTAGGTACTTATGTTTTATTACAATTTTACAATTAATATTTATGTATTTGCATATAATTTCTTGAAAATCGGTCATGCAAGGAAGAGTATTGCTTGCATGACCGATTTTTAAGAAATTAAATGCAAATACATAAATATTAATTGTTAAAAATACAAGTAGTTTAAATGTTTTAACAAATTGAGTGCTCAGTAAAATACACGGCTATGAAGCAAGTGGAGCGAGTAAAGCGATTGCGGCGCCCGATTGAGCGCGGAGTCTGTTCATTCTGTTCGTCGAGTTTACGATCATCTTGTCGATACATTTGACAAACATAATATTGCTTACACCGGATTACCATTAAATCTTATATTTTAGTCGAGACAATCTTGTATATTTATATTCGGTTTCTCGTAAACGGTTGCAAGTTTTACCATGAAAGTATGCAGGGAATTTTGGGGGAGAAAAATCAATCTAGCTAGGTCTTATCTCTGGGAAACTTGTGCATTTTTAAGCTCTATAGGTTTTTCTTTCGTCGTGCAATAATACATCAATAAATTCGACTCTATTATGTAAGTCCTATTGGCAGTTTGGTATGCGTATATATAATTATTGCTTTGTTCAAAAATTCAGAATGTGGTGGATTCGAATCCCGGTCAGAATCACGAAAATATTCTGGGACTTTTTTTATTTTTTAAAATTTTACATAGCTCGTAGCAAACAAAAGGAAACAAACGAAGTTTAAAATGTAGCCCTTATCACAGGATGCTTGTAGCTTGTAGCAGTTGTAGCTATACAAATAATAATGCAAGTGTTTGTTTGTAATTTTAAATCAGCAGTTTTTCACGAAATGCATATGACAGTATATAGAGTAAAAGCCGGATAGTTGCCCCATTCAAAAAAAATCCCTGTATTTATTAAAATTATACAAATTGACGTGTTCATCCAAAGGCAGGTCTTTATTCTTTTAAAATAACATTTTTTTGGAAGCTTAATTAATATATAAATAGTAATGTTTGCCGTTTAATGAGATTAATCACGTTCCTGATTTAATCTCAGTAAACAGTTAAAATAATATGAAAGATTTAATTTTTTAAATAATTAGGAAAGATTTATATTATTACACCGTGAGCAAAATTCTTCAAATACAATTTTATGGCACATTGCGCATGTCATCTGAATTTTGTACAAAAAATATTACATTGAAATTGTGTGCAGTAAGAAAAATGTAGAAGGTTCTATATAGATAACAACTTTATTCCTTTTTTCTATTTTCTATTGAAAAAAAAAACAAAAAAACTTCTTTAATTTAAGAAAAACAATTGACTTATTACTTTATTGTAGTGCAACAGGTCCCAGTCTTTGCGCACTCGATTTTATGTATGATAATAAATAATATTAATTTTTAATAAATAAAGGTCTAATTATATTCAAATAAAACGTGAGCACATATACTTAATTCACAACAAGTGCAACTTTGCTGTTAAAATATACCATATTATCATAACAAAGCAATCTAACAGGTGTTTAATGTATTATCAATTGTAGGTACACTCACCGTATTTCGAGTTGTTTATGAATTAGACGATAAATGTGTTTATAATAATCCTCCAAATCGATAACACCTTGATTTTGTTTTCTATATTGCTATGCTCGACAGATCATAAACCAAAATTCACAATATTTTAATGATGTTGCCTTGATTTGTTTTGAAAACAAAAATAAAAATTATAGTGCTTTTATTTTATTTTAGTTCACATATCCTGTTAGAATGATATAATAATAATATTATAATAAAAAAATAGGCCGATATATGTGTTGTGTTGCTCGAGCCGGGCGCGCGTGGCGCTGTGGTCGGCCGGGCGGGCGACTGGCGCTAGGGCGGGCGGCGGCGGCGCGGCGGGCGGGCGGCGGATCCATCTCCTACCTTGCAGTCGCTCTACGCTATTGTAACTTTGAATAACATATTCATTTAGTGCGAGCGAGACGAAACATCACACGAATAGCAATGTCATGTTCTTTTAATATTCGGTTAAGGCTTTGCTTTAATATTATCGTTTGTTTTTGTTTCTTTGTTACAATTATTGTATTACTCACCGAATAAGTTTGCAAAAATATAGGAGGCCATGTATTTTAATTTCATAATCAGCATTCGAAAAATATAATGTGTATTTACGTGGTATATGAAAATATTTGTAACTAAAATGTTATCGAACTCTACATTTTAAAAAAAGACTCCGAATTGATATAAGAATCAAGCAGGATCTTTCTTTAAAATTTGACACTGTGGGAATTATTCAATAAATATTTCGTCAGTCGTCATACAAACTGCTGTAAAATACTTACAAATCTTCAATATAATGATAATAAGCGTAGCTAGATATGCATAAAGGCATTATACTGTATTTAGTACTGTCATGAAAATTCGTCATTATCGCTTTACGATGTATACTTTACACACACATTTGTGTTTAAATTTTATTGTTCATCTCGATAAGAGTTGTTTGCTGGGTTTAAATATGGAATGCAGAATATTCATTACCATGTTAATTTACTGGGTTTTAGGTGAACATTTCACAGTATGTGTGTTAAAAATGAATAGTGCAGAGTATTATAAAACTCAATTTACTCGTATATTGTATCCCATCGAGAAGAGAGTGATTGGGGGTTCTCCGACAAACCTTCATCAGTACCCCTTTACCGTGCAGTTTATAAATTTAGGTGCCTTATGTGGCGGTTCCATACTCAGTAAGAAGTCCGTGCTTACTGCGGCGCATTGTTTTGATTCAAATAGAGATAAAGAAGAAATGATCATAGTCGCAAGTACGTATCTAAATAAACATATGTACATACATTCAGATATTTATTATTCAGGTCTTTTACTCGGAGCCACTTAAGTTGAAGTTGGTGATCTTGACATGGGTTTTCGCTTAACCCTAATTCACAGTCCATACGTTTGTCCTACAACCGAAAAGCCGAACGCCTGGTAAAATTCTAAAAAAAAAAACAATCATGATTTTCTTGTGAGATACTCGTACAATTTATTATTTCTTACAAGACTAAAAAATAGATGTGATTTTAAATACATTGGGATTGTGGCCAATTTTTCGTGGCTTATTGGATTATGTGAATTTTTCGTAGATGATAAGATAATATTTTGTTGTCAGTTTTTTTAACCCCCACCTCCCTGTGACCATCGAGAACGGTGTGCTCACTTAGGTATTCTAAGGGTCAGTACACACTGGCGCTGCACTTTTAGGATAGCTAAATTGAACTTTATTTACTAGAGAAAAAGATACACGTTTCATATGACATCAGTCATACACTGCAAATGCGCTGTGCACCGCTGTGCAATATGACGTTTGAACTCTTACAATGAAACGCGTATCTTCTTGTGTAAATAATAAAGTTCAATTTTAAATGGCAGCACAACATGGCGCTGCAATATTAAAATTGCAGTGCCATGTTGTGTATCATTTCGTTTCGGTGTGATTTGACCCTAAGAATATTTTGCGAGGCTCCTGTCGAAAGACAAATTTAAACAATATTTTTATAAACATAATATTCAGATGCAAGGTTTGTAATGGATTACCGAGGAACCAAGTACGAGGTCTGGGACTTCAAAATACACGAGGGCTACTCAGTAGAGAATAAACAATCTTATTCCAATGACGTTGCTGTCATATTGATCTACGAAGATTTTGTATTCAACGAGTCCGTGCAGACGGTCCAGCTCTGTACCACATCCGCATGGATGAGGGAAAATGAGACGTTCTATGCTACAGGCTGGGGAGAGACTGAGGTAAACTCTAAAGAACAATATTCTGTGAGGTAGTCATGGCTCGCCATGTTTTTTTCTTAGTAATGTTAAATCTATATTTCTATCCTTACTTAATACTATAAATGTTAAGGTGAGTTTGTTTGTTTGTTACGCGCTTTCACGTAATACCTAACTACCTACTAATTATTATCCGATCGCCATGAATTTGGAACAGATACACAGTGGATCACGGAGAAGGAGACAGGCTACTTCTTATCCCTAAAAAGTCCGATGTTCCCGTGGGATACTGTATTTACGCGGGCGGAGCCGCGGGCAACATCTAGTACTTAATATTATAAAGAGGAAATACTTGTTTCTTTGTTTTTATGTTCCATCGATCCAGTAGTTTCGAGCCTATTCAATGCAAACAGCATTGAATAGGCTCGAAACTACTGGATCGAATTTGATAAAGTTTGACCCCACCACAACCTAGACTACGGGGAAGAAATAAGCTATCTTTTATTGCGGCAAAATGTATGGTTCCCGTGGGATTTCCTTTTGCGTGCATGGTGTCGCGGATAACATTTATATAGATATAAATAACATTATATTTTACTATGTCAGGGATACTCATCCCAACTTACCTGTCCGGTAGTTGTGGTATAGTATACGGGTATGCGACCCCGGCTCCCTAGCTATTACCGTCCTATCCCGTGCCCTCCTGGGCGGAAATATCCTACATTCCTATTTCCCACTCTAACTTACCAATCTTCCTTTCCACACCACCTATCCTTCCCTTTCCCTATTCCTACCCTGTCCACCAATCCGTGGGAACGCAATGGATAATCATAAAAATAATTTAATTATCCAAAATGGCGGCGATGCGGTTCGCCACCCATCACGTCTCGTTCTCGCGGAGGCGAAAAGTGGCCCATGGAGAGCCGCTTCGCTACGTTGAATGTAAGAGGAGGAATGGATGGTATGAGTGAAAGTGGACGAAGCGAAACAAGTATGTAAGGATCGTAGCAAGTGGAAAGAAGTGGTCTCTGCCTACCCCTACGGGAAAGAGGCGGTCTCTGCCTACCCCTATGGGATAGAGGCGTGATTATATGGATGGATGGATATTTTACTATTGAATTCAATAATTACTGGTTGGCACTAATGGTTTTAGTACGGCAAGTCCGTGCTCGGTAACGCACTGAGCGCGGCGGCCCTGAATTTCGTGGATATTCGCATTTGTATGGAATGGAACAAGCTGAACCTGAGCGCAGACCTGTTCTGTCTGTACGGGGGCGGCGAGCGAGACACGTGCCGGGGCGACTCGGGCGGGCCCATCCTGTGGAGAGGGTGAGACTTGTTTCAGTCACTATAACCGATCGATATTGCCATAGTTTGTCAGTTGATGCACACATTTTGATAATATTATAATTACTACATTTACACGCCAAACAAGCAGCTTGACAAGCAACCATTTATTTTTTTGTTAAAAGTTAACATTCGGTGCTGACCCAGCCCTTCCCATTTACGTGCATCCCTATTCCCTGTTCGCTTAAAGCAGCTTGCCTAGCGTGTGCGGGCGTCATAAAATATTCAACAAAAGAAATAATTTAAGAAAATGTGTTTATTTTCTCGGTATTCATAGAAATGCGTACAAAATTACATAGTTATTCTCTTCCCCGTGTAGCGAAAAAAACTAAATGAACTGGAGTTTTCAGGCTTTTAGTTGGTATAACTTCTCACGGGCGCCGCTGCGGCACGGCTCCGGGAATGTATGTAAACGTCAGCTACTTCTACCGCTGGATACAAGGCGCAGTCACATCACTCAAACAAAAATTTTGCTTGTTTCAAGATAAAAGCTAGCACCAATTATCTATTACAAGAAGAAATAAGTTATAAGTTGTGAAACATTGACTTAAACACAAGTCATTGGATACTCTACAATAATTTATACTACACATATATTTTCTGCAACATGAGGCTAAAATTGATTTATAAAGTTCCGGGGGAAACTCCCCAACTTAGACGAAAAAGACAATACGTGATTAACTTTTTTAGTGTATTTGTGTAGTGTGAGAGTGTGTATACTATATGTAGAGTGTGTAAAATATACAATTGTTAAAATATGCGTATTCCGTTGTCTGATTGAAGTGACACAAGTCTTAACTTAGCATGGGATTAGATTGACGTGATGAACATTATGTTGCTTACACACGTACAGATTTGGTAAGGACCGGACCATTATGACAGCACTACACTCGTGTTTGATTTTCAGCTCTATTGTATTAGCACCGGAGTATAGGAAGCTCCACCGACAAGGGCCCTGCCCTTAAATTAAGAGAGAGAGAGAGAGAGAGAGAGTGTGTGTGTGTGTCACAGAGTACTATTTTCAGTGCATTCCGATTTTTGTGCAGTGTTCAAACTCTCAAAAATATTTCTCCCCTAACCTTAATAACCTGATAAATATACCTGATAATAAATAATAACAAAAAAATATTTAAAAAAATATAGAAACCGACTTCCAAAGTGTAAGCAATAACATTCTTAAAATCACTAAAAATTATGAAATAATTCTTAATGTCGAAATAGTTCCATTTTAAATTCTGCTAAAATGTTACTATTTTTCTACTAAATCTTCTTAATTTTGAAGTCGGTACCAGCCAATTTGAACGTGAGTTCTTTAAAATATTATTTGTACTTATATAATTATAAGGACGTAGTTGTGTTAAAATTAATGATATTTTTTATTGCAGGATTTATACAATTATTTGGGCTGGTACCGACTTCAAAAATAAGAAGATTGAGTAGAAAAATAGTAACATTTTAGCAGAATTTAAAATGGAACTATTTCGACATTAAGAATTATTTCATAATTTTTAGTGATTTTAAGAATGTTATTGCTTACACTTTGGAAGTCGGTTTCTATATTTTTTTAAATATTTTTTATTTTGGTCTTTTCAGTGATATTATAATAATATTAACTAGTATCTAGGAGACCGAGCTTTGTTCGGAGTTGTAGTAGGACGATAAAATATTTAAAAATAAATAAAATTGTGAAAAGAAATAAAAAGAATCACAAACATATTTATCTGACCGGGTTCGAACCCGAGGCCAATTCGTAAACAACGAATAAATTACCATTCTACCATCCAGCTGAAGCTACATTTTATGGCGGCAAAATGTACGGTTCCCGCAAGATTACCTTTTGCGCGCACGAAGTAGCGAGTAACGTCTACTATAGTTTAATCATGTGTTTTCAATGTCAATTTTAAGCACTTATGCATATAACACCTCCATGAAGTTATAGTGACACCCTCTCGGGGGTAGTCAGGGAAGCTTCCTGTGACCTCAGAACGTCGAGATCTGATGGGAATTCGATTTTTGCAAAACGGGGTAAAACCAATTCCTGATTTCCTGATGATCCTGATTTTTGAAAATCTTAGATTTTCTTAGCGGGAAGTTAAAAATAATCCCATTTTGTATTAGTCATTCATTGCATGAAATGCTAGACAAATTTTCATAAATCTTGTGTATTGTGTTGACAAAAAAAGTTGCGGGGAAATTTTAAAAATTGTTTAGAAATCTTAATGATCATAAACCTTGCTTTTAAGAGTTTCCTCGATTCCTCGTAGATCCCATAATTATCACTATCCTTATTATCATTATCCCAATGTAACACTTTTAGTAGGAAGGTATACAAGCTTGGCACAAACAACATTTTACTTTTGAGTAGCTCTGAATGTTCAAAGAAATCGATATCACTTTAAAATACTATGAGAAATACCTATATCAACATAATATCATGATGTATGATGTGATGATGATTGTGGTGATGATGATTATTCAATAGTGACCTATGATTGCAGTTCTTTTAACAATACGGAAATTTCCAAACGTGTACCTTTAAGGACTGTGGAGTGCTGTTAAGCCTTTTTGGATCCAGGATATACCTTGGCACAATATTTAACTTTTTGGTAGCTATGAATGTTCAAAGGAATCGATATCGGTGTAAAATACTATAAAAATATCTATATCGTCATAATGTTTTCATTTTGTATGCTATGATGATGATGGTGGTGGTGGTTATGGTGATTATTATTTAATAGTGTCATATGCTTGCAGTTCAAAGAACTGTTTAAAGAAACAGCGTTGAAATTTCCAAACGTGTATCTTTAAAGACTGAGAAATGCCGTTCAGTGCTTTTGGATCCAGGGTATACCTTGGCACAATATTTCACTTTTGGTAGCTGTGAATGTTCAAAGAGATCGATATCGGTGTAAAAAAACTATGAGAAACACCTAGATATCAACAAAATATCAAGGTGTATGGTGTGATGATGGTGGTGGTGGTGATGATGATTATTTAATAGTGACATTTGCTTTATTAACAATACTTAAATTTTCAAACGTGTATATTTAAAGACTGAGGAGTGCTGTTCAGCCCATTTGGATCCAGGGTATAACCTTGGCACAACATTTCACTTTTTGGTAGCTGTGAAAGTTCAAAGAAATCGATATCGGTGTAAATTCTATGAAAAATACCTATATTATCATAATTTATCATGATGTATGGTGTGATTATGATGGTGGTGGTGATGATGATGACATTTGCTTGCAGTTTTATAAACAATGCTGAAATTTTCAAACGTATACCTTCAAAGACTGAGAAATGCCGTTCAGTGATTTTGGATCCAGGGTATACCTTGGCACAACATTTCACTTTTTGGTAACATTTGCTCGAGTTACTTCAAAAAAAGTCAAAATCACTATCGGTGTCCTTATAAATTTTGAGGATTTCTCTCAATTCCTCATGGACCCCATCACCAGATCTACCATTTGATGACAATGGGACCAATCCAGGAGTCAAACCTTTACAACAAAAAAATAATTTTGAAAATCGGTCCACAAACGGCGGAGTAATCGTGTAACATACACACAAAAAAAAAAAACATACACACGAATTGTAAACCTCCTCCTGTGTTTTGGAAGTCGGTTGAAAATTACTAAAATTATTAATCTTACTATGTATATTATTTTGTCCTTTTTACATTACATTACAAATGTACTTCCAAAAGTTTATTTTCTTCTTCTGAAGAAGAAGAAGGTTGACTTTTCAAATCGCTTGTCGATGTTATATCGATCAATAGCTTAATTAAATTAAGAACAGAGAAAATACAAACCTCTAAAAATAACCTTCAAAATCCCCCCTAGAGTATATTTTTCCCTAATTTTAAGGAGAAACCCCTAAGTCCGTGGCCTGCTCCAGTCCAAATCCGTACGTCTCTTAATACTATTATATCTTTATTATTTTTTGTATATTGTACATAGTAAAGAATTTTTTTTTTCGTTTATATAGAACCTATTCTTCCCGCCCGCGCTGCATAGCGCACAGTATAACACACACATAAATACAGTATCCCACAGGAACACTGTACTTTTTTGGGATAAAAATTACCCTATGTGTTAATCCAGAGTTTTAAGTCAAACAGTAGTAGGTAATTACCTACCAAATTTAAAATCCGTTCAGGAGATTTTGCGTCAAAGATGATAAAAAACTACACAACTTGTACACAATACTTTTATCTACACTAATATTATAAAGAGGAAAACTTTGTTTGTATGTTTGTTTGTTTGTTTGTTTGTTTGTTTGTTTGTTTGTTTGTAATGAATAGGCTCAAAAAGTACTGGACCGATTTCAAAAATTCTTTCACCATTCGAAAGCTACATTATCCACGAGTAACATAGGCTAAATTTTATTTTGGAAAAAAATAGGGTTCCGTAAGATATTTGGGTTTTTCGGACACAAGGTGTAAAAAATGAACCAGAAAAGTTACTTATTTTGCGTACGCTGCCTAAACTATAAAAGATAGAACCATAAAATGTTCTAATTAATTGTAGATCTTATAAATATCTACAAAAAAGTCCGCGACACACTATACCTATCTATGTCGAGTGAGGCACAACAACCATTTTTTTATTTAGAAATCTTGAATTTTTTTTGGACTACATTTAAACGCGTTTATTTTACTCATGTTATTAATCCTTATCAAAATAAATTATTTCATCACTAAGTACAGTTTATGTAGATAATATTTGGTCTTTGAATGATTAAAATTGGACGTTTGGTTTTGAAGTTATGGCGAAATTAAAATATTACGATTTCTGCTGCACGGCCCGTTGCGAATAGGGCGTCACCAAGGCGGGGTGCGCGTGCGGGTTAATGTTTAGTTTAGTTTAGTTTAGTTAAATAGTTTAGTTATTTTAAAAACATCAAATTGATAATATCTTTAAATATAATACATTATAATATCTATACATCTATACAGTTAAATACAATGTAAGTGTCTGTTTGTAACTTCAAATTAACAGCTTTTTACATAATGAATCTGAAAGTATATTCGGTACTTACAATAAAATACATTTTTTTTTAATTTTTGTCTGTCCGTCTGTCTGTCAGTCGGTCTGTCTGTCTGTTTGTTCCGACTAATCTCTGAAACGGCTGGACCGATTTTCACGGGACTTTCACTAGCAGATAGCTGATGTTATAGGGTCTAACATAAGCTACTTTTATTTTAGGGTTCCGTTTAAAAAAATAGGATTCCGCTTTCGTTAGTCATAAATAAAGTCGCGGGTAAATTTCAGCGATATCCCAAAGTATTGTTCCACGCGGACGAAGTCGCGGGCAAAAGCTAGTTTATTATAAAATGTACACTTTCACACTTTTGGGCACAGATTATCTTATAATATTTACTCCGTCAAAAATTGGCTCAACACTGAGCTCCTGGGGTATAAATATCTTATTTTACCTGCCCACCCCACTCCAGGTGGGGATGATTGTAGAAGGGATTGCACGTTGTCAGTGTGGCCAGAACAAAATATTAATAAAAACTAACATTTAACAATTTATTATTTATAAATAATTTAGTTAGTAAGATTTACTTAAATAAAATCTACAACACTTAAATCATAACAAATAGTTACAAATATCCATACATCCCCACAGACTTTCACATTTATAACACTAGTAGGATTAGCTCATATTAACAAAATACCATAAAATACAGAATAACGCAACAATAAAAATCTAATTAAAATTTTACAACAGTAACCTAGCCATGTTGAAACTGTTGAAAGTATCCCATGATAATAATACATTCTTTCATTTTTAAAATTATCCTAATAAAATGAAACTGTTTTGTTTACATACTCCAGTTTTGAACATAGTGACACTCCTTTTGTTTATGAATATGCTACAATTTGTTAGGAGTATGGAAAGTATAATGGCAAAAATTGTAAACGGAATCCCTGCGATTATTACGCAGTATCCATACGCGGCTAGAGTACCATTCTGAACAGCCAACAAAGATGTGTTTTATACTTTTATATGATAATAGGCGTCGGTGAGTGTTACCATCCTTTAACAAAAACACACTGTGGTTATGTTTGAAGTCTAAACGGAAGCAGACTTCCAATATATATAAGGTAACTAAACAGTTCTTATTTAGGTTAATTTTTCCCCACGGTCAGATAATAGACTATCGATACGAACTAACGATATAATTAGGCTACAATATAATTATCACTTAGTTTTCCGATTTGATAACAATCTAATAAATAATAATGCAATGGCGCCTTGGGTGAATAAAACTATTAATGATGTTTTGTGTTAGAATTTTCAACTTCAGTTTTTTTTTTCATTTGTAACTGATGTAAACTATTCATAAAAAAACTGAAAAGTCTAGGTATATAGACAGCATACATTATGTATGAAATGATTCGACTTAAATATTTTTGTTCAGGCGAAACCTACTTGAAACAGTACAATGGCACGGATTATGGTGTGTTGAGTTGTGTGATCCACGACGACTACATATATATCTGTATTATCTATGACGACTACAGTAGAGCAATACCGTTTGAAGCTGACATTGCCCTGTTATTTGTGGAGGGGCCTATAGTAGGTATTAGGCCAAAATGTTCAGAGAGCTGTAATTGGTACCAGCTTACAGTGGCAAGATGCTAGCCAAAATATTGTGGCTATAGGATGGGGTTTCACAAAGATTTATATTATCTTAGAAATTTTAAGTAATATATTTTTAAAGCTGATCGACTGATTTTACTCAATATATAAAAAAGGAAAATGGTACATTATCGACGAATGGTCTGCTACAAATGAAGTTGGAGTTTGTTCCAAAAACAATTTGCGAGAAGGAAAGTAAAGTGGAACTAAGTGATGACATGTTTTGTCTGTACGGCCACGGCGAGAGCGACACATGCCAGGGAGACTCAGTGTCAGCCATCCTATGGAATAAGTAAGAAATAATATACTTGGGATAAGGAATTGAGTGTTCAGCTCAGAGAGGCAATTCTGCTAAATAAAACCTGCATTAATACAATTACAATCAAGTCCTGACGCACTAAAACTCTCAAAAGGTGTTTTTATGAACGTTTAACCAACGTAAAACGCGCTCTGATTGATCCAAACGCGACGTCATAAAATCTGTTCATGGTAACAACAACAACAACATGTAAAGCGCTTTCAATCAAACAAAGTAAAATTAAGTCTACTTTAAATACGAGAATTCAGGTTTCAGCTCAAATTATTCATTTAGTCCAAGTTAATTGACAGCGGACATGTTTGGGTTGCGTCTGAGTAGGTTCTAATCGAATTCGTTTTGTATTTACTGGGCATATTTCAATGTTATTTTTTACTTTATTTAGAAACTTATCCAGTAGCTAGAATAATAAAATAAGTAATTAGCGTTTTATTTTAAGAATACCCCTTGTTTTCAGGCAGGTTATAGGGATTGTGTCGCACGGGTCTGGCTGCTCACGACCGGATAAACCGAGCATGTACATAAGTGTTCAGTACTATATAGATTGGATCGAAAAGAGGTTTTTGATGTTTGTGAAAAATTACTGCGAACATAATTTTTATAAGGAATATAATCATTAAAGTAAAGACCTACGTATTTCTAATAATTTCGAGCAATGGTACAGTATATATGTAAATTGCTATTTGTTAGATGTTTTTAGGGTTCCGTAATACTTAAGGAACCCTTATAGTTTCGCTCTGTCCGTCTGTCTGTCTGTCTGTCTGTCTGTCCGCGCCTCTAGCTCCTGTAATTATGAATATAAATTGATGAAATTTGGTGCAGTTATAGATTGTGTATAGATCACGGTTTCGGGATCATAAAAAAATAATAATTTTATATTTTAGGGGTGGCTCTCCATACATGTGAAGTGGGGATGAAAAATATTTTTTCACTCTACCCCATCGTGTGGGGTATCGTAGAATAGGTATTTTAAAATAAAGGCAAGGTTTCATACGTTACTTTTTTATAAAGTTGACTATTTTCGAGTAATCGGCCTCCAAAGTAGTTCGTAAGTTGGTCCCCCCCCTAGCATTTTTAAACTATAGGAGATAGAAACTTGCAAATTTCCATACTGATAGATCATGCTAAAAACTCTTTAGGAAAATTATTTTTAACCAAATCGGACAGTAACTTTTGGAGTAATTAAAAAAAAAGCATATTACGCGTTTATAGTTACGGAAACCTCCTTAGACATGTCCTGACATGCTCTTGGTTAGGTTATTTCAGCATATAACAAGATTATAAGGTATGAGGATAGCGTCTTCGGTAGTTTTTTTCCTCTTCACAATATTTATTGATAAATTCTACACTGTTGGTCATGATCCATCTGTAAGAGAATAAAATATAATTATTGATATTTGATTGATAAATAATTTAAATTTTCTAATCTATATAATATACTAATGTAATAATAATATCTATGGACGCTTTCACACCATGTAAAGATAGTCCTGTGGTAAGTTCTCGAAGAACTTGTGTTACGGGTACCAGACAACGGAAATATTTAATACTTTTATACTATACACATATTTAGGATTTTTATTATATTATACACATATTTAATACACACCCATGACCCAGGAACACTGAAAACTTTTTGTTCCTGGCGGGACTCGCACCCGCGACCGCCTTAGTGCCAACGCGCTAACCACTGAGCCACAGAGGTCGTCATATTATAAAGAAAAAAGATTTGTTTCTTTGTATGTTTACTTGTTTGTTTGCAACGAATAGATTTCGAATCTATAGAACCGGTTTTGGTGAAATTTGGGACAGGTACTTATAGTGTAGCTGTAGACCAAGGGGAAGGACACTGGACATGTAATAAAATATTATTAACCCAAAAGTTTGTATGGATGTATGGATGTTTGTTACTCTTTCGTGTTATGAGTAGGTACTGAACCGTGAACGGATTTCGATAAAATTTGGTATGGTTAATGGTAGGACATAGGCTACTTATTATTATTGCAGCGAAATGTACGATTCTTGTGGGATTTCTTTTTGTGCGTACGAAGTCGATGAATATTTAAACTTCGGGCAACCGAACCGCTGCAAAGCAACGCTGGAGCTCCTTTATGGAATAGGGCCAAACGAAAGAAACGCATCACCTGATGGACAAGCGTTGCCGGCCTTTACAACTGGATGATTGAGTAGCTTGTATGTAGGGTTACCATATCTCAGGATTTGTCCTGAGATTTCAGGATTTTTCGACTCTTCTCAGGATTCCGGTCGGATTTAGCAAATCTAGTGATAGCTCAGGATTTTCAATAAAATACAGGTTACATTTTAAAGATCTATCTTATTAAACTACTAAAAATAATTTTCTTTTAGTAACAATTGCAGTTAAAATCAATACTTATTTATAAAAGTGAAACAAACTAAAAATAATCTTCTTTTGGTAACAATTGCAGTTAAAATCAAAAAAGTCGCGTAAAACGCGTGCGCAAGATACTATTAATACGTTTTTGAGAGAAAATTCTCAAGCTGTAGAAAATCTCAGGACTTTTCCATGGAAATCAGGCCTTTTCTCCGGACTTTTGATTTTTTCATCTGGTAACCCTACTTGTATGAATGATATTCTTTGCGAAGACGCGACAAGTGCATGTAACATACGCGTAGGTACATAGAATAGGTAGTTTAGGTACATACTCGTGAAAAAACGATACATTAGTTATAATAGCGACGCGTGGGGGCTTCTGAAGTGTCGCTTTGGCTGACACAATGCCGACCAGGAGATCCTTGTATATGACGCTACCACCGTTATCACTTATATGATTATGCTGAAAAATATTACAAGAGCACTAAGTTACAAAAGCTTTACAATATTATGAGCTACCACTGAAATAAACATATGATAATATATTGTATTGTTTTATGTATTTTGTTATTATTTAACACTATGTTTTAGCATATCAACACGAGTGTGAAGTTTCTTGTAGGTAGAGAGAGTTGTAAGTTGTAACGTAAGAGCGTAATTTTTAGGTAAGGTATATTATATATTTTGTACTTTATAGAACAATTTGTTTGTATGTTTGCTTGCTTGTTTGTTTGCAACTTACACGATATTTGACGCAAAAATTGCAATCTGAGATAATGTTATCGCCGTAGTATTTTTCGCATTCTTGAGTGCTCATTACATACATCTGGGATTGTACAATCTTATTTATGAATTGACTTTTTAAATTCTGAAAGAGAAACATTTAATTAAATAAAGTAGGTAGAGTTAATATTAAACCGAAAGTAAAGTTTATATATTCATAACTAGCTGACCAGCAAACGTTGTTCTGCCATCTGAATTGTCATTCGTTGGTGTTAAAAATAGAATACGTATTCTCAGACCAACTGAATCCTACTAATATTATAATTGTGAAAGTTTGTGAGGATGTTTGTTACTCTTTCACGGCAAAACTACTGAACGGATTTTGATGAAATTTGGTATCTTAGTAGGCTCTGGAATAAAACATGCTACTTTTTATCCCGAAAAAATACAGTGTTCTTGAGGGATACTGCATGTACGCGGGCGGAGCCGCGGGCAACAGCTAGTATATTATACTTTATACATTTTTTTATCCAGTCAAGCCATTGGGTAATAGCTGACCACGTTGTTTTGTCTTAAGTATAAACTGAATATTATATATTACTAGCTGTTTCCCGCAGCTCCGTCCGCGTAAATATATTATCGATTATCCCGCGGGAATACCGTACTTTTCCGGGATAAAAATAGCCTACCTATGTTTTAATAAAGGGCCTAAACTACCTAATAACCATACTAAATTTCATCAAAATCCGTTCAGTAGTTTTTGCATGAAACAGTAACAAACAAACACCCATCCATACATCCATCCGTCCATCCTCACAAACTTTCACATTTAAATATTAGTAGGACTACTCCTACAACCTACAGCAACATCTTCACCTATACCTATAGGCTCTACTCCTACATACTAACTACTAAGATCAAAATTAGCCAAATGTCACTGACAGACAGACAGAAAGACCAACGGACATAGCGAAACTAGGTATAGTATTCCTTGTAGTTACCATGGAACTCTTAAAACGCCATCTAGATCTTTAAGAAAATAATAATAACACGAAAACGACGCGACGACGCGACGTTGTTGTAAGCATAACTTTCGTTAATTACACAAAACATAGATGGCGCTTATATAAATTGTTTATTTTACTTACAGTGCTGCCCCAACTCAATACACTAACAGGTGTGTTATGCCGTAAAGCGGTATCTGGTGGAACAAGAACGACTTTTTTCCTGGAATGGTTCAAATGGTAGTGTTCCTAAAAATATTTTTTTATTGCTCATTAAGATATTTCCTATCGAGTACCTTAAAATTATAACTAGATGGCACAGGTTACATAATAGGAATACTAATATAACAAGATAAAAGTATTCAATATATATCAGGTACTGTAAGAAAAGTAATTATTATCTACTAGCTTTTGCGCGCGGCTCCGCTCGCGTAAATACATTATCCCGTGGGAACACTACTTTTTCGGGATAAAAAGTATCCTATGTCCTTTCCCGGGATCCAAAGTATATACCAAATTTCATAAAAATCGGTTAAGCGGTTAAGGCGCTGTGAGTAGCCAACTATGAAGTATTCGAGGGGGTGAAGGAGATGAGTGGGGGACGTGCCGCCCCCCCGTTACTGCGGGGGGCTTCATGCGAATTACGTCAAAGTGATGTGTCCATAATGTACAAAAGCGTAATTTCGACAATATTGTATTGTGCTTCATAGCCTAGCGGTATTGTGCCCGCCTAAAGCTAAAGGCCCCCACAGACGAGAGGCCGATCGTTTCAGCTGGAACTGACGTCAGTTCGGCCTGAACGGATTCGAGCACACACACGGAAAAAATCGCATCCAATCCAATTTACGTCAGTTCGGCCTGATCTGATTCGTGCCCACACACGGAACAGTCGCATCAGTCCATTCTGGTTTGCCGCGCGCTACGGTCGTGTTTATCAATTTTGTATTTAAACACCGCGAAAACTCATACAACGCTTGTACAAGATACACGCCCGCACGGCAGCGGGTCGGGCAAGAACTGAAGCGATTTGTCCACACACGGTCAGGACAGGCCGCGCGTTCAGGCCGATCGGTCAGGCCAGAATTAATGTTGCCAACTTAGTTATTTTACAAAATTTTACTAAATTGAGTATTTTATTCCCTCCTTGGTAGAAATTTAGTTATTAGTAGTGTTTAAGTAGGAAAGAGCCAGACAGTAATGATATGCAAAATAGCTACTAAATACGTAATATTTCCTAGTAGGTATATTTTAATTTAATGGTAAAATTTATAATCAAATTCAATTAATGAAAAACATTTAATATAATAAAACCTAAAATGCAGTGGTTTTTGGGGGGCTTCAGGAATTCCTAAGTTAAGTAGCCTCTTTAGTAGTTTTAGTAGAAATCGATACGAGTTTAGTAGTTTCACAAAAAAAGAGCTGGCAACACTGGAACGAATCGCTTCAGTCCGTACGGCCGCCTGATGCGATCTCGAAATTGCACACACACGATACGATTTTGCATCCGTTCAGGCCGAACTGAAGGTAGACCGGACCATGTATGGGGCCCCTAAGCGTAGCGCCTAGGTTCAAATCTCATTACAAAATTAATATACATATATTTCAAAATGTCTATTTTCTGTCTATGTCCATTAAAAGAAGTCAAATTCCTAATTTTGTACTTAATTTAGCCATTGCGATTTGAGCAATTAATCGTTTTAGTTTCCCTAAGCTAAAAAGGCTCAAAAAACGTAATTGTTAAATAAAGTTCACGTAGGTATTCAATATTGTTTAGTCATAAAGAATCTATATACCTATCTAATCAATATCCTAATTTCTTCATTTTTCATGGATTTATTACTTAAAATAATATAATGCAAATCTAATATTTATATATTATACTAGCGGATGCCCGCGGCTCTGCCCGCGTAAGTACAGTAAACCACGGGAACCTTATATTATGTCCCTCGATAAAAAGTAGTCCATGTCCTTCCCCATGGTCTACTTTATATCTGTGCCAAATTTTATGATAATCTGTTTGGTAATTTTTACGTGAAACCGTAAATAAAGTATCCCACGGCAACCGCACACTTCCCTGCGATAAAAAGTAGCTTATGTCCTTTCCCGTGGTCTACTTTATATCTGTGCCAAATTCATGATAATCGGCTTACTAGTTTTTAGGTGAAACTGTAAATAAAGTATCCCACGGGAATCGTACATTTCCCTGCGATAAAAAGTAGCCTATGCCCTTTCCCGTGGTCTGCTTTATATCTGTGCCAAATTTTATGATAATCTGTTTGGTAATTTTTACGTGAAACCGTAAATAAAGTATCCCACGGCAACCGCACACTTCCCTGCGATAAAAAGTAGCTTATGTCCTTTCCCGTGGTCTACTTTATATCTGTGCCAAATTCATTATAATCGGCTTACTAGTTTTTAGGTGAAACTGTAAATAAAGTATCCCACGGGAATCGTACCTTTTCCCGCGATAAAAAGTAGCCTATGCCCTTTCCCGTGGTCTGCTTTATATCTGTGCCAAATTTCGTGATAATCGGCTTAGTAGTTTTTACGTGACACTGTTAATAAAGTATCCCCTTTCTCAGGCTCTAGACTATCTGTGTACCAAATTTCATTTAAATCAGTTTAGTTGTTTTGGCGTGAAAGACGGACAAACACAAACACTTTCCTATTTATAATATTAGTATGGATGTATTGATGACGGACAGTCGGCCGTGAAGACGTTTGCAAAAAAACATCGATGTTGCCTGACATCGATGTTGAGAGCTCGATAAACATCGAACATCGATGTTTAGCAATCGATGTCATTATCGATGCCAACATCGATGTTTTTGCAACATCGAACATCCCTACTCATAGATCTAATCTAAACTCCACTCCCGCGCGCGCACCCCCGACTTGGTGACGCTTCGCAACGGGCCGTGCAGCAGAAAACGTAATATTTTAATTTCGTCATAACTTCAAAACCAAACGTCCTATTTTAATCATTCAAAGACCAAATATTATCTACATAAACTGTACTTAGTGATGAAATAATTAATTTTGATAATGATTAATAGAATGAGTAAAATAAACGCGTTTAAATGTAGTCCAAAAAAATTTCAAGATTTCTAAATAAAAAAATGGTTGTTGTGCCTCACTCGACATAGATAGGTATAATGTATTGCGAGTTTTTTTGTAGATATTTATAATATCTACAATTAATTAGAACATTTTATGGTTCTATCTTTTATAGTTTAGGCAGCGTACGCAAAATAAGTAACTTTTCTGGTTAATTTTTTACACCTTGCGTTCCAAAAACCCAAATATCTTACGAAACCCTATTTTTTTCAAAATAAAATTTAGCCTATGTTACTCGTGGATAATATAGCTTTCGAATGGTGAAAGAATTTTTGAAATCGGCTTATTCATTACAAAGAAACGAACAAACGTACAAAGTTTTCCATTTATAATATTAGTGTAGATTTCTTCTATGAGTGTATAATATGTCACTGAACTCCTAAACGGCTGGACCGATTTTAATGAAAATTTTTGTGTCTTCAGGTGGAGTCGAGAATGGTTTAGATTTGCAATTGGACCTGGTAGGTGGCGCTGCTGTCAGTACGTCAACAATTTAATTCTAAGGCGGTACGAAGTTTGCCGGGACAGCTAGTATTATTATAATATTATGCAGTTGATGTATTTATACTGCGAAATACGCACTACAACATACACATTACACACATTGACGTTTCAAGAAGACATTTCAAAATTTTATTTAATTCGCACTTTTCAGCGATTACAAAATCTAAACTTGCTTTTGCCCGCAACTTCGTTCGCGTAGCACAAAGCTAAATTATTTTATTCAATACATATAAATAAATACACAATAAAATTCAATATCCAATATTCGCCTTCTACTTACAAGAAACTTCGGCTATCTGACACCCAAAAAATTACAATTTCAAATAGGTACCTACCTAGTTTCTGATATTATATTAGTGGTTTAACAAATAGTCTCTTCGGCTACATCATATTTATTGTAAATATTGTTTTATTTAATCTATACTAATATAATACAAAGAGGTTTTTTTGTGTTTATGTTTGTTTGTTTGCATTGTATAGGTTCGGAAACTACTGGACCGATTTTGATGAAATTTAGGACAGATATATAATAGAATAGACCACGGGGAAGCACATAGGTATTAGTGATGTAACGAATGTCTTTTTTTTAACATTCGCGAATGCGAATGCGAATGCGAATATCTGCTACCGACATTCGCGAATGCGAATGCGAATGCGAATATTCAGTTTTTGTTCATATTTGGCGCCAATTTACATATACAAGGTTCGTTATGGGTTCGTTACGTTCTTATCTTCCGAGTATTGCCGAGTTCATACGAACTCATCTATGATCTAAATAAAGCGTCATTCATTCCGCTCCGCTCACTCAAACTCAAACTCAAAATTTTTAATTCCATGTAGGTTAAGATATAACGCTTATAGAATTGTCCTACATGATGCCTACCACCGGTTCGGAAACTAGTCCAGCGAGAAGAACCGGCGTAAGAAACTCGCTCATTTGCTTTTGTTTTCTGATATTCATATTCGCAAAACATTCGCAAAAATTTTGCGAATGCGAATGCGAATGCGAATATACAAAAATGTGCGAATATTCGCGAATGCGAATGCGAATATTCGTTACATCACTAATAGGTATACTTTTTAATGCGGAAAAATGTAAGGTTCCATCGAGATTTCCTTTTGCGCGCATGAAGTAGCGGGCAACACCTAGTCTAAATATATAAAAGGCAAAGCTGACTGACTCATCTATCAACGCACAGCCGAAACTACTGAACGGATTTTGCTGAAATTTGGCATACAGATAGTTGTAATGACGTAGGCATCTGCTAAGAAAGGATTTTTGAAAATTCGCCCCCTACGGGGGTAACAAAGGGGTTAAAATTTTGTATGAAAACCGAACTTCACGCGGACGAAGTCGCGGGAAAAAGCTAGTAAAAAATAAACGTAGATTACTGAATACATGTTCCTTATTGCTCATGGTGATTAGAATTAGAATTGATTATAATAATTGATATAATTATATTATGTATAAACTTTACAAACCAACAGAATAATATTTAGGTATATATATAATTACTAATTTTGTTGTCAATCAATTTTGTCAATTTTGAATCAAATATGTTTTTTCTTTCGTCGTGTAATAAATTATATCAATAATTTCGCTTACTTTACGTCAGTCTGACTGGCAGCTCGGTTTGCATACCTACGTTTGATTTTTGGTGGTGAGTTCAAATCCCGGTAAGATAAATATTATTATTTTTGTGATTCTTATACATAATGTATTTGTTTTTCTTTAATATTTTTTATTTATTTTTTATAATATAATCTACACTTAAATATTTACAACAACTTAAAGAAACTAATAATAAAATAAGTACATAACTAACAATATACTTTTATTACTGGGAGAACAAGCATTGCTCGGAGTTTTATAGTGCGAGAAAAAGAAAAAGAAAATCGTGTGACCGGGATTCGAACCCGAGACCAATTGGTCGCAACAACGCAAAAAACCAAAGGGCTACCGAGCGCCTTACGTCATACAACAAAATTACGTATATATTATTAGTACCTATTACACGATGTAAGAAAAAACAATATTTACCCCCGACTTGACCTTTATGCAGACGACATAAAGGACAAGTCGGGGGTAAAATAAATTTGAACGGACTTTCAACATTAAATTCGAATGATTTTTGAGCAGAAAAAAGGGGAAAAATTTGACATACGTCTCATTAGCAAGAGGCCTAAGCCGGTACTATATATCTGTATTATCTATGGCCGGTACTGTCTTATTCCATAGTTAAGAAAGAGAAGGAATGACAGGTCGCCATTTCGCGATGTTTCATTCGACTCGTCCTAATTATTTATTATTGAAATAAATTAATCCTAACAAATAAGAATTCCAATCGAAAAATCAAAACAACAATTCCCTTCCTTTTATTATGTTTTACGAAACTGCAAATAATTTTCTCATTTTTGTTCACAAATAGTACAGTTACAACTCCAAGAACTTCTATTTTAATGGTTACTTTATGATTTTTTTTTATCAAGAAAATGTTTAGATAACGTGTTTTGAAAACAAAGGTCCCCTAGCAAATATGATCAACATTAACATATATTTTTTTGCTGCACTAAAATGTATCCATTCGTCTCAAAAAATTTTTTAAAGAAGGGTATTTTTAGGGTAAGAGCGCCTTAAAGCGTGAAGAGGTAGCAGACATACAGACAGATACACTATCGCATTTATAATATTTAATTATTATTTCGTTTGTGTTGTGTATGTTAGTACATACGAAATTATATTTTTTTATGGCATGAACCAGGAAACGAACAGACGGATCGCCTGATGGCCATGGGCACTCGCAACACCAGAGGAGTTATACTTGTAACTCTTCTGGTGTTGCGACTTGCATTCCTTTTGTTCCTTGCATCCCCAATCCCCCCTTCGGCCTCCGAATATTATGAAAACGTGATTTTTATGATAGCAAAAGCACTTGAAATATATAGCTCGATGCGCCTCTGGTTAGAGAGGTGTTTCGATAGCTTACAAAATTATACGCGATGTAGAATCGTTCAATGCTAATGACATTATTCTAAAGTTTCAATGGATTCATGTGGGTGTATTCATGGTAATGAAGAGGCTGACAGATTAGCCAAATTGGCAAGTTTAGAGGGAATTCCGTACATTATGCCATATTTTTCAGAACACCTACTACTAGTATTAAGAGACTATGCTGTGATATGTTATAAGTTATGAGTTGTGATATTATGATGGGGCTGGCATGCCTTGTATAGCAAACCTCTTAAATAAAATAAAGATAAAAAATTATATATTATGATATAACAATATGTAAGTTACTTCTAATTACAGATAGTTCAACTAATTTGAGAGCGCCGCGCTGCTTATACGAGTATATGTGGGGAGTGTATACGCACAAATGAGTTGAACTATATTATATATAATATACTTACTTTGAGAAAAAGCAAGGCAATATCATTGTCTACCGCGCATAAATGTTGATAGTATTCATGTATTTTTATTGATATAACTCGGTTTATTTTCCTGTAAAAAGTTTAATAATATGTTTTATGTAAAATTAACACAATTTACTGCTCATGTAGGTAACTAGCAGAAAAAAAAAAGAAAAAAGCACGTAATTAAACGAATCTTCGCCACTGAAGCCATTGACCTCATACTATCAAGCTGATTCAGCTCACGGCTAATTTTAAAACATAACTTTTGAGTAAATTTATATATTTTAAATCATCTGTGAGGTGAATTAGCTGATAGTGTTAGATCAATGGCCTCAGTAAAGAATAGTTCATTACTAGATTTTTTTCATATTATTTTTTTTATACCTAAACGGTACATAAGCAGTAATTGATGTGCACAAATTTTTAGTAATTGATTTTACAAAACGTTATAATTTATAAAGTCCTTTTGAGTTCTTCGAGATATTATATGATACTGAATCTATTACAATTAATATTATATGGTCATCAATGACATGAAATTATGAAAGGGATGTATGGAGTAATTTTGTTATACCAATGCATTTTTTTATACCTAGTCGTATCTGATACCAGACTGAAAAAATTCGACTCCTGCCAGTAGGTGAGAGAAATAAAAAACCTACGAATTATGTTCTCGTATACCTTCAAAGGCTCGAATGTAACACGTAGGTCTTTGAAAAAGTAATATGATTAGCTGCTCTCCAAATTGATGTATTTCGCTCCGACAACATACTCGGACTGGCTCAAATTGTGTTTAAAAATAGTAGAACCTAAATATATTATAGTAAAATCGCTCATCATTTAACAAGTTTTTGGTAAAACTCCTATTATATTTCGTAGACCTATTATTACTAATAGGTTGGGGAAAAAGTCTTTTCGCATTATAGTATGTATGAACTTGTCATAAAATATCTTGGGCTATACCAATTGTGTCTGGCTGATTTTGGTATCATTAAAAAGTTTTAATTTTACAGAAGACAATTCCAAATTCAAATTAGGTAAATTTGAGATTTTCATTTGTTTTTCTCATTGTTAAAATGAGTGATTCTTAAGGTCCGGACGCACTAGGCGGAACTGCACTTCGGCGGAACTGAGCGACACGTCGCGTCAAAATATTCTTTATATGAAATTATATGAGATAACACGCACTAAGCGGTAACGGAACTACACTGCAGCGAACTGCGCGTCAAACTTGATCAACTGACAAAAAGTGTCGCGAACTGCAGTTCGGTTTGGCCAACTTCATTTTCATAGTCAGTCAACCGTGATACTTGGGAGCGCGATAATCGTTCGTCAAAAATGTCGATAGATGAATAAAATTTATTGTACTCGTGGGCCAGTATCCGGAGACATAATAATATTCTCTTACTTAATGGGGATGTCTCACGATTATGATGTAATTGATAAATTGAGAAATAAAGATTTTATTTATTTATTTATTTATTATTGTGACGTCCAGCATAAAAAGTAGGTACATGAACACTTCTATGAAAAAAAAACTAACTTTGGAGTGAAACGACCTCTGTGGCTCAATGGTTTGCGCGTCGGCGCTCAAGAAGCCCGGTCGCGGGTTCGAATCCCACCGGGAGACAAAAAGTTTTTTATGTTCCTGGGTCATGGATGTGCAATAAATGTGTATTATATAATAAAAATCTTAAATATATGTATAGTATAAAAGTATTAAATATATTTCCGTTGTCTGGTACCCGTATCACAAGTTCTTCGAGAACTTACCACGGGACCAGATTGACGTGGTGTAAAAGCGTCCATAGATAGATATTATTATTAAATAGTTCAAGAAATGGGAATAAATGGTAAGTTAATTTTTTTATTTCTTTTTCCTGTGGTTGAACGACGACCTCTCCAATGTTAATTGGTTTCATAGTGAAAATTATAATAATTATAATATCTATGGACGCTTCACACCACGTCAGTCTGGCCCAGTGGTAAGTATCCGAAGAACTTGTGTTACGGGTACCAGACAACGGAAATATATTTAATACTTCTTATACTTTACTTTAATATAATATTTTTATTATACATACATTTAATACACATCCATGACCCAGGAACACAGAAAACTTTTTTGTTCCCTGGCGGTATTCGAACCCGCGACCTCCGGTTAAAGCGCCACTGCGCTCACCACTGAGCCACGGAGGTCGTATGTAAATTATTTAGATTGAAGGTATGTAGGTACCATGGACGAATAAAAAAGTATAGACTGACAGATCCCATACATTAAAACATACACAAAATAAAGGTCCGGATTCTGCTTAGCTCTAGATGGCGTTAGTTACTACCACGAAAATCAATAAATTGCACAAATTAGCGAAGTAAATCAATGAAGTTCTCTTTTAAACAAGAAAAAATATTTTTCCGTCTCTTTCCAGTGTGATTTTAAAGTTCATAGGCGGATATTTCATAATTGTCTCTAAATCCAAAAAATTACCTCAGTAGCTTGTTTTTAGACAATTATGGTAGATGGCGTAGTATTAGGGTACCACATGTGATCACGAGATGGCGCGCAAAAGCATCGAATAAAAGTAGGTACCTACTTATATAAACAGGTACAATACAATGTTGTATAATGTAGATATTGATCATAATAATTATTTTAGCTTGGTGATGTCCGCGACTTTGTTCGCGTGAATATGGGTTATCGCGGTTGGATAAAAAGACAACCTTAATTATTATGAAAACAAAACTAAATATGTACCTACCTACCTATCATAAAAAATAATACAACTCTTTAAAATACCAAGAAATCGTATTTTGCTTAAAATACCTACCTATTTAAATAGAAAACTACACGAAATCAAAGTGTAACTTAATTATAATATTGAATTAAACGATAAGTAACCACAATGAAAATCAAAAATGTTTGAAATTACGATTGACAAGTCATTTTGCAGTCGCGGACAGATCAGGTGAACTTTATTTTGAACCTTATTGCTAAGGTATAAGGTTGAAAATGATACACCGTATCTGTCCGCACGCTCTATGCTTTCGCATAAGAGTGTTTTAAGTTTTTCCAAAGTTTTTCCTCGTACTAACAGGCATAGCATGACGCGGCGACGCGAGCCGAAGAAATAAATTTAAAGAAGAAATATTCTATATATAAAGACTGAAACTAATTGTCTAGGAGCGCCATGATGTGGAGTAGTTGACATTATTGTAAGACTAGATGTTGCACGCGACTTCGTACGCGCAAAAGGAAATCCCACGGTAACCGTACATTTTGCCGCGATAAATAGGAGCCTATGTCCTTCCCCGTGGTCTCATCTATATTTGTACCAAATTTCATCAAAATCGGTCCAGTAGTTTCGGAGCCTATTCAATGCAAATAAACAAACATACAAACAAACAAACAAACTTTTCCTCTTTATTATATTAGTATAGAGTATTTGACGTTAAATTAAGAAAAAGTCACTACTTTAGCTGTCAAAAGAGGACATTTTTGGACCTCATGCTCGGGAAGAAAAGAAATATTTTTTCTCATAACGACGAAGCATCAACCGTGCTTCCTTACAATAAGACCTATTCTGAATTCCGAATGGAATTAACGTTTCTTCAATCTCTCATTTTGTCGATTCTTCGGTATTTCTTGCAGGCTTAGCATGCATGCACATCCAATGTGTATGCTAAGCCTGCTGGTAGTCTGTGTAACAAAAGAGATGAAAAAGGATTTCGTGTGTCATATTATATGACTAATGACACTGACATTTGACTCGACACTCATGTGTTCGATTTTCAACTCTATTGTATTAGCACAGAGTTCTATTTTTAATTAATTAATTCTCTGAATTTTAATCCGGTGTTTCGGATTCTGGAGCATATTATTTTTAAACAAAAAATTAAACCGACTTCCAAAGTAAAAATACACAAAAAAGTATGAAATAAAACTTAATCTCTAAATAATTCCCCTTTCAAATTCGGCTAAAATTTTTACTATTTCTCTACTCAATCTTCTTAATTTTGAAATCGGTACCAGCCCAAACAATATTCTACAATATTTTATAGAACTTACGTTCATATTTGCTGGTACCGACTTCAAAATTAATAAGATTGAGTAGAGAAATAGTTAAAGTTTTAGCCCAATTTAAAAGGGAAATAATTTAGAAAGTAAGTTTTATTTCATTTTTTTTGTGTATTTTTACTTTGGAAGTCGGTTTAATTTTTTGTTAAAAAATAATAATTTCATACTTTTTTGTGATATATTTTGTTAAGTTATTATTAATACATCTTAAGAACGTCTAAAATAAACGATCGAATGTATAACTGAATACGCGCTAAGTTTTCACTAATTTGTTAATAAGATGATGATGATTACTGTAAGATACAAACTGGCATATGCTTGCAGTTCTTTAAACAATACTGAAATTTCCAAACACATATCTTTAAAGACTGAGGAGTTTTGTTCACTGCTTTTGGATCCAGGTTATACAAAAGATCCAAAAGCACCAAGGTGCAACATCTTATTATTTGGTAGCATATGCTGATGTTACTTCAGTAAAAGTCAAAATCACTATGTGTGTCGATATAAATTTAGAGTCCCAAAAGCACCAAGGTGCAACATCTTATTTTTTGGGAGCATATGCCTTGTCTTACTTGAGTAAAAGTCAAAATCTCTATATGTACCGATATAAATTTCGAGGAGTTCCCTCGATTCCTCATGGATCGCATCATCAGGTTTCCACTTTAGTGACTAAAGGACCAATTTCGAATTAAACCCTTTACAACAAAATAATTTTGCAAATAGGTCCACAAACGGCAGAGTTATGTTCAAAGATCTCCGAGTTAGTGTAAAATCCTATGAGAAGAGCCTTTTATATCATAATAATGTGATGATGTATTAAATTACTCTAATAGGGATGTTGCCTAGTGTGGAATTTCACAGTTATATAAATTAAATTTTAAATTTGTTGATTAAAGATACATAAATCTGAAAGAAATAGGTATTTAGAGTGACGGGATTAAAAATATAAGCAAATAAAAAATATTGTCCATCTCTTTCTCGCAAAACGATTCGTGACGTCACAACCTGCTACCGCCATAAATTTTGTTATGAGAAATGTATGGTGGTAGCAGGCTGTGATGTCACAGGCCAATATATCGCTCTCTTTCATATTGTAAATTTCGATGGTTTGTATCTAAGTTATTTTTTCAGATATACAAAAATGGGTTCTGGATTGTTTATTAACATGTTGTCTAAAAAAATTTTTTTTCGGCAACGTGCCTATTGACATGGTGGCATATGCTTGCAGTTCTTTAAACAACGCCGAAATCCCCAAACATGTATCTATAAGGAGTCAGGAGTTCTGTTCTGTACCTTTGGGTCCAGGGTATACCTTGGAGCAAAATCTTACTTTTTGGTAGCACATGCTTAGACTTGTTCAGAAAAAGTCAAAATCACCGTATGTGTCCATATAAATTTCGAGGAGTTCCCTCAATTCCTCATGGATTCCAACATCAGGTCACCACTTTTTTGACAACCGGACTAACTTGGTATTATACCCTTTACATCACAAGAAAAAATTGAAAATCGGTTCATAAACGACGAAGTTATCTGCGAACAAACATAATATTGAATTTTTAGGTCATCTGGAACTGGGTTAAAGTTTTGATCTATAGGTTAGTCAGTGATCAAAATGACGATTTTTGGACGTTAATATCTAAATAACCGTTTGGGCTCCAAATGGTTCGTGTAACACACACGGTGCCGCTCGCCAGTTCTGTTACTTGAACTTGGCTTGACACACTACCGCGTGTCTAGATTTGTTTTTTATATACAATTTGTCGAGTAAATTAGACTATTGCACAATATATTATTTTATTACACACAATATTGTATAAACAACGAATGGATATCTTCGATTTTTATAGGAAAATCAATTAAAAACGACTCATATCGACTTTGGGAAAATTATCAAGACCACGTAGTTCTTTGATTCTTCCTAGATGTCGCTTTTACGTTTATAGTTAACTAAACTATTATCTAAAACATGTAGATGGTAGGTTATACTGGTTCGTATGCCATTTCTATTTCATTAATACCTATTTGTTTTATAAATACATTTTGACGAGTAAGTTTATTGCACAATACGCAATTTTATTTTTTGACCACGTAGTTCTTTGAGGGCTTCATAGATGTCGCATTTTCGCCCATACGTATATTGCAGTTCATAAAATGACCAATAGATGTCAGAAAATCATGAATCGAAAGCCAGTTTATTTACTTTTAAACTGACACGGCTAGGTTAAAGTTCCAACTAAATTACATGGCCTTTTTTTCCCCAACTCCTTATACATTATACTAACTGTATATCAATATTTCAAAGCGCCTCAAACATGTATTTTTGGCATTAAAAAATGTACTTTTCAAAAATTTGTAACTTGGCTAAGTTCCGCTTCTGACCAGCCAGGCCTGCATTCTCGTGTTGAGGTACAATAGGAGAAGTACAGGACAAGGTTTCATCGTGCCTCAAATACCTACTCTAAATTTCTCAGTAGCTCTTGGGCTATAACGGTCAATAAGAAAATTAAAAAATGTCTTACGTTTTAATGTCCCATACATTATCTGTAGGTCTATAGTTTTATTCGTCCATGGTAGGTACATATTTATTAAAAAAAAACCTTTTAAATTTCAATCGTCCATTCTTCCATCTTGCTCGGAGGTTGCCTAGCTACTAAATATATTTTTGTAGCGCCGCTGCAGTTGCAGTGCGACTTACCAAAACGTGTCGCTCAGTTCCGCTGAAGTTCAGTTCCGCCTAGTGCGTCCGGACCTTTATGAAGAATTTCGATACATTTTAAAATTTTATTACAAAAAAGGTAAAAATGCAACACAAGCCGCGAAAAAAATTTGTGATGTTTATGGACCTAATGCAGTATCTGTGAGAGTAGCGCAAATTTGGTTTAAGCGTTTTCAATCCGGAAATTTTGATATCAAAGATGCACGTCGCTCTGGTCGCCCTGTTACGGACAAAACTGTTGCCATTTTTGAAAAAGTGGAGCAAAATCGGCATATTAGTAGTTATGATGTAGCTGAAGAACTGGGGATTGACCACAAAACGGTTTTGGCGCATTTGAAAAAAGCTGGGTACACAAAAAAGCTCGATATTTGGGTGCCTCATGAGCTCACTGAAAGAAACCTAATGAACCGTGTACTCATTTGTGATTCTTTATTACGACGTAATGAAACCGAACCATTTTTGAAGAAGCTGATAACTGGTGATGAAAAGTGGATCACGTACGGAAAGAACGTGCGAAAAAGATCGTGGTCAAAGGCCGGTCAGGCTTCACAGACTGTGGCGAAACCCGGGTTAACTCGCAACAAGGTGATGCTGTGTGTGTGGTGGGATTGGAAGGGCATTATTCATTATGAGCTGTTACCGCCAGGCAGGACCATCAATTCTGAACTGTACTGCGAACAACTGATGAGATTAAAGTAAGAAGTTGAGAGAAAGCGGCCGGAATTAATCAACAGAAGGGGTGTGGTTTTTCACCATGATAACGCTAGACCTCACACATCTTTAGCCACTCAGAAAAAATTACGGGAGTTTGGCTGGGAGGTGTTAATGCATCCGCCGTATAGTCCTGACCTTGCACCTTCAGATTTCCACCTGTTTCGGTCGCTGCAGAATTCCTTAGGCAGTGTCAGGTTGACATCACAAGAGGACTGCCAAAACCACTTGTCGCAGTTTTTTCATCAGAAGCCCCAAAAATTTTATAGCAATGGAATCATGTATCTACCAACAAGATGGCAAAAAGCTATCGAACAAAATGGCACCTATATACTTTAGTCACTTGTAAATAAACTTTATAAAAAAACCTTTTGAATTTTTATATAAAATGCGAAGAAACTTTTTCCCCAACCTAATATGTTATATGCTTACCCAGATGTGCAAATAACATATTATACCCGGGCGGTAAATATGCCTAAATCTCACCCGAATTCAATCATAGCTGAGATCCCCGCCTTGACATTGATTTGTTCCCCACGGCGCCGGCGGAAGCAGCTGGCTGCGGTCACCACGATGCGGCTGGAGGTCAGGCTGCCGGAGCAGTAGCGGCTGCCGTACACGATTAGCACGTGGTGCGGGGCCTCGTATATTTTAATACTTTTGATGCTAAACGCCAGGTTTCCAGACCCGTTCGAGTGAGATTGCCGTGGTAAGTATTGATACGTCAGGAACATTGGTGCATTAAACAGAACCCACAAGATGATGCTGAAATAGTAAAATTGGGTATGTAAATAAGCGACGACAACTAAGAAATAAATACCATCCCACCAAAAACATTATGTAAAAAACTAGCCAAGTCTCGATGGAGCTGCTTGTTTATCTCTAAAAAGTAATGAAATCTAGACAAAGTCGTGCCAAGTCTATGGTTCCTTACTGCGATTTATTTATTATTATAGTTAATATTGTGTGACTTGGCCGTTGAACATTATTTATACGTTAGTGGGTACAAGTCAATTTTTGTTTACACGTAATGTTATATCTGTTGTAACTACCTATGTTTGTTATGCGAGATAATAGCCCATACTGGTATTGGTAATTGGACGCTAGTGTCTCGTTTTAGGCTGTTGTTGATTGTACAACACATGTATTGGAGCAATGGTGTCATGGAGCCCCTTTTGTACCATTGTGTACCCTTCAACGGCCAAGTCACACAACATTAAGGTCAAGGAACCATAGACTTGGCACGACTTTGTCTAGATTTCATTACTTTTTAGAGATAAACAAGCAGCTCCATCGAGACTTGGCTAGTTTTTTACATAATGTTTTTGGTGGAATTTCACTTCTTTTTGTAGAAACGTGGGCTTATTGATTTATGTTACTAGATTTTAGTGTAATTTGTTTATTTAATGTTCGAGTAGAATAAAGTTAATCGTTCGACTATTTCTTCTTGTAAACTTGTAAGTATAAGTATAAAAGCCAGTCTAGTCTTATCCAGAGTTTTCCTTTAATTTTATTTATATGCGTATTAAAAGCAGAAGGGGAGGCATTCGCCCAGTAGTGGGGACGCTACGGGCTAGATTAAATTAGAAGATGTGTCCCACTTCGCTGGATTTTTGCAATGACAGTTGATTTTTTATGTACCAATAGTAGAAGGGGGGCATTACCATAATAACTCTAAATCAGTTGAGACCAGCTGAGGGTTCTTCGTCAGATACTTCAGACCTTCGATTTTTTACATCAAATGAAGTGGCCCACCAAGTTGAATATTTTTTGTAAAGGCGGTATGTCGATCTCTAATAATTTGGTTGGGCTCTTGTGTTTTCTAATCAGGGTCACCAGGTACTCCAGATCTTCGATTATCCTAGTTTTTATAGTTTTCCCTTTATGTGGCCATTAAACCCTAACTCTGTACCAAATTTCAGCTCTCTAAGTTTAAGGGAAGTACTAGTTCTATTCTGATGATCATGAGTGAGTGACTGAGTGAGTGAGTGTCATAAATGCGAAACTTTGCTTTCGCTTAACTTCGGAACTAAATGACATACAGACTTAAAATTTTGGATTTTAAATATCCTCTCGAGCGTCCGGCCGCAAATAAGCAAATGGCGCAAGCGTCCGGGGTATGTCACGGGACCCCGCGCGTGAGCGCGTGAAAGTGCCCGCCTTTTATTTTTTATGGATTATATTGATAAATTGTTGCTAAAACCTATGCATGTTATATATATTTAGAAACTAGAGTAAATTCTCTATAAGATCATGTAACTGGAATTAAAAAGAAACTGAAGGAATAAAAGCAATCTCGATGTAAACACAAAATACTTGTATGTAATTTTTGGAGGTTTTTGAAGCAAAATTATGACGAAAATCTAACACACACACCAAAGTTATTATTTAATAAGTTAAATATATGTTTTAATAACGATTTATATAAAAAGTTTCGAGATCTGTATATAAAATATCACTTGCCGCCAGTCGGCATGCGACCCTTGAGAGGATTGCAAATGACAACTAATTAGTCCTAGATTAGAAGCTTTTTTTTTTTCAATTTTTCGAATGTACATCCCAAAAGTAAAACTGCAGAAGCCAGGGCTTAAGTCAGTAGAAAATAAATTGCCGCCCGTCGGCACGCAATGCTTGAGAGAATTTAAAATAAACAACAGACAAAGTCACCCTAATTCGCGTGCGGTCACACCGTCTTGGACACTTGCGCGATAACTGTCAAGTCGGTCACACCGCGCGGGACGCTCAAGAGGGTATGTGATTATAGTTTACTGGATGACGAAAATTTTTGCGTTCTGGTCTTATTCAGAGGTTCTCGAATAGAGGCCTGAAAATGCGGCGAAATGGTTCCAGTAAAGAATGGTACGGCAGTGTTTGCTTCGCGCTCGACTTGGCGGGGGCATTGCCGTGCCCCCAGATCGACGTTCTGGTCTTATCCAGAGGTTCTCAAATAGGGGCCTGAAAATGCGGCGAAATGGTTCCAGTAAATAATGGTACGGCAGTGTTTGCTTCGCGCTCGACTTGGCGGGGGCACTGCCGTGCCCCCAGATCGATTATCCTAGTTTTTATAGTTTTCCCTTTATGTGACCATTAAACCCTAACTCTGTACCAAATTTCAGCTCTCTGAGTCTATGGGAAGTACTAGTTCTATTTTGATGATCATGAGTGAGTGAGTGAGTGAGTGAGTGAGTTTCATAAATGCGAAACTTTGCTTTCGCTTAACTTCGGAACTAAATGACCTACAGACTTGAAATTTTGGATTTTAAGTATGTGATTATAGCTTACTGGATGACGAAAATTTCTGCGTTCTGGTCTTATCCAGAGGTTCTCAAATAGGGGCCTGAAAATGCGGCGAAATGGTTCCAGTAAAGGATGGTACGGCAGTGTTTGCTTCGCGCTCGACTTGGCGGGGGCACTGCCGTGCCCCCAGATAATATTATGGCTATTCTACTAATAATATTATAAATGTGAAAATTTGTGAGGATGTATGGATGGATGTTTGTTACTTTTTGACGCAAAAACTACTGAACGGATTTTGATGAAATTTGGTATGGGAGTAGTTTAGGCTCTGGATTAAAACACTGGCTACTGCTTACCCCGAAAAAGTGCAGTGTTCCCGCGGGACACTCGATAGTACATTTACACGGGCGGAGCTGCGGGAAACAGCTAGTTCGATCATAATTTTACAAATTCGTATTCATTATTTTAACTAATTGCCATGGCTCGTACAAAGTGATAATGAGCTCCATGTTAAAATTGAAAAGGTAGGCTCTGAAAGTTAGTTCATTATTTAATTTGAAACAAGTAAAGGAGGAAACGTAATCCCTCTAGAAAAGAATAGAGTTCGGGGCGCTGGGGATTTATTTGAAAGTTTCCTTTCATCCCGAATTCCCTTTCACACTTACTAATGGAGCTGCTGCGAATACGCCGGTCAAAACATTTTGTGTAGCACTAGTTGAAATTGTTCCTTTGTATTCGTTAGAGGATTTTCATTAATTAACTACTTAATGAATTTATGTATATCCGATTCATCCGATAGGTGCCTAAAATTAGATGCTAATCCTCTTTAGATACTTATGATTCCCGTGTTTCTGTTTCCATGGAATGCAAATGCAAAATTTGTTCAAATAAAAAGGTATCATGATCAATTTTGCTTTATAAATGCAAGAGCCCCTCTACTATGTATGTACTTCACAAGTCACAACTAAGCAATACTTAGCGTCAGTTCACACCGCGACGATACGCAACGCTGCATTTTTAAGACAGCTATTCCAAATTGAACTTTATTCACTATACATAAAGATGTGTACATAATAATATAACACAACTTTTTATACACACTTTTCCACTTTATTTAGATTTTTACAATAATTAAATATAAACACGACCGGTTTCGATTAACTCATCATCAGGTGTTAATCGAAACCGGTCGTGTTTATATTTAATTATTGTAAAAATCTAAATAAAGTGGAAAAGTGTGTATAAAAAGTTGTGTTATATTATTATGAACATGAATTTCCACCAAGAACCAACAGTACATTCAATCAGGTATATAAAGATGTGTATCTTTTTTCAAATGACACCAGTCATACACTGCACAGTGCACTTGAACTCTTCCAATGAATAAAATTCAATTTTGAATAGCTGTCTTAAAAATGCAGGACCATGTCGCGTATCGTTTCGTTTCGGTGTGAATTGACCCTTATAGTGCAATAATTTGCAAAAGTATAAACAACGTAATGACTGTAGTAATCATTTTCCCGATACGAATTAATAAACCAACATTAATTACCATGCAATATTAAAACTACTTACATTATCATTTCACTCGACTATGAATTTTAATGCCAATTAATTTTATTCAGCCACCGGGATCCGCATAATAGCGTACATTTTCAAGTGGCCCGCTTGTTAGCGTCGAGAATTCGTAAAATCCAAGCTATAAGCTGGTAAACAAAAACACTGCTATCACAGCCGTAAACTCAATAGTTTATGGCTATACAAATATACGAGGACATAAAATTTGCAATCACATAGTACACACTACCCATGTAGCATGTGCCAATTCAGTGGAAAATCTAAGTTATTGTCAAAACTTTAAGGGGTCTGTTAAAAAAAATTACAAATGAAATGAAAAAAAAAATATCCAAAATATGAAACTTAACTATCTTAACACTTATCAGGTAATTGTGAAATAGGCCCCAAGATTCTAATATTAAATACCATGTCGTTTATGAGGGTGACTGTGGTCCAACGGTTGGTCCACAAGCAGCAAAAGGGCGCCCGCGCCGGTTCAGTCCCTGGTGGTGGTAGCAATGTGTATCAAACATTTTTTAAAGTGCAGTTAATTATTATTAAAGTTGACTATTTTGACTAGTGTGGCGAACGCCAGCATTATCCTTTCAAAATATTTCAAAATATCAGTAGTACCTATTGTCAATAATGATGTTGACTTACGTATGTTATATAATATTATATAGATTTTGCGTCGTTGTATACAATTCGTATTTTTATCAAGATTCTTATTATATAGCTGGAGAACACAGAATAGAGTTTGTTCCTTGGCAGGATTCGTACTGTTAACCACTGGCGTGTTGCACCGAACCGCTCACGTGGCACTTCTGAGCGAGACACTCGATAAATTTAATTTAATTTTCATTTTAACCACTACCTTCCGTGAAAGTATAAGCTTCAACGTAACTTTAATACCATGAAGTTATAATGAAATTCATAAAAGTTAGCCACAATAATAATTGTTTATAAAAAGAGTTACGAGAAAAAGTCGCGGCGTTGGAATAAATTGGACTCTTATTTTATTCTCGCTTGTGGGCGTAAACTCTTTTTTCCTTTGTGGCTTAAATTTATAAATAGTTATTTATAGGTATTTGATGATATAAACGTCGTTTTAAATACATGTTTTAGCCAGGGATATATTAAAATATGATTTAAACTTTACTAAGTATTGTGTGATAATAATAGGGGAGTAGTCTGATTATTTTATTGCATAAATGCATAGTATCTACTTTTAAATATGAGTAACTTCTCAGAAGAAACCGTATATCAAAAGTCAATATTTTCAAAGGTACAACGATTTGTATACAAAATTTCGCAAGTCTCGTAAAAACGCTTTGTAAATTCGTGTGACGTCACACGTTTGTGTATGAAGTATAAGGCCACAGGAACATATTTGTAAATATCTCCGATTTCTATAACTGAAATAGGTTTTTTTGTACTTATATTTTTATGTATTATATATTTTTTACATTTATTATATTTACACAAAATATTATATTTTTTAAATTTACCAAGTAGTGATGCCTCAATATTTTCTGAGTGTATTAATGAAACTAAATATTTAAGATGTAGTCTACTCCCCTATTCTAGCACTAGTACAGCGGGCATAAATAGAAAATAATAAGAAAAGGTGATAACCATCTTCGTTTTTATATGAGTAGGGATATAAGAAAGCTGATTCATAATATTAGTCAGCAATAGCAGAAAGAGAAATGTTCTGCACATCTGTCACGTCACGTTCACGCCTTATATTAATCTCATCACAACGCGTATTACGTTATTATGTGAATTGATATTAAATGGCGCTTAATTCGATCAAACCTAATTACGTCATGCGGTGACAAGGAACTTTGTACAATAGGCTGTTATTTATTCGTGTTATATACTCAGATGAATAATAATAATTATTTCGTTTGAATCTTAACCTTAAATAAATAATTTGCTTTTTTCAAGGGATACAATTGAGAAACATGTAACTTTTGGCAAATTAAAATTATTCATTATCAGTAAGTGTATTCAGTAATACTGGTGGTCAAATGTTTGAAGTTCGCCCATAATTCATTTAATTATTGAGATCAACTTTGTAACATATTATGTAAATGTGGTCTATTGAATGTGAAAGTCAGATTGACAAACGTTGTGTGAGACACAATTGTGGATAAACAGTTCAATAGCATAATTTAAGTAAAAACTAGAAAATACACATATCTAAAAATAACCCTAAAAATGATTCCCCTAGAGGACTTTTGTCCCTATTTCAGGGAGAAACCCCAACCTTGTTTTCAACCAAATCCATGGTCTGCTCCGGATCAAATAGGTACGTGTGTAACCATTCTAATATTATTTTTCATTATTATTCATGTTCAAAAATACAAACATTGGCATTGCATGGTGAACACAATTACCCTAAGAGCGTATGTTGTTAACCATGACCGACGTAAACAGAAAGCACTAACAAAAGCTATCCTTATTTTAGTTGGGCAATATTTGTCGGTGCGATGTTAAATGTTTGAACTTTGAGTGAGGCGAGGCGCGGCAGGCGATTCATCCGTCCGAGACTGACTTGCGGCAGTCACGCGAGCGCGATTGGCCGCTACGGGCCGCTACGAGGGCGCTACGACGCCACGACTACGAAACCTACGCAATCGGCTATCGGCTACGTTGCTACGTAATGTGGTGCTTTCTACTTTTCTCGCTGTTCGTAACAGTACAAGGACGCGCGGTAAGATATTTTCTAGGAACAGTTGTTTTGTTTATTCTAATCATTTTTTAATTAAAGCTTATTTTTCGTCTTTGAATTTTTTTATTCGCAAACTTTTAAACGATTTTTCTGTCATAATTTTTTAACCAAATTATTTGGTAAATAAATATTGTATAATTTTTTCCGTATGTTTAAAGTTGCATTGTTTAATTTTTTTTGTTAAACCATTCAAACGGATAATTTCGTGCGGAAAAATGTATAAATTTGTGAAATTGATTAAATCTTGAAATAGAAAATTACCAATTAATAAGACAGATAAAAAAGTGCAGAAACACTTTTATATAACATTAAACCTGAGATCCTTTCTTTGTACGTCAGCTATTCTGTAGCAAATCTATAACGTATGAAAGAAGTATCTTATCTTATTGTTTCACAAAGAATATAGATATTTGCAAGAAATTTACTTTAACTTTTTCTTTCGTGTACGCATCCATTTTTCTGTTTTCTTGTAAGGTTTTTAATTGCAGACCAATAAACATTCTGAATAAAATATTTTAGCAAACAAATTGTGATTAAACGCTACCTACCCTTTTTAGGGTTCCGTAGCCAAATAGCAAAAAACGGAACCCTTATGGATTCCTCATGTCTGTCTGTCTGTCTGTCCGTCCATATATCACAGCCACTTTTTTCCGAATCTATAAGAACTATACTGTTGAAACTTGGTAAGTAGATGTATTCTGTGAACCGCATTAAGATTTTCACACAAAAATAGAAAAAAATAAAAATAAAACTAAAACTATTTTTTTTATCTCACACGTGGATAGGTCTTCAAAAATGATATTGAGGTTTCTTATATATTTTTTTTCTAAACTGAATTATTATTATTATTATTATTATTATTATTATTATTAATTATGTATTTTAGTTACATCATAATAATATAATAAAAATATTTTTAATAATTTTAAACTTACTAGACTCGATCGTCGTGATGGGTAAACTTTTACTTATATACCTACAGGTTTGTACGGAACCCTCGGTGCACGAGTCCGACTCGCACTTGGCCGTTTTTTATCTTCTAATTGGATTTATTTACAACCATAGATGTATAATATTAAAAAGAGACAACAAATAAATTTTATTCACTATTTGTTTGATAAAACAACATAAAAGTAACACCGACGTGTAAATATGTGTACAAAAAGGAATTCCATGAGACATTATATTATTTGAATAATGAATGTGTTATTACAACATGGCCGACGCACGGTGGTCGGTGATCACCGCGGCCCACCTCGCGGGGGCAGTTTGTGTGTGTAAACACGCGACTGAATGTGTTATGACTTACGTTCATACTCATAATACAATATTAACTTTTTACACACTTTTGATGTTATCTTTGCCTTGCCTTTAGTCGTATTCTAAGTAAGAACGAAAAATGAAAATGTATGCGCTGCGAATTAAAATAAAAAAAACATGTCTAACGAGATCGGTTCATTAATTCTATACCTTTCGATATCTAACAATTAAATATGCTATAGGCTCAGATCAAATAATAAACCAAGATAGCGCTTGGCGTTTGTTTGAAGTGAGGCCTAAAAACTACGCTACTTCAATTTTACACACGCGCTCACGCACACACAAGCAAAAAAGTACGATAATTGTCGACAGTATCGAATGAGTCGTCGCGACGACTAATCTATACTGACAAAAAGTAAAGTACTTTTTTGCTTGTGTGTGCGTGAGCGCGTGTGTAAAATTGAAGTAGCGTAGTTTTTTAGGCCTCACTTCAAACAAACGCCATGCGCTATCTTGGTTTATTATTTTATCTGAGGCTACAGGAAGTTTTGAGTACTGGTAACAAAGACATTCCATTACTACATCCAGGCACTACGGTCTAAGGGGTATCCTTGTTTATCTAACTAATCAATTATTTTTGTTTATATAATATACTAAGCAATACAATTAACAATTTTGTTACTAACTTTAAGTGTACGATAAGCCTACATGGTTTGTGCGGTATAAATACAAAAATCAATATGTTGTTAATCTTTGTACCTACCCAGAAGTATAATATGTAGATCGTCACTTTTTTCGTCAAAGTGCTTATCCGCTAGTTGATAAATTGAATATTTTGTTTCTTCTTCTATGTAGGAGCATTGAAAAATCGACCCTAAGATTTCAATCTTAACTGGCTGTAAAGCTACAAAAGGAGTAAAAACTGAAATGCAATATTCAAAAGATTTAGCATTGCAAGGCTCACTATATAACATGGCGAGGGTCGGGTACAAAACTTCTTATCTCTTTTGGGTCCGTATTTTATAGCCAATTTACTTTTATTGCTACTAAAACATGAAAGAGAAAGGTAGTTAAAGAAAAAGGGAAGATATTAGTTAATTTGAACAACTTTTCATTTAATTAAAAAGATTACGACTTCAAATATTTATTTTTAAGATGTTTCATTAAGTTTTGTAGTTATTGTAAGTTTTATTGGTTTCCTAATCCATTACGTAAATATGACTTTACATTTACTGTACATTTTCTGGTGCTGTTTATTAAACATAAAAAGACTAAAGTAGTAAATGATACTTTTTAAGTCCATCGATAAGTTCAATTCATCTCCGGCAATTCCCGCATCGCTATCGAGGCACAATCGGGGTAAAATATCGGGTGGGCGGCGCCGGCAGGATTCCGCCCTCGCAGGTGAATGATTAACATCAAAGAGAAAGCAAACTCCACACCATTCATTAACATGTAAAACACAATATATTCCGTTATAATACTCTTGTTTAGGGCCTGTTTTACAATCTTCAAATAGAGGCAATTCTGATAAATAAAACCTGCATTAATACAATTATAATCAAGTCCTGACACGCTTATACTCTCAAACGGTGTTTTTATGAACGAACAAACGTGAAACCTGCTCTGATTGGTCGAAACGTCATAAAATCCGTTCATGATAACATGTCGCTACACTTTCAATCCAAACAAAGTAAAATGAAGTCTACTTTAAATACGAGAATTGAGGTTCTGGTGTCGGATAGCTTATTTGGAAGTTTGGTCGCTGCTAGCTTTATATCGAGCGACAGAGACAAAACATGTAAATAAGCCGTCGGACACATTATAAGATTGTGAAACCGGCAAATAATAATGTTACGAATTATCAACCATTAAATATAAATGATATAACTTTTCACATCGCCATCTTTTGGCTGGTACAAAAGCTGTTTTAATGCTCCCGCTTTATAACCACTTTCAATCATCTTAAATTTGAACATTTCTGCGGAGATATTCGGAGCGTACGGCTGCGTTATTATCATGTCACGGAGTAATGATCCCCTCATCTATTCTTCGGTTTAATGCGAGAATCGCAGGAGTTGGAATCTCTTCATCCATATAAATTAACTTGTTAGGCCCCGTGCTTCATCTGATTAAAATTGTTTTCGGAATTCAGAAAACTTTTACAATTCAAACAGCTCGGCTTCGATGAAGTATTGAAAAACTCCCGCGAATAAATCATCCTTTTACAAAAACGAAACGAACGGAATATTGATGAAACTCTATGAAACGTAAAGAGTTCTTTAAAATTTATTAACTGAAAAGAGTCAGTACTATAACCAAGTGAAAAAGTTTTATGAATGGAAAAACTTTAATATGTAATATTTTGAGTAGCGTGTTGTGATAAAACTCTGAGTCGGATCAATATTGCATAATATAACAAAATATTTGCCCTTATTTAAAGCTCGTTATAAGTTAAAATATTTTTTCTTAAAAAAAATCTGTAATATAAAAGTATATACATCCCTATTTCTTAAGTATGCCAGTTGATAGCCCTGAAATTCAGACGGATACACAACACCAGGCAAGCTGATGATTTACAGGTTTAGAGAAAAGTTTGAAATTACTTTATTGCGTCATAGAAAATACTTTTTCCATGGCAATTCAAGTAAGATTTAATAAAAGGTTTCAGTTCCCAACTCAATATTTACAAGTGCAAAATTTTTATTAATTTCGCATTTAATGTTGTTCAACCTTCAAACTTTCTTCGCAATTTTATCTTTTTCGTATTTTCATTCAACGATTTCCTGAATTGTCAGCATCCCGTTTTACGGGTTTGACACTGAAACAAACATCAAGATAGGTATTAATAGCTACTCACTCTTTCCCAAAATATAAGAGCTAAATTTCATAACGCATTGTTACCCATTACGTTGCCACAAAATGACTTTTGTGGAGCTCATAACTGCGTAAGATTTACCTGTAATGTGCTGGGTAATAACACGCCGTTAAAGCCTACTTAAGTTCGTAAATGGCACCTCGTAGCCATTCCACAACACGTAGGTACTTAAATTTTATTTCATACTATAATGTTGTAATACACCTTTTCTATTCCGCAAATGAAATTAAATCAATGTTGATTACAGAAACATCGCAGAACAGAAAGTAATTTGAAGTTATATCAAAGTTCCGGCGCACTGAGCATAGTTCATTTGAGATAGCGACGTACAATCCCCATTGTAATTTTGTCTCGATTTTCGAAGAATTGAGAAAATGCATGCACGACCTTTCAATGCGAAGAAAATATGAAATCTTTTATTGAACTTGAAGAAACTGAAAGATATATTGTATTATATCCAATATATTTTCTCTAAAAACGTTGGAACTCGCAAACATGCACATATTTCTTTTCTGGTTTGAGCTTTTGCAGATACGTTTTACTTTGGCACAGAAAATACATTGAATTCTGAAATACTTTCGCAGTTTGACTTTCGATAAAATGAGCTATTCGGTTTCAATTCAAGTTTAATCAGTATCCGCTTTTTTCTACCATTTAAAAATTTACTTGGAATGTAAATTATGCCTTAATCGTGATTAATAGCTACTTGGTGAGACAAATAAGTACTTTGGTACATACTAGGTAGGTACTCGAGTTGTAAATTGCTTTGCTAAAGATTGATTTCTGATGTGTTGTTCTAATAATATATGCCAGTAGTTCTAGGCGTGATGTGACGAACATTTGTGTTACTGAGCGTAGACACATAAATATATTAAACCAATTTTGTGTTTAAAATAACGGGTCACCTCGAGAGCTAGTACATTCACATACAATGTTTCACATCAGGCTTTTTAGTGTTTTTTTTCGTTTCCGTCTTGGTAGATATCTATATGCCCCCTTACTAATAAACGCTGTATAAGCTTTGAATAGTTATGCAGTGTTTTGTTCACATCACACAAATGACATGTTTAATTCGATAGAAGGAGACAAAACACTGTGTAACTATTCAAAGCTTATACAGCGTTTATTAGTAAGGGGGTTAGGTATCATACCATCTTTTAGTGCGCCTTATCGCGGACAGCAAGACGTATTACCACATTGTGTTCTCAATGAGGCCCATTAAATATTGTCATTGTTGCTTCGCACTATTAGGTGGCGTGTGTGAGTGACGGTGCAGCGGGGCACACACTTATTCAATTTAAATATAATAGTGTATTATTCACTATACAAAATTGTGTTTACAATACAGAAATCGTAATTTGTTTATTCATTAACTGTCCGGAAACTAATGATTTGCTCTACAATTTTTATACAGAAGGACAAAAAATCGTCATAAAATAAGGACTACGTTGAGATAGAAGAGTTTGAGTTGAGATAGAAAATTAAAGTTACTAGCTGAGGTCACCCTGTGGCGAAAATTCGCCCATAATAATTCATATAATTTATAAGTTTGAACTTCATAATTTCTTTTACTTCTTAGATAAAAAAAAACCTAATATGTTCTTACAGATTGACAAACGTGAACGTGTATTAAAATGGTATCTAATGTGTGTTAAAAACTAATGTAATCTGTGTTATTGTTATTAATTATATGTATTTTAAGCATAATTTAAAAAAATGCACACCTTCCTCCACATGAACTTGAACTGTGCCAAATATCATACTCCTCGGTTCGCGCAATTCTCGTAAAACTGTACTGAAAGTTTTTACTTCACGTATTATTAATATGATAAATATACCATAGAAACTTTTCCAAGTTTATAGATCATGTTAAAAACTCCCGAGGAAAAGATTTCAAAATGGGGCTATAACTTTGGAAACAATTTGAAAGCCGTGCCGCGTCAATATGTATGGGACCCTTCCTAAGCGTGGCATGCTCTTGGTTATTATTTTTGTAGCTGTTACTTTATTTTCCACTAAAGGTATAATCTCAAAAAGTTTTACACTTTTTAAGTAATTTAACACAAATTTAAGTAATCCGGTAGGTATCCGGTATAATAATACCGGATACCTACCGGATTACAGTAAAACGTTTGTATTCATTTTTTGTTTTATATTCCAAAGCTTTTATTAACATTTCCCTTACTTTTATGATTATTCGCCAAGAGGAATGAATTATGACCTACTTCCATACTCATATCACTCGTATATTTAGTTGTGTATATCTCTGAACGAAAGGGTTTGTTCTTTGAAAACTTTTTGTGCAAATATGGGTACAATGTAGACTGAGTAAAATGAAATCCGGTTGTATTCATAGTATATTATGCAGGTAGGCGGTAAATAAAAAAATAATATTATGCAGCTTATAACAATATCTACACTAATATTAAGAAGAAAATACTGAACCGATTTTGAATATCTTTGGCACATAGAGTGGACCACGGGACAGGACATAGGTACTTTAGGTTGCGACAGAAGAATTAAATCCCAACATTTTACCCGCGGCAAAATGTACGATTCCCGATACGGATTTTCTTCTAGTCCAAACGGGCATGGTATCCGTGCTAGTTAGTAAATAAAAAAAAACGTTGTTTAAGCTCGTAATGGATTTAAACGATGATACAGAGTTACGTTGAACAATGAAAACAAAAATTTCATCATTTGTCTTAGTTATTATAAAATAAAGAAATAAATTAATACTCTGTGTGGTAATAATGTATACGACCAATAGTCTGTACTCTACAGAATCTACATAAATTCTGGCGTTCCTAAGAACAAACCGTTTGATGCAGGTTAACATCAGCAACACATGGGTCCTGCCGGAGGAGGGGTTCCCGGTGTTCTACCGCTACTTCAGGGATCGCATTTCCTGGTACGAGGCCGATGCGGTGTGCCAGTTCCACCACGCGAACCTGGTTACCGGTAAGAACAAAGTTGTGGAACATTATTATCCTTACCTACTAGACCTTCTATCTATTTACTTAATTTTTGATCTAGACTCTAGAGTATCTCAATTACTAATGAACTGACGCCTATGTTGTATGTTATAGTGCGATTCAAATGAGAATAGGATCGAGTCGGCGCCATATTGTTTCGAATTTAGACTGTTAAGATAGTTAAATTTATGTTTAGTTGATTGATTATTTAACGTTTTTATTGCTATATTTTATATCGCATCTTGCGAGACTATTAATATTTATACTCGCACTTTTCAAGTGATATTTGACAGAAAAAAGTCATTGACGTTCCTATTCTCATTTGAAATGCATTATATATTTTAATTACCTATCGTCTAAACAAAAATATATGATAGCAGTTAAATTAATCCAAAAATGGGACTTGCGCGTAATAAATTTTCACTGGCAGTGAAAATGTAATGATGTAATTATATCATTTGTGGAGCTTGAATTTTTCCAAGAAATTATGGTATCAGTGGCTGGAGCGAGCTCCCGGCGCGCCACATTCAGGCATTGTTTATAAAAACGAGGCCGAGTTGTTTGAGACCGGAACAAGCAGCTTCATACTGTTTAATGCTGGAAATGATGTTAATGAGACCCAAATAAAAATAATAAGCATTCACTGAGTAAAACGTCATTGCTATCTTTGCAAGTTTGTTGTGTACTTTAACGTTCTTGTACTTTAACTCTACATTGTTTTAGATATTGCGTATAGCTTTTGCCCGCAGCTCCGCCAGCGTAAATCGACCTATGCGTAGAACAAAGTCCGATTTGAAAAATTGCTACTTTTCAGTAGAGGCAAAACAAGTTTTGCGAATTGAAAAACTTGAATAACTTATAAACGGTGAGACTTTTATTTTTGAAATTTTGGTATGTTATTATGACATCCTAGTCTAGTTAACCGCTTTATACTGTTTATTATTAATTATTATATTTACTGAGATAACGAGTTCTATATCAACCTAGGACGTTTTACAGCGGAGAAGCAAGAGTTCGTAGTGATTATATTACGTTGTTTTACGGAGACATTTAAATGAAACGCCGTTCTATATTCATATGGTTCGTTTTTTGTTGGAGTTATCCGACATTTTTAAGTCCTATGTGAATAATTATAGTCTATTATTTTGATATAGCATTTTGTAAATGAACAATAATATATAATCATTTATTAAAATCGTTTATTTACATTAAAAAATCTCAAAATAGGTGGTGTTTTAAACTATAATTAAATCATAGTCGGTACTAGGTACTAACTTAAAAATAAGACTAGCTACAATAGTCTAAAACCTATAAAACAATTAAAATCTCTAAGATATGCTCATAAAAATAAATATTGTTTGAAACTTAAAATGAGATAAAAAATAAAAAATTGTATAATTCTACATAAACAAGCCCAAAACAAAATTTAAACTTAAAAAACAATAAAAAACTTTTTTAAAACGTAGTTATAAATTGAACTTCTTTGGTACTGTATCTAAACTATCTAGCTATGTTGTATAATATAGTTGGATAGGTACAAGTTCAGTTTAACCTACATGGCGGAGGTATCTGCACGTTTATCCAAAATAATGAAAAATAACTATAATATTGTTATGGCCATAATCCCGTAACAATAAGCATGTCGTATGCAGGAGAAATAATACTTAAAAAAGAAATTTTGTCATAATAAGGTCCGGATTGATTTAAAGTACCTATCAATATGGTTTCTATATAATCGATTATCCTGAATGTGACCAGTTTGACCCACGTATACATTATATGTAACACCATATAGGAATGTTCATCAGGTACACTTTATCTTCTCGGCCGCCTTAAGCGTTTTATGTCACATCTCGCCAAGCGCCCGCCTTCAAATCTGACGTCGAACGTAAGTTGCCGGTCAGTGCTAAAATGCCGATTTCGACGAAAAGTTGTATGAACGCACTAGCTTATATTAGTATATTCGGAATCTACATAAAATTTTCATTAATAAGTATATAATATAAACTGAAAAATTAAGAAGTGTAATTATTTCGAACGGCCTAATCGTACAAGTATGTAAAATCCCACCTCTTGTTGACGAAAAAAGCATTTAAAAAATAGTTTAAGACGCTAGAAACATTATAAAGAGACTAATGATATTAATAACGATGATTTATCATATCTAAAAGGTGTCTAGCAAAATGTGATTTATCACGATAACAAAGACGCGATGTATTCTTTGTACCGAGTCTCAAAGTTACGTCCAGTTTGAGTCAAACTTTGTACCGTGTTTTAGAGTTACATATAATCACATTTCGCTAAACACCTTTTAGATAGTGGTTATTATAGTATTTATAGTGTACTCGAGGGCCTTTCCTATAAGGTATATATGAGACAAAAGCTTTTTACCAAGCGTGCTGGAATAATTTAAAATAATTAAGAATAGAGCAATAACAGACTTACATTACGCATGGTTAAACGTTTACTCACACGTTTGCTTGCAGGTTGTGGGTATTTTTCCCGAAAGTATAGATTATACTTTCGGGATATTGCTAGATATAATATTAATTAAATTGTATACTACTGTCTACATGATTGAACCTGAAAACGTTGTCATAGGTGGAATGACTATCAGTAGGAGAGTGCATAGGAGTTAGCACCGACAGTTCTTGACCAACTGGAGTACACCTATGGTCAGAAGTCACAAGTTGTATTATAGGTGATTTTTCGAAACTAGAAGGCGCTTTTAAAGAAAGTTTTGATGGTCGGCCATAAATTGTCTCTCATTAGTAGGTGGATTAGGTGCGGCATTAATTTCATTCCAAACATCACCCAGTTGCTGACTTATTTCTTCTGCACCTTGTTGTCAACAACTGAAATGTTAAAAATTTTATTACTTCACTGCACCATAATATATTAAAAATAATATATAATATTATGACATATATATAACTTGAAAACATAACATTTTAATACAAATTAATAACATTTGTACAAAGCTATTTAAAAAGTTTGAATATATAAGTTTTAATGAACATCGCAGTACACAACTAAAACTGTCAATTATAATGTTATATGATTTGCCTAAGACCCTACAAATGTGTATATATTGTAAGGTAACGCAGCTTAAAACTATTTTTATTCATTTAATATAAAATATATTTCTATTTAACGATATTTTTAAAAGAACAACGTCCTAACTGATGTCATTATTCAGGTGATAACGTCCCATCTGCACATCGAACTGACATAACGTATTGTAACTATTCTGTGATTCCGTAAAAAAACGTCCCATAGTTACATGAAACCCTCAGAAGTTCTAAAGAATTAGTCTTAAATCGTTCTAATATTACTTATAATGTCAACGTTTATGGTACTTCAACTTTTATTGATAACACGACAAATATTTACCTAATAAATAAACATGAAACTAATCATACTTTTCGTACTAAAACGTATTTTTCTTACTCTCCGTCAAAAAATGTCTTATATGAAGATAGATTTCCCGTTTCTATTTACTAGCTTAAAAAGCGGAATATTAAAAAATAATAATTTCAAAGCATAATAATATTTAATTTGAAGAATAATATAAGTAAAAATATCAACTTACCTGGATCTACACCGTTCTTTATAAAAATATATTGCTTATTTGAAAAAGAAGGACTACGTTTAAGCTCTTTTCTCTCTTCATAAAGTATATCCAGCACTATCCGTAAGCGTGACATCACAAAAATACTTTTAGTACGCAATAATGAATAAAATTATATTTTTCGTCAAACCGAAAAAAAAAATCACACACATGACGCAAAAACCCTTCTTTCCGCTCGACAACGCCTGAAGTGAAGATCGCGCGAGGCGCCCGCGCCGCGCGCGCTCCAATTTCTCCGTCCTATGAACACAAGGTGCATTTTAACATGGAGCTAAGATCAAATAAGACGTTGTACGATTTTGTATTTCCGAAATTAAGCCAGATACAAAAATTCTGAAAATGTCAGTCTATAGAGCTTTGATTCCTTATTTCATTTATCCAAAAAACGCACTTTCGCTCTATGATCACATCGGACTTTGTTCTACGCATAGGTCGAAATACATTATCCCGCGGGAACACTGAACTTTTTCGTGATAAAAAATATCTTATGTCCTTTCCCGGGACTCAAAGTATGTTTATACCAAATTTCATAAAAATCGGTTCAGGGGTTAAAGCGTGAAGAGGTAACAGACAGACAGACATACAGATGTGTGTCTTCGCATTTATAATATTAAGTATAGATGCCCGACGAGATAGCAACTTTGTAGATAATACTATGTGTTATATGTATTTTATTAGATCGCCAATAAATTCAAAAGACTGCTGAACAGTCGCACAATGCTAGGTTTCAACGCGGTTTCAACTATCAATAAAGCTAGAAGCTTTATTACATAATTAGTACAAGATTTCAGTATTTTGCATACAATTTAAAGAAGAGTCTATTTATTTTATATCATAGTGAGACAAGCGAACATCTCATCAAAACTGTTCACTACACTGAAAGAGACGTGACATACATTTTTATTCGAGTGCCTACATTCATCATTTGATTTTTTCCCGGTATTTTAGATATTAGCTAGGGAAGAACGTTTTTATGACTTGTATTCTGAGAATTTATATTATCAATCCATATTTTAATAAGCCCATCTGGTAAAACATGAGTATTAAAGCTACTATACACAGATATCCAAATGGATATTTAAAGCTATGATAAAATGGTAAAGAATGACTTTCCCAAGGTGACATAAACAAAAATGGTCATTTTGTCAAATTATCTTATTTTAATAGGAGCGATATTATTAATAGCTCCCTACACCGATTTCGGTGACAGTGGCCAGTATCATTGAAACCAGTTACGCAGGAGTCATTTTTAAAGTGCCCAAGTGTGTGCGCTACTTTACCTTTACTCTCATACCCCAGTGGGACGGATAGCCGACACGACTGGCAAGGGATCAGGCGCAGGTACGACTTCTAACATGCCCATCCGACGCATGGATCATCATTCTTGTCAGTCAATCAGGTGATCAGCCTGCATTATCCTAACCAAACTTGGAAACAACATTTTTTGTTTTTCCAACGCGGGTATCGAACCCACGACCTCGACATCCAAGCTCTAACTACTAGACCACGGAGTAGGAACGATAATCATGATAATATGATACAACATCAAAGTGAATACAGTCTAAGAGACTGGAGACATTGTCCCTCGTAAGAAGTAGTAAAACATAATCTATTTTGCTACCCAGACCTTCTTACTGCGGTCATATCTCGCAAGACATTCAAAATTAATGCTAACCCCGATGAGGCGATAAGATACATACGATGGTATACCTAATTACCTACATCATCAAATTTCATTTCGCAATTTTCATCATCATACACCGATATTAATTCTGACTGACAATAGTGATGAAGCCAATTAAGGTATTCGCACGCAGGCTATGATGAAAATAAAATGTTTTTATAACTCACAAAATCCCTGACAGCAAATTGAAAAAACTCAATTATTAAAATGGACAAAAAAAAATACAATTTAACGGCTTATTCCGATTGGTTGAACACAATCTCTAAAATTCATTTAAGATTATCATATTGAAATAAGTAATCATTTACCTAATCATCCATCGTTAACGAGAATACCTAACGAGGTATTCTAAATTTTTATGAATGAATTTAGTCACATTTAATTGCAAAAACGGACGAAAATTATGTATAACGGAAGATCAAAATAGATAAAAATGGCTTATAATAATAACATTGGCAAAATTAGAAATACGTGTAACGTTAGAATAATATTTCATACATAACGTTTAGTTTATGGCTACAGGCGTACCCTGAACAGCGCGGGCGTGTAGGAATGTAGACACAATGTGTCGGTTACGGCTGTACGTGGTCATTTTGTGAAGCTGAGCAGTACGGGGTACCCCGTTTAGCTATTGTTCGCTGTGTGAAGCCGCCCGCGTCGTAATGGCTGCCTATCTGTGCGACTGACTTTATTCGTTATTATCTTGTATGTGCTCTTTCAGTAACATGTATTAGGTGCGCGACAATTCGTGTGATACCGGCTGTAAAATTGAAAACGTTTACTAAGTAATATGAATATTAGAATTTTTGTACGGACATGACGTACGAATATCAGGCAAATACTAGATGTACTAACGCTCAAAAAGGGGTTGTCTGCGCTGTCTCATATACTCTAACGTAGTTAAGCCCTAAAGTTTGAAACTCTTCCCCTAGAGAGGTAAAGCGGAATGTTCAAATAATTTAAAACTCTACTAGTAACAACAGTTTATGTCATAAAGTTATGTATGGGAAAAAAGGAATAACAATTGTCCACTTAAATAAAATCCTGTATCAGGGACAGTAAACTCTGGTCGCTATAGCGAGCTCCTTGTCTAACATTTCGCGTCACAACTCACAGAATTAGCCCCCCATTGAGTATTCCCGTCACGTCGCGAAGTCACTTTCGCAGCGAGAGTTGCGTTATCTTCGTATTCTACGGGATTCTCTTTTATACGTGCTCCGAGCTCTCGCTCCACTTTCTGAAAAAGATAATGTGAACGTCGCATATTATCAGTTACGTTCCATATATATCAGTAAAGACATATCTTTTGGAATAAATGTGCCATTCGTAACATGTTGCTTACAATGTAAACTACTTGCTTTCTTCAATAAGGCCACAAAAGATTTTTTTTTTGCAAATTAACACAACATCTCTCTATTATGCTTTATAACACAGATTTATCCATCTTGTAAGGAATTCCTTAGATCTACACTACTTCTATAAAGTTAAACGAGTAGATAAACACAGTTATCGATGTAATGTAGGTACCTACATGTTTGTAGATGCAAAAAGTATACATTTTCATAAATTCTTATACTATGATGATGATAATATTGTGATGTAGCGTTACACAAAATTGTTAATAAATTTTCTTGTGTTTCAATTTATTATGCCTTTGATTATTATTTTATAAGGAAAAATTGGAGGAAACGCGCTTTCCATTTGTCAAGCTTTTAATATTAAAAGAGGCAGTCTTTTATTTCATATTTTAAGAACGTGTCAATTTTATTACGTCCCTTTATAACAATACAAATTTTATCTTGCTTTTTCCTTAAATTTTACCTTATAATTTTTACTTACAAAAATATCTGTAAAGAATCTGAAAAGTGTGAGTTTGCGAGACGTTACCTATTCTATTAGTAACTTTCTTATATTTTATAACTACTAATGAATGTATTGTAATAATCAACAGGTACGCATAAAAAATTGGCTATGTGGGATGTACAATTTTCAGTTACTCTCGAACGAAGTTGCCTGTTGCGGGCGTTATAATGTATTTTATAGCAATATGAAATTAAACGCCATATTGACGATTATGGTTTATTATATACAAAGTAGACCAAAGTAAGTACATATCTATTAGCCTGCGTAGCGCGACCCAGCCAAGCCGCGTTCAGCTCAAATTGTTACTGTAAAAGTAGAAAATTGGACTGCAGCCATTTCTGTTGTTCGCAATATTCTAAACACTTAACTATTTTTATGACTTAGTACAATAGCTTTGCACCATTTCACCTTACATTAAAAAAAATCTACTTACTTAATATTGGTATTTCAGCAATGTTTTCTTGTTCAACTAATTAAAAGTATCATTTACGTACTTTAATGTGATAGCCGTCAGCCGACTTTCTCTCCTGAGGTAGGTTAAATAAGGCATTGAGGTTTAATTCAATAAAACTAGTAGTAGGTAAGTAACGTAGCAAAGGGATCAATCTTGGCGTAGGTCAGCGATTCCCAACTGCCGGGTCGCGACCCGGTACCATCAAATTAAAATAACGGGTCGCAACATTCCCGCCTTGTTTTGACAATATCGATACATCTTAAAAATATTCGTAAGCGTTAAGCCGATAACAAAATATGTAGTATTCATAAAACATTTTTACTATTAATAAAAGTGTAATATTTTAGCCTACCATTAGCTTGGGTTTAAAATTATTAAGTGGGCAACGAAACGACAGTGTGAAACTTACCGGGCCATGGCACAACAATGTTTGGTAAACTCTGGCGTAGGTTAAAAGAAATATTATTATATCATGGGCACGGGGCAGTCAAGAGTGAAGGGTGAGAGTTATAACGTTTGAGCGATACGAGGCCGGTTACAGTAATTGGGGTGGCTGAAGTACGGCCATCGGTCTACCCGGATTGTTACCGCTTCCACAATACTTTTTCTTTCTTGTACTTAAGAAATGCGGTTTTATTTTATTTTGACAGCTAGCTTTTTCCGCGGTTCCGCCCGTGTAATTATAGTATCCCACGGGAAAACAATACATTTTCGGGATAAAATGTAGCCTATGTTTTAATCCAGAGCCTAAACTAAGACCATAATATCTACCAAATTTCATAGAAATCCGATCAATATCTTTGGCGTGAAAGAAACATGTAACAATCATTCATCCATCCATACATCTATCCATCCATCCTCACAAACTTTTTACGTTTATAATAGTAGTAGGATGATGAGATTCCTACTTCAGACTTATAAGTGTATTGTTTTCATAACAGCTTTAACTAATACATAAAACCAAAGACTAATTAATGTCATGTATGTCATGGGTTCTCATCCCAACTTACCTGTCCGGTAGTTGTGGTATAGTATACGGGTACGCGACCCCGGCTTCCCTAGCTATTACTGTCCTATCCCTTGCCCTCCTGGGCGGTAATATCCTACATTTCCTATTTCCCACTCTAACTTACCAATCTTCCTTTCCACACCACCTATCCTTCCCTTTCCCTATTCCTACCCTATCCATCAATCTGTGGGAACGCAATGGATATTCTTAAAAATAATTTAATTATCCAAAATGGCGGCGATGTGGTTCGCCAAATCGCCACCCATCACGTCTCGTTTCTCGCGGAGGTGAAAAGCGGACCATGGAGAGCCGCTTCGCTACGTTGAATGTAAGAGGAAGAATGGATGGTAAGAATGAAAGTGGACGAAGCGAAACAAGTATGTAAGGATCGTAGCGAAGTGGAAAGAAGTGGTCTCTGCCTACCCCTACGGGAAAAAGGCGTGATTATATGTATGTATGTATGTAATTAATATCACAAGTGCTAAAACTGTTTGTTAATTAAAATGTCCATAATTTAAAATTGATAGTTTAACTTCCGATAGAAAACATTGTAATGTTTAATTACATTCTTTCAGATATGTTTTGTTACATGCAAAAGAAAGACGATGACAGACAATTTGCAATAAAACACTGACACAGCACTGGGATTTGATTTCGTAACAGCCAATCAATAAACACTGAAATAGTGGTATTGAATCTGTTCTGAATATGCGCATTTTATATACTCTCTTTATACTGTCACGCTATTGGTAGGCACTAGTGATGTAACGAATATTCGCATTCGCATTCGCATTCGCGAATATTCGCACATTTTTGTATATTCGCATTCGCATTCGCAAAATTTTTGCGAATGTTTTGCGAATATGAATATCAGAAAACAAAAGCAAATGTGCGAGTTTCTTACGCCGGTTTTCTTGCCGGGCTAGTTTCCGAACCGGTGGTAGGCATCATTTAGGACAATTTTATAAGCGTTATATCATAACCTACATGGAAATAAAAATTTTGAGTTTAAGTTTGAGTGAGCGGAGCGGAATGAATGACGCTTTATTTAGATCATAGATGTGTTCGTATGAACTCGGCAATACTCGGAAGATACGAACGTAACGAACCCATAACGAACCTTGCCCGAACGCGACTGCCGCCAAGCCATAGACAAATTGGCGCCAAATATGAACAAAAACTGAATATTCGCATTCGCATTCGCATTCGCGAATGTCGGTAGCAGATATTCGCATTCGCATTCGCATTCGCGAATGCTAAAAAATAGACATTCGTTACATCACTAGTAGGCACATACTGCGGGTCACGTTGATTGCGATCACTGAACTTTTTGTCCACACGGTAAAAACATAAAATAAACAATTCTCATAGTAAAACTTTTAGGAGAAATAATAAAGGTGTGAGCACATTAAGTACCCCAAATTAAGTAATTTAATTACAAATAAAACGCAAAGCAATTTTAGATTAACAATAAGCGATAATAATATATTTTATTTGACTATAATCAGTAAAATACACCTTACTAGCTGTAAGGCTCCGCCGCGCCCGCGTAAATATAGTATCGGGTATCCCGCGGGAATTCTGTACTTTTCCGGGATAAAAAGTAGCCTTTGTTTTAATCCAGAGCCCAAACTAGTACCATATTTAATCAAAATCCGTTCAGCAGTTTTTGCGTGAAAGAGTAACAAACATCTATCCATCCATCCTCACAAACTTTCACATTTACACTATTAGTAGGATAGGATAGGATTATAATATTAGTAGGAGACTTACCTGTTTTGTTTGAAGACATTTCAAGGGTACAAATGCGATCGCTCGTTGAAAATAATCACGAAACTGGCATACCAGTACCTACCTGTACCTACTACCTAGTCAATCGTATTTCTTATTTCATTTGACAAATCCAAACACTAAACTCTACAACATTAAACTCTTAAATAAATAAAAAACCAGCCAAGTGCGAGTGCAAGAGGTTCGCGGACGAATGGTTCCGTACATTATACAGCTGATGTCCGACATAGCGTAGTCATTCCATGAAATATAAATCTGGGGGAAGACGACAAATCATTTGAACCCCTTCTTTGTATGGCCAATATTGGATCGTTTCTTAGATATTCGCCATTTGTATTTTTTTCAGAAGTGGTACAATTAAGATTATATGGATGTTTTGTAAGTTAAGCGTTAAATAAAAGATCAAAAAATATTTTTCAGGTTCTTTCTGGCTGAGTGAGTCGACAAACAGACAACGAAGTCTAATTAATAGGCTAAATTATTATAAATAAACATAGACGTATATTATAGACGAGGCATGTTGAGGCAAAAAGTGTCTCCAGTAAAATGGCCCCAATTTTTAAATTTTTGGGGCAATTTTGAAATTCTAAGTATGGTGAAAACAAGATGGCTGACATTTGAGTTATGGTGAAAACCAAGATGGCGTAACTTTTTCTTGTATGATTTTTTTTTCTGCTAAATGTACGTGATAGCCTATCTTTAGACGAGGCATGTTGAGGCAAAAAGTGTCTCCAGTAAAATGGCCCCAATTTTTAAATTTTTGGGGCCATTTTGAAATTCGAAGTATGGTGAAAATAAGATGGCTGACATTTGAGTTATGGTGAAAACCAAGATGGCGTAACTTTTTCTTGTATGAATTTATTTTTCTGCTAAATGTACGTGATAGCCTATCTTGAGTTGAAATCTTTGTAAATAAATCAATATATTGTTTTGGGTTCCTGTTTACCTACAACATTTTTGTGTTATTGTCCTATTTATTTATTATATATGTTACTGTAAAAGCTCGAATTACGGTAAATCTTAAGATTTAAGAGTAAGTCTTAGGATTTACCGACTTGAGTTAGTAAATGTAAATATTTCTGAAAATGGGACGATTTTTTCGAGCTTTTACCAATCGAATTCAGTATATGCTATGTTTTACCGCTGTCAGCTGGTAGATGTTAGTTTAAGGAATAGAACAATAAATTCTTTATCATTCACTTCAATTATCTTTCTTCATCGGCGCAATTAGCTTTACTTCGCCGCCTATAGTCAAAATATAATAGCGCTATAAACGCCTGTAATAAACAGCTTCCTTTTTCTTAACGTTTATAACATGATTTTCTTCAACATTTACCGTGCCTTTATTGTAAAAATCCTAAGATTTACCAAGTGAATGGTGGTAAAAGTCTAATCGCAAACCTTTTTGGACATTTACTATTAAGAATTGGTAAATCTTAGGTTTTACTGGAAAATCCTAGGATTTACCGTAGTTCGAGCTTTTACAGTAACATATAAGTACATAACAATATATTATAGTGTGTGTCAGAAAAATGGCGAACCAACAAGGTCATAAATTATTGTCTAATCGCCATTTTTTTATTAAAATTAATATAAATACAGATGAAAACCTCAAAGCAGAATTAATTAAGTTTTTCTGCGATGTACCAAAAGCTAATATTTGACTAACACATTTATGTATAAAACATAAAGCCTTCAAGTGTTGCGGGCTTCTCCAAACGTCCTTTGTATCGCGAAGCGTTTCATCTTTTGTATGAAAACTTACATTTCTCGGAAATATCAACCAAAGATTTATCCCACAAGTCAAAGTTCAAAACCTTGGTGAAATTCGTAACCTGAATTCGCATTTAATGTATAAGGGTAAATTTTCAAGGAATTAGTTCTATCAAACGGAACTTTGTTAGTTCGCTTCATAACTCACACTGACTATAAACTTCTAATACATAGAAAGCGTGAAAATTACGCTTTCAAGTTATTGAATCTATTTAATATTCGTTATGTTATGAAGATACTAACCTTAATTATTAAAAAAAGTACCTAACCTTTATCGGCTGATACCTATAGCCCTTATACCTCGTACACATTCAAACGGTTCGATATTTATCCCAAATATCTTCGAGAATCGAAAAGCAGAAAGACAACATTGTTATATTATGCCGAAAATGACATACGTAATATGACAATATGTATTGACTTTCTGTATTATAATATGTTAAATATAGTGTACCTACTTTAGTACCTAGTTTTTTTTAGATCTCATATATCTAATTTATATAAAATTTCCATGTCACAATGCTAGTTATCGTACTCCTCCGAAACGGCTTTACCGATTTTTACCAAATTTTATATGCGTATTCAGTAGGTCTGAGAATCGGCTACTATCTATTTTTCATACCCCTAAGTGATTGTTCACCCTTACATTTTTTTTTGAATTTTTGAACGAAATTTTTTGTTTTTATTTTTTTATAATATGGCATAAAAAAATAATTCAAAGGCAAAACAACGTTTGCCGGGTCAGCTAGTAATAAAGTAAAATAACTAGTCGTGATGGCTAAAATTAAAAAGGGTTAAACAGCACTTATCATTGTTAGGTACATTGCGAATATATTATACTTATTGAGCAATAAAGTATTTTTAATATAAATTATAAGATTCTAAATCATAATAATAATAAAAATCAACTTACAAACCACTTTGGAGGCCGATTACTCGAAAATGGTCGACTTTGTATAAAATTCATATATGAAACCTTACCTTTATTTTAAAAGACCTATTCAATGATACTCCACACGATGGGGTAGAATGAAAAAATCTTTTTCACCCCCACTTCATGTATGGAGAGCTGCCTCTAAAATATAAAATTATTATTATTTTATGATGCCAAAACCGAGATCTATATACAATCTATAACTATACACAATTTAATCTATTTATATTTATAATTACAGAAGCTAGAAGCACGGACAGACAGACGGACGGACAGAGCGAAATTATATAGGTTCCTTATCTATTACGGAAGCCTTAAAACGACCGAATATTGCAACTTAGACCTATTGTAAAAATAATATCAAAATATTGATATCTCGTCAAGATGTACCAGCTTGCACCCAGGGATTTTCTTTAATTGGGCATATCGTTATTCGAGACTAATCAATAACTAACTAATCTTTGTACAGTAACAGCTATTTAACTGCATCATGATGATAATATATAATCGTGAAAATGTAATGGACGTGCCATTATTTTCAAGATGTCATGCATAATATAATACACTCTGTTAGTCAGTACATTTTAAGAGTTATTGATGGATACATGCGTTTTCACAAAGAAAACATTGTTTTATCTTTATATAGGTACGTGTTCGTTCAGGCGTAAAGTCGTTTCACTTATCGCAAACCCTATTGTTATGAGCCTTCCTCTACATTAACCCCACAACATATCTGCAAAAATATGAATGGCAAAAAGGGTTAAATATTTTTTTGATGAGATTTGTAGATTAAGCGGGTTAAATACGTTTACGACATGGATTTATTTTGCAAATTTAACAATGATTCCAATAAGGTGTAATTTAGAGAGACGGATAGAGGATGAGTACCGAATAGTTGGATCAACTCCGGTAACGAGGTAGGTATGTGTTTCTCCGAATAGTTGCGGACTTGTCAGCGACTTTGATAGTGCCAAGATAGTTTCGACTTCTGACTCCGTTTACGTATTTTGGGAAGTGAGTTTATAATCGATAGCCAACAAACGAAAAAGTAGAAATTGCCGTTCTGCAGTACTGGCCATTTCAAATCAAAATAATTTTTGTTTGGCTAATAATTCTAATTTCAAATTAATTTTATTTTAAAAACATGGAATTCTTTTTCCAAATGTAGTCATTTGTTGATTGATTAGTGTTACATTTTCATCGCATTTCAATATTTTTCGTCATCATGGATACGTTAAAAATTCGAGTAATTATGGAATATGAGTACCGTCGTGGCAGCAACGCGGCACAAGCGGCACGCAACATCAACGACGTTTACGGAGCTAACATTACAAACCAACGCACCACCTGTTATTGGTTTGCTCGCTTCCGTTCTGGAAATTTCGACCTGAAAAATGAACCTCGCGGTCGTCCGAAGACTTTGGTCGACAATGAAGAATTGAAGGCGATTGTGGAAGCTGATGATAGGTACACAATCTACGGCTGAATTAGCAGCAGCTTTCGACTTTAGCGTCAAAACAATATTAGTCCATTTTCGTCAAATTGGCAAGGTAAAAAAGCTTGACAAATGGGTGCCCCATGAACTCAATGATCGCCAGCGCGAAGTTCGCGTTGAGACGTGCCTTGCACTGCTTAACAGACACACAAATGAAGGAATTTTGAACCGCATTGTTACCTGCGATGAAAAATGGATTCTGTTTGATAACCGCAAGCGCTCAGCAAGTTAGTTGGATCTTGGTTCAGCACCTAAACAATGCCCTAAACGAAAACTTACCCCTAAAAAAGTGATGGTCACTGTTTCACCGGTCTAGCGCCGGTATAATTCATCACAGCTTCTTATCAAACGGGGTGAGCATTACTGCAGATGTGTACTGTGAAGAACTGAACACAATGATGGAGAAGCACATCTCCAACCAGCATTGGTCAATCGCTCGTCTCCGCTGCTCCTGCACGACAACACGCGACCTCATACTGCACAGCAGACGGTCTCCAAGTTGCAAGAACTGGGGTTGGAAGCTCTCCATCATCCGTCCTACTCACCAGACCTTGCGCCTACAGACTACTACTTTTTCCAGAATAACTTCTTGGCGGGAAAAAAATTCAATACCCTTAAAAAATGCAGTACAAAATGCCTTTGAAGAGTTTGTTGACTCCCGTCCAGCTGATTTCTTTAAGAATAAATCAATCAATAAACTGCCACTGCGTTGGCAAAGATGCATTGATTGCATGGGTGATTACTTCGATTAATACAAATAAAAAATACTAAAAAAAAATCGTTTAAATTTTTTCATACAGAACGGCAATTTCATAGGTAAAGACCTCATAATTATTATCCTACTAATATTATAAATGTGAAAGTTTGTGAGGATGGATGGATGGACTTAGAAGTTGTTTGTTACTCTTTCACGGAAAAACTACGGAACGGATTTTTATAAAATTTGGTATCTTAGTAGTTTCTGCTCTGGATTAAAACATAGGCTACTTTTTATCCCGAAAAATACAGTGTTCCCGAGGGATACTGTATTTACGCGGACGGAGCCGCGGGTAACAACTAGTATATAATATTACTACCCATCTATAATAATTTAATACATTTATTATTCTGGGTAAAATAAATTGGAAATAAGCCGATAGATATTGTAAAATTTCCCCGAAAATACGGCAATGTCCTTGGCTTCCGGTCCTTTACAGAAAGCGGATCAAATATTGATTAGGTTTTAGCGAAGGCCCGCCAATGCCGTACAAGGGGTGTGTAAAACTATGACAAACTTTTATTGAAGTAGTCTAATATGGACTTAAGTTATTGGACTTCTGTTGTATCTAACATCTAGGTGTCTTTTTGTATTTGTAGTAGGTACCTATGTTACGATAGGAAATGTTAAATTAGGTTAGAAACCTACAAATTTTTTATTGGTTACTAATTGTCCGAAAACTGTGTGGGTAATTTGATAATATGGCAAACGAGTGGACGGATTAATTAATTTCGCCCATGGACACTGTAGGAGTCGTGAGTGCGTTGGTGAGATACAGTGCCGATATTATAAAATTTAACCTAAAGAGGAGCTCTAAAGAGGGAGGCGGTTACATTATTCATGAATATTATCAGTTCAGTCTTTCAGAAGAAACTTTTGTGTAAATTGCTACTCAAACTTCCAATATCAAGTTTAAGAATCAAGTTTGCTGGAATTTCTTTAAACTTACTTAAGACGTCAAAACATAAGTTTCTTTCTCTATAAACAAGCTTGTCATGTACAGTAATTCATAATAATTTTTAATAATACAAGCCTTTCATGTTTTCAATACTTCTAATTGACAGCTAAAAGTAGAGTTGCCTGCAATGTAGATGTACTCTACATTGCAGGCAACTCTACTTTTAAGTAGGTACCTATTTTATATTAATTATAAACTACCTTTGGCCTGATCTGCTTTAACCTAGATTTTACAGAAATAAAGGAGGAAATAACATAGCGTTTTATTGTTCCATCAAGCCTTTTCAGTCAGGCCGTACCGTGACACCCGCGGTTGATATTTCAGATTTCCTCCCTCATAAATATTTATTGTGTCACAATATCATCGAATCAGTGAAGTAATTTGCGAACCAAAAATTCCATTCTCCTTTTGAAAAAGGAATAATCAATATTTATTGTGCCAAAACTGTACTAAATAGGCAGACTTTTATCAATTGTTATGAATATAATAAATTGATGTTATAAAATTTTATGACTTTTTTATTAATTTAGAGTTAAAACAAGATTGATTCACATACCTACAACATAAAACTGTTTTCACTGAGGTTAATATCGTTTACATTTTATATATTTATGGTCAAACAACAAAAATGCTTCAATTTTTCACTTGAATCAGATACCTAATAATTATTGTCAGTACAGTTGTATTGATAATACAATATGTTATACAAGTACGAGTAGTAATATACCTACATATTGTAAGCAATAATATGTTTTTGCAAGTAAAATCTGTGAAGTTTTTGCCGAAGCGGATATAATATTATTATAGTTAGCAGGGCGCCCTTAGACGACCGACCCTAAACCGTTTATCAAGAAAATTTATCGGTAGGCGGAGATTGTCCGCTGAAAATATCGCCTCATTCTACTTATCTTCATATAAAAATAAATCAAGGAGTACGTCCAAATATTCAACAAAGTATACTACGACTAGCTTTTGCTCGTGACTTCGTCCGCGTGGAGTTCGGTTTCCAATTTCCATACAAAATTTTAATCCCTTTTTCACCCGTTTAGGGTGTGAATTTTCAAAACTCCTTTCTTAGCGGATGCCTATGTCATTACGACTATCTGTATGCCAAATTTCAGCGAAATCCGTTCAGTAGTTTCGGCTGTGCGTTGATAGATGAGTGGGTCAGGTTTGTCTTTTATATATTTAGAAGATAGAATCTAATTAAATCTAATGTTACTGCCTTATTGTGTTCGCTTCAACGCAGATCTTGACGGTCCGTACAATTCAAACAATGTCTTTATAAAGACCGTTTCACCTGAGGCGGGAGACAAATTAAATTAATTTCGTAATAAATTGTGATAAATCTTCTTGATAGTTGCAATTATTTTTATAAATTATAGGTTTTATAATAAAAAAGAGCATTGAAATTAAATAGCAAAATGCTTTTCACGCGATTAGAATAGTGTTGAGATCGAAAGATAATGTAATGTAAAAGCCCTGAGGGCTGAGGGCTGTGTCGGAGGGCGGAGGGCACGGTATCAACATTAATTATGGCCGACGATCATGATCAATAGCTTAATTGCTTTTATTCGGATACAATAAAGTAACATGCTCCGTACGTACTAATTGGACTCAACTGAATGACAGTATGAAAAATCAATACAGAATTTCTCAAAATTTTTTGTTTCAATTCAACAAAAAAAGTTTTTCCAGTAGGCACTTAATTTTTAAACAGTTAGTCCTGGATATTGTTTTGTAGTTACTACTTTCTGTCAAACAGTAATTGAAAAAAAAAACATGCGTTTACCAAATGCACACAAATTCTGTCTGGCTTATCATTTTTTTTATTATGCAATCAGGTACTTGAGTCGTATTAAAGCTAATTAAGAACGCAATTTTCTGAACTAAGCGACGCCATTGCCATAGCATTTAATTTGCAGTTTTCGTGCAAAAAGTGAACACAATGGTGTTGATTGCGGTTTTGAAATTCAAGCGAGTCATTTCGCCTCGACCAACCTCCGGTGAGTCCCGAGGCGAGTCACGTCCCTACTAACTTGAGGAATATGTTTTGAGGCGAACTTATAATTTACCTCGACGCAAACAGCCTGTATGTGACTCGAATTTTTAATCTCTAGTTATACACCGTACATGTATGAAGAACGCTCTCAATGTAAGTACCTACCGGACGCTTTGACATGACGTGAAATTGGAATACTTATTCTCTTTCACTGCTCGTCGCGGTCTACGCCAAAATATAAATATACAGGCTCTAAACTGACCGTTTTAGTACCGACTGTACTAGTACCGAGTGTTCTAGACCGTACAAGCAAACGTTGTTTTGCCATATAAAAAACTAGGTTACGACCGATGCCCAGATCCACCGAATATGCAAAAAAAATTCATAAGAATCGGTCAAGCCATTTCAGAGGGGTGTGTCTCCGAACACTACGACACGAGAATTTTTTATACATTAGATATGTATAGCATTGATAAAAAAGATAGAAAAGATCATTGCAATATTAAAGTACTATAGGTATTGTTTAAAGAGAATATAAGACTACAGTAATTTATATTACATACCTACTTAATATTTATTTTAGGAGTTACTGAAAAAACATGAAAAAAGATACAATAGCAACTTAGGTATCTACGATTTAAGTCGCACTGGGCGGCAGGGGGCCGCCTCTGTAATAAAGTTAAATCAATAAAAATTTAACGAGGACCATCAGGATTGTTTTATGGAAGGCCTTATAAGTTTCTTTAATGGTTGTTTAATTTTAATTAACATTCGAATAAAGTAATTAAGTGTTTAATTAAGTTTAATTTCAATGATAAAATGCCAGATACATTTTTATAGAACTTTGCTTAAGTATAACATGATAGCTCTTCAATTTCTTAAGTAAATACAAATTCATATTCAAGAGTCAACAGGGATTTGAATAATAATTCGCTGTGGGTTGTGACGTAAGTTGTTAGACACGACTCACGAGCCTCCTCAAAGGGTCCCTGAAGATGTCTCATCATTTATTAACCGCAACCTTGCCTTATATCCTCTTTACAAATGATTAATACGTCACAGCGACGATCAATCATAGATACCTCAAGTTTTTGCTGTAACCGGGGCTTCCTGCTTAAGAAATAACAAAGCACATAATTTCACAAGTCACAACAAAAGGAAGTCCAAAGCTAGATTGAAGCTTTAACCGAAGTGTAAATTGTTTTTAGAAAGCGTGTGATAAAAGGAAAAGGAAAACGATTTTTGTATTTTTAACCTATAATAGGCAATCGGACAAATTTTTTTTTATTGCATAAATGAATAGTACTCTTAAATATGAGTAACTTCTCAGAAGAAACCGTATATCAAAAGTCAATATTTTCAAAGGTACAGCGATTTGTATACAAAATTTCGCGAGCCTCCTAAAAACGCTCCATACTAAAGTCGACCTAAAAATGACGTCACTTGTATATGAAGTAGTATGAAGTAGTATATGAAGTATATGGCCGCAGGAATATATTTGTAAATATCTCCGATATTTGTGCGTTTAAGTTCATACTTACCATAATGAATGTTTTTGTATATGATGTGAGTAAACTAATGATGTAGGTTTTGTTTACCAATTTCGCAAAAAAAATAAATTTTTTTTTGGTACTGGAGCGGAGCGAAATTTTGTATACAAATCGCTGTACCTTTGAAAATATTGACTTTTGATATACGGTTTCTTCTGAGAAGTTACTCATATTTAAGAGTACTATTCATTTTTGCAATAAAAAAAAAATCAGTCCGCTTGCCTATTGAAAACTTACATGATTTTTTAGCGAAAACATCAGCTCATAATCTACTGGGGTCAATTCCCACTGCGACGATACGCGACGCAGCGCTGCATTTTAAAGATAGCTATTCAAAACTGAACTTTATTCTCTACACAAAAAGATACACGTTTCATTGCAAAAGCGCGCACCTCGCCTTCGAAATCGACTTTGATTGACTTGGCATTCGAAATATCGTAATGAAACCTTATCATCTTGTGTAGGTAGTGAATAATATTCAATTTGGAATCTTAAAAACACAGCGGAGCGGAGTGAAACCCTAAACATTATTCGTCATTCTATTATACTGTAGACACAATTCACAAATGCAAACTATCCCAACAAAACCTCTGTGGCTCAGTTGGTTGAGCGTGTTGGTGCAATGGTTGGTGCTCAAGCCGGGGGTCGCGGGTTCAAATACCGCCGAAGGAACAAAAAGTTTTTCTGTGTTCCTGGGTCATGGATGTGTATTAAATATATGTATAATATAATAAAAATCTTAAATATGTGTATAGTTTAAATATATTTCCGTTGTCTGGTATCCGTAACACAAGTTCTTCGAGAACTTACCACGGGATCAGATTGATGTGGTGTGAAGCGTCCATAGATATTATTATTATATTATTATTATTAAAACAATTTTATCAGAAATCTCATGAAAAGATAGTGTTTAATAAAACGGATCGCCGCATTAATAACGGTAAACCTGCCAGCTCAATACGTGTACATGAAATTCTATCAGCAATAAAATGTGAAAACATTTTGCTGTATTTTAATATTCCAGTTCTATTTTCCCTACGTGTATTTTTTCTACGGGTTTTTATTTATTCGCCGGCGACCGCGAAATCATTTCATTGGCTGAAAGCAAATATGAAATAAGCTATCTGCACTGCCTAAAAGCTTTTTCAATTTACTTTACTGGATCAGATCGTCCGTGTTTTGAATTTTTTAATTGAAGTGTTTATTAACCTTTTCTATGCATACAGACTACAATATTATGTTATTGTCGTGTATCGAAAGAAAATTCTACAAAACACTTCGCAACAGACGTGGCTAATTACATCGCTTCCTTCTCATATCTAGGTATACCTACTAGCTAGTAGCTACATTTTCATAGAACCTTAGAATCAATCTTCCAATATAAATATAACATCCAGTATTTTCTAAGATAATATTAATGTATGAAAAAACGTAACGAGCAAAGTATTTCAATGATTATTTAATTATAAAACAAATGAATACCTAGGAAACGAAAGCAGACTTTTCTCATTAAATCAAAGGGGATTATAATAATGAGGATTTTGTTTTTTCATCAAATATCGCGCGGGAAACGTAAGCAGATTTATAAGGTTCATTAATAACAGCAATCAGGCCCTACCTCCGGCAATGTGGTGTAAACAAGTCATTACCGTTATTAACATTCACTAATTAAGCTAGAGACGATCGACGAGTAAAGTTTCTCGAAAAATGTCGTTATTAAAAAGTTTATACTTAACTACATGTTTTACAAAACTTTAACCCGACTACGTAAACAATACCTATAGTCTATGTAACTCCGGGCCATTATTGCGAAACTTTTGACACCTCGTTCATTAAAATCGAATAAGTAGTTTAGGTGCTAGGGTGGACCAAATATATATACATACATGAATATATATATATATATATATATATATATATATATATATTTAGGCGTATAGCTATGATTAAGTCCGTAGGTTATTTCTAATTGATCAAATTTATCAACGAATTATCATAGATCACGTCACTATATAACTTTTCCACAATAAATCCGATAATCCTTAATTTGTACGCGACTTATTAAGTATTCCGTCGTTTAATATCTGCCGGCGGCCGTTAGTTATTTTAAACTGAGCGTACCAAAGCTAGATAAGATTGACGTTATACCAGCGTCGTCATGGCAACGCTTATCCGTACGATAAAACAGCATCAGTAATAATGGTAAAACAGACAACATCTTGTAATTGTAGAAACGCGCCTACACGGCCGGACTGACAATCGCACGTCCTCGGGCGAATAAATAGGCTGTAGAGTGTAGGTGTACCTGCGCGAAGGAACCTCTCAATGCATTTTATCAAATCATTACGCTCGTCCACCCTGACGAGTAATATTAACGTTTGTAGTTTCCGGCAGCTTCTTAATTCTCAAAAGTCCGATGGTTCAAAAGTCATCCAAAGTTATCAAAAATCACAAAAGTCATCAAAAGTAGAAAACTAAAAGTTATTATAAGTTTGAGGTCAACGAAAGTTAAAGGTAACGGAAAGTTAAAGTCATTAAAAGTTATCAAAAATCACAAAAGTCATCAAATGCCACCAAACTCACCGGCGAGACTCCACCACTCGCTAACAAGAGCCAAATGATTCAAAGGCATGGATCAGGTGATAAGTGTCGACCAGCATTGGCAAATTTGCTGTGATGGCAGATTCAAATTCGTTGCATCGATTTGTAGATCGCTCCGCAATGACAGACTCTGCCATCTCACAAGATTAAACCCGCTGACTCAACGGTCACCCGTCTCCCTTGAATTACCTGAGCTCAACAACACTCAACAACACTTCACATGTTGGGTTTGCTCTCCTTTGCAACACCCACACACAAAATCCTCTAGGTTTGTATCGCTCCTGCGCTGCGGCGCCGCAGTCTACAAACCCCACACACTTCACACATTGGTGTGCTCCCCTTCCAATTGCAACGCAAAAGCGGAAGACAACACCCACACAAAACCAATAACCAAAATGTAACACAACCGCAGTTTCAGCATCAACTTCTGCGTCAACTTCTACGTCCTCATAAGTTAACGTCAACATCTCTATGTCAATAACATCGCCCATCATCGCCTACATGGTCATTTTCGCGCAAATACCCAAACACATGACGAGGATTGTCAAGTCAGACGTTCAATTACCATATTATAGCCATATCCAACGGCTGAGCTCAGCCCACATTTAACACCAATGCATTGTGATACGAAATAAGCGTAAAAGCGACTACCAGGCGGTCACCCCCGCCGAGTCTTGTCTCCGGGGCAGGTTACCCGCAATGTAGGTAAATTCTTTGATCTCTCCCGAACTTCGTGCAAACTAATATCGGTTGATAACCAAATGCATGTTCGAAGTAACACGATTTGCGAAATGAAAGAAGCGAAAGAAGCGCTCGGACTTCTCTTCAAAGAATCGAACTAGAATAGAACTGGTAGCTACAGAAGGTAGCTTGGGCTATCTGTAGGCTATTAGAAAACTTGATGCGGGTTATCGGGCGCAAAGGTTTTGTTTCCATATAATTTAATGCTCTGTATTTTAAAAATAACACCCCACTTCCCGCATCAAGATTTCTAATAGCCTACAGAAGGGCTATTAGAAATCTTGATGCGGGAAGTGGGGTGTTATTTTTAAAATACAGAGCATTAAATTATATGGAAACAAAACCTTTGCGCCCGATAACCCGCACCACTTAATCGGTAGGTACCAGAACCCGGATCTTAGATTGCTTAGATAGCAACAAACTTTATTATGACTATAGCAGTAGTGTTTCGTCTATGTCTTGTCTATAGCAGTACATAGTGTTTCGTCAACGATATAGAGCTATATTGATTGGCGCAACAAGAACACCTCACATCACAGTGTTCATAGTAACGGCATATCCTCATTAGTTGTAACCTAATGTAACTACACCAACTGAAGTCGAAGCATCCATGTAGATTGTGGATAGCACATAATATGAATTAGGTACATCTAGGCTGCTCGCCGAAGTCCCCGTGGACTGCAATATTCATACTAAACCCCGTTTCGTAGATCACTATTAAACTAGATATGAAAGCATTTAGCTTTTCATTAGGCATACTAAACGTAATTCGAATATTATCTTATAACGTGTATCGGTGTCAAATTACAGGTAAGCGCAATTCATTGTTATGTCAGTCACAGCGACGGTACCTAACAATAGTCCTCTTCAACGTAGCATACTTAACCAATCTTATGAAAACGCGTTTTTTTTTACCCAGCTACAACTACTGCACGTTATATTCCTACTTACGCACACTCTCTGTTTAGTGATTAGAGTCTACACCACGGAACATAATTTAATACAATTCTCTTTTTTTATGTTGTACTGAATCAGAGCAATTTACTTCAATTATAATCTTTTTAGTCATTGCTACTATCTGCTTACGGTAGATATCTGGATTACTATGCATTTCTAAAAATTACCACGAGAATGTGTGTTTAGTAATAAAACAAGTCATAAAGATTTCTAATTGCTCCACCACAGAATACAGAAAAAATCCAGAAGCCGCCAACACGCCCGAAAGTGAGGCCGTCACAAGCACTCCAAACTGGAATGGCTATCCACACACAATATGTTGCCACAGATCAACGGAACACTCCACCCAACCTTTCCTCAACCAATCTCAATTGAATACCCAATTGTCATAATACAACAACGCGACCCGCCCTGCAAGTGTAAAGAGTAAAAATCAAAAAGTGCGGGCGGGGCGACACTTCGCCATGGTCCTGGACACAGTGCGCCGCATACAAATGTGATCGAACACCCACTCTGCATGTTTTGAATTCTGTGTGCTCCACACACGCAACTAACTTTATATCACTGCAATGTATTGTCTTTATACGGGGAATTTGTTAGATTTTTTTTAGTACTTAAATATACGGGCAAATGGCCCACCACAAATCCCCTTAACATGATCCCAGGAGCGCCCAGAGGACACGCCAAAGCCGTTCTGGGACCCGCAACGAAACTAATTTAAATTAATAAAGTTTAGTTTTAAAATTGCCACGAACGACTGAGCGACGCAGTGAACAGTGATTAATTTTTATCCAGTGCCCAGATCGTTCGCGAACCGAAGGAAAGAAATTATAAAAGTGACATCCTCTAATCGTGTTTTCTCACCGGTCCTGTCACTCGAAAATACAGTTATTTTTTTTACTATTTGAATATCCTTATTTTATCATGATAGGAAAATCTAGTCGTTTATTTCGTTTTACAATATAATGAAGCACTGCGCTGCAACTCTAAATCTACAGGCAAGAACTGCCCAGTAAACCCGTTTACGTCAAAGTGACGTCAAAATGATATTGCGCTATGTCAGGATTTACGTAATATATAAGTCACGAATGAGTCACATGTGACTTATTATTTCACACTTCTTGGCGTAAAACTTTTACGTAATAAATATGACGTAAATATGACCGTAATCTTACCTTCATGTGTTCTCAAATTTACTTCAATGTGATTTAACTTTGCTCATAATCTATCTAGGGGATGCAAAATCCGATTTTTGAAAACCCGGGCGGCACAATAAGAGGGGCGGCAAAATCTGACACCACTATATACACCTACCTGTGGTGTTTCTAGAGTTTCGCCCTCATTACTAAGCTAGGCTATTTAGTTTAAGCCTAGCCTAAACTTGTGTTGGCTGATAAAATAGTATGTGATAGTATCTATTATAATACAAAACAACGCTAGTTTGCATTAGGTCGTACATAGTAGACCAGCACTAATATGGAGCCCGCTACAGCTATACCGCAAGTCTGCGGAGTCCTGGCTCTTAAACACTGTCCCACTGTGTTACACTGGTCCCACACTGTTCACGTTGTAGTTTCATAGAAAACAGAACTTATCACAAAAACCATAGTCATGACATAGTCGGTAAGCAGACACATCACACAAATTGTAATTAAACTGTTCATAAACCATATCTATCTCTTTCTATCTCATATGTTTAGTAGTACCATCTCTTTCCACAGCATGTCTCGACATGCTCATGTAAAAAATTTTATTCCTTCATCCATATTTAGCACAAGTACATGATAAAAATGTCCAATGTCAATATATTTCCGAAAATTGAAAAACCGAGCAATAGCATCATTTTTATGCTTTTCGTGGGTCGTAAAGTTCGAATCCCACGGACTGATTTAGGCGTATAGCTATGATTAAGTCCGTAGGTTATTTCTAATTGATCAAATTTATCAACGAATTATCATAGATCACGTCACTATATAACTTTTCCACAATAAATCCGATAATCCTTAATTTGTACGCGACTTATTAAGTATTCCGTCGTTTAATATCTGCCGGCGGCCGTTAGTTATTTTAAACTGAGCGTACCAAAGCTAGATAAGATTGACGTTATACCAGCGTCGTCATGGCAACGCTTATCCGTACGATAAAACAGCATCAGTAATAATGGTAAAACAGACAACATCTTGTAATTGTAGAAACGCGCCTACATATATATATATATATATATATATATATATATATATATATATATATATATATATATATATACATTATATATATATACATTTGTTTATATATATATACATATATATACATGAATGACGGACATGAATGAGGACTGAAAATGGAGAACCAAAATAAACGAAACAGCTTAGATAACAATAATATAACCTTTCGTAGAAACCGTAATTTGGAATCATTACCCTCTCCAGACTCACTCAATTTGTCATATGGCTCAATAACATCGAGCCCTCCCTACAAAAAACTACCGGAATTTGTAGGTATCGACCTACACGGTATAGAGGCACTTAAAGTACAGATAGAAAAACTAACCGATTAACTACAAAGATCACACAATGAGATAGAGATTGTTAGAGCACACAACAACGAACTTAAACAACAGACGATAGAACAACAAAAAAAAATCGCGATATGAGGGAATTCGCAATGACGGTGAGTCATTGCCTCAAAACTCCTCACGTAAAAAGAAACATAAAAGAAAATTAACGAGATCTCTACCCGCACAAATTACTGTGGGCAATTTTGAAAATGAAAAATCTAATAATAATAACCATTGTACATTACCGGAGGACAACACCTGCACCACGGAAAAGGACACAAACATCCCCGGACGTTCACTATCAGATAAAAGAGACCAAATTACACTCGCTTCACAAAATAAACATAAAATAATAATCCTAGGAGATCAACAAGCTCGTGGACTATCACAGAAAATGACACAGATGAGACAAAACAAATGTAACGATAAATACATTATTACGTCAATTATTAAGCCAAATGCAACAAGCATACAAATTCTAAGCAGCTGTAACGATGACTTCCTAAAGGACCTGTCTCCTAATTATATAATAGTATTGTTAGTAGGGTCAAATGATAAGCAACCCTATACCTTAATTAGTGAAATTTGTAATACATTATATAAACTACGTTCCAATTCTGTATATGTCATCAATGTTCAATATAATCGTTATCTCAATAGAAATATGCTAAATAATAACCTAGAACTAATAACTCGTCAATATAAAAACTGTAAATACCTAAAAATATACAACTCATATTAATACTACTCTAATGACCATTACCCTACATTGACATACAGAGAAAAGTTTATTTTACATTTATGTCAAAAACTGAACATCTCAATTGATTATTATCAACAATACCGAAAGGACGCTCTTAGTCAATACAAACATAATCTCAAGTTTAGTTTACTCACTAATCTCAAGTTTAGATATAATACACAAAAATACACACACAACATACAAAAAACGCATTCCAACCTTACACAAACTAAAATCACACATTATTTTGAAATGACTGGTAAAATAGAAGAGTCTAAAAATAACTTTTTTCGAAATTCCTTGTAAACAAGAACATATTAAAATAAATTTGATCCACCAAAATATTGCCGGAGTACTAAACAAACAAGAACTGCTAGAAATAGCTATAACAGACTTGCAGAAGGAGCTAGGAACAATTGACATTATATGTCTTACGGAAACGTTTCTTAGGAGTGGTACAGAATCAAATCTTAAAATAAATCATTTTAAATTAGCATCATCATTTTCTCGAAATAACCAACGCCGTGGCGGTTCATGTATTCTAATAAGGAATAGTAATTTTCAATACACTGGCCAGTGTCACGGGGTAAGTCCCTGTACTTCTTTTGGAGAACAAAAATGAGAAGTCAGAGACCCGTGCAAAATTTATATTCAAAATTACAATTAAAAGAAATAATATTATTGTCGACCTTATATAAAGGGGCGTAAGGTCGGCACTTATCCACTCAGGTCTTATAATTTCGCCCAGGGTAGGTACTCTCCTGGCTGACGGCGATAAGGGGAGAGCGAGGTCAGCCCGAAGGTGGTGGCAGCGTCTGGAATATCTTAGTCCTCCCTCAGCGGCGATTTCCAAAGTGTCGACGCTTGAACTAGGTCCGAAGTCCCAACTTGGAACGTTAGTGGCCGGTACTCGGTAACGATGATATTGATGACAAAATATTCACTATATTTTGTAAAAATATTCTATAAGTATTTAATTAAATATCACTCTATAAAAATATTATAGCCTTTAAAAGATGAAACCAACTGTATACAAAAAGCCACAACTTTTCTCATCATACCTTTAATTCTGTGTCATGATTCTATTTTATTTATACTGTTTACGAGTATTCAGACTTCAGTTCCATTGTATGAGAGCTAATAACTGCTTTGACCTATATTATGCCTCGCCGCTATTTGTGCTGGAGACAATCAATCACGAATAGGTTTGGATTTCACCAGCTGTTGTTTGTTATATACGACTAGTAATTAAAGCCTTCCACTGCTGAAATAATAACTCGTCTTACTACTAAAATTGATTAATGTGAAAGTTTGTGAGGATGGATGGATGGATAGACGGACGTTTGTTACTCCTTCACGCAAAAACTACTGTACGGATTTCGACAAAATTTGGTATGGTAGTAGTTTAGGCTTTGGTTTAAAACATAGGCTACTTTTTATCCCGAAAGTGCAGTATTGTGGGATGCTCGATACTATATTTACGTGGACAGAGCCGCGGGAAAAAGCTAATAAAATCATAAAATAGACGCCGGTAATATTAAAATTTAAAGGGCAATATTTTGAATGAAAGGTTTTCGGCCATCAATTAAACTTTGATTTTTGGATTTAAGGTAAAGTTAGAAATCAAACTTGCTACGGCCACTTTTCTCTAAACTCAGTATGATCAGAGAAATGTCACAAAAATCACCTGTATTATTGCATCAATTATTGATAGTGTAGCTAGTAAGCATTGACAGTAAGTTTCCAGGACATTTGAAGGATTTCGATTGGTTGTGGGCTATAGCAGAAAGCATGTCTTTCGAAGCTTTCTTACTTTGGGATTTCCCAGAAAGGCTATAAATATTATATTATTTCAATAAAAAGAAAACACCATGGATGAAACTTTCCCTTCAGGTTGAACGGGTCTGGAAATTCACACTAGAAAGCTCTCGTATGTAGCACCGGTCACCGATGCGTTTGAATATTTTACGAAGCAAACAATATCGATGTATAAGGTGAACGGTGGGGTATAGACTATAGACACCGCCCTCGTTAAGCCACACTTTCCCTGACACTTGACACCGGACGCCGGACGACGGACAAACAACGCCCTCCTTAATTGCTGTCAAACGAACACATGACCCGGCGATATTAGTTTATTTTACACACATTGAATTGCCAGAATAAACATTGTGATACCTAACGCTTCAAGTCAAAATTTCATTGCAAAATCCATTTCAATTATGTCAATGCGTCGACGTGTTTCATAGTCGGTAAAGTTGGAATCTGAAGTTTCAATAACAGTAAAACCCCGTCAAGTGCCGATAGGAATCCGTAGTGACTCTTGACTAAGTACGTCTACTCTTTGTATAAAACTTATGAAGCATACTTAAGGGAAGCCTTTGATCATTTTCCTCTTGAATTCATTGTTTTTCTTACTCGTAGTATCGTAATATAAATAATATGTTTATGTTTAAATAGCTATTTTTATAGTAAAAACTTTTATGGGGACTTTTATCTATATATATATATATAAAAGAAAGTCGTGTTAGTTACACTATTTATAACCTAAGAACTTGGCTGAAAATTGGTAGCTTAGAATCAGTAGACGGATATAGGATACTTTTAACCCATTCCCGAGGGACGTGACATAAAACGTGGTATTATGTAAGTATATATTATAAAAATTCGATGTCATGGGATCCCAACTTACCTATCCGGTAGTTGTGGTATAATATACGGGTATGTGACCCCGGCTTTTCTAGCTATTACTGTCCTATCCCTTGCCCTCCTGGGCTGTAATATCCTACATTTCATATTTCCCACTATAACTTACCAATCTTCCTTTCCACACCACCTATCCTTTCCTTTCCCTATTCCTACTCTCACCACCAATCCGTGGGAACGCAATGGATAATCATAAAAATAATTTAATTATCCCAAATGGCGGCGATGTGGTTCGCCACCCATCACGTCTCGTTCTCGCGGAGTTGAAAAGTGGACCATGGAGAGCTGCTTTGTTACGTAACGGCTGGACCTCGTGTTCTTGAAATCATTGTGGAAGTTCAGGGAAGGTTTGAACTGTGAGAAATATTGGAAAACGTGTAGGTTGTAGGAGTAGGTGTAGGTGTAGGACTAGGACGTAGGTTTGCATTGTAGGTGTAGTTATTTATTCACTCCAGTTCATATTTAAGACAGAACAACGTGTGTCTGGACAGCTAGTAAAGTATATATTTCATATAGTGCTTACCTGCCCTACCTAACGTTAATATTTCACTTTATATCATACTCGTCGTGAACCTACTTAGAAAATAATAAGTAATGAAACCAGCAATAAATGTTTTCTAAATGTTTCTTATTTCATATTTTATGGACATAGGTAACGCCGCGTAAAAATAAAACGGGGAAAAATGGCTCGCGTTTTTATTTTGTTAAAAGCGATGCTTTAGAATGAGTGCACTTTAGTTAATTAAATTACCATTGGCAGAATAGAAGAGACGCGCGTGAGGTCGTGTGCGAGCTTCGATAATGCTGCAGTATTTATTTTGCTAACTTTTTCAACACACATTTAAAATATTTAATTCAACGAATAACACAAAAACGTTTTATTTTGCTATAATGTAACGTTAAAACATTTAACTTAGACATACATATAATGTCCTTGCATTGCAGAAGTAGGTACTTATTTATTTACGCAATTCAAACTGTTATTAAATAAAATTTTACTAGTTTTGAGTCACTTGGCTGAGACTTGGTCAGTCATCTTCAAAGAGCTGACTTCTAATACGTGAAATTGTTTAACTTTCAGTGATTCTAGTTCAATTAAATCTTGACATAATCATTCAATTGGATACCGGCGTTTAATGCACAGAATTGGCGTCCAGTTGGTTACCTAATTTAACCAGATGACTGAGACAAATACAAAAATTAATCACCATATCACAAACATAATATTTTTCTAGTCCATTAAAACTGACAATAACGATATTCCCATAACAAACGTTTACGTCCCAAAAGTTATTTATGATAAAATTAACTTGAATATTATAACAGCGTTTAATTATTTTGCTGTACAACATAAAATATTACGTTTCATATCAGCGTCATTTATCTTGTTGTTTTTACCACACTACTACTACGTTAGTAATATAATATATTCTTTGACACTACTCAAATATCCAATTGATACAAAAATCAGAATATTAATATTACGTGTACATTGGATAATGGGAATTCACAATAGACAATTAAATATACTATAATATTAGAACTATTATTATTATAAATTAAATAAAATATTATGTAAGTATTACTAGCTGACCTGTTTTGCCATATATAAAAAATAGATTACGATATATATTCTTAGACCAACCGAATATGCAAAAAAAATAATTATAAGAATCGGTCAAGCCGTTTCGGAGAAGTGGGTCCCCAAACACTATGCTACGAGAATTTTATATATTTAGAAGATGTATGTTTTTCCGTTTCAATCCGCAACCCGTAATCGCAACTTCCCTTCACCTTGATATCTACCGCCGCAATCGCCTTAATAGCGGCCTTGAGCCTTCAGGGTGCTCTTATCCGTACAATATTTAGACATTAACAACTTCATAAATATTTATATACAATGTTTACATTCAAGGAGTAACATCTACAGAAACATACTTAGGAAGTTAAAACACTAAACTTAATGCTCTACATTTTTGAAGAAACTTTTTTTTTTTTACAAGAAGGTAGGCAGATCGAAAAGGTAAAGGAGAATTATTTCACGAGAAATTATCCTAAATGTAGATTACTTTTGCCGCTACATTGCTACGCGAACTTGAAGAATACGACTTTAAGTACCTACCTATAATTAGTACACGTCTATAAAAGAGAATAAAAAATTACTTGGTACTTAAAACAAAATTCGGTTAGATATTTATAGGTCCGACGAGTTTTCAGAGCATGCCTGTGTTTTGTTTTTCCTTAAGGCCCCCACAGACGAGAGGCCGATCGTTTCAGCTGGAACTGACGTCAGTTCGGCCTGAACGGATTCGAGCACACACACGGAAAAAATCGCATCTAATCCAATTTACGTCAGTTCGGCCTGATCTGATTCGTGCCCACACACGGAACAGTCGCATCAGTCCATTCTGGTTTGCCGCGCGCTACGGTCGTGTTTATCAATTTTGTATTTAAACACCGCGAAAACTCATACAACGCTTGTACAAGATACACGCCCGCACGGCCGCAGCTCGGGCAAGAACTGAAGCGATTTGTCCACACACGGTCAGGACAGGCCGCGCGTTCAGGCCGATCGGTCAGGCCAGAATTAATGTTGCCAACTTAGTTATTTTACAAAATTTTACTAAATTGAGTATTTTATTCCCTCCTTGGTAGAAATTTTGTTATTAGTAGTGTTTAAGTAGGAAAGAGCCAGACAGTAATGATATGCAAAATAGCTACTAAATACGTAATATTTCCTAGTATATTTTAATTTAATGATAAAATTTATAATCAAATTCAATTAATGAAAAAAATTTAATATAATAAAACCTAAAATGCAGTGGTTTTTGGGGGGCTTCAGGAATTCCTAAGTTAAGTACCCTCTTTAGTAGTTTTTTAGTAGTTTTAGTAGAAATCGATACGAGTTTAGTAGTTTCACAAAAAAAGAGCTGGCAACACTGGAACGAATCGCTTCAGTCCGTACGGCCGCCTGATGCGATCTCGAAATTGCACACACACGATACGATTTTGCATCCGTTCAGGCCGAACTGAAGGTAGACCGGACCATGTATGGGGCCCCTTATAGTTTTTTCTATATATTACATCCTTCACATCGTATTAAAAATCCGTATGAAAATTGACCTACATCTTTATACGTATTTTACCTAACCGACATATTATGTGGATTTAGATAATGTCAGGAAATAAATACCGTCATAAATAAATGATATCGGATCATAGATGTATATTATAATATTAAAAATACTTAGGTATCGGATCCATACATTTTGTAGTGTACATCAAGTAATTGGTCCGATTTCATTAAAATAGGTTAACGTACTTGTAATTAAAAATAGATACGTGTATCTAAATTGACAAATATTTAAAACTTTAAAAACTTTCAAGGTTAAAAATATCTGTATAGTCTATAACAGTGTTTTAAAAGTGGGTCGCGACCTCCTGGGGGGTCGCGAAGCTTCTATAGGGAGTTGCAAAAGGTGGGTACTGCATTAAAAAAAAAAACAATAAAGTTTCTTAAGATATTAATCTTAAATGCAGTAATGTTAAGAAAAATTTTAAGTAATAAAAATAAAATAACTTATGATATCTTTTCAAACATTTGTATCAAATGTAGGTACTACATGTAATTGCACAGCGCGTAGTGACATGTGTGATTCGTTGAAATCTGTCTTGACTTTTTTATTTAGTCTGACTACTGAGCAGTGGCGAGGGGTTCCTATAACTCCATTCCTATCGGCTTCCCTTGTCACTAACCTTTTGCAAACCTTCATAGAAATCCCTACCTATTATACAGGCTCCGGCTTCCCTATGAAGGAGAAGCAGCCTTCGCCACTGCTACTGAGGTATCATACTGTCATACCGCTGCAGTATTAAGCTGCGCGTCCACTGCATCGGAATCGGAGCGGACGGAGCGTCGGCATTTACAAAATGCCGATGGGGTGCGTCCACTGCATCCGGATTCAGCATCGGCAATTTAGTTATTTTTAATCCGTCAGCCTGAACGTGCACTTGCATTATGGAGGATAGTGACGAGATATATTGTTGTAATCTCAGACCGAATAGGTTGTAATTAGCTTATTTTATCAGAAGAGGAAAAGAGAAACAAGAGGAAACGAAAGATATGGGTTCATAAATCGTAATATAAATTCAAAAAGAATAATTTTTGGAGAATTTCATACATTATATTCTGATTTATTAGAAGATGAAAATATATTTTTGGGTACATTCATATGACTCGAAAAAAGTTTTTTGAACTTCACTATATTGTACAATTTTTATTTATTATTTGCCCAATTTCATCCCATATAATATCGTCTCTCCTCAGTTGGTTAAGATAATGTTGATGTTTTAGATTGTAAAGTTCATCATATTTTTCCACTAAAGTAATTAAAATATCGTCATTCGTCGTGAATAAGTATTTATGTATAGCCGTCGCGTCGTCGCAAACACGTCAGAACTTGAAACGTTCGGAATCCGAATGACGGGTTCACTGCCGATGACGTCATCGGCAAAAATACCGGTCGCGGGCGCAGAAATGCCGATCCAGTGGACGCAGTACCATAGAAATCCATACAAAGCAACAAATCCGTCCGCTCCGTCCGCTCCGATTCCGATGCAGTGGACGCGCAGCTTTATAGTGAGTCATAGTCATGACAAGCTTAATCCTCCTCATTTACATAACACCTTCAACTGTAGACTATTAGTTCAAGGCCTCGCTTCTTGTAGCATTAAATTCATTTAGCATTTAATCGAGTTTTTGCCTCGACTACTTAAGAATTGCCTTTAAAGGGGTTTACAGGAAACTTTACAGGATTATTTGTGTTTACCAAATAATAGCACCGCATATTAACGCCTGAGATAATATGGATTAAAAATATTAAATTACAATAATATTGCCTAAATGAAGGCTTCGGTATTCTTAAAGATAAATGGAATGTACCTATATTACAATTATTATTATTAGAAATATGTTGGCTATTATTATGCTTAGATAGATCTGTTATTTTGCGAAAAAGAATACTTTGTGTTAGGTACCTGTATTAGGTACTTATAGTGATTTAACTTATACACTGAAGTTTATAATTACCGTAATAAATAGCACAAAGCTGACACTTAAACGTGCTTAAAACGGCATCGCAAATACAAAGTTGGCGACGATTTGAGTCTCGTCGGTTGGCAGCCGCGGCTCAGGCGCGCTGGGTGACTGGCTCATTGCCAATCTATGCGAAACATTTGGAAGGACACAATATCAAATAAACTGCTTTTGTATAATAGCCTATTTCAAATGTGTACGTGAAACCATTTACCATGAAAATATTTCATCATCAAAAATGTTATTAGTTTACAACTCCACCAAGCTAAGTTTTCACCTTGCGTCGAGACATACTGACGCTTAGGTGCGGTCTACAAAAAAGGACGAAAACTCATATGATGCATGTCGGCGACAAATATGCTAACCGTACTGACGCGACAGGGCGATCGCGGGAAGGTGAGCGGGGAAGCAAATTTTTATAAAATTATTATTGCAGCGAGGTGCAAACTTAGCTTGGTGGAGTTGTAGGTACCTACTCTATTCTTAATATGGGGTGCTAAATGCTGATACTTTCAAAAATACTCCACAGAATTACCCAAACTCATAACAGCGATTATATCATTAATCTAAACTTACTAAAGAAAATTAACTCTCGCCCTAGTTCTACCTTTGGGGCGATAAACGAACGGTTACATTGTTTGGCATCCATCGTCCTCTGACCTTTCTCTTGGCACTTATAACAGAATGTGGAACATTTGTCAAGTAAAATCCTGATAAATGGTTACCCTAAGCGTGCTCCGGTTAATGGGGTCAATTTGAATATGTCTAACAGACGTGGCATCTCTCGGCGGTAATGCAAATTTCCTTCTCGTGATCGCTGACTTGTGGCGCTTCCTATTTGACACTAGAATGGGTTGTCGATCAACACCGTCGTGCTAGTTTATTCTGTGGAAGTACTTCTATGTGTATTCACTTACTCTTAACTGACTTCAAAGTGATCCGATTGTAATTTATCAATATCATAACTTTGTGCTACTAAAAAGCTTGTTCACAAAGCTCCAAAACTTAAACCAAATGCAATTGCAATATAAGGCTATGTTGTTCTAGTGGATACCACCGCACAGTACGATGCAGTTCGAGCCTACTTGAAGGAGTTGGACATATCAAGCGCAGTGTGGGTTGGCCTCATTCGAAGCAATCCAGATGGCGATTTCACTTGGACGTAAGCTCTTATATTTTAATAAATGTTTCGTGAAATTTGTGATAAATTATAGTAAGTATAATGTAAAGGTCGAGACAATGTCTCAGAACAAATAAATAATTAGTTAAAAAATATTTTTTGTTAAACATTTTGCCAGTTCAGAGAATAGTGCTTTTTTTTTGGTGCCTCGAAGAAGGAAATATTTTCTAAAATTTAATTAAAGTTGAAAGGTAATAATTTATATCGATTTGGTATATTATAGAGATTACCGTGGGCTGAGTGGCGACGGGTACTGGAGCTCGGCCCCGGACTCCCGTTCGGCACCGCTCTGTGCTGCAGCGGACCCGGCCTCCGACTACCGCTGGGAGGCCCGAGCATGCGGAGGACCCTCCATCGCGTCTTTCATCTGTGAACTTCCTGGTAATTTTTATATGCATACACACAAAGGCACTCTAAAAAAACTTTTAAACCTTGACACCTAGGTAGGTTTATTTAGTTTCCTCCTGATTCACGTACAGTTTCTGTTGCGCTAATGGAGAAAAAAAGTTAATTAATTAATAATAATTGCATGAGTATGTATTAATTTCTAAAAAACTTGTTTGCAGTACCGCAGTGGGCGCTTGGTAATGAAGGCTGTATGGTACGAGAACTACCTGCATTAACAATACTTTATTTGCCTGAAAGCGCAGCTGTTCAATTAACTGCAGATTGCGGCCTTGCCGGAGTAAAGCGGGTACAGTGCACTGGAAATAAGGTAATGTTCAATATTCAAATACACGATATAAACTTCAGCTCGCTGCTCATAATATTATGTAGATCTCGAATTATAAATATTAACCGTTGTTACAGAAACGAGACGACTTGCTAAAAGAGCTATCTTGCGGCGTTGAAGATCAAGGAACCACCTTGTCCATTATTTCTAGTGCCACACAAACTACCACAGACACAACTCTCACAAGCCAGGAATGGAGTAAAGAATCACATTCCTATGATTTTGCTACAACCGAACACGATGAGGAGTTCAACCAGTCAATATCTATTGAATCCACGCCAGTATTTCAGAATTCTATCATTTATACACCAAGTAATTTTACTGAGAAAAATTCTAGGAGTGACAATACATCTTTTTCAACTTTGTCTGAAGAAATATCAAAAGTTCCAGAAATTTTAGATAACAACAATCTATATGACAATGAAAATTCTAAAGTCTATGATAAAAACGATATCTTGTTAAATAATATCAAAGAAAAAATAAGCAATGGTAACGATTTAAAACATAAAAAATTACAAGAAGAACTGGCAAGGCTGGGTAATTTAGACACAATATTTAGCCAGACCACTGACCACTTTGTGCCTCCCTTAGTTATGGCTAAATCTAAACTCAGCGATGATATGATTGCTTTATCTGTGGAAGAAAAACTTGCACAACAAATCACTGAACACCAGTTTAAAAAAAAAATAGAGGAGGGTAATATTCATACTGAAACAGGAGTAGACGATTTAAATGCATCTAAAAAAGTAGAAGGTGATTTAAATCATAAGCCTGCCTTTGACGACCGACTAATTAAATCACCTATTGTAGAGAAACTCAGTATTCCTAAAAAATATAATAAATACTATGATGACAAAGATAATGTTCAAAAGAAAAATAGTTCCAAACATGAAAAATATTTTAAATCGATAACGCCTACTAACATAAATACTGACAGTATTGACGTACCCAGTACAAATTTACCAGACACACACAACGAAAAACATACTATAGATGACACATCTATGGAACTTTCTATTGTTTTGAAAGAAACAGAACAAAATGACGAAAATATTAAATCCGTAACTGATATTTCTATTAATGAAAACCAAACAATTAAAAATGCATTAAGCATGAATGATGAAGTAATTAAAATTGTTTTGTTTAGAAATGGTAATGAATCAGATGTTACTTCGACTATACTCGAAGTAACCACAAAAATACCAAGTACGGATATTAAAAACCCTGAAAATACCATTACCACCGTAAATGACAACAAAACTGAAATCCATATTGATACAAGTAATATTTATAATTACTCATCATTCTATGCCGATAATAAAGATACTACTGCGCCAACGTCAACAGATAGTATTGTTACAAAGTTATTGAACACAGATACTACAACTACTGCAGGTGCTACAGAGGCTGTAAACGCAAATCAGAATAACTCCAATAATACTCCTGTAAGAGAAAGTACTAATCCATCTGAGATTGAGTTATCGTACACAACAATTGATTTTAAACATGACTCGTTAAACAAAACCGAATGGAATAAAGCAGTAAATCTTACTTACATGGAAACTACACCGGAGTACGATGATTTTCAATCTCCTCTGCTATCGGCTGCAAATGAACCGTTACATAAGCCTAATCGATCCAGACGACCTCAAACATCACAAAATGCAAAAAAGTTCAATCCATTTCGTATCCTAGGTTAAACAATAAACAATAGACATACCTTAATAATGTACCTTGACTGCCAGAGAAGGAATTCTTTACAACGTTCTTTACAAAATACTTGTACTCGTATGACTGAAATTATCAAAATCATCTTTTTTAGATTAAGAAAACTCACATTCACAATTAGATACAATTGTGATGGCACAGTGCACTTAGTTACGTTATCAGTGTTCACTTACATATAGAGCAATTAGTACCTAGTTAAGTTATATTATTGTCATTAATGCATCACTTAATAATATCCGTTCATGTCAGTAGAATCATTTAGCTAATTTCCGTTTAGATAGTAGTATGTTAGATACCTAGTCAAAAATAAAATAGAGTTCTTTAAGATTTTGGGGAAATTATTAGTCAATTGTAATTTAAATAATTATAATATCATTATTGTAGTGAGGTTGTCCGAATAGGTTACGCTGATTTCATACATTATCATTCCAAATACCTATATTTTTTACTAATAATTAATTAGGTACTTGCATGGTAATTTGTACCCAATAAAAGCAATGTTTGTTTGTTTTTTTTATGACACAGAAGTAAAATTTTAATATGCAGGGTTACAGTGGCGAAGGCTGCTGTAAGAAGGCGGCTTCCCTTTGAAGGCAAAGGGAAGCCGGAGCCTATATAATAGGTAGGGATTTCTATGAAGGTTTGCAAAAGGTAAGTGACGGGGGAAGCCGATAGGAATGGAGTTATAGGAACCCCTCGCCACTGCAGGGTTAGGGAATCATACTTACCGTCCAGCCTGCAAAAACACTACAGCGGCCTAGCGGACTTGTAGGCAAGAATTATAAATTACTGACACTATTGATACCAGTGACGGCCATTAGTACCGGCCCTAGATTTGCAGGCTAGACGTTTAGAATATCCCTTTATAGGTTATAGGTTCAGATCTATCCTCACGGACCAGCCTGCAAATCCAACAGCCAGTCAAATGTGTCAATAGTGTCAATTTTTATTACTCTGCATCAATTTGACACTATTGACAATCGGCTGGTTTTGCAGGCTGGAAGATGAAGATGGCCGATAAGTCGATGTTGATCTTGTAAGAGTAATTTCCATCATTTCCAATATTTTCTACACTGAAAACCTTATTCTAGTAAAAATCGCAAGTATAAATTAATGTTAATTTATACTTGCTATTTTTTGTAACTTTTTCGATAAAAAATAGTACTTACATCTACTGGCAGCGCCTCTAAAAAGTGCACTTTGAAGATTATATGTGTACGAAATGGCCTCAGACCTGATAGATATATAATATTAAAAAGAGGTAGATATGTTATAAACGCGTTAAAATGAAGACTCGAATTGGCCCGAGTGCCCGGGCCAATTTTGGTTAGTGTGCTCCGCGAGTAATTGTTTTGTGTTACTATGCGACGTTGACACATTGACACGCGTCCCATGTCAATGTGTGTCGTGGCACAGAAATATTGTCAGTTTTGTAAAGATATAACGTATCTATGTGTATCTACGTATCTATAATTAATCAAAGCCTCAGACATATGGAATGTTCATTGCAGGTGTTGATTTCCTTCGAAAAAAATATTCAATGTTTTCAATATTCTTGGGTAAAACTTCTAAGTGATGAAAAAATCAACAATTTTTTATAAAAACTTACAAGTCGAAAATCTCAAAGAATATTAATTGTAGAATACGGGTTTCATTGTAGACAATTTAGAAATGATGGAAACTACAACCCCAGGATCAACATCGACTAAACCTAAAGTCCTGTACTTATATCCATAACATGATCATATCAATTTAGTCTAAGTATGTATAGTAAATTACTTTTAGTGTATACTTTCTTCAGAGTTTATGAAGTTAAAATCGCTTGGCGTTTTAAAAATGTTACAGCATGCTCTGTTAAATTAACAGGTATTATTTTAATGGAATCAAACTCCACATAGACTTTTATTTTAATTGTAACACAAAACATTTAATTAGGTACTACTGCATTTATATTTATGTAGATAATAAGATTTTTATAAAATAAAGAGCAAAAAAAAAACACGCATTTTTCTCTCAGCGCCTATCTTCAACACTATTCAAATCACAATAACAGTCCAGTACCTGGGTAACTGCTCAGAGTTCTAATTAATTAAATAAAAATAATCACAAAAATAAGTATTTATCTGACCGGCATTTGAACCCACCACAGTCCAAATTTCCGAACACAGCAAAATTTATACCGACATATTAATACGCATACCAAACTGCCAATGAGACTGATTTATTAGAGTCAAAATTATTAATTTAATGTTGCACAACGAAAGAAAAAACAATATATATAGCTTAAAAATGTGCAGTTTTCAAGGAATATGATTTTTCTCCCCCAAACTCCCTGTATACTAAATTTCATGGTAATACTTTCAGCCGAGATTCCGATTATATATTATTATGTTCCCGTGGGATACTGTATTAACGCCGGTAAAACCGCGAGGAAAAGCTAGTACATAAGATATAAATAAAATAGTAACGAAGAAGCAACCAAAGAAGCTGTATACGTTTAATATTGGCATAAAAAATCGCAAAGTTTAAGAATAATGTAGCTGTAAGTAACTGGAACATTCCTGGTGCTGCGGAGAGTCGGAGACCGGCGCAGTCAATATTTGCTGGAAACTTCCGTAAAACTGACAGTTTCGCGTGAAGACGTCTTCTATTAAATTTTCTAGTACCTAACTAGAGAGCTAGTGACAATTTAGGTTAGTATAATATGATTTCACCGTCGCGTCGCGCGTCGTATACGTAAATATACGTAACGTAATTGTTTAAAAAACCGAGCAACCTTTAAGCTCGCCAATATTTTCTCTAGTTCACATAGTTGCAGGCTATGTTCACATAGTTGCAACTATGTGAACTATGTATCTTATACTTTAAACGAGACCATCTTGTATATAAATAATCGTAATCTCGGCAACAAATGCAAGTGAGGGAGAAATGACATGAAATTTAGTATGAGGGAATTTTGGGTGAGGAAAATCAATCTAACTAGGTTTTATCCCTGGGAAACTGCGCGTCTATAAAGTCAGTCCGATTAGCAGTTTGGCTAATTTTGCGTTGTTCGTCGGAATGTGGTGGGATCGAACCCCGAAAATATTTTTGTGATTCTTTTCTTTTTTTCTACTACTAGAGCTCCGAGCAAAGCTCGGTTACCCAGATAATTGCGTTTAAGGTCGCATCAACGACGATGAAATTATATACCAAAATTGCCACGAGCTCCCTAGCTATTTGAGTTTGTTTTTTAACGTACCTTTTACAGGATATTTCATATTTGTTAGGGTTTTGATAACGAAAATGTTGCTGAAGTATGGTAAGTGACAGAGTAAAATATAACAAAGGTTTTGTCAGTAAGGACACTCGAACTTTAACTGCGCATAGCGGCTATCTTGGTAAAGCGATAGCTGTAAAACTTTGCATGAATACATACTAAGTCGTAACATTTTGCCATGGAAAGCTGCACGCTTCAATAGCGCGTGGAAAGGGTTAAAATTTGTTATCAAAATCAGCGCTCTATTCGCTTTACTCTCCGTGCGTCGCACAGGCTCTAAGTTAAGTTATTAAATGTATAAATTAGTAAAAAAATATTTTTAAATAGCTCAGTGCAATATTGTAAAATAAATTTTCAAGAAAAAAAAAAGAAAATTACGATATAATAGATATATTAATAGGAATAGGATATAATAGATATATTATATCCTCTCGAAACGGAATAAGAAATCACCTAGTATATTGATGTAATCATCAGCATACAGTCAACGCACAAACATATGTATGATAATAATATTATATTATCTATACATATAAAATCCTTTGTCCTGACTCCTGAATGACTGACGGATCAACGCACAACCTAAACCGCTGATCGTAGAGACCTGAAACTTGCAGGGCTTGCTCTTTGTAATGCGTAGGCATCCGATAAGAAGGGATTTTTCGAAATTCGACTCCTAAGGGGGTGAAAAGGGCGGTAAAAGTTTGTATGGGGCAACGTGATTCCTTGGTCCAATCTACTTCATATTTTGCACAAACATCATATAACAGAATTGATGGAATTCGTGTATAATACTTTATTGAAATTCGTCCCCTAACGGAATTAAAAAAGGGAAAGAAAGTTGTTTGGGAGCGATTTGCTTTAAAGTTAATATTAATACTCCTCAGTGCTTTTGATTTAAAGCTCCCACTCACAAGCGATCGATCGATTTAGTTTTTACAATTTAAACATTTACTGGATTCGTAGTTGCAAGTAAATCGGTTTAGATAAAAATTAAATATAGTCTGAGATCCTAGGACCACCTTCTTAAACTTTTTATATGAAACTCGTATATATACGCGTAAATTTTGTTCCAACTTTTGACCCCCAGCGCAAAAAATAGCTGGTAGGTCTTACACTAACCATTTTGTGTAATAGTTTGTCGTTAGCAATTTACTTTCAAATACGAATTAATTTCCAATTTGATCGAAGCAATCGATAGCCCGTGAGTGGGAAGCTTTATTTTTATTTTGACATAATCTATACATATAAAATCCTTTGTCCTGAATGACTGACGGATCAACGCACAGCCTAAACCGCTGATCGTAGAGACCTGAAACTTGCAGGGCTTGCTCTTTGTAATGCGTAGGGATCCGATAAGAAGGGATTTTTCGAAATTCGATTCCTAAGGGGGTGAAAAGGGGTAAAACAGTTTGTATGGGGCAACGTGATTCCTTGGTCCAATCTACTTCATATTTTACACAAACATTATGTAACAGTATTGATGGAATTCGTGTATCATAGTTTATTGAAATTCGTCCGCTAACGGGAATAAAAAGGGAAAGAAAGTTGCTTGGGAGCGATTTGCTTTTAAGTTGATATAAATACTCCTTAGTGCTTTTGATATAAAGCTCCCCACACACGAGCGATCGATCGATTTAGTTTTTACAATTTAAACATTTACTGGGTTTGTAATTACAAGTAAATCGGTTTAGATAAAAATTAAATATAGTCTGAGATCCTAGGACCACCTTACTATACTTTTTATATGAAACTCGTATATATACCTACGCGTAAATTTTGTTCCAACTTTTGACCCCCACCGCAAAAACTAGCTGGTAGGTCTTATACTAATCATTTTGTGTAATAGTTTGTCGTTAGCACTTTACTTTCAAATACGAATTAATTTCCAATTTGATCGAAGCAATCGATAGTCCGTGAGTGGGAAGTTTTTTTTTTTTTTTTTAACATAATATATTGTCATCATGTTGAAAAATAAATCTGACAAGATTGCAAAAGTTAAATTTGATGAAAATGTCTTTGAAAAACTAGGCACCTAAATATTTGCGATTACTGCATTAAAATATATTCATAATTCTTATTATATTACATACTATTTCAGTAGAATATTTTGAGTGTAGGTATAATTAAATTTATTTCTCTTTTGTTATTATATGTAATATTTAAATTATTTGTGCTTGATTTATGAGTGTTTAATACATAGGTTTTTAGTTTTTAACCCAAAACAATGACTTTTAAGATTTTCTTAAAAGATTTTTGATCTGTACGTTTGTGCGCGCTTATCTCAGAAACTACGGAACGGATTTTTATAAAATTTGTTACCGTAGTAGTTTAGCCCTTGAATAAACACATAGGACTCGCTTTTTATCGCGGAAAATTTTTGGGTACCTAACTAACTGCGGGTTCCACGCGGATAGGAATTAGGATAGCTCTTATTATAATTATACTAGATGACGCCCGCAACTCCGTTGCGCCAAAATTCGTTTATCGCGCGGAACGTACATTTTTCCGGGATAAAAAGTATCCTATGTCCTTTCTCGGGTCTCAAAGTATCCCTATACCAAATTTCATCAAAATCGGTTCAGCGGTTTGGGCGTGAAGAGGTAACAGACAGACAGACAGACAGACAGACAGACAGACAGACAGACAGACAGACAGACACACTTTCGCATTTATAATATTAGTATGGATTGTGTAGGTATTTCAATTCAATCGGTTCATACCTACAAAAAGTTTTATCAATCTAAAAAATAACGTAGTATAAAATGCTATAAAATAACCAGATATTTTAATTGGTTAAAACTTTGCTAACTCATCTCTTTCTCAAACTCTGTCGTGGTCCCAAGTCCCAACTAGGATGGGCGATCACAATCCAAATTATTTTTATTAAGTTCAAAGTCCACAACGTCTTCCCATTCAAAAGATTTTCGAAATCGTTAAAATACTAATTATCGTCTACAAATAAATCCTTACTTAATATTATACCTAAACGCGAAAGTTTGTATGTACATATTAATATGTTTAGTATTTCATGTAATATAGTAAAATAAAGAAAACACGTAAAGAATTTTGATGAAATCAGGTATGGTAGTAGGTTATGCAGAATTAACACAGAATACTTTTCGCAGCTTATTAAATTTTATTTATGGTACAGTTCTTGGTAGATTTCTTGAGTGTAACCTACAAAGTCGCAGGAAACATTCACGACACAAAAAATAAACTTTAAAAACTAATAAATAATATTTTTAGCCTAATAAGTATAATTATTATCGTCACATATAATATTATGAAAGTTGAAATATTTTTATTTTCCATTGCCTCGTCGGAGGACCGCTAAAGTTTATAAAGTGTTTTTCCAACAACAGCTATGTAATTAATTATTACGAATTACATTTAGGTACGAGCGAATTTTTTCCCGGAGTAAATTCTTTTGTTGCAATCTGCGACTACACCTCTTTTTCTCACATAGCGGTCCCCCGACGAGACGACGATTGAAAAATAAAAATATTTCAACTTACATAATATTATAATTATATTAGGGTAAAAATATTATTTATTATTTTTTTAGGTTTATTTTTTTAAAATTTTTAATTTTACTTTTATTTTGTCCTTTTTAAAGTAGGTGTAAATAATGGTTACCTTACCATCTACTTTCAATATCATTGAAGTAACACGGTACCGAATTTCGAATCGATAGAACATAATATGGAAGATAGTCAGATCCCCTCATCAACTATTAAAGAACTGATAATCTTCAAACGGCTAATCAGGTCATGGTTACCTTACCATGTTCTTTAAATATCGTTGAAGTAACACGATACCAAATTTCGAATCGATCGGACATAAGAAAATTAGTCAGATCCCCTCATCAACTAGAAAAGAGCTGATGATCTTCAAACGGCTGATCTTCCCAGAACCAATTTTCTCATCAAACGAAGCTAAGAACACTCTCGATTAAGTCATGAATATTCTCTTACAGTGCACTTTCATTTGAGACCCCACTCGAGTATATTTGCAGACATTCAGTTATTCTTCCCCACTTTCACCCCCCATAACTTTTAAACGGCTCAACCGATTTTCATCAAACATGCCTAAGAACACTCGCAGATAAGTCACCTTTAATACAAAAAAAACTAAATTGAAATCGCTTAATCGGTTCGGGAGTCGTGATGCCACAGACAGACAGACAGACCGACAGACACGTCAAACTTATAACACCCCTCTTTTTGCGTCGAGGGTTAAAAATACAACAGATACGGCTGTACAGTGCCTACACCATTATGTATTCAATTTTGGTATTGGTATTTTCCCGAACAAGCTTTCCCTCGGACGCGAGCGAAGCTGCGGGCAAAAGCTAGTATATAATATATTGTCATCACGTTGAAAAATAAATCTGACAAGAATGCGAAAGTTTAAATTTGATGAAAATGTCTTTGAAAAACTAGGCACCTAAATATTTGCGATTGCTGCATTAAAATATATTCATAATCATAGATATATAATATTAAAAAGAGGTTCATAATACTTATGTATTATATTACATTTGTATACTATTTCAGTAGAATATTTTGAGTGTAGGCCGTATACCTAATTAAATTTCTTTCTCTTTTGTTGTTATATTATATGAAGTAGGTATATAATTTATTTGTGCTTGATTTATCAGTGTTTAATACATAGATTTTTAGTTTTTAACCCTTTAATTAATTATTACAACCTCTTTTTAATATTATATATCTATATTTTAACCCAAAACAATGACTTTTATGATATTCTTAAAAGATTTTTGATCTGTACTTTTGTGCGCGCTAATCTCAGAAACTACGGAACGGATTTTTATAAAATTTGTTACCGTAGTAGTTTAGCCCTTGGATAAACACATAGGACTCGCTTATTATCGCGGAAAATTTTTGGGTACCTAACTACCTAAGGATTCCACGCGGATAGGAATTAGGATAGCTCTGCTTATAATTTTGTGTAGGTATTTCAATTCAATCGGTTCATACCTACAAAAAGTTTTATCAATCTAAAAAATAACGTAGTATAAAATGCTATTAAATAACCAGATATTTGAATGGGTAAAACTTTACCTAGGTTAATCCTAATCATCAATGTGTATGATTATTATATGAGGAATAAGTGAGAAGCTAGATGGCTTCGTGGTCGTACTGCTAACTCATCTCTCTCTCAAACTCTGTCGTGGTCCCAACTAGGATGGGCGATCACAATCCTAATTATTTTTATTAAGTTCAAAGTCCACAACGTATTTCCATTCAAAAGATTTTCGAAATCGTCAAAATACTAATTATCGGCTACAAATAAATCCTTACATAATATTATACCTAAACTCGAAAGTTTGTATGTACATAATAATATGTTTAACATAATAACTAAAGAAAACACGTAAGACATTTTGATGAAATTTGGTATGGTAGTCGTTTGTGCAGAATTAAAACAGAATACTTTTTGCAGCTTATTAAATTTTATTTAAGGTACAGTTTCCGATAGATTTCTTGAGTGTACCTACGAGTCGTAGGAAACATTCAAATAAAATACAACTGATACGGCTGTGCAAAGCCTACACCACTATGTATTCAATTTTGGTATCTGGGGGCACGGTAGTGCCCCTATGCCAAGACGTCAAGCGAAGCGCAAGGGCACTACCAAACCACCTTTTCTCGAAGCGTTTCGTCGATTTTTTGAACACTCATAACTTGAGTTTGGATTGTACCAGATAAATGAAACTTTCAGGACCTATACCTAAGTCATTGATTTTGTCGACCAGTTTTTTGGCCAAATCTGCCAAATAATAATAATGATTTTATTAAAAGAAGATATTGAGTAATAATAGAAGACTGAAGGCCAAAATTGTTTTTATTTAATAATGATTTGATATTTCTTAACAAATCGGATTCTAGCTTGATTTCACGCAAGAGTTAGGATTGCAATTTGTGATGGGTTAATGTAATTTTAAATGGCGCATGTATCTTTGCACCCTACCAAGTAGGTTGGTATGCGTAACTTATACTTAATATAATATCTATGGACGTTTCACACCCACGTCAGTCTGACCGCGTGGTAAGTGTCCGAAGAACTTGTGTTACGGGTACCAGACAACGGAAATATATTTAATACTTTTTATACTATATGTACTTATATTTAAGATTTTTATTATATTATACACATATTTAATACATATACATGACCCAGGAACACAAAAAACTTTTATGTTCCCTGGCGGGATTCGAACCCGCGACCTACGGCTAAAGCGCCACTGCGCACACCACTGAGCCACGGAGGTCGTCAACGACTCGTACTTTGTACGACGCGACGGTCGTAATAGCCCAAGAGCTACTGAGAAATTTTGAGTAGGTATTTGAGGCACGTTGAAACCTTGTCCTGTACTTCTCCTATTGTACCTCAACACGAGAATGCAGGCCTGGCTGGTCAGAAGCGGAACTTAGCCAAAATACAAATTTTTGAAAAGTAGTTTTTTTTATGCCCGAAAAACATGTTTGAGGCATTATGAAATTTTGATATACTGTTAGTATAATGTATAAGGAGTTGAGGAAAAAAAAAGCCCCGTAATTTAGTCGGAACTTTAACCTAGCCATGTCAGTTTAAAAGTAAATAGTTTAAAGGTTAAAAATAGGTGTGTGAGGCACTTCGAAATTTGAGTAGGGTATTATTTATTATTTTTAAAAAATACTGTAAAAAATACAGATAATTTTATGGGAACTTTCCACCTGCCATGTGACTTAGAAAATTGAGAAAATCTGGCTTTTAATTCATGATTTTGTGACATCTATCGGTCATTTTATGAACTGCAATATACGTTTGAAAGGTGATGCGACATCTAGGAAGCTCTCAAAGAACTACGTGGTCAAAAAATAAAATTGCGTATTGTGCAATAAACTAACTCACTTGCTACGCCAAAATGTATTTATAAAACAAATAGGTATTAATTAAATAGAAATGGCATACGAACCAGCCTAATCTACTATTTACATTAAGTACATAAACGTAAAAGCGACATCTAGGAAGGCATCAAGGAACTACGTGGTCTTGATAATTTTCGCAAAGTCGATATGAGTCGTTTTTAATTGATTTTCCTATAAAAATCGAAGACATCCATTCGTTGTTTATACAATATTGTATGCAATAAAATTACATATTGTGCAATAGTCTAATTAACTCGACAAATTTATAAAATAAATAGGTATTTATTAACGGCATACGAACCAGCTTGACCTACGCTGATTTACATTACCTATCTACGTAAAAGCGATATCTAGGAAGGCATAAATAATAATAACTCCCACACCGATCTCGGTGATGGTGGCCGGTTTCATTGAAACCAGGCTAGTTACGCAGGAGTAATTTTATAGTGCCCAAGTGTGTGCGCAGAACATAAGAGCACTCTCTCTTCCTTTTTACTCTCGTAACCCAGTGGGACGGATGACCGACACGACTGGCGAGAGATCAGGCGCAGGACCGACTTTTTACATGCCCATCCGACGCATGGATCATCTTTCTTGTCAGACAATCAGTGATCAGCCTGCATTGTCCTAACCAAACTTGGAAACAACATTTTTTGTTGTTCCCTTGTGGGAATCGAACCCACGACCTCCGAGTCGAGAGCCAATGCTCGAACGAGGCATCAAATAACTTTGTGGTCTTGATAAAATATAATCTTGGTAAAGTCGATATTATGAGTAGTTTAATTGATTTTCTTATAAAAATTGAAAATTTCCATTCGTTGTTTATACAATGTTGTGTGCAATAAAATTAAATACGTTTTGTGCAATAGAGTCTAATTTACTCGACAAATTGTATTCGTAAAACGAATAGGTATTAATTAAATAGAAATAGCACGAATAACAGGCTACGGTGTACATTACCTACCAAAGTAAAAGCGACATCTAGGAAGGCATCAAAGAAATCACCGCCTATCAGGGTAAAAACATGAGTTTCGATGTTCTCGTTACAGTCCGTTTTCATCTCTATGGCACGGTAATAAGGTTAATTATTTAAAGCAAAAATAAAGTTTTGTAATTGGTATTTTACAACGCATGCCATAGATTATACAGATACATACGCGCAGGCGCTAAAAACTTTATAGTTGCAATTAAAACGATCAGTGTGATCAATTTGTCGAGTAAATTAGACTATTGCACAATATGTAATTTTATTGCACACAATATTGTATAAACAACGAATGGATGTCTTCGATTTTTATAGGAAAATCAATTAAAAACGACTCATATCGACTTTGCGAAAATTATCAAGACCACGTAGTTCCTTGATGCCTTCCTAGATGTCGCTTTTACGTTTATGTACTTAATGTAAATGGTAGATTAGGCTGGTTCATATGCCATTTCTATTTAATTAATACCCATTTGTTTTATAAATACATTTTGACGTAGTGAGTTAGTTTATTGCACAATACGCAATTTTATTTTTTGACCACGTAGTTCTTTGAGAGCTTCCTAGATGTCGCATCTCCTTTCAAACGTATATTGCAGTTCATAAAATGACCGATAGATGTCACAAAATCATGAATTAAAAGCCAGATTTTCTCGATATTCTAAGTCACATGGCAGGTGGAAAGTTCCCATAAAATTATCTGTATTTTTTACAGTATTTTTTAAAAATAATAAATAATACCCTACTCAAATTTCGAAGTGCCTCACAGACCTATTTTTAACCTTTAAACTATTTACTTTTAAACTGACATGGCTAGGTTAAAGTTCCGACTAAATTACGGGGCTTTTTTTTTCCCCAACTCCTTATACATTATACTAACAGTATATCAAAATTTCATAATGCCTCAAACATGTTTTTCGGGCATAAAAAAATCTACTTTTCAAAAATTTGTATTTTGGCTAAGTTCCGCTTCTGACCAGCCAGGCCTGCATTCTCGTGTTGAGGTACAATAGGAGAAGTACAGGACAAGGTTTCAACGTGCCTCAAATACCTACTCAAAATTTCTTAGTAGCTCTCCAGCTATAACTAACAACGGCTAAAAAACTACGTCTTATGCTGAAAGAGTAAAGACACGATATAAATAAAGAAAAAAATCTGGGGGCACGGTAGTTCCCCCATGCCAAGACGTCAAGCGAAGCGCAAGGGCACTACCAAACCACTTTTTCTCGAAGCATTTCGTCGATTTTTTGAACCCTCATAACTTGAGTTTGAATTGTACCAGATAAATGAAACTTTCAGGATTTGTTCCCATCAGCGGTCTCATTACACATGTAAAGTTTCGATTACCTACGTCTTATACTTTAGATTTTATTGATATCTAAAATCCCCTGATTCCGTCACTGACTCACTGATGATCAACAAAATTATATCGTACTTCCGGATGTTCTCGAAAGCTGAAATTTGTTAGGTAAGATTGTATTAATACACAACCAACATAAAAATTCTCAAAATTGGAACTTTCATCTTCCAACCCCTTAAACAAGGGAGTTAATTTTAATTATCTGTGAAAGCGCCATCTATCGCGTTATTGTGAACTATATAAGTTATGTCGTCGTTCATCGCTAGGCTTGTAAACTAATTAACTAATATTGATTGAAATAATTATTTCCCGAATATTCTGAATTTGAACGGAAAATTTAACATAATATATGCAACATTTATTTAATTAAGTTAAGAATTATTAAGGTAAGAATTCTCATATAAACTTTTATCCTTCAACCCCTTAAACTACAGGATGGAAGTTTCTATAATATTACCACAAATTTAGCTAGAGGCCTGAAAATTGTTGTTGTTATTAGGGATCCGATAATAACAATAACATTTAATAAAATAACCATGTATCCCTTTATTAACAACAAAAAACACAATATTTTTTTTAATCTTTATCGATATATTTTATTACACTTGTTAATTTTACCCGTATGTATTTTCCGTTTAAATTACTAAAGAATACTCGGGAAATAATTAGGTACCTATTTAAATATTACGTCAATTAGATTCCAATTCAAGCGACGAACTCATAACTAACATAATTCATAATGTATGAGATAGATGTCACTTTTACACAAGACTATAAAAATATTATGAGTTATCATTAAAACGAATAATAATAATTAACTGAAGGGAATGAAATAATAAAAAAACTATGTATCAAATTACAGTTACATACTTCTTAGTATCATCAAAATATTTACAGTATCCGAGTAACTTACAATAAATAAAATGTAGTAAAAGCGCCACCTAGCATAGCTTATAAACAATAATCAATTATAAATGGGCATTCAAGTAGTACTTACTGCTACCGACAGATGTCAGTGCTTCGACTAAATTTATTACATAAGTCATAGAACGTGAGTATATTTTTTTACCCTGAAAGATTCGGCTACTTGTTTGTAGTAACTAGCATAGATTATACAGATAGATTATACAGATAGATTATACAGATAGATTATACAGATATATACTAGTATAGATGCGCAACTCTAAAATTGAAACTGAGTCTTGCAAAAGTTTCGGAATGTCGTTTTTAGATGGCGATTGGCGTTGTACCGTTTTAGTTACTATCAAACCCGATAGATGGAAGTAGTACCGCCTGATAATTTTTATTGAACTGGAATCTGGATTATGGACAGAAATTAAGTTTTATCGAAAGTCGTAGACACAACAACGACCAAGTTTCTCTTTAATTGTGGGATATGGTTACTGCATAGTAAAATGTTCGCGAGCCCTTATACATACGCCTTGTGTTATCGATAGCGCGATGTAGAAGTCGCTTAGTGGCATCTGTTGTGACTATCCGAAAACTTGCAAACTGTTAGTACCGGATAGTCATTTTTAGATGTCTCTGTTCTCTGTTAATTTGTGCATGTATGAGAGTTTCACCTCCCTGGTAACTAGTACCTGGGAGACGGGAGTCATGCTCAGGAGTGACCCGGGAGATCGAGCTTTGCTCGGAGTTTAAACAATAGTACGGAAGAAGAAAAATTATAAAAGGAATAACCTAACCAAGAGCATGTCAGGACATGTCTAAGGAGGGTTCCGTAACTATAAACGCGTAATAGCCAATAGGTATTTATTTAAATTACTTCAAAAGTTATTGTCCGATTAGTTCAAATATTTTTCCGAAAGAATAAGTAACGACCACTGTGGCGCAGTGGTGAGCGCGTTTGTACTCAAGCCGGAGGTCGCGGGTTCGAATCCCGCCAGGGAACAAAAAAGTCTTATTATTTAGTATGATGCAAAGGGTGGGGAGGGCTTGGGGGGGGGGGGGGACTTGTAAACCACTTTGGATGCCAGTTACTCTAAATTGTTGACTTTGTAAAAAAGTAATGTATGAAACCTTGCCTTTATTTTAAAAGACGTATTCAACGATACCCCTCACATTAATGGCTAACAATAAAAAAATATTTTTCATCCCCACTTCACATGTATGAAGCCCCTGAAATATAAAATAAGTATTTTATGATGCCAAAAGTGACATTTAAGTTACATATTACATAACTGTTCCAAATTTCATCAATTTATATTCATAACTAGCTGTTGCCCGCGGTTCCGCTCGCGTAAATAGCGTATCCCACTTTTTCAGAATAAAAAATTGCCTATGTTCTAATCCAGAGCCTAAACTACTACCGTATCAAATTTCATCGAAATCCGTTCAGTAGTTTTTCGTGAAAAAGTTACAAACATCCATCCATTCTCACAAACATTCACATTTGTAATATTAGTAGGATAACAGAAGCTGAAACAATGGACAGACAGACAGACGGAGACGGACGGACGGATACAGTAAATTTATAAGGTTTCCTCGAGTATTACGAAACCCTATTACATAGAATAATATAGAATTAAAAAAAATCGTCTGACTGGGATTCGAACCCGCGATCAATTTGCCATTAACGCAAAAGTCTGTCGCCTAGTAGCTGAAATACTGAAAGCCGTTTCCGAGAATCTCAATTCATATTTACAAGATTTGCTTGTTTGAAGTACTATCAGATAATGAAAATTTGTATTGTAATTTGTATTACGTACCTACGTTGCAATATATTAAAGTTATATTATTACTAGCTGACCCGGCAAACGTTGTTGCCTTATTAAAAGTTAAAAACACTATAATTGATCAGTTATCGAGCGGGATGAAAAATGATTAAAATTACTAAAATGGCTATAAAAAAAATAAAAATGGTGATAAAAAAGTAAAAATTTAGGATTGTATGTATTTTTAATTACCACATTATAAAAAAATAAAAACAAAAGATTTCGTCCAAAAATTAAAAAAAAAATAAGGGTGAACAACCCTTATCACTTAGGGGTATGGAAAATAGATAGTAGCCGATTCTCAGACCTACTGAATACGCATATTAAATTTGGTAAAATCGGTAAAGCCGTTTCGGAGGAGTACTAACTACTAACATTGAGACTTGGAAATTTTATATATTAGAAGATAGATAGATTGTTCCAGTGTAATATTACGGAAATACCGTGATATTATTGTTTAATATGATAAAAGGGAGCAAACGTGATACGCCTGATGAAAAGCGACTACAGTTGCCCAAGAATACGTCTTGTACTCTCGTATGTACGTACTATACGTACTCTTGTGAGCAGGCTTATGTAGCATTCTCTAGTGACCAATTCGCAGGGCGTTCACCTAGTTAAATATTGACTTCAGTTGTATTAAAACACAAGAGTCAGCTGTAGTCGAATTTAATCGACTAAGAGCCAAGTATCGCCCTAATCTGCCACTTATTGTAAATAGTAAGCCAACAAAGAAAAACCAAACCAAGAGCATGTCAGGACATGTCTAAGGAGGGTTCCGTAACTATAAACGCGTAATATCCTTTTTTTTTAATTACTCCAAAAGTAACTCTCCGATTTGGTTCACAATAATTTTCCTAAAGAGTTTTTAGCAAGTTTCTATCTTATATAGTTTAAAAATGCTAGGGGGGGGGGGGGGGACCACCTTACAAACTACTTTGGAGGCCGATTACTCGAAAATGGTCAATTTTATAAAAAAGTAACGTATGAAACCTTGCCTTTATTCTTTATTTTAAAAGACCTATTTTACGATACCCCACACGATGGGGTAGAGTGAAAAAATATTTTTCATCCCCACTTCACATGTATGGAGAGCCACCCTTAAAATATAATTTTTTTTTTATGATCCCAAAACCGTGATCTATACACAATCTATAACTGCACCAAATTTCATTAATTTATATTCATAATTACAGGAGCTAGAGGTACGTTAGTAATATATATTCTTTGCTAGAGGCGCGGACAGACAGACAGACAGACAGACAGACAGACAGATGGACAGAGCGAAACTATAAGGGTTCCTTAAGTACTACGGAACCCTAAAAAAGGCAAAGGGAGAGTGGGCAGAAAAAAAGTTTCTTTGTTGTGAAAGAAATACACCCAAAAAAAAGAAAATAACAATTCTGTTATAACAACTTACAAAAAGAAGTGAAATCCCACCAAAAACATTTTCATGTAAAAAAATTATGCCAAGACGATACCATATGACTAGCACTGTCAAAAAGTTATGAAATCTCATGTAAAACCAAGCTTCTTACCCTACACGCCTTAACTCTGCAAGCGTAACTTCACAAACTCTACACCTTAGTCATTTTATGTGGCTTGGCTATTTCGTTATTATAAGAGAGTATAATAGAAAAACAGTCGATTATAAATTTTTCTCCTTACGGCCAAGTGAATGTAGCGAAATGGCCAGTAATTCAGTAAATTTGTACTGTAAAGTGACCCTAGTAGGAAAGTTTTGGGGTAGTTCTGATTTTTTCATTCCATATGTGTTTTGGGGTGCTAAATCCGAATCTGAGGTTTGCGGACAAAATTTCGTGACGCAACATTTAAAAAACCAGAAAAAAACCGGTTTTTTTTGCTTTTTTCCGGTTTTTTGCTTAAAACTCGAAAACTATTAACTTTTGGTAAATGGTCTGTTTACAGAAATTAAAGTACTTGAAATTCTCTACAAATAGCAGTATTTAGTTTTTTTTTTCAGACGATTCGTTCGGTTTCTAGTGCGAGTTGAAAATTGTAAATTTTTAGCAGTTTATACAAACCCACTTTTTACATTTCAATATTTAATTTTTATGGATGCTGTCATTTGATAAATGTCACCTGGTTTTCCACACAAGTAATTAAAAAGAAAAAAGGCAAAAATGATGCAAATTCAGTAGGTATCAAAAAAAGGTAGAACTCGTAACAAAATAAAACTTAAAATCTCGTTATTTATGATAATATATTATTATGATTATAAATTATAATATGCAAAATTTATATGAGCCGTTGTCTTTTGGAAGGCCCTGGCTGAGGTTCTTCGATAACGATGAGTCCTGGTTCTGCTTGATCTGGAAAATAAAAGTTTAAATCAGTAAAAATCAACTCTGATATAGACGTAGAAGAAACTGAAGAAAGAGAGAGAGAGGTATGTTGGATCTCACAAGTTATTTTGTAGTTATTCATCTCTCCTTGATATATGATATGAGTCTCACCTCTTTTCATTTTCCAGGAGAACGACTCCCGACGCTGACGATGGAGCAGTCAGACCCTGAGCCAGGACCCGATGCCATCGAAGAACCTCAGTACGATGCGGAAGGTATGTTTAATCTCACAATCTATTTTGCAATCTTCATCTCTTCTTGATAAATGACTTAACTTTAAACTTTTATTTTCCAGAACAAGCAGAACCAGGACTCATCGTTATCGAAGAACCTCAGCCAGGTCGTTCCAAAAGACAACGGCTCATATAAATTTTGCATATTATAATTTATAATCATAATAATATATTATCATAAATAACGAGATTTTAAGTTTTATTTTGTTACGAGTTCTACGTTTTTTTGATACCTACTGAATTTGCATCATTTTTGCCTTTTTTCTTTTTAATTACTTGTGTGGAAAACCAGGTGACATTTATCAAATGACAGCATCCATAAAAATTAAATATTGAAATGTAAAAAGTGGGTTTTGTATAAACTGCTAAAAATTTACAATTTTCAACTCGCACTACAAACCGAACGATTCGTCTGAAAAAAAAAACTAAATACTGCTATTTGTAGAGAATTTCAAATACTTTAATTTCTGTAAACAGACCATTTACCAAAACTTAATAGTTTTCGAGTTTTAAGCAAAAAACCGGAAAAAAGCAAAAAAAAACGTTTTTTTCGGTTTTTTTTTAATGTTGCGTCACGAAATTTTGTCCGCAAACCTCAGATTCGGATTTAGCACCCCAAAACACATATGGAATGAAAAAATCAGAACTACCCCAAAACTTTCCTAGCAAAAATACAATTTAACTGAACTACAGGCCACATAAAATGACTAAGGTGTAGAGTTTGTGAAGTTACGCTTGCAGAGTTAAGGCGTGTAGGGTAAGAAGCTTGGTTTTACATGAGATTTCATAACTTTTTGACAGTGCTAGTCATATGGTATCGTCTTGGCATAATTTTTTTACATGAAAATGTTTTTGGTGGGATAATAATGACTTAATAACAAGAAATTTTAACTTTGACATTTACATTTTAGACTTCCAATTAGAAATAGGTATAAATTAAAGATATTACTGTAGAGACTAGAGAACTACAGAAACTATTAGTTCTAAAGAAAACGTTTTAAATTGATAATAATAATACCTACTTAACCATATTATAGACCAGTGCCGATAGGTTTTGAAACAAAATAAATTTATAGTAGGATGAAACCCATTGGAAAAGGAAGAGAATATAACAAAAATAAAAGGAAAAATAATTTACGGGCGATTTGAGTTCGGGAAGTGAAGGGGGTGAGTTTTTAAGGGTAGAAAACGGTTTAATTCAATTTCTGGCAAAACTATAAGTCCTATGGAAAAAAGTCGAATGGCAAAGTTGTAGATAATAAAAAGATTTACAACTTTTATATTTATACTCTTTTCATATAACCACAAAATTTATGTGAAAAATTCAAATAATCAAGTTTTTGGTTTTTTATTTTTATCTTGTACTTACAAAAACAAAAAAAAAATCACGAAAATTTCTGAAAACATTAACTATATATTTTTTTACATTATCAGAAAGAATAAATTTCAAAAAACAAGCCCACCAACTTTTTAAAAAAAGCTGATATTTTGACGCGAGAATTTTCGATTGAAAATTAGGGTTAATTTTTCGATTCGGGTGGTCCTGGGTTCAAATCCCGCCGAAAGAACAAAAAGTTTATCTGTGTTCCTGGGTCACGGATGTGTATTAAATATGTGTATTATATAAGTAATAAACATCTTAAATTAAATGTATGTATAGTACAAAAGTATTAATTAATATACTTCCCGTTTTCTGGCGCCTAGCCTGTAACACTAGTTCCTCGGATACTTAGCACGGGGCCAGATTGACGTGGTGTGAAGCGTCCATAAATATTATTAACTAGCGACCCGCCCCGGCTTCACACGGGTACAATGTATATATCTGTATAATCTATGGGTACAATACTGATACTAATATTGCGGCTACCTCATAGATCTAAACTCCCGCACGCACACTTGGTGACGCCTACTTCGCAACGGGCCGTGGAGCAGAAATCGTCATATTTTAATTTCGCCATAACTTCAAAACCAAACGTCCAATTTTAATCATTCAAAGACCAAATATTATCGACATAAACTTTACTTAGTGATAAAATAATTTATTTTGATAAGGATAAATATCATGAGTAAAATAAACGCGTTTAAATGTAGTCCAAAAAAAAATCTAGACTTCTAAATAATAAAATTGTTGTTGTGCCTCACTCGACATAGATAGGTCTATACCTATCTATGTCGAGTGAGGCACAACACTTGTGTCGCGGACTTTTTTGTAGATATTTATAAGATTTACAATTAATTAGAACATTTTATGGTTCTATCTTTTATAGTTTAGGCAGCGTACGCAAAATAAGTAACTTTTCTGGTTGATTTTTTACACCTTGTGTCCGAAAACCCCAAATATCTTACGGAACCCTATTTTTTCCAAAATAAAATTTAGCCTATGTTACTCGTGGATAATGTAGCTTTCGAATGGTGAAAGAATTTTTTAAATCGGTCCAGTACTTTTTGAGCCTATTCATTACAACCACACAAACAAACATACAAACAAAGTTTTCCTCTTTATAATATTAGTGTAGATTATAACATAAAAAGTATGCGATTGTTTTTATTATCAAAGTAACAAAGAACCCGCAGCCAATTTATTTTATTTACGCTGAATTATTGGAAATTTAATTCATGAAAATTATGATTTATTCGGCTCAAATATATTATCAGAAAGCTACGATTTGAAGTGAAGCCCATAGATTACTGTCGAACATAAATAATCCCACAAATTAGTTGGGAATTAATGTCACAGCTCGCAGTAGGACGCTTCGTTACGTTATATTGATCAGCCGCATTTGAATAACGTTCAATAGGGCAAAATGTCCGAATTCGGCGAGTTGAGCTAAATATTGACCTTTATAATATTTTGGACCTCCAATTAGGAACAGGTATCTGATATATAAATATAGATACTAGCTTTTGCCCGCGGCTCCGCTAGCGTAAATAAAGTATCCCACGGGAACACTGTATTTTTTGGGGATAGAAGGTAGTTTATGTTTTTATTGAAAGTCTAAAACACTACCATACCAAATTTTATCAAAATCTATTTAGTCATTTTTGCGTGAAAGAGGAACAAACATCTATAATCCATATCCATCCATCCATCCATACATCCCATTCACGCTCACAAACTTTCATATTTATAATAGTAGTAGCATAGGCCAATATAACTAACTCCCCCCGATGGTTGCACGCCTTGTCGTGGCGGTGGGGCTTAGTAACCGTGGACTGGTCACCCACGGTGAAGCTAAGAGGCAACCGGGGCCGGCCTATTTGCCGCTGGCTGGCCCGAGGAGGGCGCTCCCAGCGGGCTGAACATGCCCGCAGAGGACGCGCGTGGAGGTGGGACCGCAGAAGAAGAGGAGTGCCGGTATTACGGTGCGCCGTTCTCCCTATCTTCTGCGGCCGTGGAGGGATCACAGGGGGAGAGGCGTGATGGTATTACGGTACGCCACTCTCCCTACCCCCTGCGAGCTGGCGGGGCCGTTCCGTCGAAACGGCGTTGGTGGGGCCGCAGAGGAAGAGGCATGTCGGTATTGCGGTGCGCCGTTTGCCCTATCCTCTGCGACCGAGGTGTGGTCGGTGGCAGAACCACGGACCTGATCTGCCATCGGGTACCAGTTTATCTGGTACCCATGACCTCCTAGTAGCAGACTCAGGGGGAGTCTGCTACAGTGCTGGTGGAGGCCGAGGAAGGAGGCGCACCTAATACCATCTGGTGCGCCCATCGTGGAGGGCCGTCGGGCTTCCGTGATGGAGCCGCTTGTAGGCGGCTGCCGCCGGCGGGGTCGCGGATGTGTGTATCGTTCCCGTGGCCCCGTCAGAGGGCGGCGAGGAGGAAGATGGGGGGTTTTTTAGTGGGTATACCATGAGTCCCACATCACCACTTGGGTGCCCCCTGCGCCTGGGTGGTATGCGTAAAGCATTTTCCCCCCCGGAAACAAAAAAAAAAAGGCCAATAAAACTATTGGTCCATGGTAGTAGTATCAAAGTAAAATCATAACAAAAAGACGGCCAAGTGCGAGTGGGACCCTTGCAAGAAGGGTTCCGTACGAAACGGAAAAAGATCACGTTTGTTGTATGGGAGCCCTACACAAATATTTCCTTTATTCTGTTAAAAAATTGTTGAAAAACCATTGTAAAAACGTCATCTGTCGAGCTATCACGGTTAAGAAGATACAGCCTGGTGACAGGCGGATAGAGAAGTCTCAGTAATAGAGTCCCGTTTTTATCCTTTGGGTACGAAACACTAGTAACTCATTAGGAGGTTGAATTTTATTTTTTTTAATTTTATAAAAAATAGCATACCTAAGCTTTGTTAAGAAGACAGAAGCCTGCGATTGTTACTAACAATGTCGAATAAAAGGTAATTTGAAAGAATCATGACTCAATCCTACTAATATTATAAATGTGAAAGTTTGTGAGGATGTATGGATGGATGTTAGTTACTTCTTCACTTAAAAACTACTGAACGGATTTTGATGAAATTTAGTATGGTAATAGGCTCTGGATTAAAATATAGGCTACTTTTTATCCCGAAAAAGTACAGTGTTCCCGAGGGATACTTTATTTACGCGGGCGGAGCCGCTGGCAATAACTAGTAGTCAATACTCATGTTAGTCGTTACCTGTGGGTGCGGTGGGTGCCGTCGCGTTACTCAAGAGTAGTCAACCAAAATTGGGTCACACGCGTCTCGATCCCATCTATTATTCAAATTTATTAGCTGCGACACTAGCCCGCCTGGATCAATTGGATGGGGCACTGAAATTACTATTGACAGCCTTGTCGGGTTCAAGTAGCTACTAAATTACCATTGACAAGCTTATTTGATTCCATTTCCCTGTTGAACAAGTCAATATTTTCAATTTGTGTATGATTAAATATTGATTTTACCTATTAGTAATATCATAGTATGTAGATATAATGAAAATAAACAGCAGATATATTGCTTACAATACTATTATTTATTTATTTTTCTATATAACTAGATGTTGCCCGAGACTTCGTGTGCGCAAAATGAAATCTTGGATTTTATTCGCAATCTAGAAACCGTAAATTTTGCCGCTAAAAAATTAGCCTTTCTTTCCCGTGGACTATTCTATATCTTTGCCAAATTTCATTAAAATTAGTGTCGGACCCTATTCAATGCAAACAAAGAAACAAACAAACAAACCTTTCCTCAGTCATAATATATAGATAATACAGATTTTTTTTTCATTTACAGTAAAATTTACATCTAAATTATATTATTTAGAAGCTTAAGAAGAGAAGGCCAATTAAAAGTTTTCACATATATAACAGTAGAAAGGAAACAATAACCAATGAAAAAGACGTTACACATGCAGTAAAATTACTTAAAATAAGCAATAAACTGCAAAACAGAGTGACTGTTGCGACTGAAAAATTGTAAACAAACATTTTTAAAAATCTGTATCCACCGAACATGCTTTAAAAATAAACTTTACAAACTACACTGACAAAAATTCAGAAACCAACTAGTTTAGCATAAAGCCAAGCTTCAACAAAGGATTTGAAAAAACTATGCACTTCGCGACAAAAGGGATATACATCGCATACTTATTGCATAGTCGGGATGGATTTCGCTCGAGAGTTTATCGAATTGCGAAACTCAGGCGTAAGTGGCCCCGTAATTGGGTTGGCGAGCACCGAGGTAGATAGCTCATAGCTGTTGACTGCAATATCAGTTTTATAACCTTTAGTGCCTAGTGCCTATATAGATCCAGACCGACTTTATTGCTTTATGGTTTTCAACTATTTCAAATATAACGTGCACATTCATAGGCTTTATGGACGTATACTTGAATATAGTGCTTTTTATACATCTCGAGATTTTGGCACCTATTTTAATTCAAAATATCGTTTTGTAAATAAGTACATGGATGTACCTATACGTATTTATCAGAAAGTATGGCTTTTAAGTGGTACAGAAAACATTTTAAAGGAAAATAAATAATTATGAATAGAATAGAAATACGTGCTTCTAAGAAAAACTTCCATTTGCATTTTTCTTATCCTTCTTTTGGAAGCATTCCAAAACTGTTTTAAGTAGATTTTTCTACTTTTATTTTCAAAACGCTGAAAGTAGTATTTTCAATGCTACATGTTTTTGCCTTTACCACTTCTTATTTAATTACAAGTTTCACCTGTCCCATTGCTTGTAATGGAATCTTGCAAGTTAAATTTAACCCACTTTCCGGTTTCCGACTGAAAATTTGCACAAATATGTAAATCGCGTTACAATGCAATATTATGATGATCTGATGACGGAGCTGGAAGGTGGCCATACATAACCCCATCAAGTTTGGGCTTGTTTGATTCGTCTTGATGAGTACTTTGTTTTGAAATTATTTTTTTACTCCCCAGTAATAGAAGCTTGTTTAAAATAAAATTAAAACACGTTATTATTTAACTTAAACCTTACGTACATACGTGGACGTAATCGTAAGCACTCACGTACCTATACGTGATAGATTTACTAATGAGATATACGTTAAATCATTACATAATTACATAATACAAAATTGTAAATAACGTTAAACAAATAGGTTGATAAATGACATGCCTGGTACAACAAAGTAATGCTAAAATATGGTCGATCCAAATATTATTTTAGTCCATATTCCATAGCCTGCACTTGCGCTGCGCTGGGTAATATCCGAGCCTGAGCTCGGACATTGCGTCTGTAATGTCCGAGTAAGTTTTGAAAACTTACTCAATTACAAAAACAACGATAGCTATATTACCTTCGCCTTTTTCGAAGCATAATGTGGAAATTATAATGTTGAAACTAAGTAGTGGAATAAAATTATAAACGCATTTTATTTAAATAAAATATTAAGTATATAAGAATATTTTTAAATAAACAAAATGTTAAATTAGTATATAAAATTATCTCGTTATATTCCTACATCATTAAATTTAAAATTTCTACGTGGATCATAATACCTTCAAAGTACATAAAAGTCCGCTCTTATCATAGAACTTTGGCGGGAAACATTATACAACTTTTCCACTATTAATGCACTACGAATGGAGATTCTTAGGAAACTTTCTTATTACAAACTAATAACGCCAGATGTAGCAGTCTTCATTAATTATGCGTCGGAATATTTCTTATTACTTTTATCATCAAACTAACTGCCTAATTTAATGTAATAATGCTTATGACAAATGTTTTTCTGTTTATTTTCAAACTAAACCGGCCTCAAAATAAACACTTAAGTAAATAACACAATAGTAAAACCAATATATTGAAACTACAGTTCTAATATCTTGGTTTTACTATTGCAATCTGCAAACTACAAAAAGCAAAATAACAAAATTACAATTCAAGATATTTTAAACACACACTATTTTTGGCAAATATAATTTAGGTATGTTCGTTTGTAAGACAAGGCTGGTAAACTTTATGTGATAGCTCATAGCACACATCTCAAGACCCAAGGGCGCTTCGGCTGAATCTCATGAATTTAAGAGCCCTGAAAGATTTAATAGCATTTTCTTTGCTTTATTTTTTGAATTTGAAATGAATTTTCCTTTTGCAATGTTACTTGCTATAATTTTTATTAATAAAGAAATATAAATTTGTCGTACATAATATTATGTAGAGCTATTTCTAAGTACATTTTGCGTCCGTTGATTGCACGATTGCACAATTAGACGGGTCGCGCTAGGCGTATTCGAGGTGGTAAGTGGAAAAAATTCTAAAGTCGCTGAATTTTTGTGTGTTGATAAAGTAGTCCCTGGGGAGCTTATCATTAAGTTTTGTGCCATTTCTGCCCACTGCGTTTTCAGCAATTCCATTATTTGTGGTTGATTTTTTTATATGGCGATAAAAGTGGCAATATTGATTTAAAGTTTAAAATATTAATGGTATCTTAACTGGGACAGCTTCCAGAGTATGGAGACTTAATTTGCGTCGTTTTCGTCCAGTAAAAAATGACTTAGGGTCATTTTTTGAAAACAGTACCGGCAAAAATTCTAAAGTGTGATAAACGACTATTTTCTGTTTAAGACCACTAAAATAGGCCTAATTCCAAATTTTGTGCCACATTAAGCGACTGCGATTCGAGAAATTAAGTTTTTTAGTTTCCCTAAGCTAAAAGCGCTCCAAAAACACATAATCGTTAAATAAAGTTCACGTATTCAATATTATTAAGTCATAAAGAATCTATATTCCAAGTTTGTGCCTTTTTCATGGAGGGTTTAAATAATAAAATGCAAAAATAATATTATTATAATATGCGGTCGAAGTATTGTGGAATATTCGCACTACAACATACACATTACACATATACGTAAATGTGTGTGATAAAATGTCATTCATTCGACTACATGTTTCAAAATTTTTATATTTCGCATTTTACAGCGATTACAAAATTTAAACTTGCTTTTGCCCGCAACTTTGTTTGCGGAGCACGAATGACGAAGCTGAATGTAATTGTCGCCTGATTTTATACAATACATAAATGCACAATAAAATTTGATATCCGATAGGCTTCCACATGAAACTTCGGTTATCTAACACCAAAAAAATTACAATTTCAAATACCTAATTTTAGTTCTTGAAATTAGTCGTTTAACCGAATAGTCTCTTCAGCTACATCATATTTATTGTATATATAGTATTATTTAATAAAAAATAAATAAATTATTTCCACGCTTGAATTTTATACGTAGGTTTCTGAATACATGCTTCTAATACTCGTGGTTAAGGACTTATTTATTAGGTTATTAATTGATTGTAATAATTTATATAATTAAATACATTTTACAAACCAACAAAATAATATTTGTATATATTGTTATTCATCCCGTTGACAATTTTATATCTAGGGGCACGGCAGGGCCCCGCCAAGTCGAGCCTTGTGATACATCAGAGCACTACGTACGAATGTGGACCGATCCTTGTACTGCTTTTCGATATATGTTTACTATGTTTAGCATTATTTTATAATAATGTTAGTCTTATAAAATAATTGATTTATAATACCTAACGTTAGTTTTAATTTAATTTGTAATTTTATTATAATTTTTAATTAGTATTATAAAAAGCATTAATTTGTGAAACTGGAAATAAAAGGTTTTTTATTTTTGAATTTTTATTTATTTATTATTGCTTGTTAGTTTAATGTTAAAACTAGCTGGTGCCCGCAGCTCCGCCCGCGTAGGTACAGTAAGTAGTATTAGAAGCTATGATTTTTTTATCTTTAAGTTATTTTGTTTTTTGTATAACTGACCTTTGAATTACATCAATTTTAAACTTTGCTTGCCTTTTTGGGAACACTCCTTAACTTTTTATTTTTTTAAAGTCTCACGTTACGCAGCCACGGAAAAATTAACTACAAATAATCGAATTGCTGAAAAGGCAATAGGCAGACATGGCACAAAACTTAATTATTAACTCCCTAGGGACTACTCTATCAACTACATATAGGTACAGAAAAAATTCAGCAACATTAGAATTTTTCCACTTCCCACTAAAAAACAGCTAGCGCGATCCGTCTAATGAGTCAAAATGCATAGCTTGAGCGTTTCATTACTTCATGAGCTTTTGTATAAGGCACACCCCACACTAGCAATATTCGAGCGTCGTCGTTGTGCCAGAACATTGTGTTCTCTAACAGAAAAGCTATGAACAGTGACTAAAATATTTTTTATCTTAAGCCTATTTTCTACTTTACGAGTTTGTAAATTCAAGCTTTATAGAGTTAGAGAACGTAGAGTGGATTCAGAAGGTTCTAGACGAGATCTGAAGACATTTTTTACTGGCGAGTCATAATATTATGGTCTCGTCTTGGCATCATGATTAAACATGAAATAAATTTAAAATTGAAATTATAAATTTCGCATTTAGAACATTATTACTTGTCAAGTTGTCACATAATTGTCATTTCATTTTGTCGTATTAATATGAAACTTGGGCCCCTCCCCGCGTGGCGAGAGGCCCGCACCCCGTATTCGCCATTGATACATGATAAAAGTTGGTTTTTTACATTCTAATAAAAAATCCCGCGGATAAACATGATTAAACTTATAGAAAGTGTTTTGTAACACCATAATCATCATATAGATATGAACTCTACTAACTAAAAGTTTCATTAGTAGTTTTTATAGCGAGTTTGAGGAAAAAAAATGGAATATCTTTATACGAAATTGCCGAATGTGGCACAACTTTCTTACAGACTCAGATATTAACACTCTGAACAGTTTTTTAAGATTTGTCAGACATTAGAATAGTTGTGGGCCTGGTGGGACCATGTTTTATATAGTAGCCGAATACCAGAAAAACCCTGGTTGGATACGACTCAAACTGCATATGTGCATCGGTTACTCTTTCCTTAATATCGGGAAAGTAAAATTTTTAGCTATAATTTACTTTTGGGCCAATATCCATGAAAGACACAAAAACCTAAATTGCTACAAACGCAGCCATCCAAAATGGCACAAAATCAAATTTTAGACTAAGAAGAAGGTCCGGAAACTATATGCAAAAAATAAAAGACTTTAGAATTTTTGCACCCTCAAAACTTATCCAGACCCGTCTAAATAGGTAGGTATGTAACAACCTGACAACGTCTTTCTTTAAATTTCTTTTTATAAATTAATCATAATAATTACAATTAGTATCTGCGATTAAATATTCATTTCTGAACCGGTCCCTCGTCAAGACCCGTCTTAGCGAAATTCACTTTGAGGTCTGCATGAAGGTATAAGGCAATTAGATGGGAGAACCAATTATTCAGAACGTTATTTTAGGAAATAATTTACCAGTACAGGTTAAGCCTCCAAGCAGGAAAACCGAAAGTATTGACCTAATAGTTAACAAAAAATAATTTTATATCTTTACTTAACTGTAAGTAGGTAATACTGTATTACGAGTTATCTTATAAAAATAATAAGCAAAACGAATTTTTGTTTAAAAATTTTCATTGGCTATTCAAAAGCTCCTTTTTTATTGCACTTTGTAACTGGTTCCTTTACTACGAGGGATGCAATAAAACTAAAAAAACATAGTTACTCGTAGACTCTGTGACCCTAATTTACCTTTTTGAATACCTAATTATTTGCGTCCCTTTATATTGCACAAAAAATTATTAGTTTTAATGCTTATCTATACTAATACTAGCTGTCCCGACAAACGTTGTTTTGCCTTAACTATGAACTGAAATTTCTCACCGTTTAAGCCTTCCCTGAACTGATACGATTATTTTAGTAAAAATTTAGGGTTGTATGTATTTTTTAATGTCACATTATAAAAAAATAAAAACAAAAAATTTCGTCCAAAAATTAAAAAAAATTAAGGGTGAACAACCCTTATCATTTAGGGGTATGGAAAATAGATAGTAGCCGATTCTCAGACCTACTGAATACGCATATAAAATTTGGTAAAAATCGGTAAAGCCATTTCGGAGGAGTACGGTAACTAACATTGTGACATGGAAATTTTATATTTATATATTAGTTTGTTTGTTTGTTTGTTTGAACGCGCTAATCTCAGGAACTACTGGTTCGAATTGAAAAAATATTTTTGTGTTATATATTCTATTCACCGAGGAAGGCTTTAGGCTATATTATAACATCACGTTGCGACCAATAGGAGCGAAGATTCAGGGGAAAATGTGGAAAAAACGGGGAAATTATTAATCTTTGAGGGCTTCCGTTGTTTGTTTAACGCGCTAATCTCAGGAACTACTGGTTCGAATTGAAAAAATATTTTTGTGTTAGATAGTCCATTTGTCGAGGAATGCTTTAAGCTATATGGATCATTCTACAAAAATAGGGTGACTTATGAGATAAATTTGTCATAATAATAAATAATCACAATTAGATTGCCAATTGCTATTTATATTAGATATTTAACTCATTAAACCATAATTAGAAGGGCCAGTCACTTAATATATTATTTGACGAGAAATTTAAGTTTTTACAAATGTAGCCATCTAGGCACTGATGAGAATGCTAATAAGTGTAAGGAAAAAAATCAAATACGTAAAGTTTTTCATTTATTTGTTATCACAAATGCTATAGCAATCACAGAAAGTTATAATAAATAGGTTTTTAAAACATCGGTCATTTACTTATGAAATAATATACGAGTACTATCAACAACAAGAAAGTAAGTGACAAATATATAACTTTATGAATTAAAGTCCGATTAGTCGGTATGACTAATCACTCTTCTTTGTACTAATAATGTTAATCTTATAGTATTTAAAAAAAACACTAAAATATTGATAGCTAGTTCTAATCGTTGTTCCTAGTACGTCAGTTCGTACTAGGAACTGACGATTAGAACTAAAAAAAAAATAAGAATACATTGCAAACAGCTCTATACTTATCTAAAATGTACACACATATATTTAAAATATCATTATTTTTTTGTATAAAATTACTTACCTAGGGCCTGACACAGTGACTGAAAAAACACGGGAACGCACGAGAGTCGCCGTGTAATCAATGTTAAACAAAATCTTAGATGTCCGTATTTTTTGTTCCTGTTAACTTCATGATACAATAAAGAAAAAATTATCGTTAATTCTCAGGTCACTCATTTTGCGCGAAATTTTAATTGCCTGATGCTTAAAGTTGTGGACTATAATACATTTGAGTTAAATTTTTTCAAATAATTTTACTAAAAAATCAATCAAACTTTGATAATAGATTATTTAGTGTTAATAGTGTTAATAGAATTATTTAGTGTTAATTAGTTTTATTAATGTTTAAACGTTATTAACTTCGTGGTTTCTAAATTTAAATCATCAAATACTAAAATCTGATGCATGGACAAGGCTAGGGACTGACATTTCCATCATGTAAGGATGAATTTAAAATAAAATTCTATATAAAAAGTCTATATAAAAAAACGCCCTTATTCAGTTCTATTTACATTATTGTTACTACAATTAATTTAATTAGTTGAGCGAAAAGTTCTGAATACATACAGTTGCCCAATATTTGTGGAATCACCTATATAACATTATGCTGCGATCAATCGGAGCGAAGCATCAGTGAAAAATGTTGCAAAAACGGGGAAAATTCATATTGGACAGATTTTAATGATTTTTTGTGTGTGTTCAAGTGGAGAGTTAGCGCGTTCAAACAAACAAACAAACTATTTAGCTTTATAATATTAAGTATAGATAAATAAGTATAATAATCAAAGGGTTTCATTACTCACTTGTGAGTTGTAAGTTGTATGTCCTTACAGTCTTTAGCGAAGCTACATACCAATTATTTAGTAAGTAAACATTAACATTCCAGCAGCTACAACTAATTTAGTAGATATCTAGTTGAGTAAATAAAATGTGTTCGGCAACTGTAAATAATAGCCGGTACTCATGGCCCCCGAGTGTGTACTCAGATGTTTGTTCCTCTCCGGATACATCTGTACTGCGCTAAAACAGTGAAACTAGGATCAATTAAAGGTAAAAGTATAATTCATAGACGTATATAATTATTATATACGAGGCATGTTGAGTCAAAAAAGTAAGTTAGTAATAATTAATATCAAAATATATATATTAATATAATATTAATAGTAATATTAATATTCATCTCCAGATATTTAACTGGGGTAGTGGGTAGGGCCATTTGTCCCTACTTTTGAGATTTTTGGGGCCATTTTGACATTTGAAGTAAGTATGGTGAAAACTAAGATGGCGTAACTTTTTTTCGTATGAAGATTTGTTCTGTCAAATGTACGTCATAGCCTTTGAAATCTTTGGTATAATTAGTATTTCAACATTATTTTCTGTACTTATTTCATGTAAGTACAATATCCATAGCATAATATAGGTAATTAAATAAATAAGTGAATTAAACTATGTATGTAGCTTTCGAAAAAAATCAATGATTAGGTACTAATAGGTACTCGAAAAATGAGAAGATGTTTTTGTTAATATTAGATTAAATCTTGGTTTGCGACATTATTTTTGTAGCCAAACTGCACAGATGCCGAAGATATTATAATATTTTATCTTAAGATGCCTGGTTATATAAATATATGCGTACGTAATATTAATATATATTATAGCCTTATGTGATAGTTTATACAAAATGTGTAGTGTATAGCACCAGCAAGCGATATTTTATCTTAACATAAAATTTTATAGTATCTTCGCCGTTTGTGATGCCCCTCAAAATCTTAGTAAATAGCGAAAGATTAAGTGACAGCAATTCTATAAGACATTTTCTCTCAAACCGATATCAAAAATAGTTTGGACAGCAACACTTGTACAAGTTAAAGTTGTTCAGATGTAAGGCTTTTATGGATCGATGCTTTAAACTTTCCTGACTCGTTGAGGACAGGGCGATAAGAAGTTTTAAGATTGATGAATCTTCAAACTTAATAATGGATTTTTCTTTACAATATTATCAGCCGAGAGGAAAATTATAATCAAAGATTCCGTTTTATTATTTGATTTACAAAAATAGAAATAGGGTACAACTTATCAGTTTGTTTAAGTATTTTATATTTTTGTTTTTTTTTTGTTTTTACTTATCAGCTTTAATCAATATTTTTAACCGACTTCCAAAAAGGAGGTAGTAATTATACGTTCGGCTCTATATTATATTTTTATATTTTTGTTTCTATTTTTTAATCAGTAGATAGTAGGATAGGTTTGCATAGTAAATTTAAACTGCATTTTAAACTACATTTTAAACTACATCTTGCAAATCTTTCTAGAATTTTTACGCTGTTTCAGGTTCTGAATTCAATTGCTTCTGCATTATTTATAGACCCTATCGATATTTTAAAACGCAGATACTGCTTTCTGCTTTTTCCTTTAAACGTAGGCAATAAAAATTGCAACAGACGGTTACTCTAAAGCTGGTCACTTTTAACTAAATATTTTATAGTGCCCAAATTCGTATGGGTAATGTATCTACATTACGTGACGGATAATATTCTGGGATCTTGGATATTTTATGCATGTCATCCGCCACCCATCACGTCTCGTTCTCGCGGAGGCGAAAAGTGGTCCATGGAGAGCCGCTTCGCTACGATGAATGTAAGAGGAGGAATGGATGGTATGAATGAAAGTGGACGAAGCGAAACAAGTATGTAAGGATCGTAGCAAGTGGAAAGAAGTGGCCTCTGCCTACCCCTACGGGAAAGAGGCGGTCTCTGCCTACCCCTATGGGAAAGAGGCGTGATTATATGAATGAATGAATGAATGAATGTCATCCTCACTGCTTATGCAGCAGAAATTTTACTTATATTTTACTCTTTCATATCTAATTTGTGTGCTAGTAGGATAAAATTATTTTATGACTAAGAATTTCCAATGAATTGTGTTGATAACACTTTTATACCTTTGATTTTGATACGAGTGACCGGTGGTGTTGACCGTTTACTTATTACTTATGAAAATAGTGCAGAATGATTATTTTAAATACCTTTCTATTTTCTGCTACATATTGCGTTGTATAATTTACATGCAGCTTTACATAAACAACGTAACGCATCAACTTATTAGGTAGGTAATTGGGCTCGAAGAGTCCAGCTCCACCGCCTCCACCGCCCGGGGCAAAGCAATTAGTGCGCGGCTCTTGCTGATCAAATTAGCCCTTAATTAGCCCAGCGAACTGAGACGCTTATAATTACCTGGCAATCAGTCAACGGCTAATCTCATTATTTTGCTCCAGTAAAAAGTTAAATGGCACAGAACAAACTTTGAGCGCCTAATTTATAAATTTAATTGTAAAAACAAGGTTTCTATATTAAGGCTCGGTGCATACTGACGACCGATGATCGCAACCGGGGTGACTACGGTGACTACCGCCGCACTAATTTCAAATATGATAAACGGTCGTGGGTTGCCACCACTGGAGACGTGTAAAAATTTATGAAAATTGTACAACTGCAGGCAGCGCGCTCTAGATACCTTCAATAACCCGTTTGCATCATCTTTAATTTAATGCTAGAAGTCAGATATATTTTGACTGTATTTAAAACAGCAAAACTTACCCTAATTTACCACAGATTACAAAATAGTTGTAGCCCATACAGACTTAGTAGTTGAGTAGGTACATTGCTTAGTTTGAATATTAAGTATATTATGTTCTTGTTTCTAGCGAATAATTTTAAATATCATAAAGCTAAACAGACAAGTATTGTTGTCTTTATTGACAGAGAAGACAAGATATTTAGTTTTAACTCGTAAGCAAGGACTTAAAAGTACAATTTTTATTTTGTAATGTAAAAAATATTATTTGTTCGCAATCTAGATACAGGAGCCTTCAATTTAATTTAAAATATAAGTAGACTAGCTTTTGCCCGCGACTTCGTCCGCGTGGAACAATACTTTGGGATATCGCTGAAATTTACCCGCGACTTTATTTATGACTAACGAAAGCGGAATCCTATTTTTTTAAACGGAACCCTAAAATAAAAGTAGCCTATGTACCCTATAACATCAGCTATCTGCTAGTGAAAGTCCCGTGAAAATCGGTCCAGCCGTTTCAGAGATTAGTCGGAACAAACAGACAGACAGACCGACTTACAGACAGACAGACGGACAGACAAAAATTAAAAAAAAAATTATTTTATTGTAAGTACCGAATATACTTTCAGATTCATTATGTAAAAAGCTGTTAATTTGAAGTTACAAACAGACACTTAAATTGTATTTAACTGTATAGATGTATAGATATTATAATGTATTATATTTTAAGATATTATCAATTTGATGTTTATAAAATAACTAAACTATTTAACTAAACTAAACTAAACATTAACCCGCACGCGCACCCCGCCTTGGTGACGCCCACTTCGCAACGGGCCGTGCAGCAGAAGTCGTAATATTTTAATTTCGCCATAACTTCAAAACCAAACGTCCAATTTTAATCATTCAAAGACCAAATATTATCTACATAAACTGTACTTAGTGATGAAATAATTTATTTTGATAAGGATTAATAACATGAGTAAAATAAACGCGTTTAAATGTAGTCCAAAAAAATTCAAGATTTCTAAATAAAAAAATGGTTGTTGTGCCTCACTCGACATAGATAGGTATAGTGTGTCGCGGACTTTTTTGTAGATATTTATAAGATCTACAATTAATTAGAATATTTTATGGTTCTATCTTTTATAGTTTAGGCAGCGTACGCAAAATAAGTAACTTTTCTGGTTGATTTTTTACACCTTGTGTCCGAAAAACCCAAATATCTTACGGAACCCTATTTTTTTCCAAAATAAAATTTAGCCTATGTTACTCGTGGATAATGTAGCTTTCGAATGGTGAAAGAATTTTTGAAATCGGTCCAGTACTTTTTGAGCCTATTCATTACAAACAAACAAACAAACAAACATACAAACAAAGTTTTCCTCTTTATAATATTAGTGTAGATAAAGTATCGTCTGTGATCCCTTCCATTATCGTCAATAATCCCGAACATTGTGGGCGATGGAGTTTTCACCCCATGTGCGGTGGTTGGTTTATCCCTACGTTGTTATTACTGAGCCTGTGGTCTTATTGACGCGCCATACTCATTTATTTTTATCCCACATTATAAAGCATATTACAGAACTGCTTTTAGTATTTGTGTGTGAGTACCACATATTTGTTTTATATCCTCAGACTTCAGGGCTAGCCAAGATGCCTTCTTTAATTCCAATGATGAAGTTAGCAAATTAATCAATCAAAAATGTATGCGATGTCAATCCCATACGTTTTTGATAAGCGTGCGTAAATGACATTTTCAATCGTATCGATAAAAATTTTTGAACGATTAGGCTAACGAATCACTCAAACAGCGAATTGATCAAACGCTTTTCCCCAAACAATGCCTATGTTAGTAATACATATCTATATTCTTTGCTTCAACCCTAATTGAACCCCAATTCTAGTATTTAACTTTGACTTTAAATATACTTTCAATTAATTATAAATTAATCGTCTTGATATACTACATTTACTTGATATATAAACTGTTTTTGGGGTTAGGATGCGTTTAAACGTTTATGAGAATACCCTTTTGCTGTTTTAACACATAGAGATTGCATCGAAACTATTCTTTTTTGAGATTTAATTTAATTGACGTGATAACGTCTTATGACTCTATAAACGCCGGCTGAACGCACGAAAAATTGTCACGTTCCACCTGAGCTGAGCGTGCAAGCGAGAGCGCGGAACAAGCGATATAGAGACACGGTCGCGTCGGCCTAAACATTTGGCTTGTGATGACGCGACGATATCACGTAAAATTATCGTCCATTAACCGACTTAACAGACTTAACTTTTAAATATTTTATTAGCAAAATCGACCTACTGGTACCTGTACCTACTATGAATATACAAAATGTTACAGGCGATGTGCTAGATAGTGATCAAATACCAGGAAACCCCGTGGATGAATATGAATCAATAATTGTCATAAAGGTATTAATAATTGTCTTTTAGGCCAATATGAACGAAAACTTTGCTACTAATTACGCAAGTACCTACCCAAAATAACACAAATTAATGATTTGGCTTAGAAAAAAATTCTGAAAGTAGGTATCCATACAAAAAAAAATTACACTCTTGATTCTTAGCCAGACAGCCGACAGCTCTATTTTGTTACGAAAGGAGGTTACTTATAGAAATAAAAAAAAAAGTATTCAGCACACTCTTTTGCTCGTAACCTCGTCTAGACATTTTACATCTTAGTATTAGGAATTCTACGATTAGGACATAATATTATATTCGAAATAAACCCAAAGGATATAAATGAAAATTTCGACTTAAAGTTATGAAAGTTCTGTTTTATTCATATGACAAAGGGGCATTCTCTCTTTGCTTTTTATATTTTTACTGTAAGACGTATTTTTAGACCTTTAAATGGGATTGTTCATTTGGAAGAGTTGTATTTTTAGTTTGGAAAACATTTTAATCTAAATATGTAAAAGGCAAACCTGACTGACTCATCTATCAACGCACAGCCGAAACTACTGAACGGATTTCGATGGAATTTGGCATACAGATAGTTGTAATGACGTAGGCATCCGCTAAGCATTTTTGAAAATTCGCCCGCTAAAAAGTGGTTAAATTTTTTTATGGAAACCAAACTCCACGCGGACAAAGTCGCGGGCAAAAGCTAGTTTATATCTAAATTAGATGTTACCCGCGACTTCGTGCGCGCAAAAGTTAATGTCACAGAAACTGTACATTTTTTCGAGATAAAAAGCAACCTATGTCTTTCCCCGTGGTCTACTCTACATCTGTGCCAAATTTCATCAAAATCAGTCGAGTAGTTTCGGAGTCTATTCAATTCAAACAAACAAACATTTTTTTCTTCTTTATTATATTAAGTATAGATAAAAAAACCGGTTGTCTTATATATCTCGTAAATTTTTATATATATCTCGACAGCTGAATCCGCGGTGAGTGTCAAAATTGTGTCAAATCAGTATACGAATTTGACACTCACCACGGATTCAGCTGTCGAGATTTGAAAATGTTCTTAGAGAATAGACAGGTAGAACGCTTCAGGTCGATCGTGATTCGTGTCTGATGTCTCTCTATCACTTGTTCTGCGCTCTTGCTTGCACTTTCGGCTCAGGAGGAACGTGACTCAGGCGGAATGTGTCAATTTTTCGTGCGTGCAACCGGCGTTCATCGACTTTTAAGACTTTATCACGAAAATAATGTTTAACTATAGGCCACTAGAAATCTTACTGAAAATTATGAAGCTAAGAAATACTTAAAGCAAAAATTGCACGGAATACATTTCCTCGGAAGAATGATGTACAAAGTGAATGGTGACGCACGTAAGGCAGGTGAGCACGAGAAGTGCGCGTCGTACCGAGCAATTTAGCCGAGCACTTAGCCCGCGCTACTCGGTCACGCCCGTTGACTCCGCCACCGCCCGCCACTCCGCCGCGAGTTATGATATCCCACACACACACACACACACACACACACACACACACACACACACACACACTCACACACACACACACACACACGTGAAAGCCCCAGCTACAGTACAGAACATACGGGGTATATTATATGTGTGTTTTACGGTGAATGTTTCGTAGTTACTAGTTTGACATATTTTCTAAAATTGCTCGTGATGCCCACGGAAGAAGGATATATAGTTATTGCTCTGAGGTGATGCCAATATCAGCGACTGATGATGACACCACGTCATTTAATTGTAGACAATTTTTGCCTCGATATGCCTATTGCCTCGTCTAACATACATACGTCTATATGTAGACCACCAAACTGAACAACATTCATTATCTTTGAATATAACCTGATTCTAAAATTTACACATTCTATACAAAAAGCAACCATAGGTAGACCAAAACTATGATTTTCCTACACGTACATTACCTACTATTTTCGTATGACATAGCTTTGTGGATAAACGCGTAAATGCTTTTAGAGATTATGTTAGTCTGTGTAGTGTGCTTATCCTAATTATTGTATCATTAGCCCACTTATGTCATATGTGTAATGCGCTAGTAATTCATTTGTTAGTGTAATGTTTGAAATTAATTATACAATTAATGTTAGTAATTATACAAATATGATTATCTTTGAAATTAATTATACAATTAATGTTAGGGCTAAGGTAAGCAGGAAATTATATCAAAAAATAATGCAAGAATATAAATCTAAACGCGCACCTACAAGTGTGATAAAATATGTTTTGACATGCGCTACCGTACCCGCACGATATACGGTAGAATCATTTTTCATCTGGGGAATTACTCAACTGTGCGTAAAGTGCCAAGTATCTTGAGAAATACGCGTACCCACATATAACTTTTTTTTAGGTCGGCAAAAGAAACTTCAAGTGAATCTTGAAGTTTCTTTTGCCGTTCTCGACGTTCTCGACGGGAGTCCTTTGGGATTTTTGATTGCTGTCGATTGTTTAACTTCAAGCTCTAGATTGTCTTTTTTTTTATTAAGATACTTAAGTTTTAAGATAAACAAATATATTTATCTCTGGTTCTTACCTACCTAAATACATAGTAGGTAAGTAACTTTTACAACCTAGGTACGTGTCTTAATTCTTTAAAATCAAATGTAAACCTAGTGTAATTAGATTTAGGGATTTAGATATTACACAGAATAGTACTAAGCGAAATAATATATACTTATATTACTGTAAGTACCTCTTCATGCGAAGCTACCTTAGGCTTAATGTTAAAATTTAAGTCCTCTCTCACTTTAAGCTTCATTGATGACTCCGTAGGGACCTGCAAGGTTTTCATAACTTTGCTCATTCTCCCATAAGTTAATAAGACAAAGTTTTCAATGGGTTTTTCTTACAGCTAAAGTAACTGTTTTACTTAGTTTTATAATCAAAAACTAAAAATAATAAATCCATATCCAGAGTTGCCCATAAAAGAGCCGCACACAAAACGTAATTCATTTTAACGTAAGCCGTCTTGGAAGGTTGTTTGCCAACCACCGCCCTGTTTGCTCCCTCCGTCACAAATATTGACACGAACATCGACTTATGTCCCGCAATCAACTTCACTAAACTCACCAAGTATAGTTAACTATTACTAATTATTTCCTCCATCTAAAGACTTTTTCCTGTATCACTAGAGGCCTTTTTGTGTGCCTTATGAATAAAAATTAAAATGTAAATCTAACTGAAAAAGTTAATAGATGTACATAGGTACCAAAGCTAATGTTTGAGTGACACTGACGATGCAAAAGCGAATAAGGTTCATGTTTGAAAAATACAGCATACTTAATACGGATTCTGGAAAATTCATTATTCTGTATAAGAGATTACCCTTAAGCCAGCAACCTTTGCAGTATTTTCAGATTAAGGGAATCTTTTTAAGAAAGCTGAAACTGTAATTCGACATGTCGTATTTTATTAAGGTCAGCTACATTCGTTCGGGATGAATAAATATTGAACTTCACCTTTTACTTCATAACATACATATAATAAGGATAGAGGCTTTTACCAATATCTTGTTTCTAAAAGATACTAATAGAAACAATATATATGTCACTGTAAAATTGTAAAAACCGGTAGATTGTAATAAAACTAGTGAAATTGTAAAATGTTGATAGACTTCCGACGCGAATATGCTGCCTATAATTTCACACATTATTTTTCGTTAGATTATAAATATGTAGTTTTTAATCTTTCGTCATATTTTTACAATCTCGTTAGTTATTTTACAATCTAACGGTTTGTACAATTTTTCGGTGACATATACAAGAAAATAGAACAGCCTCAGTGGTCTAGTGGTTAGAGCTCGGCTCTCGACTCGGAGGTCGTGGATTCGATTCAGAATTAGATCAACAAACAAATTTTGTTTCCAAGTTTGGTTACGAAAATGCAGGCTGATCACCTGAATCCTGATTGTCTAACAATAAAGATGATCCATGCGTCGGATGGGCATGTAAAAAGTCAGACCTGCGACTGATCTCTCGGCAGTCGTATTGGTTATCCGTCCCACTGGGTTATGAGCTTAAAGGAAGAGAGAGAGTGCTCTTGTGTACCGCGCACACACTTGGTCAATATAAAATTACTCCTGCGTAACGTAGATTTCAATGAGACCTGCCACCGTCACTGAAATCGGTGTTATTATTATAAAAGTTATTATTATTAGTTATTATACTAATAGAAATGTACCTAGATAGGTAAATATTAGATAGGTCGTCTAATCTATATTACGCGTATGGCCAAATATTCGTTATCAATATGTGTTAATAATCTTAATATTACCATAATTATATTACTACTAGATTTTACACTATATAGCTCATACGGAAACAATCTCGTTTTAACGTGAAAAAAAAACAATTATTAACGCCCAACGCAAAAAGAGGGGTTGGATGCAGTTACGAGTTTAAGTGTCTGTCTGTCCGCAGCATCGTAGCTCCTAAACGAAAGGTCCAATCAAGATTGGACCTTTCGTTTAGGAGCTACGATGATGATGATTGATGCGTTTTTTTTTTGTTTTTGTAAGCTGACGTGACCGAGAGTGTTCTTAGCTATCATTTATTATCAGCAGCTCGCTCTCTGCTTGACAATTCAAAGGTTGCTAAAATATATTTTTTAATACTAGAACATACTAATTTATGCCACGAAATAATATGAATCACGGCAAAAACAAATAAGCCGCAAATCGAACGAATTCGCTAAAATTAATATCGCAAAAAGTTGTTTCATGATGTGACGCCGTCGCATTACATTAAAGCTATTAATCCTGATAATGGAGGCTTTATAGGCCCCTTTACTACGTACAATAAATATTGGGGTTTATAGTACACTGCCAACAATATTTACGGGATTATACTGGATTTATAGCGAGCACACCTTACCTATTGCTATCTTTTATTCACCAGTATACTTTGTTTTTTTTTTATGCTTAGTTTGCTTGAAGTATCCTAGAAATATGTTCTATATCGTTCAGTGGCATGGGGTTCCTATAATTCCATTCATATCGGCTTCACTTACCACTTACCTTTTGAAGACCCCCATTCAAATCGCTTTCTTGTGAAGGAGAGCCAGCCTTCGCTGACATCGTTGTCTTTTAATGACACGTAACTCGGAAGCACGGAAGACTAGGAACTTCTATAAGCATCACTGCTCCGAGTCCCTTAAGACAAACTGAAGCTAAGAAGAACTAAGCTCACTTACCCGTACATCCTATAAAAGCATGTGTTAACTAATTTAAGTACAACAAGTTTGTTAAACTAGAATAACTCATTAATTAAGCCAGGGCCGGATTTAATATTAGCGCCGCCCTGGGCACTGAAGGAAATGCCGCCCTATCAGTGTAATTTTACTTAAAATTGTAGTTTTTGTCTTATTTCTTACGAATTCAGCACTACATCTGCAATCAACTATAGTTATTCTAACTAGGGGCCATCCACATATTACGTCACGCAAAATTTCGACTTTTTGTCACGCGTTTTAGTATTCCTGTACCTGTATTTAACATGTACTGTCACATTTAGTATCCCCCTCCCCCATCCGCTGTGACGTAATATGCGAATGGACCCCTATGATTGATTTTATTATATACAGGATGTCCCAGAAGTCGACGTCGTCCCTTCGAAGGCTGATAGACCAGCTCATGACTCACCAGAATATCGTAATATGACCTTAGTAAAAAATCTTTAGTTTTCGAGATATTGGCACTTTTAATAATTTCTTAAAAATTACACCTCATGTCAGTTTTTAGACTGCCGCAACTACAATTTCCCGTATTGTGGGATACAAATTTGTATTGCGGAATTCTGACTAGTTCTGCTATTGACCACGGTTATAAACAAAGCTAATAGAGTTTGAATTTTGTAGAAAAAAAGAAAACTTTTCCCTAATCGTGATTTCAAAAACTTTTTCCCCTAACTTTCACTATCCATACTGAACAAAAAATACACCACACTAACCTGGGTTGTTACTTTAAAAAGTTGCTCATTTTATGTAGTTTTTAAAATAGTAAAATAGTTGCTATTAAGCTACGCCAAAAATTTTTTTTGCTATTTTAAGTGCACAGAGAACACATTTTGAATGTTTTTCTTTAGTTAGAATTTCGAACAAAAACACTCGTTACGTTGAAATCAGCCAGATGTTTACTTAAAAATTGTACGTTGAAGTTAATTAATTAATTAAATAACTTAATTCATGCTTACTAAACTTAGAAACTAAACAGAATACAAGAATTTTTTTTAAACTGTAAGGAGAAATGCAAAGAAGGAGAACACATTAATATTATTATTTAATGAGTTAGACTTATTAGAGTGAGAGTAGGTGACGACACGCACGTCTTTTGTTTGTTCTATACATGAGTTTGTTTATTAGTTACAAGTACATTACGCTATTGATGTGCATCGTTTTGTTGTTTTCTTACTTTTAACGGATTTTGCATTGTAATCTGGACTTGAGTACCTTAACCTTTTGCGATACAAATTAGCTGCAGCAGCACCGTTACCTCTGTATTCCCCGTAAATGTAATGCATGTTAGCATACTGATGTATAGTATACGCCATAATGACTGGAAGTAAGACGGGTATCACAGAAACATAAAAGTACAGAAGAGAGCCATGTCAGTACTTTACTGTCTCCAAGCACACTTAAGTCCGAGTCACTAGGCAAACGAAGTCCAGATTACAATGCAAAATCCGTTAAAAGTAAGAAAACAACAAACTGTTTAGTTTCTAAGTTTAGTAAGCATGAATTAAGTTATTTAATTAATTAATTTACTTCAACGTACAATTTTTAAGTAAACATCTGGCTGATTTCAATGTAACGAGTGTTTTTGTTCGAAATTCTAACTAAAGAAAAACATTCAAAATGTGTTCTCTGTGCACTTAAAATAGCAAAAAAAAATTTTGACGTAGCTTAATAGCAACTATTTTACTATTTTAAAAACTACATAAAATGAGCAACTTTTTAAAGTAACAACCCAGGTTAGTATGGTGTATTTTTTGTTCAGTATGAATAGTGAAAGTTAGGAGAAAAAGTTTTTGAAATCACGATTAGGGAAAAGTTTTCTTTTTTTCTACAAAGTTCAAACTCTATTAGCTTTGTTTATAACCGTGGTCAATAGCAGAACTAGTCAGGATTCCGCAATACAAATTTGTATCCCACAATACGGGAAATTGTAGTTGCGATAGTCTAAAAACTGACATGAGGTGTAATTTTTAAGAAATTATTAAAAGTGCCAATATCTCGAAAACTAAAGGTTTTTTACTAAGGTCATATTACGATATTCTGGTGAGTCATGAGCTGGTCTATCAGCCTTCGAAGGGACGACGTCGACTTCTGGGACATCCTGTATTATACATAGGTAGTGTAACTGTACACGGTAGCCTAAAAATAAAAATATATCAACTAAAAATAAATCACACTTTTATCTTATTTATGAGGGTAAGTTATTGGCGTTTTGTATTTTGATTTTGAGTGGAAAATAAATTAACTAACACATCTGCAAATCGTAAAGTTAAACGTTCTTAGAAACTTTAACAACGATATAAAAAAAAAAACGGGATCCTCTTCTTTCGCATAATTTTATTTGTCATAATTTCATTTGGCATACCTCACTTGGCATAATTTTACTACGCATAATAATACTTTGGCATAATGGTTTCTTGGCATACTACATCATTAGGCATAACTATCATTTAGACTAATATTGTTTGTCCTAATTTAATGAGGCATAACTCGTAAGGCATAATTTTTCTTGTCATAATAATACTTTGGCATAATTGTTTTTCGGCATAAACTCGTTAGGCATATTTTTTTGACATAATAAATTCAAGGCATTCTGTCACAAGGCACAAATGTGCATAAAATGGAACGACATAATGAAAACACGGTTAAGGTAATTAAATGCATATTTATGAAACATTAAAAGCAGGTATTACACTCATATACCTAGTGTAACATGTGTAACAGTAGGTTAAGTTGCGGCGGGGTGGCCCTTGGGCCACCCGTAAGCCGCTAACATTTTTAAAATAATAAGCTCGGCATGTTCTTAGATATTATTATTATAATATTATTCAGTTCGTGTTTTTTTGTCCGAGTTTAATTTCGTAATCAGTCGAAAATTACAATTATAATTGTTATTTCGTCTTAACTCGCATACCTAGTAGAATTTATCATTCATTAGTATGCGAAAAAAAATGGTACAAAGATGTATGCGTATATATAATAGTATGCTTAAATATCATTATGCGTAAATATATTTATGCTTTTTAATATTATGCATAAAAATATTATTCTTAATGAATATTATGCGTAAAAATAGATATGCCTTACAATAAGTATGCCTAACAATTATTATGCTTTTAGTAATTATGCGAAAAAAAATTATGCTAAGAAAGTTATGACAAATGAATATTATGCGAAACTACTATTAGGTCAAATGAAATTATGCCAAGTAAAATTATGACATATGATTTTATGCGAAAAAATAGGGAACCAAAAAAAACATCTAAAAAAGGAGCTTGTAGGCGGAGCTATAAGGTATAGGAACGCGAACGGACGTGGGAGGTAGGGGCATTCGGTTTTAGACCAGGGAACCGAGCGGAAGGGTTTCAAAAAACTCGGGAAAAGTTTGACGCGTCGTGAGAGTTTAGGTGTGATCGCGTGGGCTGACAAAGGGAAATCGCTGCGCCAGAGCAGTTTTATTGGTAAATAAATCTGAAGAGATACAAGTAAGTCCTATTATTAATTAGCATTCTAATTTGTTATATTTTAGGTCTATTGTGGCTAGGCCCAGTAATGGGCAAATAATACTTATTACTTATTTATTTTTCTCCTCTTTTGGCCCCAGATTCCTCCCTTATAAAGTGACTGAATATATTATTTTTTTATGGAATAACTTATTGAATAACTTGAAGATACAGTTAAAGGAATCCTCTCGTCTTTCGATATTCCCGTACAAATTACAGACAGAGTAATGTTCGACTAAGGAAAGATGACCTTGAACTCATCCAGAATCATACGCTCACCTTTTACTACTTTAATTAATTACTTATTTTACTTAGGTATATTTTTACTGGAATCGACGACGAGAGTAACATGAGATGTGATTGGGGTGGTCCGTGGAGACCTTTTACTTGTAATCGTTCCACTGTCTAAGAATACGCGCTTACAGCGGACTACGAGGGGGCTATGTGCTTCAAGGTCATTATTTGACCTATCCCACTATGGGTACACGGGCATCAGCCTTTGGTCGGACTTACTGACTTTGACAACCTCCCTTTTTCCCTCAATATGGTCAGCATCAGCGCTGGCTATATTGACAGGCAGGAGGGATTAGTAGGCGTTCGACGGATGAAATCCCACTAGGTCGCGCGGACTGAGGGTTCTAGGAGTAACCTGGACCTAGGAGGGGCGTGACCTTCCCGTAGAAATAAATTATATTTTTACGGGAGCCAAAACCTCAAAATTTGTATTATTTTAATAAAGTTATTCCGTTTATTGAATTAAATACTATTAAATCACTTACTCTCTAAATTCAACAGTGGATAGATTGAAATGATGATTCAATAGTTTAATTTTATAATATGTATTTTTCTTTATTTTTAATTTTTCTGTTTTTTTTTTTCCGAAATTTAGTACTTGATTTAACATTTAATTTACCATTATTCGATTTTTATTAGCCTGGGTATGAGTTGGGACACTCACAGTAGGTACTTCAATATAATAAAAAATATTTGTTTTCGTTCTAAGAATTAAAAAGGACCATGCAAAAAATTGTATGCGCAGTGTCCCCCATCCATCAACAGATTTCAAACCTATCTTAGTTTAAAGCTCTTACCACGCTGATAATAATTATTTAGTATGTCGACCCTCTTTTTAATATTATATATCTATGATGTCGACTATCATCAGGGGTGGTTTAACGTTACCGTTATAAGAATTAATTATTAATATATTGTGCAATGTTGATAATTGTAAAAAAAATATGTAGTGTTCTAGAAATTACTAATTCTTTCACTTTCAAAATTTTGCCGCCCTACAAAATTTGCCGCCCTGGGCACTAGCCCCGACTGCCCCTAGTGTAAATCCACCACTGAATTAAGCCAAAGTTTGTTTAACAATGTCAATCAAGTGAGGGCAGGCTAGGTGAGCGAAATATGAAATTACTATATACAAGTACTTACATCAGTGGCGAAGGCTGCTTCTCCTTCATAGGGAAGCCGGAGCCTGTATAATAGGTAGGGATTTCTATGAAGGTTTGCAAAAGGTAAGTGACAAGGGAAGCCGATAGGAATGGAGTTATAGGAACCCTACGCCACTGACTTACATAGAGAATACCTGTTAGTACACTGTCGGAACTCGAAGTGACAACTGCTACTAGAATACAATACAATGTGATATTCTAGTTTAACGGTTTGTGCCTACTACTACGGTATGTATATTAATGACGTAAGAAGCCGAAAATATATAAGACACAAAGTTTTAAACTTGTTTGCTACGGTTCAATATTATGATTATTTCGTTTACGTCGAACTATTAATGTGAACGGAACCCTAAAATAAAACGTAATAGAAATTTTCAGTGATAAGCCGAAAGAAACAAACAGACAAATGGACATACAGACAAAAATTTTAGTATTTATTTGATGTTTTGGCTTAGGTAAGTACCTACCTACCGTATGTACCATCATACTAATTAAGTGCAAAACTGTTAATTTGAATTACAAGCACTTCAATTTTATTTATTTGTATAATATATTGTTTAAAGATAATATTACTTTCATCTAGATTCTAGATAATATTAGGTAATATAAGAATCATGTATCAGAGCTTTAATACAATATATTTTGTTCTATGTACTACCATATAATATAATGAAAGTTCAATTGGGGTTTGATATCTTGCAAAATGAAAGGTCAGTATACCTACCAAAGGTATATATTGTAACTAAGTACTTGATCTCCTAATCGCATTAGCCTAAACCAGTAGGTACTGTACATCCCGAATATAATTATTATCTCGCAACAACACAATGTATATCCATTAAATCCGCCAGCGATTATGCAGGATCATAGTTCTTACCTCGAGTAGAGGCTAGAGGCCTCCTTGCTCAGTCCTCTCCCTCATCAGTATGCGGCACTCGCAGAGCTCCAACAAATTACCCTAACCGACCGTGGAATAAATGAACCAGCTCCTACGTGCCGGCGGACCAGGTTCACGCGGTTAATTACTACGTCTTATTTAAATATGGCTATCGTGTATCGGACACGCCTTTTGTTAGGTGATTAGTGACTTTACGGTATATAGTACTTATACGTGTTATATAAGTTGTTAAAAAAACTCTGAAAATTAAAACTCACTTAAGAGCATTGATCGGCGCGCGACTCAGATTTCATGAAAAACGCTACTTTTCAAATGCGTCTATATCTAACAAAAACTGGTTATTCTGATTTTTACATGTAGAAAAACACTAGAAAATATTGTATTCTAATTTTTCACTTATCATATTTTATTTTAAAATAATTTCAAACTTTTGAATAAAAATGACAAAACTAACCAGAAGTTTTCACAACTTTAGGTTCAGGGGCAATTTCAAAACATATAATAGCTAAAACCGCTTACATTTTTTAAAAACAAAAAATCTTTACAAACTTGTTGGATCCTCTTCTAGATTATCTATTTGTCAGATTATTTTTATATACGTTTCTATCTCATAAAAATAAAATTTACAGAATGCGAAATTATCAGGAATTATAGATATTTAAAATGATGATATTTATGTATTTTACTTGCTCCTTTTGCTTACTTTTCCTTACTTACATAATCTATGAGAAGAACCTTTTATCTTTAATATGCTATTTAAATTTTTAACTAAATTAGTTTGACGAATTTTATATGAATTTTTAAAACTACTCTATAAATCGAGGTGCACGAGCGTTTACAAATACTGTTGTAAATTTAGAATACAATATTTTCTAGTGTTTTTTTACATGTAAAAATCTGAATAACCAGTTTTTGTTAGATATATAGACGCATTTGAAAAGTAGCGTTTTTCGTGAAATCTGAGTCTTGCGCCGATCAATGCTCTTAATAGTTTACTTAAAATAGGCTCATCTTTCATTTATATGTTTATTTTCTCTCATTTAATTAGAGATATTATGATTAGGATTTAGGTCTGCAAAACATATGTAACAGTAGGTACACGGATAAATTGTATGATAAAATAGGAAAAATCACTACGATATAAAAATTAATAATACGACATTATAAAAATTTAAGTCATTTATTTTATTTCAATTTGGGCAATACTAAGTTACGCGGGGAAATACAACTTTTATTGAGTATTGAAGTCCGTACACATTAAGACTTCTGATAAAATCCTTTCATATGATAAAGCTTTGTAATCTGAAACTTTGAGTTCTTTGTTGGAGAAAATGTTGACACAATTTTTATACCTTGATTATTTCGAAGTTCACCCTTTTTATTGGAACTGAAAGCTATTAAGCTATTAATATGGGATTTTCTTTCAGAGTTCTTGTAAAGTCACATACTTGGTTATTTTTATTTTAATACTAGCTTTTGCCCGCGGCTCCGCCTGCGTAAATATATTATTCCGCGGGAACACTACTTTTTCGGGATAAATAAAATCCTATGTCATTTCCCGGGACCCAAAGTATGTCTATACCAAATTTCATAAAAATCGGTTCAGCGGTTAAAGCGTGAAGAGGTAACAGACAGACAGACAGACACACTTGCGCATTTATAATATTAAGTATAGAAGTATAATATATTAGTATATTAATAGTAGTATATTAGTATAGATTTGGAATAAAAAGTACACTACGCGTTTGTCCAAAGAATTAACCACTACCATACCAACTTTCATTCAAATCGGTTCAACCTTTTAGCAGTGAAAAACAGTCAAATATCCACAAAATAATACATTATCCCTCGGGAACACTGTATCTTTTTGGGAAAAAAATGGACTGCGCGTTTGTCCAAAGCATAAACCACTACCATACCAACTTTCATTCAAATCGGATCAACCTTTTAGCAGTGAAAGACAGTCAAATATACACAGAATAATACGTTATCCCTCAGAAACACCGTACTTTTTCGACATAAAAAGTAATAGGATACTTTTTATGCCGAAAAATTACGGTGTCTTTTCCAAGGACTCAAAGTATGTCTATACCAAATTTCATCAAAATCAGTTCAGCGGTTAAAGCGTGAAGAGGTAACAGACAGATAGACAGACACACTTTCGCATTTATAATATTAGTATAAGTATTGTAAAAACTTTTGCGGTTTGCTGCAGAGTAGGCATCTACAGACACACGAATTTGGTACGGAGCGCACAGCGGACCATATCCGCAGACCGAATCCGGTGTCGCTACACACGCACGGATTTGGTACGATGCAGTGGACCGAAAAGCTCGATACTCGTGTGTTCGATTTTCAGTTCTATTGCATTAGCACAGAGTTCTATTTACAGTGCCTTTTTTCGACGACGCGATGATTTCTGAAATTCATTGATAACAGGCAGTGATATCAACTCTCAAAAATATTTCTCCCCAAACTTTACCCCTGATAATTATACCATTGACAGGTCTAAGAGATAATAAGCTAGAAAGAAAGGTTATGTGTTTAACATAGACTTACGCGTGAATAACATAAAACTAACTTGTCTTAATCTGATTTCACTCCCAATACCCAATACACACATTTAAATAATTTTTATTATTACATACAAATTTATTCATAAGGAGTAAACTCTAAACATCCTGGCCCCTAGTAAACCCCGTAGATATTTTCCCTAATTTTGGGTGGCAAATCCCTAAGTTGGCAACACTGACACCGTTGTACGGCCTAACCGCCGGACTGCTCTACACACGCACGGATTTGTTACGGAGCGGACCAAATCCGATGCGGATAGCTGCGAACTCTTCGCCTTCTTCTTATGTTCGCCGGACTGCCCTACACACGCTCGGATTTGGTACGGAGCGCACCAGATCCGCTGTACGCTCCGTACTAAATTCGTGTGTCTGTAGACACCATTATTCGTAATAAGATACCTACCAAGCTTCAAGTTTAACCTAATATACAATTACTTAGTACCTATAATATGATAGGATACTCAAAGATATAACATCAATTTAAAGTTTATTTCACTAAAATTAAAGAAGACGAATGTTATAAAAGTTGAAAATATTTTTTCACAGAATATAATAGTATTTGAAATTATTAAACAGTTATTCTTCTATTCTGCTCAGTCAATATCAATATGGTAAAAAGACTATGGCTGTGTTCCGCCGAAAATAGAGCTTGTTAGCGCTTGCTAGCGCTAAAAAAAATAGATTATCCGCCAGGGCACATATTTTGCTAACTTCAATAATGCTAACATAATCCGCCATTTTGCTTATTTTATACCAGCGGTTGCCATTTTGCCTACGTTTTATTTTCCGCGGAACACAGCCTATGTATGCGGTTTAATTTTGAATTTCGAACGCAAATATTTCAAGTGCCTGAACGAAATAATATCAAGGTACATTTTTACCGGTTAAAAAAATAGTAGGTAACTTATTAAAACCACCAAATAAGTTGACCTCTCGCTCAAAGCAAATTCTTAGTTTAAGTAGATCTTGTTCTATTGGTTTTTTCCTTCGCTATTTATTATTTGTGTTGAGTAGGATAAAAAATAGATTTATTTTTATAATTTTAATTTAATAGTTTTATTTCAAGAGAAAACATGCGAAAAATGATGATTTATTTCGGTTTGTGAAGCAAGTTCAAAAATACAGTTTTTTCATGATCCCATGGGAACCGTTTTGGTTTCCAAGAAAAAAAAATACTGTTAGTTATTTCATGTTCCAATCTACCTTTGCGCCAAGTTTTATTTAAATACGTCGAGTAGATTGCCTGAAATAACGTCAAACAGGTAGGTACAGTTTTTTGAAGATCCCATGGGAACCCTTTAATTTTGCGGGATAAAGAGTATCCTATTTTACCCTTCAGGTCCTAAGCTACCTACCTGCCAAATTTCATTTTATTCCATCCAGTGGTTTCGGCGTGATGTGATAACAAACACACAGACAGACAGACAGACATTTTTTTCAAAAACGTTATTTTTAGGTTCTGTGGCCTTTATAGACCCCCCATTTTGATTTTCACTTAGATAACTTTAATGTACAGACATGACCCCTCTACAGATTTATTAAATGTATAGATAAACTCTAAACATCCTGGCCCCTAGTAAACCCCGTAGATATTTTCCCTAATTTTGGGTGGTAAATCCCTAAGTTGGCAACACTGACACCGTTGTACGGCCTAACCGCCGGACTGCTCTGCACACGCACGGATTTGGTACGGAGCGGACCAAATCCGATGCGGATAGCTGCGAACTCTTCGCCTTCTTCTTATGTTCGCCGGACTGCCCTACACACGCTCGGATTTGGTACGGAGCGCACCAGATCCGCTGTACGCTCCGTACTAAATTCGTGTGTCTGTAGAGTGTAGACACCATTATTCGTAATAAGATACCTACCAAGCTTCAAGTTTAACCTAATATACAATTACTTAGTACCTATAATATGGTAGGATACTCAAAGATATAACATCAATTTAAAGTTTATTTCACTAAAATTAAAGATGACGAATGTTATAAAAGTTGAAAATATTTTTTCACAGAATATAATAGTATTTGAAATTATTAAACAGTTATTCTTCTATTCTGCTCAGTCAATATCAATACGGTAAAAAGACTATGGCTGTGTTCCGCCGAAAATAGAGCTTGTTAGCGCTTGCTAGCGCTAAAAAAAATAGATTATCCGCCAGGGCACATATTTTGCTAACTTCAATAATGCTAACATAATCCGCCATTTTGCTTATTTTATACCAGCGGTTGCCATTTTGCCTACGTTTTATTTTCCGCGGAACACAGCCTATGTATGCGGTTTAATTTTGAATTTCGAACGCAAATATTTCAAGAGCCTGAACGAAATAATATCAAGGTACATTTTTACCGGTTAAAAAAATAGTAGGTAACTTATTAAAACCACCAAATAAGTTGACCTCTCGCTCAAAGCAAATTCTTAGTTTAAGTAGATCTTGTACTATTGGTTTTGTCCTTCGCTATTTATTATTTGTGTTGAGTAGGATAAAAAATAGATTTATTTTTATAATTTTAATTTAATAGTTTTATTTCAAGAGAAAACATGCGAAAAATGATGATTTATTTCGGTTTGTGAAGCAAGTTCAAAAATACAGTATTTTCATGAAACCAAAACGGTTCCCCGTTTTGGTTTCCAAGAAAAAAAAAATACTGTTAGTTATTTCATGTTCCAATCTACCTTTGTGCCAAGTTTTATTTAAATACGTCGAGTAGATTGCCTGAAATAACGTCAAACAGGTAGGTACAGTTTTTTGAAGATCCCATGGGAACCCTTTAATTTTGCGGGATAAAGAGTATCCTATTTTACCCTTCAGGTCCTAAGCTACCTACCTGCCAAATTTCATTTTATTCCATCCAGTGGTTTCGGCGTGATGTGATAACAAACACACAGACAGACAGACAGACAGACAGACAGACAGACATTTTTTTCAAAAACGTTATTTTTAGGTTCTGTGGCCTTTATAGACCCCCCATTTTGATTTTCACTTAGATAACTTTAATGTACAGACATTACCCCTCTACAGATTTATTATATGTATAGATAGATTATTAGAAATCAACCATATATAATTATGTCGTAATCGTGATTTAAGAGCATTAGCTCCATAAATGAAAGCTAGAGTAACTAGTAAGTATAGATTCTGATAAATATGTCACCGTTAAATTGTAAAAAACATTAGATTGTAAAATAACTAACTAGATTGTAAAAATATGGTGGTATGGGCGGCTATAATGCTACCAATTTAAATGTCACTTGTTCACCGCGCAATAAATAAATTCAATGGCACGTTTCAGTTCCAATGGCACAGTACAGTTTCAATTTTTTGTTTACATTTAGATGAAATCAAAATGCAGTGACGTAAATAGGGCGTTGCCACCGGTGCCCAGGCACAGGGCGTAGACTCTGGGGGGCGCAAGAATAGCCAGACCAGTCACCAGGTAAGACTTAAATAGCCTTTTATTTTTAGGGTTCCGTACCTCGAAAGGAAAAAACGGAACCCTTATAGGATCACTTTGTTGTCCGTCAGTCCGTCCGTCCGTCTGTCTGTCAAGACCCTTTTTCTCAGGAACACGTGGAGGTATCAATCTGGAATTTATTTCAAATACTCAAGTCTACTTCCCTTCCCTTCCCTTCCTTCCCTTGGAGCTGTAAAAAAATCAAACTTCTAAGCAAACGAAATCAAAAGATATAAGTAGCCGTTTATGCCGCAAATTTTCGACACTCGCAAGGGAATCAAAACGTACATGGTACTCTTCCCGTGAACTCAGAATCTTGAAATTTGGTACGAAGCAACAGCTTATAGCACAGATAAAGAAAAAATTGCGAAAACCGTAAATTTTTAAGTTACATCATATAATAAAATAAAAAATAAATTTAAAACTTACTAAGACTTTCCTCATGAACACGTAGAGGTATTAGATTTAAATTCATATCAAATACCTAAGTATTTCCGATTTTGTTACAGCTTAAAGGTATTATAGACCTAAGTCTATAATACCTTTAAGCTGTAACAAAATCGGTACACAGGTTTGTACGGAACCCTCGGTGCGCTCGCTCTCGCACCTTGGCCGGGTTTTTTTTTTTGACAATAGAACAGATTGCTAATTATCCAGCTGAAGAACTAAAAAAAACATGCCGCTGATATGAGTATCAAATATTCAGCAGATATTAATGCTACTAAATTTTGGGCTGAATTGAAATTAATTGAAATGAATTTACACTTTAAATAGTCAAGTTAAAACGACTAGGTATATTATTTGATAAATGTGACCGTACCCGTAGGTTCAAGTCTGGGTCTTCTTAAAGCTATAGTCGATCCAGATTTAAAAGAGATGTTTCCCTGTTAGTCATTATAAAGATTTTTTTAAACATATAGCATTGCTCTACAGTATCTCTAGGTACCTATAATATCTAAAAAAATAAGAGCATGTCAGGAGTTCAGGACGAGTCTAAGGAGGGTTCTATAAGGGGCCCCATACATGATCCGGTCTGACTTCAGTTCGGCCTGAACGGATGCAAAATCGTATCGTCTGTGTGCAATTTCGAGATCGCGTCAGTCGGCCGTACGGACTGAAGCGATTCGTTCCAGTGTTGCCAGCTCTGTTTTTGTGAAACTACTAAACTCGTATTGAATTCTACTAAAAAGTACTAAAAACTACTAAAGAAGCTACTTTGGAATTCCTGAAGTCCCCCAAAAACCATTGCATTTTAGGTTTTGTTATATTAAATTTTTTTCATTCATTGAATTTTACTATAAATTTTACCATTAAATTAAAATATACTAGCAAATATTACGTATATAGTAATTAAACGGGTAGTTTTAAGAAAATTACGGACGAATGTATTATTATCATAGGTTTTTTTTTTGTGTTTAACCTAGACCATTTTGCATATTATGATTAATGTCTGGCTCTTTCCTACTAAAACACTACTAATAACCAAATCTCTACTAAGGAGAGAATAAAATACTCAATTTAGTAAAATTTTGTAAAATAACTAAGTTGGCAACATTAATTCTGGCCTGACTGGGCGGCCTGAACGCGCGGCCTGTCCGGACCGTGTGTGGACAAATCGCTTCAGTAACAGTTCTTGCCCGAGCCGCGGCCGTGCGGGCGTGTATCGTGTACAAGCGTTGTATGAGTTTTCGCGGTGTTTAAATACAAAATTGATAAACACGACCGTAGCGCACGGCAAACCAGAATGGACTGATGCGATTGTTCCGTGTGTGGGCCCGAATCCGATCAGGCCGAACTGATGTAAATTGAGTTGGATGCGATTTTTTCCGTGTGTGTGCTCGAATCCGTTCAGGCCGAACTGACGTCAGTTCTAACTGAAACGATTGGCCTCTCGTCTGTGGGGGCCTTAAGTATTAACGCGTAATGGGTTATATCAAATTACTTTAAAAGTTACTATCCGATTACGCTTAAAATAATTTTCCTAAAGAGTATTTGGCATGATCTATCATTATGGAAAATTGTAAGTTTCTAGTCATTTTTCAGTTTAGAAAGGCCGGGGCCAACTTATATACTACTTTGGAGGCCGATTACTCGAAAATGGTTCACTTTGTAAGAAAGTCATGTATTTTTACCTTGCCTTTATTTTAAACGATCTATTGGGGTATGAAAAAATATTTTTCATCCCCACTTCACATGTATGGAGATTCATCCCTAAATTATAAAATTATTATTTTATGATGCTAAAACCGAGATCTATTCACAATCTATAAATATACCAAATTTCATCTATTTATATTCATAATTATAGAAGCTAGAAGCGCGGACAGACAGACAGACATACGGACGGACAGACCGAAACTATAAGGGTTTTTTATGTTTTACGGAACCCTTAAAAACAAGGGCGCAGTTATAGAAGCTCCCACAGGGTGTAGAAAAGGTTATTAACGGCGCTGTCAAAATATTAGGATATCGGATAGTACCTACACTGTTAGCATTCATTTATATTGTTTCATTATCAAATTACTTACTAAAAAGTTACGTTTTCCCTGTGATTTATTAACCCCCGACGCAAAAAGAGGGGTGTTATAAGTTTGACGTGTCTGTCTGTCTGTCTGTGGCTTCATAGCTCCCGAACGGATGAAGCGATTTCAATTTAGTTTTTTTTTTTTTTTGTAAGGTGACTTATCTGCGAGTATTCTTAGACATGTTTGATGAAAATCGGTTGAGCCGTTTAAAACATAGATAATACAGATATATATTAGGTTTAAAAGTTGTGGGGGGTGAAAGTGGGGAAGAATAACTGAATGTCTTCAAACATACTCGAGTGGGGTCTCAAATGAAAGCGCACTGTATGAAAATATTGATGACTTAATCGAGAGTGTTCTTAGCTTCGTTTGATGAGAAAATTGATGGTGGGAAAATCAGCTGTTTAAAGATCATCAGCTCTTTTCTAGTTGATGAGGGGATCTGACTAACTTTCTTATGTCCGATCGATTCGAAATTTGGTACCGTGTTACTTCAACGATATTTAAAGAGCATGGTAAGGTAAACATGACCTGATTAGCCGTTTGAAGATTATCAGTTCTTTAATAGTTGATGAGGGGATCTGACTATCTCCCTATACTATATGTTCTATCGATTCGAAATTTGGTAAGTACCGTATTACTTCAATGATATTGAATTTTAAAAGTATGTGGTAAGGTAACCATTATTTATACCTACTTTAAAAAGGACAAAATAAAAGTAAAATTAAAAATTTAAAAACCCCCCGACACAAAAAATAAACTCTAAAAACTAATAAATAATATTTAAAACCTAATATAATTATTATCGTCACATATAATATTATGTAAGTTGAAATATTTTTATTTTCCAATCGTCGTCTCTACGTGTCTTCTAATGAATTCCACGTGTCTTCACAAGTATTTAATTAATCCCAAAATATTCAATTACCTACTTAAACTACTTAAATACCTACGAGTATTTTGTACCTGTCGGTACATGAATCTGTACTTACATGAATAGAATTTGAGATATACTTAAATCACATAATATGAGTATACGGTATACCCAATGTTTGGTTTATACGGGCATTGCATTATTTAGCGTTTAACTGTTCATTTTAAGTGGGTCAGGCCATTTGTGCCAGAAATAAAAAGGTAGTCGCGACTCGGGAGTTGGGCAGCCGACGTTTAGGGTTACCAACCGTACAAAACTTGGCGTACAAAATCCACACAACTAGTGGACAAAATGTTCTTCGACTTGCAACCCTGCCGTCATTAGCAGCCTCGGCCGTCCCTCACGTGTCTCATTAACTTCATGAAGTAATAACTTCTTTTTTTACGCCATCCATTAGTAAATTGTGCTACCGTTGAAATAGGTAGCAAGTAGCAACACAAAAAAATTTAATAGGTAGGTGGAGAAGTACTTACTTACCATTAAAGAAAATATTTTTTATAACCAATTACTGGTTAATTATAAGTTAATTCTTTTGTCAGCCTGGGGGTTTAAAAAGGTCACTTAAGAGTGCGCTAGTCAACGGCTCGAACTCAGTGCTGCGCGCGGGAAAAATGCTTGTTATTTCACCTAATATTGGGGAAAAAAGGATATACCCATAAAATAGTAATCTATACTTATAAGAGAAGCTATACTACACACATTTATGCAGCTGTGTAAAGTATTTTAGAAAAGGCGTCTTCAAATTACGCAAATCGACACTCAGCTGTTGGTGTTTTATGAAAAAACTATATAATATTTTTGTCTGAAGTAAAATTATCTCAATTGCTGAATAATTAAACTGTGTCGGTACGTACTTGATTTTTTATTATCATTCTTCGTTTAATTTTTATTTACGTTCAAAGTTGCGCTAAAAATGCGATGTTTGGAGGCTATTATTTTCTACACTAATTTGAATTTCAGAAATATAAGTAAATACCGACCTAGATAAGTGTCATAAAAATCGATATTACGCTAGAATTTGGGTCTACAATGTTTGACTTTGGAGTAAATCACCAACAGCGTTTGTATGGAGAAAAATCCGACTAGCGCAGCCTTAAGGGGTTTCATAATGTTTCATATATATTTTTTAATCGTGAAATGATAAAATGACTACATGATTCATCTGATTTCATCATATTAAAAACATCAATTTTGACAGTTTTCTATAGACATGCTTAAAGGCGCACATAATAATTAATAATATGACTTGAAAAATAAAAATAAATAGTAAATACTTATGAAACATAATATGAAACACCTAAATTGGCCTTTTAGACCCCAGAAATCCCTTAAGCTAAAATAAAACTAATATAAAAATGATAAAGTAGGTAGTGGGTAGAGCGTTTTTAAGGCACTCCAAAAATTTCACTTTTGTGCTGACTGTATTTCGTCAACGGCTGATCGTAGATATGCATTGCAATAACAATATTTCCTGGCTTAATATGTACTTTTCGAAAAGCTAATAAAAAATTATGCATCTTCTCTATTTTATCAAAATATGTGTACAGTGTAAAGCGTGAAAATGATTTAATAAAGTGGGTACTTTATAACATTAAGATAGACGGATTCAATTTGAATATGGTTAAACTAATCTCTAAACTAAATTAGCATATGAAAATTGTGGGAGTTTAACAGGACCGTCCAACATTATGTGCCTTTTCAGACTAATAAAATTATACGGCTCTGTTTGTTACTTAGCCGTGGCTGCCGAGGCTCTCTGTGAGTAATTATAAAAGCTTCGCCCAAATTTATTACTGACCTTCTATCCATAAATCTTTATTCAAACATTCCGACATCCAGATCGATGTAAAGCCAAACATTTTATTACTTAGGTCTTAGACGTTTTTTAAAAGGCGCATAGTTACAAAAGGAAGAAAATTATTAAACAAAAAATATTTTCAGTTTCTTATTCACGTAGGTACAAGTGTTGTAACTTGTAAATTACTGGTTTAAAGACAAATTAACTAATTATTTTCTTTTATATCGAATAAACACTATGTTAGTTCAAGAATATTTTACTACCTACTTATTCCATAAAGTCTAAAGAGTCAATCTATGGCAACCTCTGGTTATGAAAAAAAGAATATGCAGCAGCTGGAGCTACATAAGCGGATATTAAACAATACTTTTGTAAAACTTTAACTAAAATACGGTTTGTGGGAGCCGCAGATAAGTTTGTCAGCAATAAAGTGTCGGGCGCCTGCAGGAGTTTTCGTGTCGTTCTCGATTCTCGAACATTCTACGAGTATGTCGCAGAGTTGCAGGCTCCACCCACATGCTGTTTACTTTTCAAATTGAACGTAATATCGAATGAAACATCATTATATTAGTAAAATGCTGATTGTACACGATAATTTACCGTACATATCTAATAATATCGTATATAACATGTACCTATTATGTACTAATGGCGAACTCTGCGAATAGATAATAATAATATCAGCGTTATAATATTTATTAATAGACGCATTAATCAGCATTGTGTGTTATAACAATCAACTGAATTTAACATTATTAATTATATTTTCTTGTACATTACGTACGCTGGATTTTAGTATTTCTGAAAAAGTTTTACGATGCAATAATACCAAATAATACTACATTAATAAAATTTTCATAAAAGTGGTTTGGGCTCGTCCGGGATTTGAACCCGGGACCTCTCGCACCCTAAGCGAAAATCATACCCCTAGACCAACGAGCCGTTGACATGTTGTCGAAATATTAAAATTATTTATAAAATCAATTTGCTACTTACATTTCAGGGTCAGCTCACATCGAGACGCGACGCGACTCTTGCAATTATACATAGTATACCTACATGTTTCAACTTGTGTTGCAATGAATCGCTATCTTAAAAATGCAGCGCCGCGTCGCGTTATTCCACGTCTCGCTGTGTTATAATCGCTAATATTATTTTAAAAAAGGCGTAAACAAAAAACGTACCAACGTAGAAAACTATGTGATGTCGATATGTAAAAGGAGGGCTCGTCCGGGATTTGAACCCGGGACCTCTCGCACCCAAAGCGAGAATCATACCCCTAGACCAACGAGCCGCTTACCGGTGTTTTAAAATTGATTATGTATTTCAAATAAGATGTTATAAAGTTAGTACAAACAAATGAAAACACAAAAGAATCCTACTTTCCTACTTCCTACTATAATAAAAGACTAACACTTGTCGATAGCGCTGGCCACGCTATCATCCTACTAATATTATAAATGTGAAAGTTTGTGTTTGTTCCTCTTTCACACAAAAAGTACAGAACAGATTTTGATGAAATTTGGTATAGTAGTAGTTTAGGCCCTGGATTAAAACATAGGCTACTTTTTATCCCGAAAAAGTAGTGTTCCCGAGGGATACTATATTTACGCGGGCGGAGCCGCGGGCAACAGCTAGTTGTTTAATATGATTAATATTGATTATATATACGAAAAGCCATAAAAATGGCAGACGATGTACGAAAAACGACGATTCCCGAAATCCATTAAAGTCGGGGTCGTAATGTGAGTATTAGAGACTATAGAGAGTATAATATTATAGAGTAGATAAGTATAAAGTAATAAAAAACAATCAGTCACCAACTCACCACTCTCCAACAAAACATGTTTAATAAATTATAGTTACATTAACGATAGCCATTTAATAGTATGTGGCCACTGACCATACCGTGTCTAGAATTTGACCTTTTTTGCATCCCAATGCAAAAAGGTAAAATTCAACATACTAAGTACATTTTAACTAACATAAAAGAAATTAGATTTGCTAAAGAAATTACATTTTTACGTGATAGAGCCATACTAGGCACGCATGGGCCGGCTTGACCGGATTAATACCACGGCCTCGCAGAAAACCGGCATGAAAAAATAAACTTGTGTTGTTTCGCTGTGTGAATGAGGTCAATGAGGTTACCAGAGGTTAGGTTAACTTGGTCCAACGTAAAGTTTTAATAGGATAAATAAATAAGTTTAACATTTAAACGCGGCTAGAATACATAAAACGAGTTGTATATCTACGTTAGACAGAGCGTCATAAAACTTTTAACAGAGCGGCAAATTATCAAATTAAATTGAACTAGATGATACCCCTAACTTTTGCCGCGCAAAAAGAAATCCTGCTCGAACCTTACATTGTAACGCAATAAAAAGTAGCCGTAAAATAAAAGTCGCCTATGCCATTCCCCGTAGACTACTCTAATTACCCCGTAGACTACCCCGTAGACTACGCAATAAAAAGTAGCCTATGCCATTCCCCGTAGACTACTCTAATACCTAATATTATATCTGTGCTAATTTTCCGCAAATTTTGTTTGGTAGTTTCGTAGCCTATTTTATTTTTATTTATTTCATAATTTCACCATCACCGTTATCATAAGAAATATTACATTGTACATGACTTAAAAATAATAATATTAATTCGACAAGCTTTATTTTTTATTTTATCAAAAATCAAAAGTAAAAAAATACATAGGATATGCATGTCGCATCCGGTCATAAAGCAGAAACGGAACTTCAAGTGCGCCATCTATGATCAGACTCTTTTTTTTTTTTTTTTTTTTTTTTTTTAATATCGCAGGGGAAAGGTCGTTACGCCTTCCCCGGGAGGGGTATCCCGGGGATATGTGGGACTCCCGACGCGACTCGCCGGTTTACCCACTAAAACTGAACCTGCGGATTGCCATCAGCCGCTATAATGGGAAGTGTCCCGGATCTGTCTAACACAGGACACCCCCCGCGACCGGCCGGTCTACCTCTATAGGGACCGGACTTCCACCACAATTAGGGGCCACTCCGACAACCTGGAGTGTCCCCCTCGGCGCCGGGACTAGCCAAGCCGGGGAGGTTCCCATCCTCTCCCGGAGCCCCGGTTGGACAGGAGACTATTGGAGGAGGTTCGCATAGCGACGCCTCCTCGCTCCCGTCCTACGCCGGCGGAGCGGAACAGAGGATGGATCGTTCTCTCTGTCCCGCTCCGCGGCCTCTTTCTGCGAAATGACGGCTTCGCAGAAAGAGACCGCCGCCTGCCAGGCCTCATCGCTCTCGAGCATGCAGCGCACCACACTCGAGAGCGAGAGGTCCCGCCCAAGCACTGCCACGAGATCGTGGCGCTGCACGGCCCATCGGTCGCACACCTCAAGGGTGTGCTGGGCCGTGTCCTCCGCAGCGCCACAATGGTGGCAGGCTGGCGTAGGCTCCCTCCTGGCAACCTTACACAGGTACGCACCGAAACATCCATGCCCGGTGAGCACCTGTGCAAGGCGGAAGGTGAGGGGTTTCCTCTTGCGGCGCATCCACGCCGCAAGGACTAGACGCAGTGCCGCGGCCGTATGTTGGCCGTACGGCGACTGCTCCAGGACCTCACCCCACCTTCGTAGCAACCACTGTTGCCCCAGCCTCCGCACTCGCAAGAGCTCCTCCCAGGTCGGGGACTCGCCGGAGTGTGCCCTCCTATCTGACGCGAAGAGGTGCACCTCGGCGAGCACCGACGCCTGGAGCTCCCACGGCGGATCTCCAGCCAGGGCAGTGGCTGCCACCCAGGAGACCGTACGGTAACCCCTGATAACCCTCACCGCTATGACCCGCTGCGCCTTCCGCAGCTGGGCCTTATTGCGAGCGGTGAGGGAATCCGCCCAAATAGGGGCTCCGTACAAGGCTATACTCCGACAAACTCCGGAGTATAGCCGCCTGCAGGCTTCGCTGGGCCCTCCTATATTAGGTAGGAGTCGGCCCAGCGCTGACGCCGCCCTCACGACCTTCGGCCCCAGTTGTTGAAAATGGGGGCCGAAGGTCCACCTCCCGTCTAGGGTGAGTCCGAGACACTTAAGGGTTGGACTCACCCTGACCTCCGTCTCTCCGATAAGGAGTCGTGCTCCGGACGGGGGCCCTTTCCTCCCGGGTCCGCGGAAGAGCAGGGCTTCGGTTTTGTTCAAACGTACCCGAAGCCCCAACCGCTCTATGCGGCTGACTACGAGGGATACTCCCACCTCGGCCAGCCGCGCAGCCTCCTGGTAAGTTCGTCCCCGGGACGTGACATAGGTGTCATCCGCATAGCAGATGACACTCATCCCGGGGAGAAGGCCGCTTCGCAGGACCCAGTCGTAGCCGACGTCCCAAAGGTTCGGGCCCAGAACCGAACCCTGGGGGACGCCGCACTCGACTCTCCGCCTCTCTATGGACCCCGCTCGGTCCTCGTACACGATCTCCCTATCGGAGAGATACGCGTCCAACAGCCTCCCGATATACGGAGGCACGTCGAAGAAATTCAGTGCCTCCCGTATCACGCTGTGGGGAAGGCTGTTGAAGGCATTGGCGATGTCCAACGACACCGCCACCACCACCTCCCTCCCGCGTTCCGCCTCATCTGTCACCGACTTGAGGCGCCTTATCGCGTCGACGGTCGACCGACCGGCCCGAAACCCGAACTGCGAATCTGACAGCCCGGGCCCCGGGCCTTCCTCCAAATGCTGAACAAGACGGGAGGCTAAGACACGTTCGAACGCCTTGCCCGTCTCGTTCAGCAGTACAATCGGTCGCACCGCCGACGCACAGTCCGGTGGTCGCCCGCCCTTTGGCAGCAGGACGAGCTGACCCTCCTTCCATGCCCTCGGGAACTGACCGCACTGAAGACAGCGGTTAAACAGTTCCCGAAGGCTATCTCCGAGGTGCACGAGAGCTATCGACAGAACTCTCCCGTGCACCCCGTCCGGACCGGGCGCCCTCTTCTTGCTACGGAGGCGGGACAGAACCGCCTCCATCTCTGCGTCGGTGACAGGTGGCGGAACACCCTCCTCCATCGAGTTCGGCGTCCGTCGGGCCATCCGCGGCGGAGCAAAGCCTACTGGGGGGTCCGGGAACAACTCCCGGACGATGTTCCCCAGTAGCTCTGGCTGGAGCGTTTCCGTCAAGGGGGCCGACTGGGCGCGAAGTTTGTCTCGCGCCCGTTTGTACGGTCGGCCCCAGGGGTCGTTCTCGATCCCCTCTACCAGCTCCAGCCACGCTCGCTCCTTGGCCCGACTGATAGCCAGCTGCAGGATCTCTCGTTTCGCCCTGTAGACCCTGTACAGCCGGCCATCCCGCTCTTCGTCCTGGGGGCGGCGCCGCCTGCTGCGAAGATAGGCGCGACGCGCCACGTTGCAGGCGGCACGAAGGTCGGCCAACTCCACCGACCACCAATATACCGCCCGCCGAGGTGGGGGAGGACCCCAAATTCTTGGCATGGCTGCTCGGCAAACGCTAGTAAGCACGTTGCCGAGACAGCCGGCCATTTCCTCCACTCCCATTCCCTCGCAAGACGGGAGGCTCCAGCGACCGATGATGGCCGCCTCCTCCGCCAGTTCCCGGTTGAGCTTTGAGAGTGCCCAACGCGGGAACATGCTACGCCCCCTGGACTGCGACGCCGAACTCGATGAAGAGGCTGGAGACACCTCGAACCTTATGTAACGATGATCCGAGAGTGTCTCCACCTCCGTTTCCACCCTCCACCCTTCCACCCGGCGTGCGACGACGGGAGTGGCGAACGTTAGGTCCACCACTGACGATCCCGTTCGTCGCACGCACGTCGGAACTGTCCCTCTATTGAGCAGGGACAATCCCGCGGCCAGCGCCCACTCCTCCACCTCCCTTCCCTTCGGGTTCGTGACTGGAGACCCCCACGCCGAGGACTTGGCGTTGAAGTCTCCTGCCACGATAACAGGGAGGGGAGCTAACCTCCTCACTAGCGGCCCCAGAACATCGAGGAACTGTTCCAGGGCAGCTAAATTTCGATTCGGGGAGAAGTAAACGCCTATAACTGCGTACTCTCCCCAAACCGCGACCACATATCCGGGGCCCCTCATTCTGGGTATGAGGGGGGGTCCAGCGCCTGGCCTCACCACTATGGCGACGGAGCCCTGATCGTCCCCAGCCCAATGCGGCTGGGAAGGGACATAGTAGGGCTCCGAGACCACCGCCACGTCAACACACCACTCCGCTATAGCTTGCAGGAAGAGGTCCTGGGCCGCAACGGAGTGGTTGATGTTGGCCTGTAAAAAGCTGAGATGTCCTGGCATTACTCTGACATCTCAGCCTCAGGCGCCGCCTGTCCCCTCCCAGATTGAGAGGAGGAGACTTTCCCTCTGGTCGATGGGGGGTTGCATAGTCTGCCCCCCATCACGTGGTCCGCCGGTCTGCCCGCATCGGAACAGACCGCACATTTCGGACGAGCGACATTGCAGCCGGAGGCAATGTGTCCGGGCTCGCCGCAGCGGTAGCAAAGGCTGCTGCGGTCCTTCGATTTAGGGCAGCACAATGCCGCAGCATGCCCCTTGCCCAGGCACCTGTAGCAGTGCCTGGGACACGACTCCAAAAGGTGGAGCGAAACTTTGCTCCACCCAACAACCATGCTGCCCAATGCTACCAGCTTTTTGGCTGCTGTGACAGGGCAGCTCATTCGCGCAAAGCCGGTTCCCGCCAAACCACGGTGGATCTCCCCTACCCATACCTGATCGGCGAGGCAACCAGTCTCCCGAGCAACTGCGGATTTTACTCTTTCCGCGGTTGCTGTATCTGACAGGCCTGTGATTTTAAAATCAGCCTTCTTCACGGGCCTCAGTACCTCCGCCTCATTCGCAAGCACCTCAGAAAGGCGGGCTGCCAATGAATCCGCCTTGTTGTGACTGTCTGAACCAGGTATTTCTATAAGCCTGGCTCCAGTCGCCGCCTGCCTTATTCTGAGGGGACCTATGCCTAATTCCCCCAGATCTATTTGGGTCTCCGCCTTATGCAAGGCGGAGCCGTACGTAACCCCGTTGCTGACCGCCTCGGGCCGCAGTTTCACCATTACGGCTGTTGACCGGGGCAGAACCACCTTAGGCTTCTTGACCGCCGCCACCGGAGCTGGCTTTGGCGCAGCATTCTTTTTTGGAGACTTCCTACGGACAACTTCTGTCCACTCCGACGAAGGCTCCACTTGGACACCCGACGATGGCACTGGCACCACCGCAGCTGGGGCAGAGGGACCAAAATTGGTCCATACCGGAACCACAGGCCCCTTTTTCCCCTTCCCCTTTTTGGCGAGAGCCGGCGCTGGACGCACTGCTGGACGCACGGGCAGGGCTGGGAATTCTTCCCGTGCCTGACGCACTGGTAATACAGGTGACGCCTCCCGGATTATCGCCGTTCTCTCAACGGCGGCCCTACTCTCCTGGGCCGCCTTCTTATTATCCGCCGCCAGTGGAGGACGCACTACAACGGGCGGAGGCAATCGCTCCTCAAGAGCTGCCAGACGACCGTCCAGCATATTGCCCACGAGGCGCGCCACACTGCTCTCCAGGATGCCCATCTGCTCGCTGGACATCGAATTAGATGACAGCGGCAACGACTTATTAGCCGCCGTCTTCTTTGCTTCTTCAAAATCACGTCTGTAGGCGCGCACCTCCTCCCGAAGGTTTTCCACCTCCCGCTGCAGTCTCCCATTATCTGCACGGAGGCGGCGTGTCTCCTCCGCCTCAGTGCGCACCATCAATGCCTCGAGCACCGTTTTAACAGTGCCCGTTGCCCGCCGAATCTTGCTGGCATAACCACCTTTTAAATTGGTGGATTTGCCAGTCAAATTTAAAATCACTTGCAGATTCGCCTCAGCCGCCTGCACTAAATCCTTTGCCCCCAGCATGTCAACATCCAGGTCTAAGGGGCCAGGAGGCAACTCCTGCCCTTCCGGCACCGCGTCCTTCCGGTACGCCCTTTTATCCAGGGAGGCGACAAACTCCGCCTCTCTAGCTTCCTCCGTCCGCTCTCGGAGCTCCTGACGAGCAGAGGATACCCTGCTTGACGATCCACGCGCCTTTCCACGTTTGGCCAGCTGGGCCTTAAAATATTTATCGGCACCAGCGCCAACATCCTCCGTATCAGAGCCGGAGATCTCCGAAAAGAGACGCTTACTAGCGACCATCTCCGACTCTGACATTGAGGGCATCGACTCCATGCCCAACAATTCCTCCTGGGTTACGCCCCCCTTTACGGGCTTTACCCTTCGCCATTCCTTCTCCCTTTTCTCCATCTCACTCCCAACACCTGCCTCAGGATTTTCTAAATCCCCCTCCTTCCTAAACACACCTACTTGACTCCTACCATCCTCTCCTGACATGTTGACACAAAATGGCCAACAAAAAGGAGTAAAATAAAAATTCTACCCTGTGGAGTACCACAGGGTAGTTCCTTAGGACCCGGTGTACCACAGGGCTGTCCTGTGGGACCCGGAGTTAAAACTATACAAATTTAATAAAACTAAACCTAACGTAAAAAACAAACATAGAATGTTACCTACACAATAAAAACAACAAGTTAAAATATATACAGAAATTTATACAAGTTGACAAAATTCAAAAGTTGAATTTCTCCGCAACCAGATGGCGTACGAAAGAAATTCAACCATAAAAAGAAAGCCCCAAAAAGCCTCTTTTCAACGCCACCAAGAACTTAAAAATCGCAAGATTGGTATAGGCTCCGCCCTAGGAAATTCAAGTTCTTATGATCAGACTCTTGTTTGGCGCGCTTTGACAGAGTCTAGTCTGAAGTTCGTACAAGCGACGTGTTGGGGATGTGGTGGGTAGGGTTGCCAACCGTACTATAATATATAGTATTGTACTATATTTCGAGCCTGCGTACTATATACTGTTGAACTATTATATAGTACGCAAAAATTTATAAACGCGCTTTGACATATGACTTGCCACTTCGGCATTCACAGAAAGGGTATTTTCGGTTATGAATTTGAAATGGCGGGAAGAGAGAAACAGTTTAATTTAATTTATATTAATCTTAAAATTGAATGTAATAAAGCATATGACACTTTTATTTCAGATAAATTATTGTTAAAAAATGCAAGAAGTTCAAAAAAGTATAGTTTTTATAAAAATAAATAAATAAATAATATTTCATTGATTTTTTTTTTTATTTTTCCATAAAATACTATATTTTTTAGAAGTGTGCTATATTTTTTAAAGTTAATTTGAAAAATACTATATTTCGCCGGAGAAATGTTGGCAACCCTAGTGGTGGGGCCTACCACGTTAAGAGTGATTAGCTAACACATCTCAGCCAGTCGTGGTGCGGGCAACCAGTCTAGGAACTGTCTATAGTTTCGTTTTAGTGCCAGTGTTTATAAAAGTGCAGTGTAGTGATAAAGTGTAATTTATAAAGAATTGTGATTCCGAATAAACGAGTGATATTGTAAGTTTGTTACTTCTCTTTGCACGATACACCCACAGTATGTCTGAATGGTATAGATCCAAATTTAGGAGCCTCAGACGACATGCATATATATAATGCATATGCAATTTAATGCATATGCATAATCTTCAGTAGCCCAAGCAGGTAAAATTACTACGTATTCGTACGTGTGGGCACTGTCATAATTTTCATACAATATAATGAAAAAAGTGTTCTGAAAAAAGTATGTGCCTTTCAAGTGTGGGGCGTAGGTCGTAAAGTTGGAGATACCGAGCTTTGGTGCCCCGCCCGCACGCCCGGGGCAATAAATGTATCGCGGCTCGATTTATTTATTCGATTCGCCCCATCCTCCGTGCGGAGCTCGGAAAGCACATCTTGTGTCTACGGAGAGAAGTTGCAGTGAATAAAAAAATATACGACTTATTTAAATAGCGTGGAAAGCTCTTGCATATATTTTACTGTACGATAAATTCTAGTGGCCCGACCGCCCGACTAACATTTTCCTATTGATTTGAAAGGAAAATTATTGTTTTATACAGCGTGCGAGTCTACATTCTATAATATGATGATACGGAAATTTGAAAAAGCTGTGAATGTAACATATCTACATATGGACTGTAATAGAGACTAGGTATATCTATTTTATAGCCTAAAGGCCAAACTCTTTGATAAAAAGTTTTCATCAGTATTCAGACTAAAATTAAAACTTTCAGTGTGCAAACCTTTTTCATAATTTGCGTAATAAAAAATTAAAACATTAAAATAATTTGCATATTATTCGCGATATAAAAGTTGAATGAAGAGTTCGTTCTCGCCGAGTATTCTCTTATATTATTATTTAGGCAGAACTTTTAAATACGACTCTATGTGGACGTACCAAAAAGTTTTCATTGAAAGTTTTTTGCGGTTTTGCTTCTTTTTACGATATTAATGAAGCTGGTTTTTCAAAGTAGGTAGTGAAGGCGCTTTTTGGGATACACTTCAAACTTTATAGATTTTCCATTTTGGCAAATTATTCCAATAATACTCGTATTAATCAATCAGTAGACGAATATACCTAGATCTTTTTAACTTTTCAACAGATTTTAATGCTTTTTTCAACAATAGACCGAGTGATTCAAGAGGAAGGTAAAAAAGGATGTACTACATTGCACCCGTGCGAAGCCGGGGCGGGTCCCTAGTGTTGCGTATATATGGGTGTTATGTTACGGATAAGTGTAGCTACTATTGGAATTTAATTTTGGCCATAATATCTCGTATCGATATGAGGCACTCGGAGATCATTCCATCTAGCTGAAGGACGATCAATAGCCAATATCCCTGGCTCGGACGTGGCTGGCGGCTGCCACTCACTGCCTATTAATATCCACCGCTATTTGGATATTTGTGTACGTTCTACTTATACAAAACTCTTAGAAGAAAAATTATATTAGGTACATATAATGTTTATTTTAATGATAAAGCTATGCTACTTTAGAAGAAATACCTAAACCGTGATACATCAAAGAATAAAGAAAATCCGTAGTCCGAGAATCTAGCTGAAACTTGATAGTGTCCGAGTTTTAAGTTACACGGCACTGCACCACAGATTAAAGAAATCTAGGATCAGATAAACATGTCGATTAGATTGCACTACTACAAGCAAAACTACAAGCATACGGTGTATGCTAAAGTGTATGCTTAAATCTCCTTTAATATGCGTGTCACGGCAATAGTGTCAAAATAATGTCAAATTTGTGCCTTCTCGAAGGGACGTCAAAATTTTCAAATGTCGAGTTTGAGTTTTTATGTCATGTGAAATTGAGACTTAGGCTGGGACTATATGCACCGGAATCCGGAAAGCCGTAGAGAATTCTGAGCATTGAAAATAGAACTCGGCGCTAATAGAATAGAGTTGACAATTTAAGTGCAAGGTCGACACCTGACACTTCATATATGACATTGACGTTTAACTCGACACTCATGTGTTCGATTTTCAACTCTATTGCATTAGCATAGATTTCTAATGATCAGAATTCTCTACGGCCTTCCGGATTCCGGTGCGTATATCTCTATTCTCTACCCTTATGATGACTATGTTGTTGGTTGTCATGATGACTATACCTGATTACTGACGCTAGACTTAGGTTATTTTACTTCCATCTTCTGAGTTCTGTAACAACCCTGACAAAATTAGAATCGTTCTATGAAAGGTAGGTACTCTGTACGTAAGTATATTATATTCTCTGTGACTGCACAGCTCATGTGTAATGAATAAAGTTTAATTTTAATAGCTATCTTAAAATGCAGCACCGCGCAGCGTCGCTTATCTTCACTGTATGAACTGACCCTATAACTTTAACTTTAACCATGAGACTGTGTCATGTGTGAAATGCAATTATAATCGGCTTGAAGCTCTCTTCAAGCCGATTATAATTGCATTAAAAGTATATTTTAAATGTAACTATACAAAAATTCGGTATGTCGTCGGCCGGCCCGTATAAATAGGTCGCCGGTCGCGTAACTTAATCAAGGCGAAATGAGAGCCGGTCATTATTGTCATTATTCATGCCATTTGTCGCGAAAGCTTCTCGGCTAATGGTCGGAGTCGCGATTCATTTGTTATCGTCTTTATGTTTATACCGCCGCGCCGCGTTCTGAGCTCCGTAATGATGCTTTATTTCCACTGCGAGACAGATTTGTTTTAAAAATTGTCATTTGAGACCACTGCTTGAATGATATTGTCGGTAATAATGTTTTATGATAGTTTAATAAGTATACTAATTAAAATTTAAAAAAATCTTTGCTGACATTCCAGTTTCAACCACAAAAAATTAGGATGCCTCTCCTTCTGATGCTGAATTACTTCTTCAAGAAAATGTAAGAGAGTGTGAAATAGAATTTAGATTTAAAGAAATAGGACCCCAAGACATTATTAAATATTTTAATTTATTAAATTTTAAGAATACTGCAGATTTATGGGGCCTATCTATGAAAGTTATGAAATCTATAATCGATATTATCGCACCTTACTTAGCAACTATTTTTAATGTTTATTGATATGTTCTTTAATATTGTAGAACATACTTTTATTCTATCATCAATAGTTTCCGCAGCGCATGCTACGAAAGATGTTTTTTTTGCATTTTTTTATATCTTGGGTTACGTTACTAAAGTTTTAGTAAGGATCCCTAATTTTTTCTATCAATAAATATATTATATGAATGTAGCTCTATAATGGTGAAAGAATTTTCGAAATCGGCACAGTAGTCATTACAAACATACAAAAATACAAATCTTTCCTCTTTATAATATAAGTATAGGAGTATGGATATCTGGTGAAACTGGTGGTGGATGATGCCGAACCTAGTTGACGGGCTTGGAACCAGACTCATCCTCCATTGCCCCTTTGCACTAAGCTGTAGCTTTACCAGGAACATTTTGCAACTTTTTAAAAAGTAAGAGTATTCTTCGCAAAAAAATTGTATGAAAATCATAACATCGCCTCTAGAGGCGTACTGCCTTTTCGTCTACGCGGATGCAAAAAGTAGTACGCCTCTAGATCGCGAGCAGGAGCTTTTTTTGGATAATTATTTTTCCTGGGAGATTTTCCCAGGTACAGCGGGCAATTATAAAGGCAGACAATATGTTACGTATTGTGCAATCCTTCAAGCGTAACAAGGGCATCCCTATATCTCTTTTTGCATTTTCTATCTCACTACGCAAAACGCGAGGTAGTCAACGGGAGGGTTCCATCCTGTGCATATGCCCTAGCCATCGTAGACGTCTCGTTTCAGTAGTAAAGTCAAGCTAGGTAGTTGTGCCATTTCTAGAACCTTCTTTTTGTTGACCCTGGTCTCTATCGCGCCATGTTAAGCCCAATATTTTGCGTATAGACGCATGGCGTTGACCGTTTCAGCACCGTACAAGAGTATGCTATCATGGAAGCCTGAAAAACTATCATTTTAGTCTCACGATTGCCAGACTTACTATAGCCGAAATCCTGATTTTGTCACTGGAGTTTTTTGATTCTAAAGGTACCTAACCATTATAATTTCACATTAAATAAAAGACTATTCAAAATTAAAAATTGAACGACAGCAGATTTAATTTTGTAGGTGTCAAGTACTTAAAAATAAAATTATTTTTATCGTTTGTCAGTTGTCGGCAACTGCTTATTAAGGAAAACAATTTTCTTTGTGAAAGTCCTTTACTCTTCAGTCGCCAATATGATCTCTCCACCGTTTTATTTTCTTTCAGTAATTTGCTGTCCGACCTTTTCATGTTTCGCCCTGATTGAAGAAGGTCAAAAGCGTTGGAAAAAACGAAATACTTAATATAAAAGGAAAATGTTTAACATTTTTCTCTTTCCGTCTCTAAAATAGAATGAATAAACATATCACTTGCAGACTAGATATTTTTACAGAACACTTTTTATTTTAAAATGTAAGATAAGCTGTATTTTATACACCAGTCTTTGTGAAAGAAAAATGTTATGCAACACCTACCTGCTTACTTCAGTAAAATAAACAAGTAGGTACTATAAGTATTGGTATTTCGTATTTTTTTGTCACAAACACTAATAGGTATGTAGAAGAATTAGAAATACAAGGTCTAAAAATATCTATCTATTATATATATATTAATACGTGAAGCGAAAATTTCAAGTGCAGTTTCACGACAATTGTGAAATTTGGCAATGACAAAAATTGGAAAAAAATGAGAGTGAAATTTGGCACAATTAAAGTTTATGCTAAAAAAGCCGTGCGCAAATCTTAAACTTCTTAAAATAATGCTTAGAAATGCATTAAATTAATGAAAATATCAGCAACACACACTACCATGGATATGATTCACAGATACATACATACATATAATTACGCCTTTTTCCCGTAAAGGGATAGGCAGAGACCACTTTTTGCCACTTGCTACGATCCTAACATACTCGTTTCGCTTCGTTCACTTTCATTCTTACCATCCATTCCTCCTCTTACATCCAACGTAGCGAAGCGGCTCTCCATGGTCCGCTTTTCACCTCCGCGAGAAACGAGACGTGATGGGTGGTGAACCACATCGCCGCCATTTTGGATAATTAAATTATTTTTATGATTATCCATTGCGTTTCCACGGATTGGTGGAGAGGGTAGGAATAGGGAAAAAGATACACACACATACTTGTAAGCTAAAAACAGTTTAGACACATTGCGTTTGAAATTTGTAGAGTTGTCCTTTATGAAGTTTCATCGATATTGTAGTCCCATCGAGAAAGTTATTAGTTGAAACCATATCGATTTTCGAAACGCCGCCAAATAAAAAGGGTATTTGAATTATTGTCAAAAAATAATCGATTTATGGTCGATTCATTATTGTCACTGTCATTGTCACCCTATGAGTTTTGACGTTCGGCATCGGATATAAACATGAATGAAATTTTATTTTTCATAATTTGAATAGAACTGGACTGATATTCTTTTAATTATTACATTAATATAGTTTATTATTATTATTATCGCTACCTGAGTTAGCTCATCTACCTACCGTGCGTTTGAATGTGCATAATGCGATTCTGCAGATGCTTACAGTGTGTTACTGTGTGTCATTTGTTTTGGTCCATAGGGAAGATACACACACTTTCAAAAAGCTATTTGATATACATTTCAACCATGACAATTGTAAGAAAAATACTCTTGATTAGTTTATGAAGCTTAGATAAGAAGAGTATTTTTGACAAGGAAGTTATTTTTCATTACGTATCTAACAGGCAAAAGAACCCTAAAAATTGTAAATAAAAATGAATTATGTTCGAGTTTCGAGTGAAGTCAACATTAAGCCTGTATAACCATTAGGTACGCAACCTTTTCAATGATCTTTCTTTTTAAATCTTTTATCAGCTCTCTCAATATATATATGAAATAGGATAATATAGGAGAAGTACTCGTATGTACTGTGAATCCGACTGTTATGAAACAAAATTTTCAGCATAAAATGGCTGAGTGGTTTTGAGAGAGGCGGCCCTTGAGCGGCGAATGGAATAACCCCACTCTGTTAGCGTTCGTCAGCGCTCTATGGTATGTAGGATAGAATCATAGAATGGAGCACTGTTTATTCATCTGTTTGTTGATTTTAAATCAATTTCATTAATTTCATAGGTACGGAAAAAATTGAAAACCTTTTTCGTTTTGTAAATCGGTATAGCAAAACGCTTGAATATTTTATATTTTTTAAAATCAAATATAAACAGTCGATGTGCGTGTGGTGAGTGTAGCGTTAACAACTGGAGCAGAACGAGAATTTTCTACAGTACCTACCTACTCGACTACATCATTACTACCTAGATATCTTTATCTTAAAATTGACGCCTGAAACGAATCTTAAATCGATATTTTTATGCTTGTATGAACATTTTATATTATTGTACTATCGTAGATTTGAAACTTGCATGACGTAATCTACGGAAAGCTATTATATCAGTCGGCAAATCTCATTTCCGTACCCAGAAAATGGACTCGCAGGCTCTACGTATCTGGGTCGTGGGGCTCGTGGGTCGGGCCGAGTGCCCTTATGCAGACGTCGATGTTGAGTTTTTAAACGATACGAATCGTATGTGGTTCCAGATTCATTTACTGAGGAAATGTACTACATTTCAAATGCGGGAATCGTGTGCAATGTTTTATGAGAATTTCCACGCTATATTTCTGAATTTTGCAGTTTGCTTAATTAGTTATACCTTAATCAAATGCTACAGGCACTGAACAATTTAATTTATTTTATTTTATTGTTATTTGATGGCTGTCTGGCTCACTAGCTCTATAATTTAATATAGTCTGCATCGTTCAAATATTGCAATTTATTTTCGTTACCCGATCTATGCGAATCTGATAGACGAATAGATACTTATATGTTTAGAAACAACAAAGTCGTAAAATTTTGCTTACAAGACATAATTGAAACAAGATCACTAAATTGTATTTCCAGGTAGATAATCCTCTTAAGTTTGTAACGTCGCGTTATTCAAATTGGAATTGATATTTTAGCTTCGCCGAACTCTTATCAAATAATAATGAAAAAGGGTTTGCGGTATACGAATATCTTTGTGATTCTACACAACGAATCCCACGATAATCAGAATTCAGGATTAATCAGATTTAGTATTATATTTCATGCTTGAGAATTTAGTCACGATCACGAATCTATGCTTACTTAGTAGTCTATAAATATAGTTATTTTTATGAGTAAAGTTTTTAGCTATACACAAGAATGTATGGGCTACCTAGTCTATAGACGGCTATATATATCTACAACTGACGTTTTCCAATGCTTTTGCCACTAGAGCGATATGTATCGAACACGTCTCGCCAGGTACTCAGACTTGAAACTATTCTGGAGTGTAGGGGAGCTTATAGCCCCGAACCTACTTTTGACATACCGCTAAGCTATATTTACGAAATAAGTAACCGACTGCAAATGGAAATAAGAGTAACCGAGTACCATGGGAACTGTAACAATACGGGTAACGGAGAAAAATCAGTTGTTATTTATTTAAATTTATTGTGTTTAAAACTGACACAATACACGTGTACCTGACCTTTTCAGCGTTCCTTTGTTCAATTCTTGAAACTCTTAGAGTATCGTCATGTCCGTCCGTCCGTCTTTCAATCCGTCCATCCTTCCTTGGTTTACCTTCCAAACGGTGGGTGCGAATAAAATCACGAAAAATATATAATTTTTGGGATATCTTGTAGGGATAGGGTTACACGTAAAGTGAGGATGATATTTTTCTCACTTCTACCCCATACCTAGTGTTTATCATTAGATAGCTCTTTTAAAAGGTTCTTTGTGGGGTAGCAAATTTTTCAGGTTAAAAATTAAGGTATCCGTTTGCGAGAAATTCTACTTTAAAGCGTATTTTTTTTTTGATAAAATATACAGCTCGACTGTACCTACGTCAAATATTGGTAATTTGAGATAGAAAATAACAGCGATGGAGATGTAACGATTTTAACATTTTTAAAAGTTCCTCTAACATTTCCCTTTGCAAATCAATTTTCATTAAAAGTTTTTATTGATATTAACGTTCGAAAAGTTCAAGCAAAAAGGTGTACCGAATTACGGAAATTGGAGCTCTACTTTCAAAGATACTTGAAGGTACCTTTCTTTATTTTATTGATGTAAATAAGTTCGGTTATTATTATATTATTATTTTATATTATAAAGTAAATAATACGACGAAATAAAATTTTTATTGGGTGAGTTATTGTAAATGGAAATGAAACAATTAGGTTCCTCTTAAAATCTTTCGATTATTAAAAACTTTAATATATTTTAAAACGTACATATTTCACAAAAGCTTTGAAACATTTTTGAAAAACTTTTAAAAATTTAACTATCGCATACGTTTTTACGAAGGTTTATTCGTGATTTATTTGAGGAGGAGCGTTTAAACAGATTACTCTCGCCCGCTCATTGCCACTGTTTGCCTCGCCACACGTCCAGCCACCGACAAACTCCGTGAACGATTCGATCTTATTACTGTGGCAATAAGGTACAAAAGTTGTATTCCTCTAGTATTCACGACTGTACATACTTTTCCTAGATCACCTTGATTAATGCTGCAATACACTCACAGCTACCTCAAAACTTATCAGATAGAAAGGATAATACCACTTGAAAACTAACGTATATTTTCGTGTTACCTTTTAAATTTCAAGAGCCATTTAAAATAAATACACAGTAGCTAAAGCCATAAAATAGAATAGAAATCGAATGTAGTTAAGCTAAATCTCGACTGGGGCCAGCGGTCTGCGGTCGATTTTTCGATAGACTAATGTTTTACGTGCCTGATCGATAACATCGATGCAATGAATATATTAAAGCAGTAAGCACTATTTATATTAAATGTCTGAAATGAAAGCACTACTTTTATTACTAAAAATAAAGCCTTTCGACTAGGTAGGAGAAATAAAATTCTTTCAAATTTATTGTGCAAAGCAATCTATTGTAACAGCAAACTATTTAAATGCGAGTGTAATGTAGACTTTTTAACTTTTAGTCGGAGATTCGTAGGCACTTCGTAGACCTTCGTAGAGGTTTATATTGTAGCCCGTGTTCAATTCTTATCCAATGAATAAAAGTGTACAATTATGTTCATAAGTGTACTCAGTAATCAATATACTTATATGTATTTATATTTCATACTAATACTACCTTTTGCCCGCGACTTCGTCCGCGTGGAGTTTGGTTTCCATACAAAATTTTAACCCCTTTTCATCCCTTTAGGGAGCGAATTTTCAAAAATCCTTTCTTAGCAGATGCTGCATGCTTACGTCATTAAAACTATCTGTATGCCAAATTTCATCAAAATCCGTTCAGTACTTTCGACTGTGCATTGATAGATGAGTCATAAGGTTTGCCTTTTATATATTATTTAGATTTAGTATATAGATAGATAGTTAGTTCATAGATAGTTCATATATTTAAGTGCAAGTGTTACCAATTTATAAGCTTCAAAATCGCCAACATTGCTGGTACTAGAATATCGTTGAGTAGCGTATAAAATATGTATTCCCTTAGCCATAAAGCAGAATATAGTATAGCTAATAATATAAAATGAATCTTTCTCACATAATGGCGTGTAAAATAATCAAGCATGATATAATAACGTAGGTAAGCCGGTCAGTCGTGAGAGCGAGCGCGGCGCGCAGCGGACCGGGCACTGATCACACGCCCTAATAGACTACATGTAGCTATTATAAGCTGCTGGACTATTTTTAAAACTGCTGTCGAATACAATTTATAATTCAATTTATGATAGAACTGCTAATAATCTATACATATAAAATCCTTTGTCCTGAATGACTGACGGATCAACGCACAGCCTAAACCGCTGATCGTAGAGACCTGAAACTTGCAGGGCTTGCTCTTTGTAATGCGTAGGGATCCGATAAGAAGGGATTTTTCGAAATTCGATTCCTAAGGGGGTGAAAAGGGGTAAAACAGTTTGTATGGGGCAACGTGATTCCTTGGTCCAATCTACTTCATATTTTGCACAAACATTATGTAACAGAATTGATGGAATTCGTGTATCATAGTTTATTGAAATTCGTCCACTAACGGGAATAAAAAGGGAAAGAAAGTTGCTTGGGAGCGATTTGCTTTTAAGTTGATATAAATACTCCTTAGTGCTTTTGATATAAAGCTCCCCACACACAAGCGATCGATCGATTTAGTCTTTACAATTTAAACATTTACTGGGTTCGTAGTTGCAAGTAAATCGGTTTAGATAAAAATTAAATATAGTCTGAGATCCTAGGACCACCTTACTATACTTTTTTATATGAAACTCGTATATATACGCGTAAATTTTGTTCCACTAGCTGGTAGGTCTTACACTAATCATTTTGTGTAATAGTTTGTCGTTAGCAATTTACTTTCAAATACGAATTAATTTCCAATTTGATCGAAGCAATCGATAGCCCGTGAGTGGGGAGCTTTATTTTTAATTTGACATAATATATTGTCATCATGTTGAAAAATAAATCTGACAAGAATGCGAAAGTTAAATTTGATGAAAATCTTACTCTTTGAAAAACTAGGCACCTAAATATTTTCGATTGCTGCATTAATTATATTCATAATACTTATTATACATAAACTAATCATTGGTCTCACTGAGCGCCCAGCGAGACCAATGATTTATCTATGTTATTATATTACATACTATTTCAGTAGAATATTTTGAGTGTAGGTATAATTAAATATCTTTCCCTTTTGTTGTTATAATGTAATATTTAATTTATTTGTGCTTGATTTATCAGTGTTTAATTTATAAGTTTTTAGTTTTTAACCCAAAACAATGACTTAAGATTTTCTTAAAATATTTTTAAACTGTACGTTTGTGCGTTCAAATCGCAGAAACTACGAAACAGATAAACACATAGGACTCACTTTTTATAGCGGATTTTTTTTGGGTACCTAACTACCTACGAGTTTCACGCAGTTAGGAATTAGGATAGCTCTGCTTATAATAGTGTAGGTATTTCAATTCAATCGGTCCATACGTACAAAAAGTTTTATCAATCTAAAGAATAACATAGTATAAAATGCTATAAAATAACCAGATATTTGAATTGGTTAAAACTTTACCTAGGTATTACCTAATCATTAATGTGTATGATTATTATATGAGGAATAAGTGAGAAGCTAGATGGCTTCGTGGTTGTACCTACTTCCAGGGGCGTGCGCTCCGTATAGGCAGAAATGCAGTGCTTTACTTACCATTCACAGATATTTTAATAAAACGTTCGTACGTTTTAGATGACTTTAATTAATAGTAAAAAAATGAATAAACAAAATATAATAACTTAAAAACGCCTAGGTTGCGAATGGAGGCAAAAATCTATGAGACAATATTATTCCACCTTTATTCTTTATTATCTTTGAATATCTTGTTATCTTTAAAACAAAATAAAATTACAGTTACATAAATATATCATGAAATAGTCATTAAAGACACAGATGTTTAAAAGCAATCTTAAATAAAGAACTAAAAAAATGTGTGCACATTTCAGTTTAATTAAGTAAAATGAATAACTTAAAATGGATTTGAAATATCGGAAATAAATGGTTGGCTGTAGATGTAATAATATGGCAATAGGTACATCTTGATCGATCGCTTGTCTTCGCCGAGATGGAGTTACGAGAAGAACGCTATCTGGACTGAAAACCATTTAGCAGAATGGCAACACGATAACTTTCAGCGATGAACTAGGTTTTTATCGGCTCGATCACAGAACGTGAATTTTGATACGTAAAAACAGAAACCATTTAACAAAAATGTAACTGTGCCGAAACACGCGTTCTGTTTGATCGACAGGAAATTGACCTGCTACCGGATTTTACTCGAAAAATAAAAAGGAAATAAAATATAAAGAGTAATATTTTAACATGCGCAAATATGAAAGAATGTTATAAATTATTATAAAACAAACTGAGCTTACAATATTGTAATAGTTTTAGAAAATACTAGATGTTTCCCGTGACTTCATGCGCGTAAAAGTTAATTTCACAGCAACCGTACATTTTCCGCGATAAAAAGAAGCCTATCCTTACCCGTGGTGTACTCTACATATGTACCAAATTTCATCAAAATCGGTCCAGTAGTTTCGTAGCCTATTCAATGCAAACAAACAAACTTTTCCTCTTTATTATATCAGTATAAAATATAGATGTCTAAATAAATAACAAATCTACAAGTGCTACGTTGGTGCTACGAATTGTTTTGCAGATGCTACGAGTGCATTTCGTTGCATTTGGTCCTTTAGCGATTTTTTACTAAGACTTAATTTTTCTAAAGAGATTTATGAGCAAGTCCGGTACAGTAAACTGTGCCACGGTTCGTAAGTTTGCGGTTCAACTTCGGGATTGCGGGATTTAATTTACGACTGCGCTAATGTAGCGTGTGCAGTGGTTAGCGTGTCGGCGCTTAAGCCGGAGGCTGCGGGTTCGAATCCCGCCGAAAGGACAAAAAGTTTTTCTGTGTTCCTGGGTTTTGGAAGTGTATTAGTAAGTGTGTACTATAATAAAAAACTTAATTAAAATACCCCTTACTAATAAACGCTGTATAAGCTTTGAATAGTTATACAGTGTTTTGTTCACGTCACACAAGTGACATTTTTAATTCGATAGAAGGAGACAAAACACTGTATAACTATTCAAAGCTTATACAGCGATTAATGTAAGGGGGTATATGTATATCTTAAAAGTACTTAATATATTTCCGTTGTCTTTGACCTGTGATACAAGTTCTTCGGATACTTAGTACAGGACCAGACAGACGTAGTGTGGAAGCGTCCATAGATATTATTATAATCAAACTAGATGTTGCCCGCGGCTCCGCCCGCGTAAATATAGTATCCATCGGGAATACTGTAATTTTCGGGATAAAAAGTAGCCTATATTAAACCCAGAGTCTAAACTACAACCATACCAAATTTCTTCAAAATCCATTCAGTTGTTTTTGCGTGAAAGAGTAAAAAACATCCATCCATACACCCATCCATCCATCCATCCTCACAAACTTTCACATTTATAATATTAGTAGTATAGTATTAGGATTCAAAAGAGGACTCCAAAGACTGTATTCGGGAGATAAATCTTAAAATGTTCGTTAGATACAAAGCAATAGAATCTCAGGAACAAAGAGATTTGACGTTATTAGTATCATTACTAGGTATATGCACCACCCAAACCCCCGGGATGGGTATACCGTTAACTACATTTTTTATAAACACTTAAACACAACTACATAAACTATATAGCCTATATTACCCGGGCCATTATTACAAATATATTGAAAGCCGCAGTCATCAAAATAGGATCAGTAGTTTAGGCGCTACGACTGCTAAAATCATTACCCCTCCTTTTAGCTTCGCCATAGTCGGGTAATAATATTTAACCCGCCGGCCCGGTAGTAAAAAAAATGAGTAGCATTTGGTATTATTAAAGTAAAATTGATTGATGTAGGAAATTTTAATTAAACCCGACCGTCCGCAGTATGTACACGAGCTGATCACTGGACGTTCCCCGCCCTAATTCTGGACGCCGACGTGTGCTTGCGGTGTTATACATTCTTGTATTCATTTGAGGTGGACACATTTTGGTGGAACATCGTAATACTCTATACTTTGCCTAAATGAAGCAATCAACATTTTTCTAAAAAAAGGAAGTAAATTTGTGCTTCTGGCGTTTAATCAAATGTTATTTTAAGATACACTTATACTACATGTAAGATTATAAATATAGAAAAAATAAATAAAATATGTGGCAGCAGGCACTAGTTGACACGAAGGTTAATGCTGTGGCTGACTACGCACGCATTTGGGAATGCTAAACAAGAGCCCCTCAGTTATAAACAGCCAACGCGGCGTAGGTTTCAGAATCACTTGGGAGTTGGGATCTGCCTGAAGATAAATTTATTTGGGTAGATAGGTACTAATATAATATATTTTGCGTTTTCCTTTTTTGCAAATTTTTCTGTAATGGCAACAAAAACTGTTCCAGATCTCACTAATTAAAAATTTATTTCGCTCCACTTTAGCGGTTTGGTGAAACTGAGTTCGAAATTTTTATTCAAAGAAGAATCAAACTTATATTTCTTAATAATTTATGTTTGAAACAATATAATTTATATGAAATTCCTCGTGTAACCATAGGAAGTTTCCGGTGGTCTTTTCTCTTTGTGTTGAGCCTCTGTAGTCTGTACGCTCTTTGTGATCGGTCTTTTGATCTCACCTTTGACCAATCTTTCTCTGAACGTAATTTATACGCGCATGGTTCAACGCTTCGAGAATGTCAATATTAATTTGGAATTGTCAAAAGTGTTCCCAATCAGGAACACGACCGTATTCAATGTCCTCGCACGGCTCAAAAGATGCTTCGTTAAGGAATGTTTGCTTTTAACAGTTACAATTAAACGGATTAGGTAAAGCTGGTGAGTCGGGACCAATAATACAGATACATACACAACCTAATATTACAGATATGTTTAAGTACTTATGTAAGAATTCATTAACACTCATGAAAAGTTTAAAAAAGTAAGAAGGTAAGTTACATACAAGGAATTTGTAAGTATTATATATAATACTTACAAATTCCTTGGTTACATATAATAAAATAAAAAAAACATATTTTTATGAGTAAAATAAGATATAAAGTTAGACACCTTTTAAATATATTCAACGTTTAAGTTAAAGTACCTGGATCTAATAGGCAAGCGGACTGATTTTTTTTTATTGCATAAATGAATAGTACTCTTAAATATGAGTAACTTCTCAGAAGAAACCGTATATCAAAAGTCAATATTTTCAAAGGTACAGCGATTTGTATACAAAATTTCGCTCCGCTCCAGTACCAAAAAAAAATTATTATTTTTTGCGAAATTGGTAAACAAAACCTCATTAGTTTACTCACATCATATACAAAAACATTCATTATGGTAAGTATGAACTTAAACGCACAAATATCGGAGATATTTACAAATATATTCCTGCGGCCATATACTTCATATACTACTTCATATAATATAACCTACAAGTGACGTCATTTGTAGGTCGACTTTAGTATGGAGCGTTTTTAGGAGGCTCGCGAAAATTTTTATACAAATCGCTGTACCTTTGAAAATATTGACTTTTGATATACGGTTTCTTCTGAGAAGTTACTCATATTTAATAGTACTATTCATTTATGCAATCCGATTCCGAAAAAAAAATTAGTCCGATTGCCTATTAGGTATTAGACATGTACCTAAGTAAAATATAAGTTACCTACTTGAGTAAGTACGAGTGTGCATAATACAAGTTACTTACATGTACAATATGATAGCGATTAGCTTGGTTTCGATATCGTCATGCATGACATGACGACTGCGACTGCGACCGCTAATTTTTTTCCGAAGCATTTCAAGAATTATTTGTGCCTCCATATCTTCGTTGTCAGTAAAGCTAGCCGTCTGAATTTTTGTTCTTTAAATGTTATGACCAAGTATTAATATCATAGACTTGAAGTTATTCTGAATTTGTATGTGTGTTCTTTTTGTGTTCATTGTTAAGTCATATAGTTTATAATATTAAAACACTTCATTGCTCACAAATTACTAGAGTCCGACCGAAACTGGTTTTCCGGCCGAAACCGAAACCGAAACCGAACATTCGGCCGAGGCTTCAGTTTCGGCCGAAACCGAAACCGAAACCGAAACTCACGTGGTCAAGTAGAAAATTCCTTAAAATACTGAAATTTGGTGCATTTTCTCCATTATTAGGACATGAAATGGAAACACGGTATATTAATTTTGTTGTAATCTGGGAGCACGGTAGTGCCCCGCCAAGACGAGCTAAGCGAACTGCAAGGGCACTTACCAGACTACTTTTTCTCGAAGCGTTTCGTCGATATTTTGAACCCTCATAACTTGGAATTAGATTATACCAGATACACAAAATTTTCAGGATATGTTCCCAGTAGCGGACTAATGAAACATGTAAAGTTTTGATTATAAAGGTCTAATAATTTAGGTTTTAGTGATATCCAGAAACCCCTGATTTCGTCACTGACTCACTGATGATCAACAAAATTATAGGGTACTTTCAGAAGTCATAGAAAGCTGAATTTTGGTATGTAAGCTAGTTTTAGCACATAACCAACATAAAGATTGACAAACTTGGAACTTTTATCCTCCAACCCCTTAAACTAGGGGATGAAAATTTGTAAGAGACTTGACTTGTGAAAATTGTCTTTCAAAAAGAAGTGAAATCTCACCAAAAACATTTTCATTTAAAGTGATGCCAAGACGATACAATATAACTCGCACTGTCAAAAAGATATTAGATCTTATGTGAAACCAAGCTTCTGACTCTACCTAACTTCTAACTCTACACGCCTTAACTCTACAAGCCTAACTCTACAAACTCTATACTTAAGTCAAATTATGTGGCTTGGCCATTTCGTTCGTACAAGAATAGTATAACAGAAAAACAGTCCGTAAAGTTTTCACCTTACGCCTAAGCGAATGTATCGAAATGGCCAGGCCACATATTTTGACAAAGGTGTAGAGTTTGTGGAGTTAGGCTTGTAGAATTATGGCGTGTAGAGTTGGAAGTTTGGTAGAGTCAGAAGCTTGGTTTCACATGAGATCTAATATCTTTTTGACAGTGCGAGTTATATTGTATCGTCTTGGCATCACTTTACATGAAAATGTTTTTGGTAAGATCATTTATTTAATGTAATATTAAAAAATATTAATTATATTTTAATTATGTTTTCAAATTCTGTTGCGTTGTCAAAGCGTTGCCGCAAGAAACGAAGTTAGGCGAGCGTGCACGAAAACTTCCGAAATCAGAGGGCCAATTCTCTTAATTAACTTAGACTTTCAACTTACCATCAATTCATTATAAATTTATCATCCTGTTATCATAAATTGATCGAAAGTCGGTATTCTACTACACTATTTTCGTAAATTTAAAATCCCAACACAGTCATTTTGCAATGATATTGACTACAATTTATAAATAAAGCGAGCACAAAGCATCTATAAAGACAGCTGTTGCTTGACGTTTGTACGATCCAGTGTTGCCAATTATTGTCAGTTAAGGCGCGTCTCCTGCTCGTGTTTTTTGAAATATTACACAAAATCATCGAATTTGGGGCATGGCTATGCACATTTGTGTACGCATACACGATTTTATCCTCTTCTAAGACGTACGGAAAATTATTTCCCGCGTGGTTAGAGAGTAGTGTCCGACCGAAAGTTCGGTTTCGGTTTCGGTTTCGGCCGAGTTTCGGCCAAAAATCAAGTTTCGGCGGCAGTTTCGGTTTCGGCCAAAAGTGGCCGAAACTTTTGCCGAAACCGAAACTGATTTCGGAAGTTTTCGTCCACACTCGCCTAACTTCGTTTCTTGCGGCAACGCTTTGACAACGCAACTGAATTTGAAAACATAATTAAAATATAATTAAATATTAATTATATTTTAATTATGTTTTCAAGTTCATTTAATATTACATTAAATAAATGATCTCACCAAAAATATTTTCATGTATAGTGATGCCAATACGATACAATATAACTCGCACTGTCAAAAAGATATTAGATCTCATGTGAAACCAAGCTTCTGACTCTACCAAACTTCTAACTCTACACGCCATAATTCTACTAGCCTAACTCCACAAACTCTACACCTTTGTCAAAATATGTGGCCTGGCCATTTCGATACAATCGCTTAGGCGTAAGGTGAAAAATTTACGGACTGTTTTTTTGTTATACTATTCTTGTACGAACGAAATGGCCAAGCCACATAATTTGACTAAAGTATAGAGTTTGTAGAGTTAGGCTTGTAGAGTTAAGGCGTGTAGAGTTAGAAGTTAGGTAGAGTCAGAAGCTTGGTTTCACATGAGATCTAATATCTTTTTGACAGTGCGAGTTATATTGTATCGTCTTGGCATCACTTTACATGAAAATGTTTTTGGTAAGATTTCACTTCTTTTTGAAAGACAATTTTCAGACCTCTAGAGTAAACATTTAGCTAAGTCTCTTACAAATTTTCATCCCCTAGTTTAAGGGGTTGGAGGATAAAAGTTCCAAGATTGTCAATCTTTATATTGGTTATGTGCTAAAACTAGCTTACTTACCAAATTTCACCTTTCTATGACATCCGAAAGTACCCTATAATTTTGTTGATCATCAGTGAGTCAGTGACGAAATCAGGGATATCACTAAAACCTAAATTATTAGACATTTATAATCAAAACTTTACATGTTTCATTAGTCCGCTACTGGGAACATATCCTGAAAATTTTGTGTATCTGGTATAATCTAATCCCAAGTTATGAGGGTTCAAAATATCGACGAAACGCTTCGAGAAAAAGTAGTCTGGTAGTGCCCTTGCGCTTCGCTTAGCTCGTCTTGACGGGGCACTACCGTGCTCCCAGATTACAACAAAATTAATATACCGTGTTTCCATTTCATGTCCTAATTAATGCAGAGTAATGGATAAAATGCACCAAATTTCAGTATTTTAAGAAATTTTCTACTTGACCACGTGAGTTTCGGTTTCGGTTTCGGTTTCGGCCGAAACTGAAGCCACGGCCGAATGTTCGGTTTCGGTTTTGGTTTCGGCCGGAAAACCAGTTTCGGTCGGACTCTATTAGAGAGGGGAAGGCAAAAAAAGAGATTTTTGCGTAAAATAAATATTTTTATGTCATGGCATCCCCACATGTCAAAGTGAAAAAAATATCCGACTGACGGATCGGTTCGAGTCAAATTGGAGTTAAGTTTATAAACATACGAGAATACCATTTTCTATGGGTAAGTGGTTCGCTCAATCTATAATCAAGCTGTGATACAATGATAATCGCATCGCGGTGTAATTCGTCGTTTGACGTTTGTTTGAAGTTTAGTTGAATACCATTTTGCTGTTTGATAGGTTCCGGAATGTATCGAAACAGTAACGAAGTTGCATTATTGTTGGATTAAAATAGCAGAATCGACCTTCAGTTTCGGTTTCGGCAAAAGTTTCGGCCACTTTTGGCCGAAACCGAAACTGCCGCCGAAACTTGATTTTTGGCCGAAACTCGGCCGAAACCGAAACCGAAACCGAACTTTCGGTCGGACACTACAAATTACAAAATAATTGACTTAGCCATAAAACGGTTAGACAGAGCGTGGGCAAAGGCGCTCTTATCGCTTGAAGCGATCTCTTCCAGACAACCTGTCAACGGAAAACTTGAATGTAAGCGGAAGTGGTATAATTAGGAAAACTGAACATAAATTATAATAAATTAATTACAAATACATACTGCGTACACACTGTACATAAACTTAATGGATACTAAACGATGATAATATAAACATATAGTGTTTAAGTATATTAAATTAATAAATATTAATATAGACTACATAAATATAGCTACAATCTAGTCGTTTTATAGAAGATATTTGTGCAATTTAGATTAATTAAAAATTGCATTTGAATTGGAGTGTCGCATGTCAGAGAGCAGTGAGTTCCAAAGGATTGTGGCCTTTACGATAAAGGAATTATAGTAGTAGCCAGATCGAGCAAGAGATATCTCCAAAGTGTTGTCCTCCCTATCAGAGCGAAGCCAAAGGTTGTGACTAGCACCAAGGAATTTTAAGTTTATAATTATACTATTATTAATATACCAATACAAATTATATATAAATACACTATCACAACGGCTGTATTAATAAGTAACTAATTAGCTCGAGTTGGACTTGACCTCTTGGAGATCTCAAAACTTTTAGTTTAGCATATTCATATTGTCAGTGAAAACAAACGTTTGATGAGAAGATTGCCCGCAGCCGACGCGGGTCGTGGAGTAAACTGTCTCTACCCTGGTTGGCGAGATGCAAAGCTGAGTACTGAGCAACTCAGACATTGCGGTCACGTACTCAGTGGGAAGGCGACCTCCTCGTGAAATACTCACTGACTCACTCAGCAAATAACTCCGCTCCTTGTTATAGATTTCTGACGTCACAATGGATATTATTCAATGTTTTCTCATTACCTGTGATTAGATAGGTAGGATACCTGAATTGCGGAATAACAAAATATATAATATTATGTAGGTACGATAAGAAGAAATAATGATTAAAATACATAATATTCTACCAATGTAATATATGTTAGTACAAAATATTATTATTAACATAAAAAGTTACTCTAAAAAACTTACATAAACATTCTTCATAGACACGTTACAGAGCATAGAGATTAGTTTATAATATACAAATCAAGACTTAATTAACCGCAAATTACACGTAAAATTTAAGGTCAAAGCAAGGGTTAATGTGATGAATATTCAAGCACAATGGTTAAATATAACATAATGGTTAAAGCTGAATAAAACAGCGGCCCACAACCTAGCCCGAGCGACCGCGGCGGGTCTGGACAATGCGCTAATTGTGAATGAAATTTAAAAACAATAAGTACCTACCTATTGTCTGTTTTTATGAAAAGATTATTTATTCAGGTTTTATTTTGAATCTGATTAATTAGCGATGTTCTCCGGTGTTTCTATCTATAAAATTATTAATTCTGCAATACCCACAAAGAACAGAACTACAGTATAGTGTATAATATAGACCATTAATATATTTCTTGAAGTGCATTGAAGTTGAAGCGATGGAAAACGATAACATGACAATATCTATTAAACTAGTTCTACGTAGCCGCGTAGTATACCGCGTAGCGAGCTTAACTCTACGTCATGTAGAACGTTACGACTGACGGCAGACTTTAAAATTTAGTCGTTACAGTGTGGTTAAAAACAATTGACAAGTACGTACTCGTAACGTTATCGAAAGAGATTCGTATGAAAATTGTGACAACGGCCATACAATAGGCATGTTGCCGAAAAAATTTTTTTTCGTCTATTCGATGTTAGACAACATGTTAATAAACAATCCAGAACCCATTTTTGTATATCTGAAAAAATAACGTAGATACAAACCATTGAAATTTACAATATGAAAGAGAGCGATATATCGGCCTGTGACGTCACAGCCTGCTACCGCCATACATTTGTCATTACAAAATGTATGGCGGTAGCAAGTTGTGACGTCACGAATCGTTTTGCAGAAAGGGATGGACAATATTTTTTATTTGCTTATATTTTTAATCCCGTCACTCTAAATACCTATTTCTTTCAGATTTATGTATCTTTAATCAACAATTTTAAAATTTAATTTGTAAAACTGTGATATTCCACACTAGGCAACATCCCTATTGACATTCGATAACGTTACGTATGTCGTATACGTATTTGTTAAGAGCTCCTCTTGAACTACAGGTGGAGCTTTTAGGTGAAAAGGTATCTAACGTTTTTATTATCCTCGTTTTTTTACAATATTAGAAACACTTTTTAAGATTTATTCTCTGCCTACAATTTTTAAAATTACTTACATGGCCACGAACACAAGTTCGTAATCATTTAATTTCATGAGACAGAATATTTTATGTCTACATTATTCTCTACACTCCCTTCACTGTAATTTACTCACGATTTTAAGAGCATTGTGGTTACTATTAAAACTTTGTCAGACATAAAATATAAGTAGAAACATACTATTAGGTTGGGGAAAAAGTTTCTTCGCATTTTATATAAAAATTCAAAAGGTTTTTTTATAAAGTTTATTTACAAGTGACTAAAGTATATAGGTGCCATTTTGTTCGATAACTTTTATCCATCTTGTTGGTAGGTACATGATCCCATTGCTATAAAATTTTTGGGGCTTCTGATGAAAAAACTGCGACAAGTGGTTTTGGCAGTCCTCTTGTGATGTCAACCTGACACTGCCTAAGGAATTCTGCAGCGACCGAAACAGGTGGAAATCTGAAGGTGCAAGGTCAGGACTATACGGCGGATGCATTAACACCTCCCAGCCAAACTCCCGTAATTTTTTCTGAGTGGCTAAAGATGTGTGAGGTCTAGCGTTATCATGGTGAAAAACCACACCCCTTCTGTTGATTAATTCCGGCCGCTTTCTCTCAACTTCTTGCTTTAATCTCATCAGTTGTTCGCAGTACAGTTCAGAATTGATGGTCCTGCCTGGCGGTAACAGCTCATAATGAATAATGCCCTTCCAATCCCACCACACACACAGCATCACCTTGTTGCGAGTTAACCCGGGTTTCGCCACAGTCTGTGAAGCCTGACCGGCCTTTGACCACAATCTTTTTCGCACGTTCTTGTCGTACGTGATCCACTTTTCATCACCAGTTATCAGCTTCTTCAAAAATGGTTCGGTTTAATTACGTCGTAATAAAGAATCACAAATGAGTACACGGTTCATTAGGTTTCTTTCAATGAGCTCATGAGGCACCCAAATATCGAGCTTTTTTGTGTACCCAGCTTTTTTAAAATGCGCCAAAACCGTTTTGTGGTCAATCCCCAGTTCTTCACCTACATCGTAACTACTAATATGCCGATCTTGCTCCACTTTTTCAAAAATGGCAACAGTTTTGTCCGTAACAGGGCGACCAGAGCGACGTGCATCTTTGATATCATAATTTCCGGATTGAAAACGCTTATACCAAATTTGCGCTACTCTCACAGATACTGCATTAGGTCCATAAACATCACGAATTGTTTTCGCGGCTTGTGTTGCATTTTTACCTTTTTTGTAATAAAAATTTAAAATGTATCGAAATTCTTCATAAGAATCACTCATTTTAACAATAAGAAAAACAAATGAAAATCTCAAATTTACCTAATTTGAATTTGGAATTGTCTTCTGTAAAATTAAAACTTTTTAATGATACCAAAATCAGCCAGATACAATTGGTATAGCCCAAGATATTTTATGACAAGTTCATACATACTATAATGCGAAAAGACTTTTTCCCCAACCTATTATTATTAGGTATGTGCCTTAAACATTAATACAAATAGTATCTAGTGGAAGGACTAAACGAGTCAAATAAGTTCATTTTTTGGTGAAAGCAGATAGTCTATGGACTATGGATAAATATGTATAACCAGCTCTACATAAGACGTATGTCCCTCTTGACCCGATAAGAAAAATAAATCATTTTGCTTCAACTAACCTTACCTACGGCAAAGTAAATGCATAGCACAATGATTAGTTGTTCTACTTACTACGATATTATGTTGTAGATCGCCCATTAACTGAGGCAGATAGTCCACTGATACAAATTACATTAAGTGGATGTTCCCGGAGGATACCTGGACGGCGAAAATTGCTTTATAAACGTCAAGTGTTGTTAGTGCAGCGCAATATGAAACGAAATGGAAGGGCAGCGGCCGTGAGCTGGATGGAAATTGCAATATCCGAGCCAGCTAAATTATTCTCACCGGCCTACCGCGCTGGATGCGCCATCGGAATACTACGCCTGGGCCTCTAGTCAAGATGCATTCGACAATTTCGACGGCGAACTTCGAAATCAAAAATGGATTTGACATGTCATCGCTAAGTGACATGTCGCTTGCGATGCCTTCTATGTCAAATCCCATACATTTTGTTTTCGAACTTCGCCGTCGAAATTATCTAATGCATCTTGACTAGTGGCCCTGGCTTTTAGCTGCTTTGTGAGAGCTTCTATTACCTATGTCCTATGTGATACACTTGAGTGGCTAGTCTCACGCCCATTTTATTGATTTTATTAGAACATGACGAGAGAAGTTTAAGGGTTTCGTAGTTCACGTCACGAACCCTTATGGTTTCGTCATGTTCGTCCGTTCGTCCGTCCATCCATCCGTCTTGGTCTTACCGCCCAAACGATTAGTACTAGCAAGATGAAATTTTGCATGGATATGTGTATTTACTACGTCGACAAATACAAAGTGCTAAAATAAAATCACGATTTTTTTACCGTGGTAAGTTCTTGAAGAACTTGTGTTACGGGTACCAGACAACGGAAATATATTTAATAATTTTATATTAGGTTGGGGAAAAAGTTTCTTCGCATTTTATATAAAAATTCAAAAGGTTTTTTTATAAAGTTTATTTACAAGGGACTAAAGTATAAAGGTGCCATTTTGTTCGATAACTTTTTGCCATCTTGTTGGTAGGTACATGATCCCATTGCTATAAAATTTTTGGGGCTTCTGATGAAAAAACTGCGACAAGTGGTTTTGGCAGTCCTCTTGTGATGTCAACCAGACACTGCCTAAGGAATTCTGCAGCGACCGAAACAGGTGGAAATCTAAAGGTGCAAGGTCAGGACTATACGGCGGATGCATTAACACCTCCCAGCCAAACTCCCGTAATTTTTTCTGAGTGGCTAAAAATGTGTGAGGTCTAGCGTTATCATGGTGAAAAACCACACCCCTTCTGTTGATTAATTCCGGCCGCTTTCTCTCAACTTCTTGCTTTAATCTCATCAGTTGTTCGCAGTACAGTTCAGAATTGATGGTCCTGCCTGGCGGTAACAGCTCATAATGAATAATGCCCTTCCAATCCCACCACACACACAGCATCACCTTGTTGCGAGTTAACCCGGGTTTCGCCACAGTCTGTGAAGCCTGACCGGCCTTTGACCACGATCTTTTTCGCACGTTCTTGTCGTACGTGATCCACTTTTCATCACCAGTTATCAGCTTCTTCAAAAATGGTTCGGTTTCATTACGTCGTAATAAAGAATCACAAATGAGTACACGGTTCATTAGGTTTCTTTCAGTGAGCTCATGAGGCACCCAAATATCGAGCTTTTTTGTGTACCCAGCTTTTTTAAAATGCGCCAAAACCGTTTTGTGGTCAATCCCCAGTTCTTCACCTACATCGTAACTACTAATATGCCGATCTTGCTCCACTTTTTCAAAAATGGCAACAGTTTTGTCCGTAACAGAGCGACCAGAGCGACGTGCATCTTTGATATCACAATTTCCGGATTGAAAACGCTTAAACCAAATTTGCGCTACTCCCACAGATACTGCATTAGGTCCATAAACATCACAAATTTTTTTCGCGGCTTGTGTTGCATTTTTACCTTTTTGTAATAAAATTTTAAAATGTATCGAAATTCTTCATAAGAATCACTCATTTTAACAATAAGAAAAACAAATGAAAATCTCAAATTTACCTAATTTGAATTTGGAATTGTCTTCTGTAAAATTAAAACTTTTTAATGATACCAAAATCAGCCAGATACAATTGGTATAGCCCAAGATATTTTATGACAAGTTCATACATACTAATTATAGTATGTATGAACTTGTCATAAAATATCGCATTGTATCGCATTAGCGAAAAGACTTTTTCCCCAACCTATTATAATACACATATTTAATACACATCCATGAGCCTGAAACACAAAAGACTTTTTGTTCCTTCGGCACTAACACGCTCAAGCCACACAGGTCGTCAAGTGTGGGATATCATTAGTTAGGTCTTTTAAAAATATTGAGATGTTGCTAAGATAGCTTTATATTAAGGTATCCGTTTGTGCGATATTAAACAACATAAAAATATATACAAATATAAAAAAATAAATTAAATTAAAATTAAGTAATACCTATAACGGTATACCTATGTAAGAATGCTTATTCTGTCGTATCGATTAAAATAATAGTCGTCAGACTATCCTGATATTATGATAAATGTGAAAGTTTGTGAGGATGGATGGATCGATGGATGTTTGTTAGCCTTTCACGCAAAAAGTACTGAATGGATTTCGATGAAATTTGGTATGGTAGTATTTTAGGCATTGGATTAACACTTTTTATCATAAAAAAATACAATGTTCCCGTGGAAAACAATATTTACGCGGGCGAAGCCACGGAAAAAAGCTAGTTATAAGTCGCTGGGGTAATGCTACGTTAGTAATATAATATATTCTTTGGTAGTGCGGAATATTTTGGACATCACGTTTCAGACTACCATAAATCTCTACTCCCAATACCCTGCATCGAACTGGGTCCAACATAAACCACGTCCAGTGAATGTTTTGTGACGTATTAGGCCCAGCGAGCGATTGGATCGGACGGGCTTAACTAAACTTCATTAGTCGAGTTTGGATAACTGCAGCGACGTCAGATTATGTTATTAAATATGGACGGTAAACGCTAGCATGCGGAAAGTATTCACTCGATATTAATATTTAAACTCTAGAATCCACATTAAGTTGCTTCCAAGGTGTAGATACTAAGCGGCTACTTCAATGAATATTAATACTCAAATATAATATTGGAAGGCTTTGGAAGGTAAATAATATTTACAAGCTTAGTGTCAAAATTATTTTCTTTTTGTAAAAATTTAAACACCTAATTTTATAAAGAAAACTACTCATCATAATCTACCAAATTATACAAAATTGTATATTGATATCGTTTATCCTTGATAAATATAAAATATAACAAAAGATTTAATGGACAGAATTCTCGTCCAGAAGGTCCGGATGCAGATCGTGTAGCTCTTGGTGAAGCCAACCGTTTTCTTCTTTGTGAATTAGGTAGGTACTTCTATATTCTCGCGCCAGCTTAGATATTTATTCAAGTGTGAGATTTAGAAGGAATACCCTGGTAGATTGCATGAAAATAAATTGCATCTATAGATAATAATCAAGTCTTAGTAGGTATATCTAAATATTGGTACATCATGATATCATAATATTATACAGATTTATATAGGGTGGTTTCATAACAAAAATTGCTATTTGATTGAATTATGAATATCTTTTCAATAAAATACCGTGATCAGTATTCGATTCTCGTTTAAAAATAATTTGTATTACATGTGACCTCATATGTTGACCATATAATCCTATAAAAGGACTCACAATCCATTACTGGCGGCGGGCGCGCGACCTTCAAAGCCGGCATGAAGTAAGGCAGTACGAGAGTGTTTGTACTAAGTGAGAGTTGTCAGGAAATGTTAACCATGTTATTTTTCTGTAAATTTTGTTAATAGTTATACGAACAGTCATTACTTACGGAATATTGTAGTAATGTTGGGTTAAATTTTTAAGGTCAGTTCACACTGCGACGACACGCAACACTAAGCGGCGCTGCATATTTAAGACTAGCTGGTGGCCGAAGCTTTGCCCGTGTAAATACAGTATCCCACGGGAATACTGTACTTTTTCGGGACAAAATTAGCCTATGTTTTAATCCAGAGCCTACTACCATACCAAATTTCATCGAAATCCATTCAGTAGTTTTTGCGTGAAAAAGTAACAAAAATCCATCCTCACAAACTTTCTCATTTATAATATTAGTAGGATAGCCGTTCAAAATTTAACTAAAAAAAAATGACGTTGATGCCTAAGACTGTTTAATTTTGTTAGCCAGAGAGTTAAGGCCTATGTTTAATGTAGACGTCTATGTCTTATGCGTCTCTCTGATAATAATATGTATCGTATAACACGTAAATAAAGAAGATGCAATTTAAGTGTTGCTGTATCATTGGCATAGGCGTAGCTAGGGGAGGGCAAGGGTGGGCAATGCCCACCCTAGAAACTTCTTTGCCCACCCTAGACCCTAGACAGTGTTAATGAATTACAAAACCCACCCCCACGCTACGGACGGCTGCCCCCCCTAGACAAAATTCCTAGCTACGCCAATGATCATTGGTATCACCACCTTAAAACGTAATAGTGATATGCAAGAACCAAGGTGGCGAACATACAATATACTAGACAATGCATACCTACATATCAGCAGCAGCAGCTTTAAGAGAAACAAATATTTAAGACGCTGACGTTGAGAAATGTTCAGACGCTCAGTCCGGCGCGCGGCGGCACTCGAGTTTGTGGCGCACTCGAGCAAAAGCAGGCGAACATTTTCCTAAGGATCATTTTGGGCCACGAGGTCAAGTAAATAGAAAACCAACTAGCTAAAAAAAATGTTATAGCTTTGTAGAGGAAGTCGAACTGGAGTGGGAACTGGAACTTGGAAACAATTCTCTAGGATCACTGGTTTAAAAACTATACAGGTGAAAGTTTTTGAGTGGACTTGTTAGTTTTATGAGTTTTAGCGAAAAAAGTACTCCGGGCAGTCTCGAGCTTGAATTTAATACAGTGTATTATTTACTTACAAAGGGAGATCTCCAACCGAGCGAGGTGCAGGTCAGTGCAGGTATGCTCGGTCAGGCCAAAGCCCACTTGTACCTAAGAGTTTCATATGTTGTAAAATATATAGCACTGAACTGTGTAAACTTCGATAGCGCGATACAAGGCCTCTAGTCAAGATGCAGTCGTTTAATTTTGACGGCGAACTTCGAAATCAAAATGTATGGGATTTGACATAAGTCATCGATGAGTGACATGTCGCTTGCGATGCAATACGTCAAATCCTATACATTTTGTTATCGAACTTCGCCGTCGAAATTATACGAATGCATCTTGACTAGAGGCCCTGAATTGTGATTTGTGGTGCTAATTTGTCCGCCACACCAATGATTCCAGAAAATTGTTACTACCTATACCTAGTAAAAAATATTTACTTTAACTTTCTCTACAAAGCTTTATTTTTTTCGTTAGCCGGCTACTTGACTTTGTGGCCCAAACTTGTATGGAGCGTGGTCCTTTAACCTTTGCAAACCAGACCTAAATGTAGAATAATTACCTAATGTAGAGTTTCAAAAAAATACAAATAAGTAATTTATTTTTAAACTATTTTAACGCTAAACGGTCGAGCAGGGATAGAATTTTACTGTGAGAATCCACAAATATTTAACTTCATGGCTAATTAGATACTTTATACCTACCTACTCTATATTATTAATATGCTTGGAGCCTAAATGAGACTTCCTTCTGTTAATAAATTATAAAAGCAACACAATTTACAATGCATAGATTTTTTAAATCATTACCATAATTAAACTTGTCTTTCGTTAGTAACTATGAGGGTTTTGAAAACTTACAGGTTATGTTAATCTTTGTTAATAGTAAAATTCTGAAATCCTTCTGATTGAATCAGGTATTTTCATTATTAGGTATAAAGTTATGATTTATTTATTATAGCACTAGCTTTTGCCCGCGGCTCCGCCCGCGAGAAATGAGGTTTTTGGCCACTCCCGACTGTACTCTAAGTTAAATCTGTATCTTCCTTATCTTACGTTCTCTCTTTAATTACTAATTGTTTGTTCGAAGCACTATCATACCATATTTCATTTAAATGGTTTAAACTCTTAAGCTATGAAAGACATTTAAAAAATATACACAATAGTACATTATCCCTCGGGAACACTATTATATATCTTTTTGGGATAAAAAGTAGACTGTACGTTTGTCCAAAGCATAAACCACTACCATACAAAATTTCATTCAAATCAATTCAACCTTTTAGCAGTAAAAGACAGTCAAAGTACACACAATAGTACATTATACCTCGGGAAGACTATCTTTTTGGGATAAAAAGTACACTGCGCGTTTGTCCAAAGCATAAACCACTGCCATACCAAATTTCATTCAAATCAATTCAACCGTTTAGCAGTAAAAGACAGTCAAAGTACACACAATAATAATACATTATCCCTCGGGAACACCGCAAATTTTTGGGACAAAAAGTATCCTATGTCCTTTCCCAGGACTCAAAGTATCTCTGTACCAAATTTCATCAAAATCGGTTCAGCGGTTAAAGCGTGAAGAGGTAACAGACAGACAGACAGACAGACAGATAGACACACTTTCGCATTTATAATATTATATATTATATTATAATATTATATATTACATATTAAATTATAATATTATATATTATAATATAATATAATATTATATATTAAGTATGGATTGGAACCCTTAATATACAAACTAAGAATAAAATATTATGTATTTCAGGCCGATGCCTCGAACTTCCCGGCGGGCAGCGGGCGAGGCGACAGCGATAGATATATACTATGAATACTAATATTATAAATGTGAAAGTTTTGTGAGGATGTATGGATGGATGTTTGTTCCTCTTTCACGCAAAAACTACTGAACGGATTTCGATGAAAATTGGTATGGTAGTAGTTTGGGCTCTGGATTAAGACGTAGGCTATTTTTTATCCCGAAAAAGTACAGTGTTCCAGAGGGATACTATATTTACGCGGGCGGAGCTGCGCGCAACAGCTAGAATGAATATATACCATGTCTACAAAGTGGTAAAATAAAATCATGAAAAATATTTTTAGGACTACTTCCCCTTCACGTTAAAAGTGAGAATTGATTCTCGCGTCTACGTAGTGTGGGATATACATAATCAGATAGGTCTCATAATTATAAGTCTTTAAAAATATTGAGAGTTTGCTAAGACGTTTTTTATTATTAACTAGATGTTGTACGCGACTTCGTGCACGCAAAAGGAAATCCCGCGGTAACCGTACATTTTGCCGCGATAAAAATTTGCCTATGTCCTTCCCCGTGGTCTACTTTACATCTGTGCCAATTTTCTTCAAAATCGGTCCAGTAGTTTCGGAGCCTATTCAATGCAAACAAACAAACAAACTTTTCCTCTATAATTATATTAAAGTACTAGCTTTTGCCCGCGACTTCGTCCGCGTGGAACAGTTACTTTGGAATATCGCTTAAATTTACCTACGACTTCATTTACGTAGAAGGAGAACGCGCTTCCCCCTCACGACTGCCCGCTGCGCGCCGTGCATTATTATTGCGCGCTTGATTATTTTAGTACCGCGATATCTTCTAAAATACTCATTGAAATCAAAAAATGTAAACGGTAAATTTCTTCTAGATTAAATGCTGCTGAATTTTACTTGGGTAAGGATTAGTATCATATTTATGAAAACAACTTCACAAATTAGGTATACTTACTTTTAGAACAAATTTGGTTAGCATAAAAAGGTTATAGTGAGCCAACTTTAAAAGATAGACATATACAGTCGCGGACTTTTTTAGGGAAACAATTTTGTCACATAATTTTAGCGAAACTTCAACCGTTTCCGCAGAGTACACAGCGAAAGCTCTCAAAAGAAAAAAAAACCCGATTTTGTATTTTTGATTGGTGCTCCGCTCGTATTGAGTTATGATGATGTTATAGGCCTTCCTCGGTAAATGGACTATCCAACACAAAAATAATTTTTCAATTCGTACCAGTAGTTCCAGAGATTAGCGCGTTCAAACAAACAAAAACAAACTCTTCAGCTTTATAATATTAGTATAGATCTCGCGTAAATAAAATATCCCACGGGAATGTTTCGTGATAAAAAGTAATGCTTATAAGTTTGCTTTTAAGTTTGCTTAAGTTTAAGTTTTAAGTTTTAAGTCTTAAGTTTAAGCTTAAGTTTTAAGTTTGCTTATAAGTTGTTTTAATCCAGAGCTTAAACTACCACCATACCAAATATCATCAAAATCCTTTCAGTAGTTTCGTGTGAAAGAGTAACAAACATCGTTACATTTTCAAGGGAAGGTTTCGTGAGAAGGCTATTGGAAGGGTCTTGAGGTTTTTGTAATTTGTAAAAAGATGACTAAGATATGCCTCGAGGGGAATTTGGGGGGTTTCGAATAGTACTTACTTATCTGGCAAATGTTACCAACTTATTATGAGTCTCCAGATAAGTTGACCTCCCGCTGGAAGTAAATTCTTAGTTTAAAGAGACCTTGTAGTATTGGTTTTACTCCTTCGCTATTTATTATTTGTATTGAGTAGGATAGAAAATAGATTTATTCATCTGAAACATCTATAGGCGAGGGTAAACCTAATTTTTGGCGTGGTGAAAATTGCCGTGGCGACGCTTCGCCACCCTTTTGAGATTTTTGGGGCCATTTTGAAATTTGACGTATGGTGAAAACACTATGGAAAAAAAAGTGTCTCCAGTTAAATAGCCCCACTTTGAGATATTTCACTTCTACCGGCACTCCCGAAGTGCAACCCGTTTTTATTTTTGAGGTTTTAATTTAATAGTTTTATTTCAAAAGAAAACAAAATAATGCAGTTAAAAAAGATGATTTAATGCGAAAAATGATGATTTATTCCGGTTTGTCAAGAAGGTTCAAAAATACAGTTTTTTCATAAACCCTTTTGTTTTCCAAAAAAAAAAAATATCCTGTTAGTTATTTCATGTTCGAATCTACCTTTGTGCTAAGTTTCATTTAAATACGTCGAATAGTTTGCCTGAAATAACGTCAAATAGGTAGGTACTATTTTTTGAAGATCCCATGGGAACCGTTTCGTTTTTCGGGATAAAATGTATCCTATTTTACCCTTCAGGTCCTAAGCTACCTACCTGCAAAATTTCATTTTATTCCATCTAGTGGTTTCGGCGTGATGTGATAACAAACACACAGACAGACAGACAGACAGACAGACAGACAGACAGACAGACAGACAGACATTTTTTTCAAAAACGTTATTTTTAGGCTCTGTGGCCTTTATAGACCCCCCATTTTGATTTTCACTTAAATATCTTTAATGTACAGACATGACCCCTCTACAGATTTATTATATGTATAGATATAGATAGATAGATTACGTATCCATTTGCGAGATATATTTAACTTTAAACGCATTTTTTTATTTTTCATAAATAGGGCTTTCCCGATCGATCGAATCGATCAACTTGAAGTTACTACGGAACTCCCAAAAATGGGTTAAGTTAGAACATTTTTATTAGGTACGTTAAAAATGCCTTTATTATTATTTTTTTTTATGATAAATCATTACTTTTAATAATAGATCAACTTAAAACTATAAGGGTTGCTTAGTTACTACGGAAGTGTTAACAATAGGTTAGGATTTGTTAGAACATTTTTATTACGTTTAAAACGTCTTTAATTAATTTTTTTGTAATAAATCATTATTTTATAGATTAACATGAATTAGGTACATTCAAAATGCCTTTATTATTTTTTTTGATAAATCATTACTTTTAATAATAATAGATCAACTTGAAACTATAAGGGTTGCATAGTTACTACGGAACTGTTAACAATCAGTTAGGTTGTTAGAACATTTTATTACATTCAAAACGTCTTTAAATATTATGAAAAAAACAGAAGACATTAAATCATTACTTTTCAAACTCATTTTTTTTTATTTCCATGTAGGTTATGAAATAACGCTTATAGAATTGTCCTACATGATGCCTACCACCGGTTCGGAAACTAGCCCGGCGAGAAGAACCGGCGTAAGAAACTCGCACGGGGCCACCTTTTAGCAAAAAGATGGGAAAATTGTTCTTTTCAAAAAAAACATTTTTACAATGTTGTAACTTAATCTAGGTATATAACATTAGTCATAAGTACATAGAGCATACTTAAGTAGCTACATAAAAGCAGCCTTGCAGGGTCATCTTATTCCCAAGGTGTGCAATCGTTAAGAAATCACTGACTTTATAATAAGCTTTGGCACACAAACGTTCTTTAACAGCTTTTTTAAATTTATTAATGGTAAGATTTTGAACGTTTTCTGGGATTCTATTGTAAAGGCGTATACATGAACCTTTAAACGATTTACTTACTTTGCTAAGTCTGATCACCGGTATTTCTAACTTGTTCTTATTTCTAGTATTCCTACAATGGTTGTCGCTTTTCTTTTTAAAGTTATTTAAATTCTTTCTGACATACACATTGTCCAAAATGTATTGAGAAGCGACGGTCAGAATACCTATTTCTTTAAACTTATCTCTCAGAGATTCAAAACATGACATCTTATAAATAGAACGTATAATAGCTCGCTTCGGCAGCACAAATATTGTGTTATTGTCCGCAGCGTTTCCCCATAGAAGAATGCCATATGACATTATACTATGAAAATAACTAAAATAAACTAGCCGCGCTGTGTCCTCATCGGAAATTTCTCTAATTTTTTTTCACTGCATAATATGCTACAGAACTAAACCTATCAGCCAGATTTGCAATATGGGGACCCCACTGTAATTCACAATCTAGTGTTATTCCTAGAAATACAGTGGTGTCCACTAAGTTCGTTTTCTCATCGTTTAGTATAATAGTAGGTACATTGGTTTGTGTCTGCCTAACATTTGACAGGATAAACTTTAAACATTTTGTTTTATTGGAATTTAAAAGTAAATATTAAAAAAAACATTAAACCAGTGTACCATTTTCGAGAGAGCACTATTTACCTCGTCGTAATTTGACTGTCGTCGCTTCACATTAAAAATTAGTGAAGTGTCATCAGCAAAAAGTACTATCTCATGCATATCTTTAACTAGATAAGGAAGGTCATTTATATAGATGAGAAAAAGAAATGGGCCTAGAATGGACCCTTGTGGCACACCTAGTTCTATTTTGGTCCCATTAGACCTTGTAGAATTTACTTCTACTCTCTGCGTTCTATTTTTAAGATAAGAGCTTAAGAGCTTAAGTGCCGTATCCCTTAAATACAATAATGGTATAATTTTTTGACCAACGTAGCATGCTCGACACAGTCGAAAGCCTTGGATAGATCACAAAAGACACCAAGTACATCATGCGATCCCTCCCAGGCCTCAAATATGCTGCATAGAAGTCTGATGCCTGCGTCTGTTGTGGACCGACCTTTAGTAAACCCGAATTGATTACTATGTTATAAATTATTTATGTTAAAGTGAGCTAGCAATTGATTTAGTATTATTTTCTCGTAAATTTTACTGAAAGTCGGTAGAATAGATATTGGTCTATAATTGGCTGGGTCAGATTTATTCCCAGCCTTGAAAAGAGACATCACCTTGCTATGCTTCATTAGGTCAGTACACCTTTCTTAATACAATTATTAAAAACTAAGGCTAGGTAGGAGGCAATGATGTAAATTATTAATTTTATAATTTTTATAGACATACCCCAGAGATCAGTAGTACTCTGATCATTTCATAGATCAACTTGAAAATATAATGGTTCCTTCTATTTACTACGGAGTTCTAAAAATGGGTTAGGTTAAGTAAGAACAATTTTATTACGTTCAAAACGTTTTTAAATATTATGAAACAACAGAGGGCGATAACCTTTAATAAAGTAATAAACATAAGTTGATCCATGGGACAACTTGAAACTTTTAGGGTTCCTTCCAGTTCCTACGAAGGTCTTAAAAATGGGTTTTGTTTGGTTAGAATATTTTTATTAGTTGAAAACGTCTTTGAATATGAAAAAACAGAAGGTAATTACTCCCTTCCACCTCACTATATATAGTTTTATTGGTCCATGATATTACTGTTATAACATTAGAAGATTATAATAGAATTACTATTTTAGTGCACTGTATTAATATTTTAGAATTTTGCTGCCCGATTGCATGCCACAAATTAGATGCTCAAAAATAACCACAATACTGAGTTATATTTAAAGTGACTCACAATTCACATAGAAGATAACCAGTAGTTAAGATAATATTATTCAAATGCGTGTTGATTGTGGCTGACAATTTAAAAGGTAACTTAGATTTTCAGAGGCAAATAATTAAAAAGAAGTAAGTTTAATTAGTTCCCTAAAATATTGGTACCTATAATGTTACGGAACCCTACGAGTGCAAGTCCGACTCGCACTTAGCCCGTTTTATAGCATAAACAAAGCTTCAAGCAACATTTAAGTAAACGTCCTAAGAGGTGATTATAAAGTTTATCTCAGTGAATTTTTTCTTTCTGCGAGTAAGGTTTACCTACTGGCTACTAAAGGCGACAAAGTTTATGCTTAGAAAAAGGTCGAGGTAAATAAAACTGAGAAGATACGTTGGGAGCGTTGACCGGTTAAAATGGCATACATGAGACTTTTGAGGGCCAGTAGTGCCAGTACGCGTAAAATATTCAGACCGCTTGGCATTTTTTATTTATGAAAGAGACGCCAGCGTAGATGCTGCATATGTTAGTCAATCTATGTAAGTAATTATGTTAGTTTTGTTGATAAATCAAAGAAATAATAGTTAAATAATTTCCATTTAATAAACAATATGGATTTCCGTAAAAAAGTAGGCAAAATTAATCGTAATACGTTAAAACACTGCAACATTTTTTCCATAGCGATTATTAGCGTATACTTTTTTTCTTTCTTTGTTTCTACTATTTGGTAGTAATTTCACTTTATCTGGCAGCACATATTTCATATTTTTCAAGTGGCAACTTCATTCAGGAATGGTCAGTTGTGTGGTGAAAATGTTTGCGCGCGACAGAAAAATTTAAGGCTCCCAGAACTTTAGAAATTATTATTACAAAACAAGATATTTTTGTACAGCGATAACGTCCAATGGTAACAAAATAATGTCTTTATTCTACTGTTTCCTTAAGTTTAAAGAAAACGTCACGATATTAAGAAATAATTAGAAAGGCAATGTTGCACAGTATTTTTTACACATAGGAAACATAAATTTGCCTAGGCCTAGGGTTGTCAAAAAGTGTTGCAGAAAAACTGTTTAAATTGTACTCGTAATATGGAATATTTTAAAATAATTTAACGTACAATAATCATTTAATGAATAATATAGGTATACTTATTATTATAAATCTTCCAAAGTAAAAATATACAAAAAGTATGAAATAAAACCTATTCTCTACATAATTCCCCTTTTAAATTCGGCTAAATTTTTAACAATTTCTCTACTCAATCTTCTTAATTTTGAAATCAGAACCTTGGAGCAAAATCTTACTTTTTGGTAGCTGCTTTGGACTACGTCAATATCGCGCGGCAACTAGTTTTTATAAACCGTCACGATCGGGGGGCTTGTACCTTTGGCAGCGGAGAACGCCTGACAATGGCGGCTCCGGTTGGTTGGATAGGTACTCAAAGTGAAAATAACATAATAGGTTGGGGAAAAAGTCTTTAAGTCTAAGTCTTTTGTATCTTGGGCTATACCAATTGTATCTGGCTGATTTTGGTATCATTAAAAAGTTTTAATTTTACAGAAGACAATTCCAAATTCAAATTAGGTAAATTTGAGATTTTCATTTGTTTTTCTTATTGTTAAAATGAGTGATTCTTATGAAGAATTTCGATACATTTTAAAATTTTATTACAAAAAAGGTAAAAATGCAACACAAGCCGCGAAAAAAATTTGTGATGTTTATGGACCTAATGCAGTTCTGTGAGAGTAGCGCAAATTTGGTTTAAGCGTTTTCAATCCGGAAATTTTGATATCAAAGATGCACGTCGCTCTGGTCGCCCTGTTACGGACAAAACTGTTGCCATTTTTGAAAAAGTGGAGCAAGATCGGCATATTAGTAGTTACGATGTAGCTGAAGAACTGAGGATTGACCACAAAACGGTTTTGGCGCATTTGAAAAAAGCTGGGTACACAAAAAAACCCGATATTTGGGTGCCTCATCAGCTCACTGAAAAAAACCTAATGAACCGTGTACTCATTTGTGATTCTTTATTACGACGTAATGAAACCGAACCATTTTTGAAGAAGCTGATAACTGGTGATGAAAAGTGGATCACGTACGACAAGAACGTGCGAAAAAGATCGTGGTCAAAGGCCGGTCAGGCTTCACAGACTGTGGCGAAACCCGGGTTAACTCGCAACAAGGTGATGCTGTGTGTGTGGTGGGATTGGAAGGGCATTATTCATTATGAACTGTTACCGCCAGGCCGGATCATCAATTCTGAACTGTACTGCGAACAACTGATGAGATTAAAGCAAGAAGTTGAGAGAAAGCGGCCGGAATTAATCAACAGAAGGGGTGTGGTTTTTCACCATGATAACGCTAGACCTCACACATCTTTAGCCACTCAGAAAAAATTACGGGAGTTTGGCTGGGAGGTGTTAATGCATCCGCCGTATAGTCCTGACCTTGCACCTTCAGATTTCCACCTGTTTCGGTCGCTGCAGAATTCCTTAGGCAGTGTCAGGTTGACATCACAAGAGGACTGCCAAAACCACTTGTCGCAGTTTTTTCATCAGAAGCCCCAAAAATTTTATAGCAATGGGATCATGTACCTACCAACAAGATGGCAAAAAGTTATCGAACAAAATGGCACCTATATACTTTAGTCACTTGTAAATAAACTTTATAAAAAAACCTTTTGAATTTTTATATAAAATGCGAAGAAACTTTTTCCCCAACCTAATATTATCTGACCTATGAGATATAATAAACATAGAAGTAGGTATTTGATTATATTTGGATTTATTCTGAAATTCATTCTATTTGTAAAAAAGTGCGATTACAAATCGAAAATATTTGCTTTTTAAGAAGTTATAGCGATTTGACCATTTATGATTTTTGCTTCTAGTTAAAGTCGGTCTTTGCGCTCTGTTGCTGGCGAAAGAGAGGTATGGTATGAGAGTTGTCCTTCTTACGTCCCTCCTTGTGTACGACGGTATGACCTCGCATATTATAAAGAAATAACGTGTTTAATATTTTTTTTCGCTGTATTATCTTGTACAAAATGGCTTTGAGAAGTTGAAAAGGAGATGGTGACTCGTTTTGCTATATTTGTGGTGGAATTAAAGTGAGAGAGAAAAAGTGTTATTTAAAGATTTGCGAGGCATAACAAAGCTTACTTCCATCTACTGTTACAAATCAAGACCAAAAATGGGCTTATGAAATAAATGTATGAATAAAATAACGAGATGTTTTTTTTTATCTTCGGCTATAGAATGTCTCTAAAGAGGCCATGTTCCATTCTCATTTTGATAAGTTTAAAGATAATATGGGAGCTTATTCGGAAGAGCAAGGGGAAGGATTCCATCGAGATATAGTTGGAATTTGGAATGTTAAAATAATGGTCTCAATTACGGGGACAGATTTTTGCCGGTAAAGCGCGCGACAGTCCGACAAGCACTCGTTTGAAATTACGCGGGAAGTTTAAATGTTGCTATTGACAGCTCTGGAAAAAAATATTAAGAGAAACGTGGATTTAAATCTAATTATATAAACGTTTTAGGAAATTCTTAGAAACTGTTCTCGAAAAATAGATACCGTAGAACACGGTAATTGCCTAACGATAATTTAAAAATAATTGTAATAAATAATAGTATTGACAACACTCGGTATAATAGTATTGGCAACACTCGGTACTCGTCGGTCTCGCACAGCTAGCGGCAGAAAAGAGAACTAAGATCTGGTCCTATTATTGTGTACATAATTACTATGGAAAAGCCTATACCGTTCGGACTCCTGGTATCTATTCTTCGTGCGAAGATAGGTCGAAGAGCTTAATATTTTGTTGCTGAATTGACAAGCAAGTCAATAGTACGGAAGTATAATGACGGGAACTTGACGGGAACACTAGCGCCATGTTGTTTGGCGTTGATAGAGTCCAGTCCAGTCAGACAAGTCTTATAAGTTACAGAATATTATATTTCTCGTCAAACTTCTTGGACAAAAATCAAAGTTAGCTTCTGTGCATAAGTTCCTTATTCAAGAAGTTTGCCAAGAATTAGAACAGTCGGATATAGTATCAAATGAATCATGATATGTTTAATTACTAAATGATTTGTTCTGTTTACATACAAATAAACCTTTTATAAAGTTACATATTTTATTGAACTCTCTAAACTGTGTTCTTCGATAGTTTTTCTTTGAAGATGTGGATCGCTGATTTGATTAATAACTATATTTCTATAGAATAAGAAACCTAAATCGGCATACACATAACTTCAAGGAACTCTGCGAAAAACACAGTGCTTCCAATTTTGAACCCCTTTATTATAATAAACAAATATAATATGTTATGTACCTAGTTACATTACATAAACCTACACACGAATTTTGAATTTTCCGCGCAAACGTGATGTTTACGATAGTTTTGTGAGGGCTGCAAATAGGTGGCGCAAGACGCCAAGGAAATTTTTCCTCACAAATTTTGTATGAAGTTGTTATTCTTCTCTTTATAGTAATAGTGTTCTGTGAGTCCATGTCCAGTCGGACATGAGTCTGAATGGGAAGGAATGATCATAGAACATTAAGCTATCAGCCGTCGCGTCGTGGCGAGAGGTTCGGCTCGGGAACTATCGGTGTTCTTGTTAAATAGTGATAGTGAATATAAGTTCTAAGTAATGAAATAAGTGGAGTCGTTATTATTTTAATAGACAGTGAAAAGTGATTAAAACAGTGTGAACTGTGAAGTACTTAGTTTTAGTACTATTGAGAATAGAGGTGAAGTATTGCTGTTTCTTCTCTTTTCATTTTGTAAACCAACATTACCCACGATGAGCCCACAGTGTTAATTTGAGAGCCAGTACTTTAATATAGTACGATGTTTGAGGCATGTTCATCCTATGTCTTCGACATATGTATAACCCGCAAAAATGCTGTTGACCATTATTATACATAAGTACAAGAAAAATAAGTTTTTAGAAATTTAGTAGATTTTTTTTCAATTTTGTGTTTTGCTTCCCTTGTAAAGAGTTTTGGCTTTTACGCCTTTTCTACCCCAAGGCATATTTTGTTGACGTGCAAAAGTGTAGGCACTGGGCGAGTGGTACAATAATTACAAAAAGCGTGCTATTTTTATGACCTCCAAAACTCCCTAGGAACTTTTAGTGAAGCTTCTACCACTTTACTGAATCGACTGACTTGACTCATTGGCTGCACTGACTATTTATTTGGACTTGACAATTTAGAAATACGACGTAAGAAACTTATACGAAAATGCTATTTCCCGCCTTTTCATATTTATAAAACTTGGCTCTGGCAAATGGTTAGAAGCCGCAATGCCATTTAAATTTAAAAAAGAAAACAACTGTCAAGTGTCTTCCTTTACTGTCAAGTGTCAACTGCATTTTGACACTTGTACAAGTACTTAAAATACCTACAAAATTGAGTAAACAATAATTTTATTATGAATAGGTAATAGGTTGAACTCATTTTATTTAACTTAGGATGTCACCTTAATATACTGATAAATAAATAACATAGTGAATATTATTTGTCATATGATAATCTTTTTATTTTTCGAGCATGATGTGGACATGGGTAATTCAGACTTTATTATGATACATTTACATTTTATTAAGTTGAATTACTTTAAATCAATATGTTTTAGGGTGCTAATTCACATGGACAGTTGGGACTTGGATACCTATGTGAACAAGTGGATAAACCAACAAAAATCACTTCATCATTTTGGAATGGTGTCAGCAAAATTAGTTGTGGTGGTGGGCATACACTTCTAATTGATAATGATGGAAAACTCTTCTCGTGTGGATGGAATTCAAAAAAGCAAACAGGACATCCAGAAGAAAAATATGAATTTGAAAGGACATGGTGTTTAAGTGGTATCAAGTTTAATGATGTTGCTTGCGGGTGGGACTTTAGCTGTGGAATTACTGATGATAATTTTATGTTGGTGTGGGGATCTAATAGCCATGGACAATTAGGACTGCCAAAAGAACACTTTCAGGAATCACTTAAACCAATAAAATTACAAGTCAATGCATGTGGTGTTTCTATGGGTTTAAGGCATTCTGCTATAATAAGCTGTAAAGGGGAAGTATGGACCACTGGGTGCGGAAAACATGGACAGCTTGGTTTAGGAAATGATGTATTTGAGTCAGATAGATTTCAAAAAATTCCTGTCTTATGCAATATAACCCATATAGCATGTGGACAAAATCACACAGTAGCCTGGCGAAGTAGTGACAGATCACTCTTTGTGTGGGGTGATAATAAACATGGACAACTGCTCCTAAGCTGTGATAAATACAGAAAGATTTACAAACCTGAAAAAATTGACATTGATGCAAAGAGTAATGTAAGAAAACTTTTAAGTGGTTGGACAAATGTTTTACTGTGGTTAACAGATGGTTCACTTCTAACATGGGGTAGAAATAATTATGGACAACTTGGTACAGATACACCATTTACAGGAAACATAATCAACATCAAATTACCAGGTATGTTTCGAGTTTTGTAAGATTATTCATTGAATATACAAAGTTTATTTTTATTTTCTAGAAATCTCAAAGTATTGTTATTTTATTACAAAAAGGTGCTTGTTTTAATTGCAGATAACAGACAAGCTAAAGATGTAGTATTAGGATCTGAGCACACTGTATGCTTGGCAAATGACAATACTTTGTGGGCTTGGGGTTGGAATGAACATGCTAATACAGGAGTAAATTCGGCTGATTGTGTCTTCCATCCTACATTAGTACAATTAGAAAATTTACCGAATATTAGGACTATCTATTCTGGTGCGGCTCACAATTTTCTAGTTGTTGATGAAAACAAGGTAAAAAGTGATCAAGGATTAAAACCAAAATTACTACAACAAACACATTAAAACACAAAAGTGCCTAAGTTATGAATAAATAATAATTTTGTCAACAACTAAGTATTTTATAAATTGAAATATATTTCATGGATCAGCCTTACTATATATTGATAGTGATAATATATATTGCTGTTATTTATTGGTGCTGTTTTACTAAATTGGTTCTTTGTTTGTTGGTGTTTTACTAAATAAATTGGTTTTTCATAGTTTTTGAATAAATAAAATCATAGTCTTCTCAAGATTGTATAAAATGTATTAAACCACTTTTGTACTTTGCTGTATGTTGAAATGAATATAATGCATGAAGTGAAAAAATTATTTACAGCAAGTAACATTAAACAACAATATGTTCAGTTTATGAAAAAAGTCGAATGAAAAGTAACTACTTATTTTGAGAAAGGGAAATAGCCATTTTGTCAGTTGGACAGTGTCCAGTGAGCTACTGAACTAAAAGAGTGATATATTCACAATAATCAAAAGATCTTGCATACCTCTAATGACGAAGGATAAGGTGGTAAAGAAGAAGGCATTTTTGTATGGAGCCCGTCGCCACTACTGTAGCACTACAAGACATATTATATCAAATGAAAGGGCTTGAAGTAATTTTTCATCATACTATAAAATGACACACTTTTTAAGCCCTTTCATTTGATATAATATGTCTTATTACAAGACATATTATATCATATATAGCATTAGCTACAACGGTAGGGACACTTTGCCCCTTCCTATTATTTATTATAATAAGAAGGGGCAAAGCGTCCCCACCGTTGTTTGTTGATATTTAATTTTCTTTGATTTTTTATTATTGTTATCCATTAATAAAACTAGTTACAAGATCAATAATAATGTATCCAATGAAACCAAAAATTAAAACAGTTTATTTGGTACTGGGAAGTGTGGAAAAGTTGTTATTCATTGTGGGAGAGCCATCCTTCGAAACTAATAGACAAATATTTTCATAAAAAACTGGCTTGACCCACTAATTTTGAAAATAATACACATCCTATTTTATTACATGTTTCATGCTGTTCAGTCAAATTTGTACATAATAATATTATATTTGATATTCAAATTTAAAGTAAAACTAATGACAAGCCTATGTCAGTATTATGTAAATTTTGTAGAGTATTAATATGGCTCTGTAACAGAAAAATGTAGAAGTCTCAATAGGTATTATAATTTTAAAGCAATTCAGTTCGTTATTATTTGGGAGGACCTTTTAGAAGGCAAAACTGTTTCTAATATCCGAAATTTCTGTAAGTAATGCAATGCGGCAAACTTATGGATAACATCAAAACATAGTATTTAATGAAATGCATGAGAAAAAGTATATACCTAAGTTTTAATCCTGAATTCCTCTTAAGACTTGGGTCTTGGTGTCACAGTACCTTTAAGACAGCTCCACTTAACTTCTATTTTTATTTAAAGTGTATGTTTGTTTTTGAAATAGTAACAATTTATGCACACACAGGGTTTGCATTTGATCCAACCTCACTCTGCCTGATGCCTCTCTTTCACAAATACTGTCAAAATATACATAATATAATGTAAATTTTACTCAAAGTAAAGAGAATAATATTTCTGATTTGTTTTTGATGGCGGCACAAATACCCAATAATTTATTTATAGGTTGCCAACGATTAAAAAAAATAATGCACAAGAAAATATGTCCTTTCCAATGACATAAGGCATATTATTGTCATATTGAGTAGGTCGACCAGCATTCATACATTTATGTCTATCCTCCTTTACTTCAACTATTTCAAATGATAATACTAACTTATTATACAACATTTATTATAGTATGTAATAGTTTTAAAATCTTAGATAAGCAGCATAAACATAAAACATTAGCAATTTGCTACCTCTTCCTTTCACCTTTTTGTGTTTTTCGTTTCTCCTTTTTTTCCTCTTTTTGTTGTTTTTGTTTTTCTCTGCAAAAGTTAATATTTAATCAATACTCAATGGGGATCTCATTTAATTTATCTTTGAAACATTTAATGTTAATCTTACCTGTCTTCTCTATCTTTCTCTTTTTTTCTTTGGGCTTCAAGTCTTGCTTGTTCACGTCTTTCCCTAGCAGCCGCTTGAACATCTGATACATTTGTGTTTTTCACTAAGTCTGAATTTGTTTGTTCATCCTCATTTTCTTCACTGTCCTTGAAAAATTAATAGAGTTGAATTAAGTTAAGAACTATGAAAATAAAGTCAAAGCTGAGTAAATAACACACCTCTTTATCAGAAAGTTGACTGTATTGAGACAATATAGCTTCTCGTATTTTTTTCTCTTCATCTGTATATTCCTTACGAGTTGTTGTAGCTAATGATTGGGAATCCAAAAGTTTGGCAAGTTGAATATCTACATCTGCTGCAGGTTTTGGTGCTTCTTCATTTTTAGGTTGACAAAGATCCCATTTTTCAATTATTTCATTGACATGTAGAGAAATGTCTTGTGTCTGTAAAAGCATAAAGATTTAAATTAGTATTTTATCAACATAGGTGTATAAATATTATTCCAAGTTATTCATATTATAGGTACAATACATTGATGCCTATGGATAGAACTGTTTAATTTTCAACATAAGAGTGTTTTAATTGCAAAAACCTAATAAATTATACTGATTTTGGATTTGCCTTCAGTAGACAAAGGTAAAGTACCTATTAAAATTAATATCCATAACTCGAAAATACTGGAGAAGTAGGTAACTACTCATGTTCTATTTTAGGGATTTTTCTAAGAACATTTGAGGTGCGATAATTATAATCCTAATCTTCTTTTAACTTATTGCATGCAGCATGACCCGGTCTAATCATGCATTTTATGAATTGTGATACTAAAAATTTGTAATTTTGATAAAAAACTGTACCTACTAGAAATTAAATGAAATTCGCGGTTTCTACTTACAACAAATTCCGATAGAATGCCTTCCAGCGCATCTTTTTTATCGTCAATCGAATCATCGCTTTCTAAAATTCCAGAAATATAAGAACTAAATACATTTTCATCCGTTTTAAGCAACTTTAATTTATCAATAAGCCACGGCTCGAACTCGCTCACCGCTGTCGCCATATTTATGAATTGACACATTTTGACAATGTAATGATTGACAATGACATTGATGATTGACATATAGTTTTTTTTTTATTTATTGAAAACATTACGGCTTAAAACCATTCACCAGATTCACCTTTTTTAATAGAAATAAAAAAAAAAATCTATACTCTGAGGCCCACTTGCGCCAATCAGGGTTAAAGTTAACCTTGGGTTAAAATATCATGCTTTCTCTTTCACAAATACGAAGAACGAGAGAGATAACATGATTTTTAACCCAGGGATAACTTTAACCCGGATTGGCGCAAGTGGGCCTGAGTTATTAGAGCCGCTAGCCCCAACCAGCGGCCCGCGTGAAATCTGTAACTTAAAAATCTGTCAAGTACGAGTGGACGTAGTGGAGTGGAGTAAATCCGTGTCATCTGGAAATAGCAACAATTGCTGAGTTGGCTACAGTTTTAAACTGTAATTATTCTCAGTTGTTCGATCAATTTATCGACTTCAAAAACGATACCAATGTAAAAGCTATATTTCAAGAAAAAATGGAGACTAAGGAATACATGGAATTTTGGAGCATTGTTCCTCAAAAATATGAAACTGTACAAATAAGTGCCCAAATTTTATTAACATTCTTTGGTTCTATAATTATTCTGGTACACCTATACATATATACCTTTGTGAATCTTCTTTTTCTAAAATGAAATTTATAAAGAACGTGTATAGAAACCATGGATATAGTACCTATGGATAGAAGACTCCGAATTTTGTAATTGCTAAAAAGAACTGTATTACCTTAGTAATAGAGTGTATTTCACAATGCATGTATCATAGAGGCAAATCCGAGCCGAGCGAGATAGCCAGGAGAGAGGCTGTGTGTCTCGTTCTTGCATGTTGCCAACCAGAAAAATGTTGGTATTTATAAAAAGTAACTTGAAAAATCTTAGATAAAACGAGTGTACTATATTATTATTTTAACAAATGTTTATAACTATATCATATTCTAATTAAAAAAGTTAGAAATAGTCATATAATACTAAATAAAAATGCAGTTTACATTAAATGCTTTTCCTTCTTTTTTTATTAGATGGTATCATTCGCAAGACAATAGATACGCCATTACACATATTTTATGCTGAACACCGGATAATATTAAATTTGAAAATAGTTTTTATTTCTTACTTCATGTATCTCCGTAACTATGTTTTTATTATTTGTTTGATGATTTAACAGTCAAAATGGTGAAAAAAATGTTGTATATATTCTTGTCGAAGTGAAAGTTCTGCTGGTTGCAATATTTCGTTTATTAGTAACATTAGTAAGTTAATTGTTAATGTTAGGCCCACTTGCGCCAATCCGGGTAAAAGTTAACCCTGGCTTAAAAATCATGTTATCTCTCTCGTTATTCGTATTTGTGAAAGAGAAAGCATGATATTTTAACCCAAGGTTAACTTTAACTCGGATTGGCGCAAGTGGGCCTTAATCTAGTTATTCTAGTATAAAAGTGTTAACATTATAGCAACTGACGTTATTAAGAGTTATAATTGTACTACGTTTTGTTATAACCTAGTCAGTAGCGATAGCGACTCGCCTAGAATCGTAGTAAGCTGTAAGTACCTAGTTACTGAGAAAAAACGTGTGAAGTCGAGTAATGCCTTTAATGATAATATAATAGGTACAGTTTTTATAGATTTTCCAACAATGAAGAAATGCGACAAAAATGGCTCAATTGTGTTTAAGTAAGGCAGAGAATTACATAAAAATCTGTTACACATTAATGCAGCCGTCACTTCAAACCTTCTTGATTTTACACTATTCAATCTAGTCGACTTTTAAAGCCTCAGCTGTATGTCATTCAGTGTTTCACAATTTGTCTCACACAGCTTTGCAGTTTGCCACAGCAGAAAATATTATTGTCACCCTACTAGAAAGGGACACACGGCCTCTCTTCCAACCTCTCGCTCGGCTCGTTTTTTTGCTCACAGTAATCTGTCCTGTTGTTATACTAGGTCCATTATAGAAACAAGCTTACCGATTCTCACCTGGACGATGTAATAAGGATAGCATGCAGCGACAAGCCAGATCTAGATAAAGTTGTGAAAAAGCGTTCACAATTCCAAAAATCTCACTGAACGTGAACATAATTATTATAGCGCATATTTGTTATTTTATTTAAGTTTGTGTCGTTATCTCATCTTAAATGTTTAGGTTCACTCTTTTAACTACCTTGTGTTTTTCTATTATTAAATCGTTAAATTTAAACAACGTATTTTTTGGCTCCTAAAAAATTTTGGTTGCGGCCCGCTACACCAGGAGTACAACGGGTTTGAGACCCGCGTAAAAAAAAGATTGGGGACCACTGAATTAGAGGATGCCCGAGTAGTATGGACCCCCTACTACATCACCACCGTCCAACGGGGTAGTTTAAAAAATATGGTTGGATACTCAAAGAAAAATTTTAAATTAACAAAAATTGTCGAAATGTGGATTTCGTTAACGATATGGAGGGTAGAAATAAAGAGATAAGGAGTACCATCTCCATTTAAGAAAAGTGTCCGTAAAAGTGTTAAATACGGGGGTGCTGTCTGGCTGAAGACTTAACGGGGTATAAAGCGGCAAAATTTAAACAGATAACTAAATCTTAGCCTATTCTTCTTCGGTTATGTTAATAAAAATATATTCGACTACGCGAGTAAGTAGAATATTAATGATTTACTGAATTAACTACTTTTAGTCTACCAAAGTCGTCAAAATTTTTAAATAACTAAACTCAACTCACTTCACTCCATCTCTTATTCCTAACTTCATACCATACCCTTCTTATGCATCAACGCCATTGTGGAAGATTTTTGAACTGTTATTTATAGCATACAGCTGGACAATTTTTCACTTTCAAGAGATGGTTTTTCTTATTGCTACCCTCCATAGTTAACGAAATCCAAATTGACAAACAAAAGAATGTTGCCAGATATAGAATCTTGTTATGTTTCTATTATTAATTTCTACCTTTTTGTGTCGCACAGCGCAGTGTAGTTGTATTTTGTCAGAGGCAAATTAACTGAAAACTGTATTGTTTTCAACATGAAGCATAGATACCAGGGGTCCGAACGTAATGTTAAAATAATGGTCTCAATTACCCGGGGGATAGATTTTTGCCGGTAGAGCGAGCGACAGTTCAACAAGCACTCGTTTGAAATTACGCGGAAAGTTTAAATGTTGCTATTGACAGCTCTGGAAAAGAATAATAAGAGAAACATGGATTTAAATCATAATATATAAAAGTTTTAGGAAATTCTTAGAAACTGTTCTCGGAAAATAGATACCGTAGGACACGGTAATTGCCTAACGGTAATTTAAAAATAATTGTAATAAATAATAGTATTGGCAACACTCGGTACGTAACAAGTTCTCGCACAGCTAACGGCAGAAAAGAGAACTAAGATATGGTCCTATTAATGTGTACATAATTACTATGGAAAAGCCTATACCGTTCGGACTCCTGGTATCTATACTTCGTGGTTTTCAAAATGATATTAAATATTAAAAAAAAAAACGTCATTTGTGACTTGCGTGACAACCAATGACTAAAGAATTCAAAGGACAGGCCCTACCTATGACAAAAACGTGTCCAATTTATCAGCTGATTATGAGCAAAAAATGGCTGCCGAACTAGAGTTGCAATTATGGGTATCGACAGTATCGATATTTTAAATTTTCATAAGTTTTACATTAACTTACATGTATACGTAAATAAAAAACTTATTTTACTAATGACATTGTACATTTAACTACTTTTATTAATCGATAATATCTTTTAACGGACATCCAAAAAAGTATTCGATGCTGACGATATATTTAGGTATACATTCTATTTGTTCTAACTGGACCACTTTCAAAAAAGTTTTTGTAATATCTTTATTAATCATGTAAGACTTACCTTTATTTACCATGGGACAGAAGTGCCATTTCTTTATTGAAGTCAACACGCTTAAGTATAATTATTAGTTAAGGATCTTTTAACTCCTAGGTCCTTATAGGTTATAATATTATAACCTCTAAGGACCTAGGAGTTAAAAGATCCTTAAATATTTATTTGTATACGAGCTGAGCCAAATGTATAAATTGGTTTATGACATGAAATTATGCTTTTTTTATTCTTAATTTATGCATACGTAAGTAAAAAAACTTATTTTACTATAGACATTGTACATTTAACTACTTTTATTAATCGATAATATCTTTTAACCGACATCCTGAGTATTCTATGCTGATTGCTGAGGATAGTTTTATTCTATTTGTTCTAACTGGACCATTTTTTCAAAAAAAAATGTAATACCTGTATTAATCAAGTAATACAGGTATTACATTTATTTACCATGGGAAAGAAGTGCCATTTCTTTATTAAAGTCAACACGTTTATCTTTTATTATTTAAGGATACTTTAACTCCTAGGTCCTTAGAGGTTATAATATGGTTAAATATTTATTTTCATACGAGCTGAGCCAACTGTATAAATTGGTATATGAAATGAAATGGTGCTTTTTTTATTATTTATTTAGGGACTTTTGATGTACAGCGTAAGTCAGTCCCATCGTAACCTAATCTTATACATAATGACAAGATGCTTTATTTGGTGAAAATATGGTTACAATTAATAGGTGTTACATTTTTACAGCTTGGCAAATAATTAGTCCTTGTGGCATCGACAGATGGAACTAAAAACTTTTTGAACTATCTAAGGTGGAATAGAAATAAAAGACAAAGGAATATATCCACTTATATTAAAATGAATAAGTCTATCAATTTCTAAATAAAATTAAGTTTGTTCAAAAACTGGCTATGCTATTCTCTTGACTGGGTCCGGGGATTAATATTTTCTTCTCCAGCTTTCAACCATAATTTGCTTATTGTATCACTTTTCGGAAACCTATAAAAAACAAGTATTATTAGTTTTATCATTTGTCAAATAATTTTGGTCACAACAATATTATTAAAAGCTATTAAACTTATATTTTTAAAACCACATCGAATACATTCAGATTGCTTTTTGAGACATAACACAAATGTAATTATTATGTTTTTATCGATGTAATTATTATTTGCACCTTTATCGATAACTATTACAAACGGTAGGTAGTTAGGTACAACACTTTTCAATTACGTAAATAAATCTAAAGACTTAAAATGCAATTTAAAGGACTGTTCTAATGAATTACATGTGGATATGAATATAATAAATGAAAAAATCAAATTGCAACGCAATTATTTCATGAAATGTTTATAGTATTGCATAAAACCCGCTACTAACCTGCGTAAATACAATTGAGGTTGATTTATACTCTTTAATGCATTGCACCTTGCAATATAACGTTTAGGCATGTTAATTATCACTTTTACAACATTCAAATAACATTTTAAAGAATAAGTCCTTATAATTTCTTGGAAATTCTTAAATATACAAAACATAAACAACCTTTTGACAGGAGACCTACCACAGTTAATTGACAGTTAATGAGCAAATAATGGCGAATCGTTCCACATTTCGTTAATTGTCAAAGTTTTGAAGTCTAATGTTTCTAAAATGAGCAAAAACAAAAATATTGCTGTTTCTTCTAACATGAAAATTATTGCATTAGATAGAAAGAGACCAAATGATATTTCACCGTCTGTCTCATATTTCCATCATATTTGTATAAGCGCTAGTATGTATAGAACTGTAAGGGCCCCTCCATGTATATACCTCAATGGTGACAACTGATAGTTCGTAGCATGACTTGTCACTATTTGTCAAAGCGGCTTTTTATTGCAATTACAAAGCGTTTTTAAAATAAGTTAAATTTCTTACACAAAGTACATTTTCAAGTCGCATAAATATGTCTGCAAGATACGATAGAGCTATTACAGTGTTTTCTCCTGATGGACACTTGCTGCAAGTGGAATATGCCCAAGAAGCTGTTCGGAAGGGATCGACTGCGGTATTCAACTTAACGATATTTATGTAATTTAGTATTTATTAACTAGGTTATTTTAATAATACTATTTTACTTTTTAGGTTGGGGTAAGAGGCAAAGATGTAGTCGTATTAGGAGTTGAAAAGAAGTCTGTTGCCAAGCTTCAAGAAGAAAGAACTGTTAGAAAAATTTGCTTGTTAGATGATCACGTTGTTATGGCTTTCGCCGGTCTTACCGCCGATGCTCGTATCTTGATCAATAGAGCTCAAATTGAGTGTCAGTCACATAAGCTTACTGTGGAGGACCCGGTCACATTGGAATACATTACTAGATATATTGCTGGTCTTAAACAAAAATATACGCAGAGTAATGGACGTCGTCCATTTGGTATATCTTGCCTTATCGGTGGATTTGATTATGATGGACAGCCCCACCTGTTCCAAACTGAGCCTTCCGGTATATACTATGAATGGAAAGCAAATGCCACAGGCAGATCAGCAAAGACTGTGAGGGAGTTCTTAGAGAAAAATTATACCACAGAAGAAGTTGCATCTGAGAATGGTGCAGTTAAGGTAATGTTCATTTTTTATAATATAATTTCATTTATTTTTCTTTCGGTTTACAAATACAAATTGTGTTTTTATATTTTAACTTTTTACACAATACAAATATATCAGTCCTCCATACTAGGTCCAGCCTGTGCTTTGGGGGATTGAAAAGAGTACAATGATTATTAAAAATAAAGGCTTATAAACAAAAACAAAAAACAATTGGTGGCAAGCAAATTTCCCTAGTGGCGGATTTCGGAACTATCCTATGATGTGATATTTCTATCTGGCTGTATAATAAAATACCAATGAAATAGTAAAGAGAGCCAATTTTATTTTTAATTAGATATAATTTTTTAAAAGTGCGTCATGATTTCATTGTTGGACATCTACAAAGTGGAAAAAAATAAATAAAAAACCACTTTGTGAGGGTGAACAGAATTTTAAAAGTGGAATTTTATTGTGTGTTGGTGTAAATTAACGAAAATCTGAAGAAGTTAGGTGTTTAGGCTTAGCTGTACAAACTTCTGGTGAAAAGCATAATTAGATTGTGCTTTCCACCTGCGAAATGTTGTGAACAAACTTGCAGTAGGAAAAATATTATGAAAACTTATCACTTCTAAATTATAATATTATTGAGGAACACAATTACAGTATGTTCCTTTTTTTATTATCCTTTGTAGTCATTTTTAAATTAAATTTATAGTACAGTTTATTTTATAGTCTTGAAGAATCACAAATTATACTTTTAAAATAATTTAAAATTGTACGTCTAACCACACTTTTATATGTAATACATTAAGTTCTGCAACTTTCTGTTAGGGAATCTGCTTATCACCAATAAACAACTTGATGGGGTAGAGTGAAGAAAAATTCATACCCCACCTCACATGTGGGGAGCACCACCAATGGTCGAAGTTTGCCAATAATAATAATAATTGATATAATTTTTAAGTTTGAACTTTTGGCTTTTGTTTGATTCCTGGCTAGGGAAATTTATTCGTCAAAAATGTAATGATGCAGTTGGCTTGCAACTCCTTTCAGCAGTTTTAGCTATTGCTTATAATTTTGGATTTTGCCTGTATAGGGTGCCCATTTTAAAAATTCAAATATGTTATTTAGCCTAATAAGTTTGTTGTTTGTAAGCTAATATTGTGTCTGTTTTGTGACTGTATAAAATATAAGAGTAGATTATGTTTCAGTTGTAGACTGGAGTTTAGAGTCTTAACTAATAAGATAAATTGTAAAATATTAGTGTTAAATAACGTCACACGAATTTCACGATTTTTTACCCCTACCTTGTCACAGTTGGTCACATTTGTGAGACCCTAGTGTGACGTCGCATATTTTTCAAATTTACATTTAGAAATTATTGAATAAAAATATTGGTTCCGAAACCAGTTTTATTTCCATTTAAATTATTTTTAATAAAATTAACATCAAATGAAACAATTAACAAAACAATTAATTATATTAATTAAAGAAATTAACGAAACAAATATTGATTGACTATGTTAACTAAAGAAATTAACAAAACAAAAAACGATTGACTATATTAATTAAAGAAATTACAAAACAAAAAATAATATTAATAGAATTATCTTTAAATTAAAGATACAAACTTAATCCATGGACTTTGAACCCACTCCTTTAAATTATTTATAACTGGCATATATGTTTTTGAGGTTTTCGTAAAGTAAGTTTATAGTTCGTATTTTAACACTTAGATAATATAATAGATTTTTAAATGTGACGCCACAATAATATTTAGGACCCCTCCCACCCCTTGTCACACAATGTCACACTACGTCGACCCCCTCCCTCCCCCTTAACGTGTGACATTATTTATGGATGGCCCGCAATATTTCTAAAAAAATAAAATAATTGTTTATGAATCATTTGTACTCATTACAGCTTGCGATTCGTGCACTGTTGGAAGTTGTGCAGTCAGGTCAGAAAAACCTCGAAATTGCTGTAATGAGGCGTAATCAGCCCATGCAAATGTTGGATGTAGACACAATCAACTCTTATGTTGCTATAATTGACAAAGAAAAGGAAGAGGAGGCGGAAAAGAAAAAACAGAAGAAGTAGTATTTTTAAATCGTTTTATAAAACTAATAAATGGCTAAACTTATACATTTTTTTGGCAGTTCAATGTATTTTAATTAAAACAATTTTTAACCAAAACAATTACTATAATATTCCAACATATAAACAGAAAATGTACTGAAACACTAAACTTAAACATTATTTTCTATGAATATCATGAGTTTGCTATTAAACTAAGACACTAAATTCAATACCTCATATTCTATGTACAAAATTTTAAATTAATTAAATATTATATTTAAATAAAAAAATAAAATTAAAACATAAATTAGTATAATTTTAAAGGAAACAACTTAACACCTTTTGTATCTTGTGCAAAATTATATTATGCCGACTCAAGTTTTTACTCAATTTGATAGTACCTATACATAATACAGTACATAAATCATTTTTACAATCTATAAGTAACTAAAAGTTTTAAGAATTCAGAACGTCATTAGCCATTGAAATTTGTGAATAAAAGGAATTTTTATCCACATTGATGTCATTAAGCATTTGTTCCCATTCACCATGAAAGTAATTTTCATTATTGTTCTAAAACAAAAGAAATAAAGTTATCTCAAAGATGTCATTTTAGTAAAAAAATGTTGGTATAAAACTATATTATTTCTTACCTCATTTACTGCATTGTCATACATGTTGAAGATCCCCAAAGATGGTAAAATGCAGTTTAATGAACTAGTATTTTTGTTAACATTAAATTCTGCGAGCAATTCCATTTTTCCTGTATCATGGCAGCTTCTTGCTTCTTTATATGGCATACATGGATTTCCTTCCAGGTTAGGGTTTGGTTGACAGTTACTGCGTAAGAAACTTAATTTTTTAGTATTCTATTGTGAATAAGACTCATATTAAAATATGCAAGTACTAGCTGATGCCCGCGGCTCCGCCCGCGTAACTAAAATAACCCACGGGAACCGTATATATCCCGTGACATAAAGTAGCCTATGTCCTTCCTATATCTGTGCCAAATTTCATGATAATCGGTTTAGTAGTTTTTACGTGCCATTGGTATGGTACCCTAAACATGGTAAAAGAAAAAAAGGACGACAGATCAAACGTTGGGAGGACGACCTCCCAAAGGGATGGAGAAGGATAACCCGGGACAGAGACAAATGGAAGGAAATGGGGGAGGCCTATGTCGAAAGACAACCTGACTAAAAATTAAAAGTTTGATTTATTTAATATTTGTATTAGTTAAAAACTGTATCATGGTCAGTGAATAAAGGCTTTATTTATTTATTTGTTTTTACGTGAAACTAAATAAAGTATCCCACAGGAACTGTACATTTCCGTGCGATAAATGTCCTTTCTTAGGCTATAGACTACCTTTGTACCAAATTTCATTTCGATCAGTTCAGTAGTTTAATTGCCGTGAAAGATGGAAAAACACACAGACACACACCACACTTTCCCAATAAAAATCTTAAATATATGTATAGTATAAAAGTATTAAATATACTTCCCGTTGTCTGGTACTTGTAACACAAGTTCTTCGGATACTTAGCACGAGGCCAGGTTGACATGGTGTGAAGCGTCCATAGATATTATTATTATTTATAATATTAGTATGAATTTATTACCTTGAATTACTACACGAGGAGAATTCATTTTCATATATGTTTTTCAATGAACCTGTAGAAAGACTTTGATAAGAAATTGGAGTGTGAAAAAGTATGATAGGATATTAAAGGTGAGTAGGTGATAAATAAATTTGGATAAAGGACCTGTTTCAGAGTTTAATTCATATTTCTTTGGCAAAAACATATTATTGATGTCCATATCATTTTCACATAGTTCCCCAGCATCTGGAAAATTTAATAAGAACTTCTATCATGTGGCTAAAACTATACACTTCTCCAGGATAAAAAAATATTTTTATTGATCATTTATTTATGTTGATCTAGGATAATAAATTGTATGTGTGCCAAATCTCTATTTGGCTGTGTAAAAACTTTGTAAAGGATAAACAAGCGACCATATCCTCACAAACCGTTGGATATGTACAATTATAAGTAACAATTAAAAAGAGGGATAAATAAACACAACAATACTTACCTTCAAACTCTATTTCATATTTATTAACAGCATAGTTATTAAGATAAGAGTTCTCTATCACTTTGTTCAAAGCAATTCTCAGAGCATGGCGAGCTTTCTGTAATGGAGTGAATAAATTTTGTTCTTGTACATTACACCTCTAAAGAGAAAGGATTAATGAATTATTTTAATTGAAAGTGAGGTACATGCTTAAGTCATGATAATAATAACTGGTAACAAATGACAAGGATGAGTTCTACCTTGGTTTTCAAAGTGTTTTTTATGTTCAACGGTTTTCTAGAAATCTTTTTCAGTAGGTCAGGACGTCCATGTTGAAAATAATCATGCATATATTCATGCATAAATGGGTTGCTCGAATTGCATAAAGGATCTTGAAGATGCGACGTTACTTTCCGGAATCCATATAAATTGAGTTGTCGAATAAAACTTGATATATTAGTAGTTTTAAAAATTGAATGATCAGTTTGTAAATAACCGTGGAGTGTTTTATAATTTAATAGAATAGTTTCCCCGTTTCCACTCCACAATATTGCATCAGAACCAAAATTGAGTAAATGCCACAACTTCTGAGGAAACCTCATTTGAAATACTGTGTCTGTTGTATCTTGCAATTTTGACATACCTACTTACTTATTTGTTTTAAACTTTTATTTAAATTTTCGTGCAACTAATTATTACTATTAATGTATTTTTTAATTTATTACAAAAATGCCTAGCTTTTGAATGTTGACAAAAGAATTCAAATTCCCATTTCCCGCGTATGTGCGTACTTTTGTTGTTTTTTTTTTAAGTGAAAACTTTAGCGGCTTTGTGGCATTTTTTTTGGGATGGGTAAAAACTAAAAAACTTTGATAAGCTTTGATCATAATATATATACTAAAAAATGTTAAACCGCGTCAGGGCACGTGACTCTTTGAATATCCAACCATAACCTGATCAAAAATTCGTAAGACGGAGGGAGAGTAGACGGCGGCGGTCTACTATGGTCTACCGCGCGGCGAAGATATATGCCTGCTTTTGCTGTTTCGTTTAAGTTCAAGTTTTCACTTCTGCCGGCATCATCCCGGAGTGCAACCCTTTGTTTTTTCGTATAAAAAAGAATGTAACAGATTACAGACTGCCAGGCTGATACAAAATCCTCTTTTTTAATATTATACAAAACTAGCTTTTGCCCGCGACTTCGTCCGCGTGGAACAATGCTTTGGGATATCGCTGAAATTTACCCGCGACTTTATTTATGACTAACGAAAGCGGAATCCTATTTTTTTAAACGGAACCCTAAAATAAAAGTAGCCTATGTTAGACCCTATAACATCAGCTATCTGCTAGTGAAAGTCCCGTGAAAATCGGTCCAGCCGTTTCAGAGATTAGTCGGAACAAACAGACAGACAGACGGACAGACAAAAATTAAAAAAAAAATGTATTTTATTGTAAGTACCGAATATACTTTCAGATTCATTATGTAAAAAGCTGTTAATTTGAAGTTACAAACAGACACTTAAATTGTATTTAACTGTATAGATGTATAGATATTAGAATGTATTATATTTTAAGATATTATCAATTTGATGTTTATAAAATAACTAACTATTTAACTAAACTAAACTAAACATTAACCCGCACGCGCACCCCGCCTTGGTGACGCCCACTTCGCAACGGGCCGTACAACAGAAATCGTAATATTTTAATTTCGCCATAACTTCAAAACCAAACGTCCAATTTTAATCATTCAAAGACCAAATATTATCTACATAAACTGTACTTAGTGATGAAATAATTTATTTTGATAAGGATTAATAACACGAGTAAAATAAACGCGTTTAAATGTAGTCCAAAAAAAATTTAAGATTTCTAAATAAAAAAATGGTTGTTGTGCCTCACTCGACATAGATAGGTATAGTGTGTCGCGGACTTTTTTGTAGATATTTATAAGATCTACAATTAATTAGAACATTTTATGGTTCTATCTTTTATAGTTAATGCAGCGTACGCAAAATAAGTAACTTTTCTGGTTGATTTTTTACACCTTGTGTCCGAAAAACCCAAATATCTTACGGAACCCTATTTTTTTCCAAAATAAAATTTAGCCTATGTTACTCGTGGATAATGTGGCTTTCGAATGGTGAAAGAATTTTTGAAATCGGTCCAGTACTTTTTGAGCCTATTCATTACAAACAAACAAACAAACAAACAAACAAACAAACAAACATACAAAGTTTTCCTCTTTATAATATTAGTGTAGATAGTAATAAAAATGCAAATTATATTAAAATATTATGGACAAATTAGTATTTTCAAAAACTGTTTTTAATTATTGTATCAAAATCTTTTAAAGTAACCGGAAATAGGGTATTGAGTATTCGAACCACGAAGTATAGATAACAAGGAGTCCGAACGTAATGTTAAAATAATGGTCTCAATTACGGGGACAGTTTTTTGCCGGTAGAGCGCGCGACGGTCCGACATGCACTCGTTTGAAATTACGCGGGAAGTTTAAAATTGCTATTGACAGCTCTGGAAAGATTGAAATCTTATTATCCTGTCAAGCGTCAGTTGCTGCACGGCAGCAAGTGACAGCATGGCTCTCAAGCGTCGCTTGCTGCCTCGTGGCAAGCTGAGCACGCCCATAGAATAAATTTCTAATTTATAAGTGGTTTGTTTGTACCACATAATTTATACATTTATGTAATTAATATTAAGTTTTTTATGCGTATACTAAGTATTTTCCATAAATCTACAACATTTACTTCAGAAAATCGAATGAAAAATATACGTTTTTATTGCTATTTTATTTCATAGTGAGTTTATGATTTTCTTGTGAAATGCATTTTGAATTGAACATTTTAGTAGAAATTTTATTAGAACGGTATTTATTCTAGAGTCTACGAATAGAATATATGGATAAGAATAAGTAAATTTATTACTATGATTGTTTTTCTAAGACATTACCGTCAAAATAGGCCTAGTTTCGGAGGGTTCAATGAGGGAGTTCCCTTATTGTACATTGTAAAAAAATAATGAGTTACTGTAATATTTAACATCCTGAAATGTATAAAAATATAAAAATATGTATTTAATTATGTCCCAGTTACAGTTTATTGAGCAATCAAAATATGTATTATGTCAGATATTTTTCATAGTAATTGTAATTAGTTTTGCTCCAATCCTTGTTAGTACAACTGTTTTTGTATTAAATTTTTATGTATAATATATCCAATTACGTAAATAAAGCAACATTCACTGTATAGAAACATACATTTTATATTTATTTGAGTTTTAAAACAAAATATTAAAAAAGACGAAGTTTATGTGTTTGTATCAAGATTCCATTTATTAAATGAGTATTTTTCTAAATTCCATTTACGTCATCACTTAGGAAATCTATTCTACTTTTTAAATATATATCACATGCATAGGTAGTACATAAATTATAACAATATAATTTGGAGAAATAAAAATCGCGGGAATCGAAATTAGACTGACAATTTTATAGTAGGTAACTGTAACTTATTTTATATCGGTTTTTGAATTAAAATTTTATATATAATGTGTGCACCTACGTAAATTAAGCAAATTTTACTATACAGAAACATAAATTTGGCCATAGTTTAGATTTGCAATAAAAATATAAGAAAAAGTCGTGTGTTGTGTTTGGATCAAGATTTCTTTTATTAAACTAGTATTTTTCTTAATTCCAATTATATTATCAATTAGGAAATTTAATCACCTTTCTAAATATATATAACATGCATATGTTTTATTCACATTAAAACATTATAATCTTGAAGAAAAACACGACGGAAACGTCATATGATTTATAGAGGTCGGTACTCCGTGCATCTGTCATGAGGGAATGAGGTAGTCCTCCTCCTTCCTCTCCGTAATGTGTGTGATGAGGTATCATTTGGCATGTTCCCACTTGAGTGTCAATAACGAAGTCAAAAGTAAACAATCAGTGCAAGTGTTTAGTTATTTGAAATGTTTACTTTCAAGAGGATAGGTACTTAATTATACTGAATCTAATAACTAATTTTGTATAAATCTGTTTCTATATTACGTAATCACTTAGGAAATTAATTATATTTTTAAATATATACATCATCCATAGGTTTTATTTACTTATTAACATTAAAATTGCGAAAAAAAATCGCGAAAAAAATTGCGGGAGAATGTAAGGAAAATTAATTTTTGGTGGCAAAAAGGCCCGACGCTTGTCTGCATAATCTGTCAAAGAGTGTCAAGGCGCTTGACAGGTTATTTAAAAGTTTTAGGAAATTCTTAGAAACTGTTCTCGAAAAATAGATACCGTAGAACACGGTAATTGCCTCACGGTAATTTAAAAATAATTGTAATAAATAATAGTATTGGCAACACTCGGTATAATAGTATTGGCAACACTCGGTACTCGTCGGTCTCGCACGCCTAGCGGCAGAATAGAGAACTAAGATCTGGTCCTATTATTGTGTACATAATTATTATTAAAAAGCCTATACCGTTCGGACTCCTGGTATCTATGCTTCATGATTCGAACGATGGTGGCGACCACGTGGCGACAAAGAAATAGGTGGATAAACGGCTATAAGGGCCTAGTTAAATACGTTTGCGCGACCGAGCGGCATGGCTGCTACACCGCGAAATCAGAAGCAAATGTATGCAAAGATGCTCCGCTAGTCGCTACTCAAATAAATCGTTGCGGCCAAGCCGCTCGCGACTAGTGATGGGCAGCGGATAAATACTCAGTGGATAAATACTCAGGTTTTTTTTCCGAAATGGAAAAATACCTACTCATATTTTTCCATTTTTACCGGATATTTACTCAAAATGTAGGAAATTTATATTTTTGTGAATCGGATGGTTATTTATTATAATATAATAGCTTGTACGGATATAATATTATTATTAATATAAATATTAATAAGTATAACTAATTTTAGTCTGGAATTCTGGATTATTTCCGTGACTTTTTTGCCAAAGTTTATACTCTACGACAAAATGCTAATTATAATATGATTAGATACATTAAGTTCACGGAGTTACTACAGTCAGTGATTTTTTTCTGCACATTACCTACAGACCACTTCATTCTTAATTATTTCTTGACGTAAAAAATTGCTCAAATATATTATGCTCTTATATAGCTTTAATGCACGCCGCTGTTTTTCCTAGATTTTATGACTCTTAAAGTATGTAATACCTGCCTTTCAAACCTCAATAAAACAGATATCACATTTGCTATAATATAATAATAGAGTAATATGGTAGAAAAAACTTTTTGCATTTTCGGCTCTTATTGCATGTTTTGTCCCGTTTTTCCGCTAATATTTCTTCAGCCCATATAACGAAAAGTGTTCTTGAAGTTTAGTGCCCATGTTTGCGGCATAAACCAAATGTTTGAATCAATGTTATCATGAAACAAAGAAAAACTTATAGCTACCGTGAACTATTTTGCATCGCGGGCATAGCCAGGTTTTAGTTTCGGGGGGGTTCAAGAAAATAAAAGGACTAAAAAAGTACGTTAAATAAGGGCCAGGGCCGTCTTTAACCTATTTAAGAGGCCCCTTTTTTCTCTTTTACCTGTTTAAGCTTTAAACCTTGAAATACTGTGTAATTTGGAAAAATACAAATATCAATATCCTAAAACTGAACGTCAATACTAAATTTTATAATATGTTTTAAGCCAAACACGAGTGAGCGGAGCGAGCGAGCAAGCAAATTTTTTCCCCACTTTACAGGTCAAAATCTGTTCAAACGTTAAATTAAAACACTGAATAACGGTGGACTTCGAAAAAATACCATAAAATCAACCGGCTAAAACAGAATGTCGGTGCTAAATAATATATGTTCTTTATGTTAAACGCGAGCGAGCGATGCGAGCGAGCAAACATTTTTTCCTATTTAACAGGTTAAATATGTTCAAACTTATATGTTAAAAACTTATAGTAAAAGTATAATTAACTTATATATGTTATTATATTAGAACCTCAATTCTCGTATTTAAAGTAAACAATTTAAACAGTCAACTTCACTTTGTTTGGATTGAAAGTGTAGCGTCATGTTACCGTGGACGGATTTTATGCCGTTTCGACCAATCAGAGCGCGTTTCACGTTGGTTTAACGTTCATAAAAACACCTTTTGAGAGTGTAAGCATGTCGGGACTTGATTGTAATTGTATTAATGCAGGTTTTATTTAGCAGAATTGCCCCCCAGGTTTCTCATATAACTGAACATTTCGAGGGGAGGTTTAAACCCCGAAAACCCACCCCCATGCTTTGTATCTTCAGCTACGCCCATGCTTTGTATCTTCAGATGGACGAATGGATTTATTATATCAAGACCAGAATCATTCTTTGTAGAGTTTAAGACAGAATAAATACCTCCGGTATTAAATAATAAGTGTTATGAGAGTAAACGAGAAAGATAAAAGAGATGTTTGATTTTGGTCCAGTTCTATGTACACTACATAGGTAAATAGGAAAAAAATGCGTACATGCGTACAAAAATGATTATTTGAAGAGATTTTTATTGCAAGAACACTATGTTTAGGGCGGCCATGACACTTGTTTTAACTTGACTTTTGACGTAGTAGACAGTTTTACGAAGAGACGTCGTCTTGAACGTCATACGTCTTTCTTTGTCAAAAGTCATGTCATTGACAAAATGACATTCTTTAGTTAATTCTGATCTGATCCGCCATGTTTTATTTTACTTTGTGTTGCTCTCCTAGACGAAGTTAATTTGAATGTACATGGAAACGAAGTAACATTAAACAGAATAAACAATACTAAACGGTTACTATATTATGTAGCTATATTTACATATACTGTACATAGGGCTGGCCCAGGCCTCATACATTTCTTGAACATCTCTTTTGTTGTTGTTATTGGTGACAACAGACAACGCTAGAAATATCCTAAATAATATACATTTCGGTTAGTCAAGGAAGTATAACCACATGTTATACCGTCGCGTTGTTAAACCACATGTTATGTTTATACCTGTGTAGGTATCACACATTTTTAATTTGATGGCTCACGTTAGACTAAAATGTGAAGGTTTTAACAATTTAATTAATCTCTGTGTGCACAAGGTGGGACAGTTATCTTACATCACTAAGGAGTTTGAAAAATACAATAGTCACTCTTAAGCTATAGATGAAGACACGGTCATGTTTAATGACATAAAAGCAGCTTTGCTTTGCTTAATATTATTTGATGATATTTTTTGGTATCACGCAGACCAATGCATATCTGTACTTGAGCCAATAACAGAACCTATATTTCAACTAGAGTCCAACAAATGCAATGTTCATAAAGTATTCATGATCTTAAATGCTATGAAATCCAAAATGAGTTTCAATTTGCCTAGTATTACGATTCTTGGAAATTAAGCCAATAATCAAATTCTGTCAACAGTAGCGAAAAGGATGAAGGACTGCGTAAAGTTTACCGCTAAAATGTTACCGATAATCGTATGTCCTCTTTGTGAAAGCATACCCACAACTGTCTCCTCCAACATTGAAATACTTGGTGTTAACACATCGAGCGAGGTCCAATTTCGATATCATCTGGAGGGTATGGCCAACGTAGCTTTCAAGGAGCTTGGTGTTCTAAACAGGTCAAAGAGTATTTCAGGCCGGTCCAAAGCCTATAACTCTATAAGGCGCAGGTTCGGCCTCACATGGAATACTGTTCACATCTCTGGGCAGGGGCGCCAAAGTACCAGCTTCTCTCTCTGGATCGTATCCAACGAAAGGCCGGTCAAATTGTCGACTGCCATAGTATTTACCCGACTGCGCAACGCAAAGGAGTGGTAATGTGTTTATCAGCCTATGTATGTATGTATCTATACTAATATTATAAAGAGGAAAACTTTGTTTGTATGTTTGTTTGTTTGTTTGTAATGAATAGGCTCAAAAAGTACTGGACCGATTTCAAAAATTCTTTCACCATTCGAAAGCTACATTATCCACGAGTAACATAGGCAAAATTTTATTTTGGAAAAAAATAGGGTTCCGTAAGTTATTTGGGTTTTTCGGACACAAGGTGTAAAAAATCAACAAGAAAAGTTACTTATTTTGCGTACGCTGCCTAAACTATAAAAAATAGAACCATAAAATGTTCTAATTAATTGTAGATCTTATAAATATCTACAAAAAAGTCCGGGACACACTATACCTATCTATGTCGAGTGAGGCACAACAACCATTTTTTTATTTAGAAATCTTGAATTTTTTTTGGACTATATTTAAACGCGTTTATTTTACTCATGCTATTAATCCTTATCAAAATAAATTATTTCATCACTAAGTACAGTTTATGTAGATAATATTTGAATGATTAAAATTGGATGTTTGGTTTTAAAGTTATGACGAAATTAAAATATTACGATTTCTGCTGCACGGCCCGTTGCGAAGTGGGCGTCACCAAGGGTGCGCGTGCGGAGTTTACGATTATTGGGTATTTTTTTTGTTTTGTGTTCGTTGTAACTAAGACTATGTCCAGAAACTGCGTATTCTTACGCACGTGAGGTCTACGCACGTAGTCGAGGTACTAGGGCCCCATACATTGCGTCCAGGAGCTACGTGCGTATTATTTTAGCTATGCGCGTATCGTACAAAATTCACACATTTTGTTGTATAAGATAAGAATCTCTACGTGCGTAGGTTTACGCAGGCTTACGCAGTTTCTGGACATAGTCTAAGAATTATGATGATGGATAGTTACTTGAATACCTATTTATTTAGTGTTTGTTCATTTGTTGTATTGTTAGTCCTGAAGAGTATAGGTATTTCATACGATAAAAGTATACCCACCTACTTATTACATTGAGTTTTAGTAGGTACCTATATTAATTTGTTTCTGTTTGTTTTGTACTTTTGACTAAATTTCGCCCGTTTGGTAGAGGTTTAAAGACATTCTGTGTATTGTACACGTGCGAAGCCGGGGCGGGTCGCTAGTGTATGTATGTTCCTTTGAAGCACTATAGAGATCAAACGCCTGGGCCGATTTTAATGATTCACACGTCAATCGATTCCTCTTAGTCCGGGGAGTGTCACTAAAGACATGACGTTAGTGAAAATTCAATATGGCGACTACTGGACGCCATATTGTGAAAATTAAAAAAATGAAAGTCAACAAACTATATCAAGTGGGGTATCGTTGAATAGGTAATCATTTTTAGTTTTCTCTCACCATTTTTCGATTTGACTGACCGTTTAGGATCTATATCGATTTAAAGTTGCGTAACAACCATTTTCACATTCCAGTGCAATTGTAATATAGTATTGATGCTGATAGGAAATCCAGCCTGGTAAATAGCTAGCTAGGTACCTACTCATAACTAAAAAGTATAAAATAAAAAATAATAATTTAAAAAATTTAAAAACCCGACTGCGTAAAAAGTGAAGCAAACTAAGTAGTACATAATGAAAAACTGAAAAGAAAAGAACTAAGTTTTATAAAACGAAGTTTTTATTGCGAATGGTGAAATCGCCCCTAAGTGCTTGTTTTTTTCTTTTCAGTTTTTCATTATGTACTACTTAGTTTGCTTCACTTTTTACGCAGTCGGGTTTTTAAATTTTTTAAATATTTTTTTTTTTCAAACAGACTGTCATCCTTAGAGCTACGTGGAGATGTAGCATCGCTCTGCATCCTCTATCGGTTTTACTACGGGGAGTGATCCGAGGAATTGTTCGGACATATACTTGCTGCAACTTTTGCCACCGTTCCAAGCGATAAAATATATTTTATCATCCTCATCACCTTGATGAGTGGCAGTCCTCCACCGTGCGCTTTACTTAAAGCTTTCTGCCGCACACTGTAAAAATCTGGAATGAACTGTCGCTAGCAGTATTTTGCGGACCATTACGACCTGCAAACCTTCAAGAAGGGAGCGTATTCCCTCCTAAAAGGCCGGCAACGCACTTGCAACTCCTCTAATGTTACGGGTGCATAATTGGTAAAATTCAGGAAAGTGCAGAAAGCGACGAAGATGATAAAGACATTTACATTGTATCGCCATCTCTAGTACAGATAGATACTGATGAATCGAGCAATGATATCACTTTTGTTAATTATTTTTTGTTAGTAAATATTGATGCATCAGCAATCTTTATTATAAAAAAAAACAATAGTGATAGTAGTTATCCATTATTCGACAGCCAATCAAATTTTTCAATGGATCCTGACTGTTCAGTTGTTATGTTCCAATAATAGATTATATTTTATTTTCTTCAATAGTATTCATTCAATAATATACTATAGAATTCTAGACCACCGGACATCTAAGTGCTTGTTTTTTTCTTTTCAGTTTTTCATTATGTACTACTTAGTTTGCTTCACTTTTTACGCAGTCGGGTTTTTAAATTTTTTAAATATTTTTTTTTTTCAAACAGACTGTCATCCTTAGAGCTACGTGGAGATGTAGCATCGCTCTGCATCCTCTATCGGTTTTACTACGGGGAGTGATCCGAGGAATTGTTCGGACATATACTTGCTGCAACTTTTGCCACCGTTCCAAGCGATAAAATATATTTTATCATCCTCATCACCTTGATGAGTGGCAGTCCTCCACCGTGCGCTTTACTTAAAGCTTTCTGCCGCACACTGTAAAAATCTGGAATGAACTGTCGCTAGCAGTATTTTGCGGACCATTACGACCTGCAAACCTTCAAGAAGGGAGCGTATTCCCTCCTAAAAGGCCGGCAACGCACTTGCAACTCCTCTAATGTTACGGGTGCATAATTGGTAAAATTCAGGAAAGTGCAGAAAGCAACGAAGATGATAAAGACATTTACATTGTATCGCCATCTCTAGTACAGATAGATACTGATGAATCGAGCAATGATATCACTTTTGTTAATTATTTTTTGTTAGTAAATATTGATGCATCAGCAATCTTTATTATAAAAAAAAACAATAGTGATAGTAGTTATTTTCAAAATTTGACTAAAGCAACGATCGACTTCAATATTAGAAATTTATTTATGATGGTAATTACAGTTTTTTTAAATTAATTTTATGAAATTAAGGAACACGAACGAGTAGACCGCATACCTGTTGGTAAGCGATTACCACCATCCATGGACACCCACACAGAAGAGTTAGAAGAGATAGGTTGAGAAATTCTCAACAAGCACAAGCGTAATTAGACGCCGATGCGACCGTGGTACTTTTTGTTTGGTCAAGCTGGCACATTCGTGTTGATGCATGTCTCTTCCACGTGATTTATTTCGTAAATATTGCATGTTTGATTGTTTTAAACGTTATAATGTTATCATTTTCTGTTCGAAAGATTGATTGTAGATATGTGTGTTTGTTGTAATTTAATTTTTTTTAGTAATAGTGTAATTTTCTTAATGTTACAATCATAATGTAAGTAACAAATTGTGTGTACATATATTATAATATTATTAATAAATGTTGTTTATTGCTAGATATTACAAGTTTATTACTGAATTATCATAAATAATGTGATTAACAAAGCATGTTATTAATCAATATTTTAGGATTTTCATTTATTTCAGTTCCTTTGGTAGTAAAAGTTAATTTGGTAAAAGTACAAAATCTATGTTGATTGTCGTATCTAAATCTGTAAAAAGTATTTTTCCGTATTTTTCCACTGTTTTGGAAAAATACCTACTTGAGTAAAAACGGAAATTTATGAGTATTTTTCCATATTGAGTAAGTATTTATCCGGAAAAAATCCCAACACTACTCGCGAGTCGCGACGCATTTAACTAGACCCCAAGGAATTTGTAGGTATGTTTTACTTACAAATTCCTTGCTAGAGCCTAAGTAATTACTCTGAGCTGTAGACGTACCGTAGAATGGGGTAAATAGGGTCGTTTTAAAACTTTGAAGTGATATTTCTTACCGAAAAGTACCTGAACAAATATGATTTCCATCTTATTTATAATTCCGGATGGTCAATTTATTGAAATAGCTACACATTCTTTATTGTTTTAAGCAATAAATTGGAGAAAAATGCAAAAACATGTATGTACTCGAATCACCCCAACATAGGGGTCAATAGAGTCAGAAGAGGGGTCAATAGGGTTTTTGAAAAGGGTTGTCAAACCATACTTTTCAAATAAATATTATTTTATTAGGATATATGGTTTTGCTGAAAGGAAAGTAAGTAATGGTAAGTGGGTATTTAGTAAGGTTAAAAGGAAACGAGTCAACATTATTTAAAGATATTATATCAGAGAAAGAAATAATACGAGGTACCTAGGGTACCTAGATTATAAAATTTACAGATAGGAAATTATATGTAGATTGTAGGAACTTACTCAACACACTAGTTTGACAACCAACATTTAAGTGCATAAATAATAATTAAAATTTAAAATATTTAACAAAATAAGAACTTTACCAATTTGTAATGAAATAAAAAATAAAAATATTTAGTAGCAGCGGCTTTAATAGCAAAATAATATGATAGCTTTTTTGTGAATATATCTTAAAGCTTATTTAATTTTGTCCATATCATATTTTTATAGGTCTTTGCCCCTGGCTTAGGTGTGTATTTGCGAGCTCGGCTTACAATTCACCTGTAAGAACCTGATAAAATAGAAAATAAATTAATAATTGTAAGAAAATAATAGAATTCACACATTTGTAATATAATGGATCAACATGTTCATAGTTATTTTAAATTTACCTTATTACATTTTATTTCCATAGGTAGGTAGGTAATAAATTATAATACAAACTAGATGTTGCCCGCGACTTCGTGCGCGCAAAAAGGGATCCCGCGGAAACCGTACATTGCGCCACAATAAAAAGCCTATGTCCATCCCTGTGGTCTACTCTATATCTGTGCCAAATTTCATCAAAATCGGTCCAGTAGTTTCGGAGCCCATTCGATGCAAACAAACAAACAAACAAACCTTTCCTCATTATTATATTAAGCATAGATTGTGGCAGCCCTAATATCAGTCACCCTAATCACCCCTCACTCGATTCTATTCACCCCTCTTTCGACTCTATTCACCCCTCATTCTACCCCAATCACCCCGGTAATATACCCTATTATCCCCATAGGCGACCCTAATGACCCCAAACAAAGCTATCAAAAACGTATAAAACATTATTTCGAATTAACTTAAAAACAACAAATGAATTATCTTACCTTATTGTTTCCAGGCCTCCTTGGAAGTATAATTTTTATTTTAAAATTAGCCAACCCACTCAAACTAGATCTTATCACAGCAAAAAACTAAAGTTTTCATGAGCAAATTTTGGCGCACCGGGGAATAATTTTTTCACAGAATTACAGAAAAAACCAGAATGAGTGTTCGATCACATTTGTACGCAGCAGACTGTGTCCAAAACCATGACGAAACACCGCCCCGCCCGCATTTCACCTCCCCGCGTAGGGTTACCAGTAGGGGATCGAAGACCGGTCATATTTAAAAAAACCGGGTTTTTCGGTCCCAGACATCTTCAAAACCGGGTACCCGGGTTTTTTCGGGTATTTCGGGTTTTTTGTTGATTTTGTAGAATTTTGTTAGGAATGTCCTAAAATTAACTTTTATCAGCTGCTTTCTGTTGTAACAACGTAATACTGGTAAAATGTGATCCCACCATAAACATTTTCATGTAAAGTAATTAATAATTTCACAAACTTTACACCTTAGTCAAAACACGTTGCCTGACAAAATGGCCATGCCACATAATTTGACTAAAGTGTAGAGTTTGTAAAGTTAGGCTTGAAGAGTTAAGGCGTGTAGAAACAGAAGTGCCTTGCCGGCCTTTTAGGAGGGAATATGCTGCCTTCTTGAAGGTGTGCAGGTCGTAATGGTCCGGAAATACTGTTGGCGACAGTTGGTGATGAGGATGATAAATACTTTGTCCCTTCGAACGATAGCGAAAAGTTGCAGCAGGTATAAGTCCGAACAATTCCTCGGAGCACTCCCCGTAATATAACCGATATATGATGCAGAGCGATGCTCATCTCTACGTAGCTCTAAGGAGTAAAGCCTGTTTGAAATACTATGGCAGTCGACAATTCGAGCGGCCCTTCGTTGGATACGATCCAGAGGGAGAAGCTGGTACTTTGGCGCTCCTGCTCAGAGATGAGAACAATATTCTATGTGAGGCCGAACCTGCGCCTTATAGAGTTGTAGGCGTTGGACCGGACTGAAATACGGCTTTGTCCTGTTCAGAACACCAAGCTTCTTGGAGGTTAACTTGGCCTTGCCCTCCAGAAGATATCGGAACTAGACCTCGCTCGATATGCTAACACCAAGTATTCCGATGTTGGAGAAGACAGTTATGGGTATGCTTTCAAAACGAGGACATACGACCATCGGTAACTTATTAGCGATGAACGCGCAAACTTGTGTCTTAGAGGTGTTGAATTGGACTAAGTTAAGTCTACCCCATTCAGAGATCTTCTCCAATGAATTCTTAATTTGAGAGACAAGTTCGTTTCGACTCTCAATGACGTTTTGCCGAGAGATGTTCGGGCGACCTGTATATAAGGCATCACCCGTACTGTCGTCATCACATAATATTATAATAGATATGCAGTATGAACAGGGCAGGCGATAGCACACCAAAGCTGTCTACCAAGGTGCCAGGACTGTGCCATAAGAGCAAGCGAGCCGAAAAAGATGCGTTAAGACCGGTGCCAACTCTGGAGCACATAATTTTAACACAATGGGTCGGATTCCGTTAGGCCCACTCGATTTTTGGGTATCATGGGAACGGAGAGCAATTCGCACTGAGCGCTGATGGTACCGAATAATAAATTATACCAAGTTATGAAGGTCCAAAAAATCGTTGAATCGCTTAGAGAAAAGGTAGTCTGGTCCCTTGCGCTTCGCTCACTCGTCCTGGCGGGGCGGGGGCACTACCGTGCCCCCAAATGTACTACATACAACATGAAAACATTTTACAACTATTGTTCTAAAATTCTACATTGACAATCACAAGCCACTTATAACGTTCTGTTTGTGACTGTAACTGTTGTAAACTGTTGTAGAATTTCATAATGAAAAAAAGCTCGAAAAAACCGAAAACCGGTTTTCAATATTTTGAAAACCGGGTTTTGTTGTAGGCCCGAAAACCCGGGAAAACCCGGGTTTTCGGTTTCGGGTAAAACCGGTCTCGATGCCCTAGTTACCAGCGCAACACAACATTACCTCTTTATGGGGTAAATTAAAATTTTATGTATGACTGCAAATAGTGAAATAGAAATTTTAAGCCATAGATGTCGCGTGGAATGTAATAAAGCAATTGTTTATAAAGCCAACAAATTTTCCAAATTTTCTAAAACTGCTTATTTAAGGTTTGGGAGGAACGATTTAATTGAAAAATAAAAAAAAAAAATAATGTCGGTTGTTCTCCAATAAACCAATTATTAGAGTCGAATTTATTTTTAACCCCCGACGCAAAAAGTTGACGTGTCTGTCTGTTATAAGTTTGACGTGTCTGTCGGTCTGTCTGTCTATGGCATCATAGCTCCCGAACCGATGAAGCGATTTCAATTTAGTTTTTTTTTTTTGTATTAAAGGTGACTTATCTGCGAGTGTTCTTAGACATGTTTGATGAAAATCGGTTAAGCCGTTTAAAAGTTGTGGGGGGTGAAAGTGGGGAAGAATAACTGAATGTCTGCAAATATACTCGAGTGGGGTCTCAAATGAAAGCGCACTGTAAGAGAATATTGATGACTTAATCGAGAGTGTTCTTAGCTTCGTTTGATGAGAAAATTGGTGGTGGGAAGATCAGCCGTTTGAAGATGATCAGCTCTTTTCTAGTTGATGAGGAGATCTGACTAATTTTCTATGAACGATCGATTCGAAATTTGGTACCGTGTTACTTCAACGATATTTAAATAACATGGTAAGGTAACTATGACCTGATTAGCCGTTTGAAGATTATCAGTTCTTTAATAGCTGATGAGGGGATCTGACTATCTTTCATATGTTCTATCGATTCGAAATTTGGTATCGTGTTACTTCAATGATATTGAAAGTATATGGTTAAGGTAACCATTATTTACACTGACTTTAAAAAGGACAAAATATAAGTAAAATTAAAAATTTTAAAAAACCCCCGACACAAAAAATAAACTTTAAAAACTAATAAATAATAATAAGTCACCTTTTAAATTCAGCTAAAATTTTAACTATTTCTCTACAGTCTCTTTTTAATATTGAAGTCGGTACCAGCCTTATTATTTTTACTTTATTATTATTTGGTAGTCGGTTTAATTTTTTGTTTAAAATTATAATTATACCCTTTTTAGTGAAATTAGTTAAATTATTATTAAAACATTTTAAGAATGTTTAATAAACGATCGAATGTATAATTATTAAATACGCGCCAAGCTTCGTTAGGTATTGTAAATAAGATGATGATGATGATTACTGTAAGTTACATAGTTGCAGTTCTTTGAACATTGCCGAAATTTCCAAACGCGCATCTTTAAAGACAGAGGAGTACTTTTGGATGCAAAACCTTAACCGCCTCTTTTTTTGAAGTCGGTTAATATATAATTCGCATATAGTCGTTATTTAACTGCCACAAAACGACTTTAAGTATGTGTTGTGTGAGTATGTAATTATAAAGAAGAATTTCCCATCAAAATCATGAAGAAAGTATTCTCCGTGTTATTAAAATTTCGCTTATGCGCAATAAAGTATATTGTATTTTATTGTAAAATCTAATATTAACTAATTACGAAAATTTGGGTAAAATGTTCCATTATTTTGTGGCAACACTTACAAAACAATAGCGTTATTATGTTTCGACAATTATTTATTCAATAAAAATTAATTGAAAAAAAGTTGGGTAAAATATCCTGTTTTTCTGTGGCAACATTTACAAAAAGAAACCATGATTTTCTATGACAATTACGACATGGATTTAAATTCAATAATTTATTCAACTGAATTGGAAATGTACTACTTACAGATGAAATGTGATCCCATGTGATTTCTTCACAGTCCCAGCAGCATTTTTACATGTGGGAACGACACACGTCGGCATAATTAATTAAAAACTGTCAATTTCAAACGAAGTTTACAAGGCGCGCGTCGGCCATTGACTGACAGACTAAATATCTAACCATTCCAATTTGGAATGGTCGTGACGGCTTCACTTTCAAGCGCGTTGACGGTTTCTGGTTTTTTCTGTAATTCTGTGAGTTTTTTTAAACAAGATTTTTTTATGTTCAGTTATTGTCTACGGTTATAATGTTGCCAGAAAACAAAATTATAACCATAGACCTTCGTTTTTTTTTGTTCGCACAGAATAGTACCATTATTCTGAGTGAAACTATGGACTTGAAAGAAATCCTTTGCCCTGTACCCCATTCCCCCCTCGAACCCTATTCACCCCATTTTACGGTACCTATTTAAGTATGTAAGTACATACATTTGACTGCCTGCTTGGTGCTTGCAGGCTGGATCGTGAGTATGGTCGGTATTTTTTATCATTATGAGGTAGACGAAGATTAACAAAATATGGACAAGACACAAATGGGCAGGAACGGTCGGGAATCTCAATCAGAATGTGTAATATTGGTGGAATATTATCCATTAGTTATTCGTTAACGTACACTAGTGTGGAAAAGTGATACAACAATGCGTCCTAAATTTGGTTGCCCGCCAAAACTTCCTAGGAAGTTTCAGTAAAACGTCTACCACGTTACTGAATCGACTGACTTGACTGATTTACTACTGTGACTTGACCGTGATTATTTGGACTTAGACTTGAGTTTGGACTTGACGATTTAGAAATACGATGATGAAAATATACTTGACACTGGCAAATGGTTATAAGCCAACGCCATCCATATTAATAAATAAAAATATAAATAAATAATACCTGTCAAGCGCCTTGACACTCTTTGACAGATTATGCAGACAAGCGTCGGGCCTTTTTGCCACCAAAAATTAATTTTCCTTACATTCTCCCGCAATTTTTTTCGCGATTTTTTTTCGCAATTTTAATGTTAATAAGTAACTAAAACCTATGGATGATGTATATATTTAAAAATATAATTAATTTCCTAAGTGATTACGTAATATAGAAACAGATTTATAAATTACAGTTATTAGATTCAGTATAATTAAGTACCTATCCACTTGAAAGTAAACATTTCAAATAACGTAAACACTTGCACTGATTGTTTACTTTTGACTTCGTTATTGACACTCAAGTGGGAACATGCCAAATGATACCTCATCACACACATTACGGAGAGGAAGGAGGAGGACGACCTCATTCCCTCATGACAGATGCACGGAGTACCGACCTCTATAAATCATATGACGTTTCCGTCGTGTTTTTCTTCAAGATTATAATGTTTTAATGTGAATAAAACATATGCATGTTATATATATTTAGAAAGGTGATTAAATTTCCTAATTGATAATATAATTGGAATTAAGAAAAATACTAGTTTAATAAAATAAATCTTGATCCAAACACAACACACGACTTTTTCTTATATTTTTATTGCAAATCTAAACTAAGGCCAAATTTATGTTTCTATATAGTAAAATTTGCTTAATTTACGTAGGTGCACACATTATATATAAAATTTTAATTCAAAAACCGATATAAAATAAGTTACAGTTACCTACTATAAAATTGTCAGTCTAATTTCGATTCCCGCGATTTTTATTTCTCCAAATTATATTGTTATAATTTATGTACTACCTATGCATGTGATATATATTTAAAAAGTAGAATAGATTTCCTAAGTGATGACGTAAATGGAATTTAGAAAAATACTCATTTAATAAATGGAATCTTGATACAAACACATAAACTTCGTCTTTTTTAATATTTTGTTTTAAAACTCAAATAAATATAAAATGTATGTTTCTATACAGTGATTGTTGCTTTATTTACGTAATTCGATATATTATACATAAAAATTTAATACAAAAACAGTTGTACTAACAAGGATTGGAGCAAAACTAATTACAATTACTATGAAAAATATCTGACATAGTACATATTTTGATTGCTCAATAAACTGTAACTGGGACATAATTAAATACATATTTTTATATTTTTATACATTTCAGGATGTTAAATATTACAGTAACTCATTATTTTTTTACAATGTACAATAAGGGAACTCCCTCATTGAACCCTCCGAAACTAGGCCTATTTTGACGGTAATGTCTTACAAAAACAATCATAGTAATAAATTTACTTATTCTTATCCATATATTCTATTCGTAGACTCTAGAATAAATACCGTTCTAATAAAATTTCTACTAAAATGTTCAATTCAAAATGCATTTCACAAGAAAATCATAAACTCACTATGAAATAAAATAGCAATAAAAACGTATATTTTTCATTCGATTTTCTGAAGTAATTTGTAGTAGATTTATGGAAAATACTTCGTATATGCATAAAAAACTTAATATTAATTACATAAATGTATAAATTATGTGGTACAAACAAACCACTTATAAATTAGAAATTTATTCTATGGGCGTGCCCACCTTGCCACCAGGCAGCAAGCGACGCGTGAGAGTCATGCTGTCACTTGCTGCAAGGCAGCAAGTGACGCTTGACAGGTTATCAAATGATAGTCAAATGACAACAGACAAAATTGTCAAGCTGCCAAAAAGTAGCCAAAAAGGAAGAAAAAAAAACAAAAAAAAAACAGACAAACGTCAAACTGATATCTTAGCACGAAAACAAATTTTGGAATTGTTTATAAATTTTCATTCAATAGTTATAATATTTTTTTCTAAAAAATCAATGCTTTGTTAACTCGTATGCAGTGAAAACTAAAATCAGCATCATGAACAAATGCAGGTATACAATATATTGAAATATACTTGATACAATATGTTGAAATTGCTGCTTAGATTCTGTAATATATAAATTCCTGCTTCATGATTGGTTCTGTAGCAATTATTGTATTCATTTACATTGTTTTATAACTTTTTAAATTAATTTCAGATTTTCAATGTTATTATTAGAGCCTGGAGAGATATATTTTGAAGATTATTCTTGTTCCATGCATGATGATTTATCTTTAAAAAAGGGAATAATAAGACAGGGTCGTTTAAAACTTTGTTCAAAGTCCCTTGTTTTTGAACCGAGAAATTTCGTGGAACCATTTTTAAAAATCCATTTTAAAGAATGCCTAGATATCTCAACAGTTTCATCTAAAGTAATTAATAAGACATGTAATGTTATTCAAATAAAAGTTAAGCAGTATTGTGAAATGTTGGAAGAAAATATTTTGACGCCATACAAATTCCAATACAATGCTAAGGATTTCTTCTTTATCTTCGATTTTGCCTCAGCTGAAGAATGCTTAAATCAGATGCAACAACTTTTGAGAGCTTCAACCTTGCATGCACCGGAACATAACAGTATGGTGGCTACAATTCTTTACTCTAGATATATGAGAATGGTTTTTGATCCTGTGATGATGGATGACTTCACAGAGAAAATTATCTATGAATTTCAAGTAGAAAAAATATCACCTCTAGTACGGCATCAGGGTAAACTTGCACTTACACCTTCAACCCTTTATTTTCAGCCCTTTAGTAACATAGAAAATGTGAGTTATTTTAGTGTTAATATTTAAATAATATTGTTATACCTGTTTTTAGGGATAACACTACATAATACTACATGGAACTGTCCATCCTTATAACTTCTGTTATTATGAATATAGATGGATGAAACTTAGAAAACTTTGTGTATAGATCTCGGTTTTGGCAACTTAAAATAATAATGATTTGATATCTTAAGGGTGGCTGCCATTATGAAAAGTAGAATGAAAAACATATTTTTTAATAATGGCAAATATTCACAACTTTTTTATAAAATCAACCATATTTAAGTAATCGGCCTCCAAGTGGTTTAAAAGTTAGTCTCCACTTGGCATTTCTAAGAGATAGGAATTTGTAGGTTTCCATGCTGATAGATCATGCTAAAACCTCATTAGGAAAATTATTTTGACTGAAATTGGACAGTTATTTTTGAAGTAATTTAAAGAAAACTTTGATATCAATTACGAAACCTTTAGATATTTCCTGACATACTCTTTTTTTAGGTTGTTAAACAATATAAAAAGGCAAAATTGTAAAATAATTGATTGGTTTTCATAGGCCTTATGTATGTTTGAGGGTGGGTTTCTCGTATATGTCACCGTAAAATTGTAAAAACCGTTAGATTGTAATAAAACTAGTGAAATTATAAAATGTTGATATACTTCCGACGCTAATATGCTGCCTATAATTTCACACATTATTTTTCGTTAGATTATAAATATATAGATTTTAATCTTTTGACATATTTTTACAATCTCGTTAGTTATTTTAAAATCTAACGGTTTTTACAATTTTACGGTGACATATATATTTTATGTACTTACATGTATTTTAAGGTTACTATAACACAATAATTTTTTGCAGAGTCCAATATTGAAAGTTAAGCTAAAGGATATAAATAGGATTTACAAAAGAAGATTTTTGCTAAGGCAAGTTGTATGTATCTTTGGGTGTTGTGCTAATAGAATTTTATATATTGCAAATTTTATTGTAAGAAATCAAATACTTTTAGGGTCTTGAAATATATTGTTCAAATCAAAGCTCCATTCGTCACATTTACGTGACGTTATTGAGTGAAGATGAAAGAAACACAGTCTACGAATTTATAGAATCATCACCTAATAATAATTTAGAGCAGGTTCATATTGAAGAAATGACCCTCAGGTGGCAAAATGGGATTGTATCAAATTATGATTACTTGGTGTACCTTAATTGGTGAGTGTGACATTTAAATTAAAATACCTATATCTTTTACTTTTGATTTTTTTTTAATATTAAATATTTTGTTGAAGCCTTGCAGACAGAAGTAAGAATGATCTGACTCAGTATCCGGTATTTCCATGGGTTGTGTCAGATTACACCTCTGATACACTGGATTTAGACAATGTGGAAACATTTAGAGACTTATCCAAGCCCATGGGTGCTCTAAATAAGGATAGATTGGAAAAACTATTGGAAAGGTACCAAGAAATGTCTGAGCCTAAGTTTCTATATGGATCTCATTATTCAGCTCCTGGCTTAGTGTTGTTTTTTTTAGTGAGTATATATAGTATTTATTCTATTTCTATTATCTAACTGTTTTTATGTTCAATATAGGTTTTATTAATATTAATATTATTTGTGAACTTCATTTTATTATTTCTAGGTCCGCAAGTATCCACAATATATGTTATGTTTGCAAAATGGAAGATTTGACCACCCAGACAGAATGTTTAATTCGGTGGGGCATGTTTATCATAATTGTTTGAAGAATATGTCGGACTTTAAGGTTTGTTATTTTGTAATTCTATATTTAATTTTTAATCTAAAACTCCTTCTAAAGCTCTATGTTTTAAATGATTGTTTATGGACATTTGTCTAGAAAAAATAATACTAACCACTCATCAAATAAAAAGAGTACCTAGTTGATAGAAATATTTGTTTATGTTTTTTTTTTTTTTTTTATGAAATAAGGGGGCAAACGAGCAAACGGGTCACCTGATGGAAAGCAACTTCCGTCGCCCATGGACACTCGCAGCATCAGAAGAGCTGCAAGTGCGTTGCCGGCCTTTTAAGAGGGAATAGGGTAATAGGGGAGGGTAGGGAAGGGAATAGGGTAGGGGATTGGGCCTCCGGTAAACTCACTCACTCGGCGAAACACAGCGCAAACGCTGTTTCACGCCGGTTTTCTGTGAGCCCGTGGTATTTCTCCGGTCGAGCCGGCCCATTCGTGCCGAAGCATGGCTCTACCACGTATTATGTTTATGTTTCAACTTTAATTAATGGTTTACCACTGAATAATGAAGTTGAAGGCAATCGAAATTAATATAGTACATTATTTTTAAACGAAAATAAGTAAAATTGTAACATTTGTGTGACAATGATTTCAGGAGCTGGTACCAGAGTTTTATGATACAAGTGAAAAAGGCGATTTTCTAGTAAATATGTATAATATTGATTTTGGATTCAGACACGATGGAAGAAAAGTTGATAATGTGGAACTGCCACCTTGGGCGAGTTCACCAGAAGACTTTGTAATTAAGATGAGGGAAGCTCTGGAGTCAGATTATGTTTCCAGGCACATACATCTGTGGATCGATCTCATATTTGGCTATAAACAAAGAGGGAATGAGGCTGTAAAAGCAAATAATGGTGAGTAAATTATTGTCACTGGGGTTAATTGGGTCGTGTATGGGGTTAATCGAGTGTTTTGACAGTCCTGACTTGAAACAATAAATAGACTCAAAAAATTCATTAAATTATATAACATTATTTAATTGTCTGCTATGGATTTCCGCTAAGTCACGCCTGATTCTATTAACTATTCAAAAAAATTACGTAAGTTACGCGAATACTACATGTTTTCATAAAGTTTATATTATTATGAGGATTAATAAGTAATGTATGTTACACGGCGTATCTAACATAATAGTTTATGTATAATTTTCCTACTTAATATTGTTCAAAATATGTATACAGTTTCTTTACAGCTAAATATTCTGACAATCTTCGTTTTTCTATGGAAATGACAGCTGTCGATGTATGAAAAACGACGATGTCGAGTCCTCGACTAGTAACAGCATGGTCTCGTACAATAAATTACCTTCACAATTTATGAATCGCGACAACCCTATCTATAAAAAATCACAGTCGTCACGTATCTAATCTAAGCTTGGTCCCAACTGACTCCATTCCTGACCCAATCCCCCACTCATTTGACCCTTTACACCCCGTAGCTCGACCCGTTTCCCCCCATTTCTTAAATTTTCCTTAGAGAGATTTTGTTAATTTATTGGAAAAAATAATCCATTAAATCACATATTTTAACCGAAACCTGAGAAACTCATTCAAAAAATACATACTTAGCTGTGACGAAAATATTGTACATGCAAAAGAAAATTCAAATAACAAACAAATAAATTAAAAGCACCAATTTGAAATAAATTAAGAAGAAAGAAGAATTTTCAATTTTTATAAAAAACATGAAAGTCCAGAATCTCGTTAAAAATGAATTTTGGAATATAGATTTAATTGTAAAAAGTATTAAAAATTATAGGTACTACAACCCCTTATAAAATACCATCGATATAACAAGACTTAAGATCGAGATATAGTATAAAATCGGTGGATTTGTATACCACCTTTTAATTTAATAGATATAAGCATTGCATGAGTATAACTGCTTTATGAAATAAAAATGAAGCATTTGCGATTTTTCTTAAATATTTTCTAACATTTTTTTTCAGTGTTTCACCATGTATGTTATGAAGGATCAGTGGATTTGGAACTCATCTGTGATATGAATGACAGGCATGCCCTAGAAGTGCAAATAATGGAATTTGGTCAAGTGCCAAAACAGTTATTTACCCAGCCCCATGTTAAAAAAATAATAAACCAGGTACCAAAAAGCATATCGGATGTAAAAACGCCTGTAGATAGGTATGATATGGAATTATCAGATACAGTGAGACTGCATAAGGAAGCTGTGACTTGTGTTATTTGTGATAATAATAGAGTAATATCTGTTGGGAAGGATGGGACTTTAAAAGTATATGATACGGAACTAAGCAAACAAATAAGGAGTGTCATATTGTGCTCCACTCCCCTTAGCTCTTGCGTCATGGTGGATGAAAACTTAGTCGCTGCTGGATCATGGGATAACGAAATGTAGGTAAAGTTTTATTTTATTTTTAGTTATATATAATAACAATAACTTTTATTCCTACAAAACAAATAGCCAATAACAAGTTTTCACTAATAAAAAAGTTTTATAGCTTTATTATTTATAATAAAAGTTTATATAGCTTTAAATATTTCCAAACAAACTTCAAAGTTCTTAATGGGAGAGAGGACACCGTCTTCTTTCCGCTTGCAGCCACTAGATGTCGTTTAAGGTTACAGATCACTCTTCTGGTAAGTCTGTGAACTTAGACAAAAAATACAATCCGCCATCTTTGATGTTTAACTGATCATTGTACTAACAACTTTGATTAATTATTACATAGGTAGATACGTTATATCCTTACAAAACTGACAATATTTCTGTGCCACGACACACATTGACATGGGACGCGTGTCAATGTGTCAACGTCGCATAGTAACACAAAACACGCTATTACTCGCGGAGGACACTAACCGAAATTGGCCCGACTCGGGCCAATTCGAGTCTTCATTTTTACGCGTTTATAACATATCTACCTCTTTTTAATATTAAATATCTATGACTAACAATGATCAGGCAGGTCTCATAATGATGAGGATGAAAACCAAAAAACCCTTTGGACTTTGGAAGTCTTTTGGAAATATAAACTAACTAGCTACTATTTTGTTCCGTTTGACGTCTAAAGTCCTTTTTGAGCGACCTATTTGTTACCTCCTCGTGGATTGTAAATAATGCAACAACCATGGCTCTGCCACTTTACAAAGTACAATATATTAATTGTTGGTTACAGATATTTATACGATGTGGAGTATGGACGTGTGGTGGACAGTTTTCGAGCACACGATGACTCTGTCAGCTGTTTGATGTGGTTGAAAAAAGGTAAAATTATGAAACTGATTTAGTTGGAATGATGCATCTAGCCATTACAATAGTAATGTTGAAGACCATTACAATAGTTTTTGCTTTTGTTTTCAGAACACTTGTTAGTCTCGGGCGGTTGGGATGCCGTGGTCCGCGTGTGGGGAAACCTGGGCAATACCGGACAGGCACTCCGCGGGTTGAAGGTAGAACTCGACCACGATGGAAACATCACCACAATAGCGCACAGGTTTCTCTATCATAATTTAAACCATTTGTTATTCTTATATTATACTTAATGCATGAATCTTTAACTATCTAAATTACACAGAATTAGTACTAAAGAAATTTTATATACAAGATAAAAAAAAATACATACCTTTCGTATATTTGACATAAACAATCAAATAACATTAAACTTAGTAATAGGTCAACTAATTTGAAATCTTAGTTAGCATAGTGCCTCTGTTGTTGCAACACTTGTGAACAATTTATTCACCAAGTGGTGATAAGTACCATTTCTTATAAGTATAAGAAATGTAAAATATGTGAAAGAGGCATGAAACAGGCCCTAAATATAGATTATAATTGTTAAAGACGGGGCCTCGACCACAGAATAAATAATAGTACCAGGTACAGAAGAACCACTCCTACAAATCGTTTGAAGAAATAGGGACTCTTACTGCGATACGATAAGGTTCAATTCAGCTAACGCAGCGCTGGATTACCTACGATTATATTTACCTAGAAGTTGCGTCTCTTTCTATCGCGTAATTCTTATCCATTCTAATGACATTAGGGTTGTCTCATTTTAGAAAATAATTAACCGACTTCCAAAAAAGGAAGCGGTTATACGTATATATAAGGTCAGGTTGGGAAAGACCGGCATACTTTATTAAAAAATTTACTCAATTTAATAAAACAAATATTTGGTATGTTCTAGACCGATCTTAAGTATTCCATGTGTTGAAACATATTAACAGTAACAATTTTGTGCTACATAAATTACAATATAATAGCACATATTTCAAATACAAACCCTTTTTTAAAATTCGGCGTGCAGACGGTCTTTCCGTGCTATTGGAAGCAAGACCGTCTATTGACATTCAACACGTCACTTGGTATGTTATATGTATTTATACCAACTTATATCTAAAAAGTGTATTTTACCTTCAAATATGCACTTTAACTGTAGGATAATAAAGTTAAAAGTCATATGAAATTCTTGTTTTCATATTTAATGGACCTTCAAAACCCAAAAAAAACTGGCGGCAAATTTTCTCCCATCATAGTGTTGCCAGCGACATCTATGATTATAAATTTTAACCAAAGTATGATACTGTCTTACCGAGTGTCAATTCAAGCTGCATAGCTATTCATAAATATAAGTTATTGCGTGCAGACGGTCTTGCCTTGTAGACGGTCTTCCCCAACCTGACCTTATATTTTTTCTTAATATTTAATTACAACTTTTTTTTTACCTACTTTTTAGTACCTACGAGTACCTACTGAACTTTACTGAACAAATTGCTTTCCAAATAAACCTAAGGTAGGTGTTAATAGTACTTTAATAATTGTAATAAATTCGCGCATACCTATAAGTATGTACTTACGCGTAAAAGTAAACGTTTTCGATACCTTCACGGCGATATTACTCAAAGAAGTTGAATCACGCCACCTTACTATTTCTAGGTACTTTTGTCAACAAATGACTCTTCAAATCGTATCACATCGAAATAACATAAGACGCGAACAGATAGTTCAGGTGGAGCCAACACCTAAACACTAAATATTGGTTATCAAGTAATTGCAGTAGTTCAAACTATATTATTAAATATTAAGTATGTTATGGTATTATAGTTATAGCTGGCCAGGTGATTTTTACCTAAATTAAACACAGTATTGTAATATTATGTGCACAGATTATAAGGTATTAAATCCAATCCATAAAACATTGCGACGAACAAATCTCACGCATACGTCGCTCACTGCTCGCGCGCGAGTCCCTTTTAATTGGCCCGATTAGGGAGGCCGCCGCACGTACTTATATTTTTGATACCTACACGGGGAGTGGAACAGGCCTGCCTCGACTCAAATTAAAGTGAATTCAAAAACAATGAACGCTTATCAGTGCTCTAAAACGTTTCTAAAAACTGTGAGTAAATAGTACATAAACTCTTAAGAGTGAAAATAGTGAATATAAGTATTGTATATAAGTGTTAAATTCATAGAAGTAGTGTTAAATAATTGCTTTAGAGTCACGAGTTTATTCTCATTAATCATTATAATTTCTTAACCATAGGTTGATTTAATTGGAAAATTAGTGTTGTACATAAGAAAAATTAGTGGCTAAAGTAAATAACGTTGATATAACTTGTAATGTAAATCGATTTAGAGAAATTGAGATTATAGTGATGAGATTTTATGGCTTTAATAAACGTGCAATTTTTAACTTATGTATTGCTAAGTATATATGTAAACTGTGTAATTATGTATTGGTTTATGGTAAATAAAGAATTTCGCGTTATGTGTTTTACTTATCCTGGCTCATGGTAAATAAGGGAAAATTGGGGAAAAATAGGAAAAAAGAGAGTTAAGAGAGAGATAGCATATATAAAAATTAGAAGAGTACATTTGGGCTCCCTATACGGCATTGCCCTGAGCCAGGTAAGCTAACGACTTATTGTGAAAAATGTTCTCCTCAAATCAGTGTTTATTTTTACGCCCCAGCTCTTCCCGAATTGGTGTAACCTTGCTATCTTCGAGTCTGATCAGAGCCGGCGGTGAAAACCTAGTGGAAAAATACAGTCCCATACAATAATAATAATATTATGCATAACAAATATGGTGGAAACCAATCAGCGCGCGAGTTGCGTTCCGTTTTACAATTTGACGAGTTTCAGTTCGTAATATTTTAATATAACGAAAAATAAAAATAGTTATGTTATACTCTAACGGTATTTACAATTATACGGTGACATATGTATACTTTTTCATATAAAAACAGTAACTCAAAATAACAAATAGACACTTTAATTTTATTTGTATAGATAAAACGCATATTATCATGATATTATAGTATTAGTGTGTACAGTGAACGTAATATGAATGGACGTTAGTTTGCGCGGTGGGCTAATATGCACGTATTTTTTTTTTTATATAGATCTATCTTTGGTAAACCGTGTGGTATATTACGTATACAATACGAATATTTCGTTACTATAGATACCGAGGCGACAAGCTGGACATAATATCGGGTACAATAGACGGCGAGGTGGTGGTGTGGGAGGTGAGCACGGGCGCGGCGCTGGTGAGGGCACGCACGCTGACCGCGCCGCTTGCCGCGTGCACGCTGACGCACGAGCGGGTCGTATGCGCCGCGCGCGACGGTAACCTCAACGTCACGGACCTTAGCGTCATGAATGTGGTGAGATTTGTCACATAGTACATCTAATGTTAGGTACCTATAATTTTTGCCCAAGCAGATATGTAAGACGTAAAAATAAAATGACGTTTCGTCCTCGTGCAAATTAATAAAAACTAGATGTTGCGATGATGCTCGGCCTCGTCCGCGACTAAAGATTTTGCCGCAGTAAAAAGTAGCCTATGTCCTTCCCTGTGGTCTATTCTATATCTGTGCCAAATTTCATCAAAATCCGTCCAGTAGTTTCGGAGCCTATTCGATGCAAACAAACAATCATTTCCTCTTTATTATTAGTATAGATAAAGGAAATGGTCCAGCGGTAGTAAAAATATTCTCACTATCATGTATTATCAAGATTTATTTAAGGAGATTAATATGTATTAGCAAGATTTAAGCTGCGCGTCCACTGCATCGGAATCGGAGCGGACGGAGCGGACGGATTTGTTGCTTTGTATGGATTTCTATGGTACTGCGTCCACTGGATCGGCATTTCTGCGCCCGCGACCGGTATTTTTGCCGATGACGTCATCGGCAGTGAACCCGTCATTCGGATTCCGAACGTTTCAAGTTCTGACGTGTTTGCGACGACGCGACGGCTATACATAAATACTTATTCACGACGAATGACGATATTTTAATTACTTTAGTGGAAAAATATGATGAACTTTACAATCTAAAACATCAACATTATCTTAACCAACTGAGGAGAGACGATATATGGGATGAAATTGGGCAAATAATAAATAAAAATTGTAGAATATAGTGAAGTTCAAAAAACTTTTTTCGAGTCATATGAATGTACCCAAAAAATCTATTTTCATCTTCTAATAAATCAGAATATTATAATGTATGAAATTCTCCAAAAAATATTCTTTTTGAATTTATATTATGATTTATGAACCCATATCTTTCGTTTCCTCTTGTTTCTCTTTTCCTCTTCTGATAAAATAAGCTAATTACAACTTATTCGGTCTGAGATTACAACAATATATCTCGTCACTATCCTCCATAATGCAAGTGCACGTTCAGGCTGACGGATTAAAAATAACTAAATTGCCGATGCTGAATCCGGATGCAGTGGACGCACCCCATCGGCATTTTGTAAATGCCGACGCTCCGTCCGCTCCGTCCGCTCCGATTCCGATGCAGTGGACGCGCAGCTTTACTCATATAAATTGAGAGCCTTAAGGTGTCTACACACCAAAGCCGCCGGTCCGGCGGGTAAACCCGGCGGCTTTGGTCTTGTTTTATAATCAGGCCGCCGGCCTTGCCCGCCGGGCCGGCGACTTTGGTGTGTAGACAGCTTTAGGCTGACCACATATTAGGCGTGCGCGTTCCTCGGGCGTCTGAGTGGCGCGTGTGAGCAATTGAGCGATGCGCCCGCATCGCTCAAACGCCCCAGAAACGCGCAACTAATGTAGAGGACGCCTTAGTTTTGGTTTTTGTAGAAGGAAACACTAAAAGTATTAGGTTACTAATAAAAGTACTCTCCAGGTGTACGAAAAGCGGCTATCGTCCACCATCACGGCTCTGTGCAGCGACGGCGGTCACGTTATGTGGTTCGGCGTGGCTGGCGGTAGCCTGCTGCAGTGGAACATGGAGACCGTCACACAGACCACTGAACACACTATACATGAAGGTGAATATTATGGCTTCAAACTACATAACATTATGTTATGTACATACATTATACATCTTGATACTTGTAACGTAACTCGTTACTTGTATTACAAAATACAGTTGTCAGTCAATTCAGTTAGAACTTAGCAGCGCAGCTTGCACACTCTGTAGTCTGTACGGTTTTTTTTTAATTTATTTTGTTGATAAACTGCAAAAAAAAAAAAAAAAATAACTGTTCCTGTGTTGTCCAGTGAACACAGTTTCGGTAGCTTTTGGTAGGAAAGCACTATTAATCGATAGTAATGTTTTTAATCTAACGCCCTATTTTTGTATCTATTAAAAATGAATATCTGGCAAACGGATAACTGAATTAGAAAATCGTTTTGTCGACCTCCCAATGTTTTAAAAGATCTATCTAATGATACCCGATACTGTGTGGTAGTGGCAAGAAAAAAAATCATCCCACGTATTAAAAGTGTTCGGGATAAATATATTTTATTATAGTATAAAAAATACTTTTTATTTTAACACTTTGTCGACGTAGTCATTACACATATGCAAAGTTTCATCTTTCTAGCACTAACCGTTTGCACGGTAGGTAAGCCGAAGACGGAATGACGCACGGTTGGATATAACGAAACCATAAGATTTCCGACACGTGAACTACGAAACCCTAATAGGAGAGATATAGTACAAATTGCCAGGTTGCCTTAAACACTTGCTTTAAAATTGGCTGTAGGTTTCGTTTTATATCCGTCATTGGTCAAATTTTACATAATTTGTACGCATCATTTACTGTCAAAATAACACGAATAGACGGTTCTTTTGAGAGGTTATTTTGGTACGTCGTTTTTGACGTTCAATAACTTTTGTTTTTGACGTGATATCGTCTTATAAATCGACGAACGCCGGCTGCACGCTCGAAAAATTGTCACGTTCCGCCTGAGACGAGCGTGCAAGCGAGATCGCGGAACAAGCGATAGAGAGGCACGATCGGCACGATAAGCGTTCAGCTTGTGATGACGTTATCACGTAAAATTATCCTCCGTAAACCGACTTAACAACATTTTTTTTGTTTCAGATGAAATCGAGAGCATATATTTTGATAGATCTTCTAATAGGTTAATAACAGCAAGTAAAGACAAATCTGTTAAAATATGGAGAATGTCTAGTGAGTGCTGACAAATAAAAGTAATAATTTTTTTACAATTTCAGTATTAACTATATTTTGATTATTTTTGTATATTTGATTATAATAGTAGATATAAAAACAATGAAACATATTGGCAAATAAATTTTGTGAATGCAGGAGTACCTACCTAGTATTTAAATTTATCTTCCTTCCTTTCTACAAATTAAACGCTTTTTAGTAATTGCAAAATCTTAAATCATAATTTACAAATATGTAAGTAAAGTAGTTAATTATATTATTATGTTGAATGTAATAATATGACCTTAATGTGACCTATATAAAAATAGTATCTAGCTATTTATGTATTAGTTTAGACTTTAGATATGTAAGCAGTAGAATAACTAGTAGACTACGAAAAATGCTGTCCTTGAGTTCTTGACTTTACAAAGATATTAAAAAAAAAATCGTGAATTATTTTGCGTTTACACCCGATTTATTATTTATACACATATTTACTGAGTTATGTGGAAATTTAAAATCGAGCGACGTTAAACTGTAGCAACAGACGTTAGTATTTAGTAGGTAATCAATAATAATTGTATCGGTATTGAACAATTCGCACTTTTCACAACAGCTATACCTACTGTAATATCGTTGGTCTATTTGTCAATTAAATTAGAAACAGTTAAGCAAATCTTATAATTTCTTATTATTAAATCACCACTGCGATGTCTGTTCCTATTGATGACTAATGACTAGGTTTTCGACAGAACTCATATGATACACATTCGTTGATAAATAAATAAATCGCGTAGCCTTTTTGAAAAAGGAAACATAAGGTTCGGTAAAATCAATTATTTTGGGCATATTTACGTATGTCCGTTGGATGTATTAACGTTGGGACGTTTAAGCAGAAAAAAAATTGTTATACTAGAAAAAAAAAACGTTATACGTGAGATGATTTCTTACTTTGAGTATGACAATTATTTTTAGCGTAAACGTCTTTACATAAGCAGTGGATTATGTGCCGGAGGTATTCGTAATTGATTTTCAGAGACATTATATATTTTTGAATCCTCTGTCAAATCAATTAATGAACGATGACGTGAATGTAGGTATATTCTGTACACACACAAGTCCCTTTTCATGGGTGATCCGGCAGATGCCAAAAGATGGGCAACTCGCCATAAGGCATAATGTTGGCAAGAATATTTCATCAATCATAATCCAGAGGGACAATTCTGCTAAATAAAGCCTGCATTAATACAATTACAATCAAGTCCCGATACGCTTATACTCCCAATAGGTGTTTTTTATGAACGTTAAACCAACGTGAAACGCGCTCTGATTGGTCGAAACGCCATAAAATCCGCTCATCGTAACATGACGCTACACTTGAAAGTGTATTCAAACAAAGTAAAATTGACTGGTTAAATTATCTACTTTAAATACGAGAATTGAGGTTCAGGATTCTGCTATTAACGAAATTCCAGGCTAAGGAATGTAATATTCAATAATATACTCGTATATAAAGTTTGGTAAAATCAACTACGGATATTGTTGGTATATGATCTTACTGCTTATATTAAAGACGTTTACGCAAAAAAAAGTCATACTCAAAGTAAAATAAAAACATTTCATAATGGGTGAACTGTCTCCGCTCAACGCTAACGCCTAACTCGCCCAGGCATATACCCAAAATATTTTTTTCTCGAGTAAAACAATAATTTTTCTGCCTAAACGTCTATACTTAAGCGGTATATATGCCTAAAATATCCGTAAATTTTGATTTTACCGAACCTTATATAAGCTGGAATTTCATAAATAGAGAAAGTTTTAAAAATCCTTCTACCTATGTGGTCTTCGTCAAAAGCTTAATTAGGTATATTTTTTAAAATTAGTGTAAAGCTTTTCTTAATTTATATCCAACTTTAGGCCGGTAAAGCAAACATGGTATACGTGTCTATAAATTCCACAAGACAGACATAGTCGAATACACGACTTGATGACTTCCATCAATAAACCTCCTGGAATCAACGACACAAGCATTTTCAGCACATGCGCCCTGCTACTGGTCATTGTTGCACTTAGGTACGGTCTACCTATGTTTTACAGCGTAATACTTTCTTATACCATGTAAGTATCGTAAGTTTTTCCTAATATTCACTAAAATAATATATAGCTTATTATACTAGGTAGATCTTGTGGAGTTGATTAAAGCAAATGACAAGTATAAAATATAGAAATGGTTACAAATAATAATAATATCTATGGACGCTTCACACCATGTCAATCTGGTCCCGTGGTAAGTTAGCTCGAAGAACTTGTGTTACGGGTACCAGACAACGGAAATATACAGCGTGTCCCGACACCTATATCGGAGTCTTTAGTGGTAAAAAATATGGATTTTTTTATCGACAAATTGCCCCTCAAATTTTATTTTTCTCTCATGTTTGTGAAATGGCAGCCATTTTATTTTTTGGTAACCAAGACCCGGGCTCTCGTACTAATTCAACCACCACTACTCATGTAAATGTCCTAGGAACATAAAAAAGGTCTCATTTGATAGCTAAATATGTAGACAATAATTCACAGTTAAAATGTTCTAATTTTCTTTGAACAAAAAAACAAAAAAAGGTAATTAAAAAAAATATATAGTTTTTTTTGTTGAATTTTTTTAATTATTTGCTTATTGTGAAAAATCTAGGCCATTAACCTGCTTGTTTTTTGTTCTAAAACGATAGAAGAGGACATTTGCTAAAATAAAATACGAACCCCTTTACTCTCAGTGCAATAGTTTAGAAGTTACACATTACAATTAACAATTTGTTGGTATCATCTCAGGCAGGGGCCAGCCAGTCGTCTTTTTAGGTTCAGGGGCAATTTCAAAAGATATAATAGCTAAAACCGCTTACATTTTTTAAAAACAAAAAATCTTTTAAACTTGTTGGATCCTCTTCTAGATTATCTATTTGTCAGATTATTTTTATATACGTTTCTATCTCATAAAAATAAAATTTAAAGAATGCGAAATTATCAGGAATTATAGTTATTTAAAATGATGATATTTATGTACTTTACTTGCTCCTATTGTTTCTTACTTACATAATCTATGAGAAGAACCTTTTATCTTTAATATGCTATTTAAATTTTTAACTAAATTAGTTTGACGAATTTTATATGATTTTTTAAAACTACTAAATAAATCGAGGCGCACGAGCGTTTACAAATACTGTTGTAAACGCTCGTGCGCCTCGATTTATTTAAGGAGCAAGTAAAATACATAAATATCATCATTTTAAATAACTATAATTCCTGATAATTTCGCATTCTTTAAATTTTATTTTTATGAGATAGAAACGTATATAAAAATAATCTGACAAATAGATAATCTAGAAGAGGATCTAACAAGTTTGTAAAGATTTTTTGTTTTTAAAAAATGTAAGCGGTTTTAGCTATTATATCTTTTGAAATTGCCCCTGAACCTAAAGTTGTAAAAACTTCTGGTTAGTTTTGTCAGTTTTATTCAAAAGTTTGAAATTATTTTAAAATAAATGATAAGTGAAAAATTAGAATACAATATTTTCTAGTGTTTTTCTACATGTAAAAATCAGAATAACCAGTTTTTGTTAGATATAGACGCATTTGAAAAGTAGCGTTTTTCGTGAAATCTGAGTCTCGCGCCGATAAATGCTCTTAACATTATTACGAAATCCTTGTAACTAGATGAATTACGTGGCGCTATCAAAAGTTTAGAACACTCAACACAATAAGATAGATATGTTACAGTCAATGTGATTAAATAGCTATTATACATAATGACTGGTCATTATATATAATAACTATATTGTCTAGATAATGTGATAAATTAATCACTTTGTCCGGATATTATTCATAATAGCGGGCCAAAGTTAGCTAAAGCAATAAACACGATTCAACTTAGTGATGCAACAGAACTCTGCTTCTGCTTCCGCTTCCGCGGAAGTTCTGCATGTCTTTTCACTTTCGTTTCGGGAAAACGGGACCAACCTCGGATTATAATCCGAGGTTGGTCCCGTTTTCACTAAAGTGGTGACCTGATGATCACCATAAGCTTTGATCAGAACTCCTCAGTCTTTAAATATACGCGTTTGAAAATTTCGGCATTCAAACTCAAACTCAAACTTAAGAACTGAGTTCAAAGAACTGCAAGCATAATATGCCACTATGTAACTTACAGTAATCATCATCGTCATCTTATTTTTACAACTATACAATACCTAATGGAAGCTTGGCGCGTATTTAATAATTATATATTCGATTGTTTATTTAAAACGTTAGTTAATAATTTAACATATATCACTAAATCCTTACCAAGTGCTCTCGGGTATTAATGACATGCTTGTCAGGACATGTGTAAGGAGGGTTCCGTAACTATAAATGCGTAATATGCTTTTTTTTAATTACTCCAAAAGTTCCTGTCCGATTTGGATCACAATAATTTTCCTAAAGAGTTTTTAGCATGATCTATCAGCATGAAAATTTGCAAGTTTCTATCTCCTATAGTTTAAAAATGCTAGGGGGGGACCAACTTACAAACTAGTTTGGAGGCCGATTACTCGAAAATGGTCAACTTTATAAAAAAGTAACGTATGAAACCTTGCCTTTATTTTAAAAGACCTATTCTACGATACCCCACACGATGGGGTAGAGTGAAAAAATATTTTTCATCCCCACTTCACATGTATGGAGAGCCACCCCTAAAATATAAAATTATTATTTTTTATGATCCCGAAACTGTGATCTATACACAATCTATAACTGCACAAAATTTCATCAATTTATATTCATAATTACAGGAGCTAGAGGCGCGGACAGACAGACAGACAGACAGACGGACAGAGCAAAACTATAAGGGTTACTTAAGTATTACGGAACCCTAAAAAGGGTAAAATTATTATAAAAAAAATATTTCATAAAGTTAAATTACTTTATATAGATCACAATAAAATTGTATCTATGACAATGTTATTATAATAATTATAATAAACATTATAATTATTATTATATAAAGGCAGATTGAAATACAATTTTATAATCTTTACCTGTACCTACTTTTTTATTACTTTATCCAATTCTTCGAAGATATTATATAAAATGGCCAGTCAATGTGATTAATTCTGTGTCATTTATCACTTTGTCTAAAATGAGTAGACATTATAAATAATGGCTGGATAGTATATATAATATCCGGATTTATTACTTTGGCTGTAACAGATATATTTTAAAATTGTCTCTGATTAAGACTTTTCTTAATTACCACAAGAAATAATAAAATTAATATAATAATACATGTAGGTTTTTAAAAGTTGATATTTAAATCTTTAGGTAAAAGAGTATTTTTTATTTTTATTTTTTATTGAATCTATCGTTTTCCTTGTGGCCATAACTAAATGACCTAGATATATCTAGCTTTATAGAATAGTGTTATTTTATTTGCTGTGATGAAAGTAATAAAAGTGTTTAGTATCTAAGTAGATAGTGAAATAGTTACAGCTACTTTATATATAAATTAAAACAGTAAAAGTTCAATAAAACTTGATTTATTATCTATATTTTAACATAATTTATTCACTATCATTATACATTAAATAAAGTTTTTATTCGTTAAATTAATATGTCCAAATGATTAATAACAAGATAATTATTATTGAAAGATTAGAATACAACAAGTAATTCTTCTACATTCTACACAGTAACAGACTCTACCATAGTTTTTTTAATTAGTTCCCCTAAATTTTCTGTTTCATTAGCGTTTGCTTCAGTGGTCGGTTGGGTTGTCTCGGCTTGCTGCTGGGCCGTGTCTTGGGTCGATTGGTCGAAGTGATCTAGGTTTATTAACTTATTTTGACAAAACCAATTCTCATCATTTTCTAATGATTGTAATTTATTGTTTTGCTGATATGGCATCGTCATTAGGGTTGTATAATGAGAATCGCTTTTATTTTCATTACTACTGAAACATTCTGTATTATTTCTATATACATCGTAGTGGTGCATAGGATATTGTGTAGTGTGCTCGGACATGTTCAAGTTCTGTTTTTGTAAATAGTCCGGCATATACATTTGTCCGTAGTGATTGAACATCGATATGTGGGAGCTATGCGCAAACTCCTCGAAGCTGCTCGCCGAAAATGAATGTATCCCCTTGTACTGGTGATTTTCTGAACGCTGTTCGTACATGTAATTGAGATCGCAGTGATATCTTTGCGTGTTGGTGGGTATAATATTATACTCGGCTACTGTAGCTGATGCGTAGGGCGGACCCTTTCCCTGCAGAATGTTAGAAGTATAAGTATCATGACTTCGAGGATCCGATTTACCTTCGTAGCTAATTACATTATGCTCTCTTCTTGGAAAACTGAAAGTTTCATTTTGAACACTAGCAGTAGCGTTTTGGATGTGTTGACTGCAGTGCATTTTAAATGTTTCTGCATTGCTAGTACAAATTTTGTTTGACAAAGAATTGATTACTCTACCGGAACTATTATTTTCATTGTGACATGTTTTATCGTAAGTTATGTTTGTATGTGGTATACCTGAGTTAGTACTATGCGCTTCGGCCCATTGTCTCTTGGCTTCCTGTTGCTCCTCGTTTTTCTTTTCTAAACTTATTCTCATTAAAGTATTGATAAAGTGCGTTCTTACTCTTAGTGGATTGAATTCTATTCTGCCGGTAGTATTACCACAACCTTCTCTCGTACAGCCACACGGAAAGTTCAGTCTATCGACCTGGCATTTAATGCCCGCTAAACTACATGAACAATTTTCCGGATTACAAACACCTTTACAAGCACAACCACAAAATTCACGAGATGTCCTTATATCTCTACATTCGTCTTTTTCATAACTCTCAATTTTTCTAACGCCCGCAGCTCTTAATAGAGCCCTTCTTTGTCTAGTTGGAACAGGCTGGAGGAAATAGTAACTGTCTAAATCAAGCTCGGATTCTGAAATATCACTAGTTTCTTCTTCAGTGTCACTATCTTCACTAGAAGATAATGACTCACTTTGACCAGAATGCCGTTCACTCTTCAGCTGTTGTAATATTTGCCTATGTAACCTTCTTTGTTCCAGGGCATGTTCAGTTAGGGTGAATTTTTGTGTGTAACTGTGCTCCCATTCCATTCCTAGCGTGGATCCGCCCTGTGATGGCACGCAAGTAAAACCTTGTGATCTTGGAAAGTAATAAACAGTAACATTATCAAATTTAATGTTTCCTTTTCTTCTTTTTGGTTGAATATCTTCGCTGACTTCGTTATCACACTTTCTTTTGAGATTACTTTTTCGCGATTTCTCAATTTCAACACGTTGTGTATCGTCCTTCGTATATTCGACGTTATTGCTATATTCAGCTGGCTTTTCTTCCGGCTTTAATTCTTCTTTATCGTCTTGGGCAGGTATATTTTCAAATTGTGGTAGCTTAATAAACTCATTTGTTTCAGAACCTAAACCAGAGTCACTACCATCTGATCTGTCAGCCCCATCTTCTTCCCTTTCATGTAAGACAACATCGGGAGGTAAACTTCCAAGTGCCGAATCTTCACTGTCTGCCGAGGCAGTATCTGTCTTAATGTCTTCTATATCACTTAAAGTGTCATTATCGTCTAATTTTACCGCGTAATCCACTTTACTGTTACTACTCTCATAAAACTGAGAGACATTACTAATTACATCATTTTGATCATCATTGAGGTTATCACTAGAATCATCACTATTGGCATCACTATAAATTTTATCGTTCTTTATCACAGATGCACAAGCTTCTTCTTCAATGTTCTCCATTGTCATCGAACACCTATCATTGGTGCCAGATAGCTCAGTTTTCTCTTTTTGGTTGTCCATCACCTGTAAAAGAAAGAGGTATATGTATAACTAACCACTTTATTAGAATGGTGGAGTCAAGGTTAACGTGTTCTGAATTTCTTAACTCTATAAGTTAACATATGATAATGAAAAGGTTTGGATTTTACTGTGTTATACATTTTAACCCTTGTGTGCAACGGTTAGAAAAGTGCAAAGGCCTGGAGGAATGAGCGAGCAGCATTATAAATCAAACAAAATGATAATACAAAACCGGTACCTGTTTTAAAAGGTTTATTCTTAACTGCCTCTCGAGCTTGTATGTATAATGTAGTTCTCTATTTCTCCAGACTCATGATTTATATTTTGTACGTCTTAAATATGGACAATTGAAACAATTCTGTACAAGATATGAACGCAACGTTCACATTCATATTTTTAATATCCAAGAGACTGCAAAGGGTATTATAACTTGAATCCAATATCAGAAGTAATAAGGTTTTTTATCACTTGTAGCCCGATGACGCGCCGTTGTGTTCCTCATTTATTTATTTACTGCACTGTTGTTCTATATCCACATTTTGATTATTCTGAAGTACTTATTTTATACACTAAAACCGTAACACTTCTGCAAAGTTTTCCACTCATTGCTAATCAACAATAAATAAACGTTAACTTATTATTACAATTCACTCGAACAGCACTGCACTCAACGTTCCCACCTCGCGTAATCATGTTGGTCGACACTCGACTCTCGAGCGACGCAGGCAAATCGAATGCTACCGTGTGAGATAGGTACGAAGCGCGTCGATAAACGCGCACAAAAACGACTTTTTAAAATGGTAGCGTAATCTTTGGGTTATTCGACGTGACGTTACCGCGCCCTCACCCCTCCCCTCGGCCTTGCGTCTCTCCGCACCGTCTCTACAGACGAGTCCGCGCAGGCGTTGTTCGTTTCTCACAATGTAATAATACCAGCTCTACATTTTAATGTCCCTTCAAGTAATATTTAACATAATTAAAATTTTAATCTATAGATTAGCAAATGAGGAAAGCCTACACATAGAATACGTTTTTCAATTCTGATTTATTAGCACTAAAAATAGCACTTTAACAATGTAAAAAATAATTTAAACAGAAAATAAGAAAACCAATAATTCCTTTGCATCTTCTTCTCTATAGTAATTAATAATCTGCTTATACTTGTATTTAATAATAAATACAAGTATAAGCAGATACTGTGCGGTATATTTTTTGTACTTACACCTTTGTTAGCTCTGAATTTACCGTATTTAGGGCAGGTTTCTTATACCTGCTATCGGCTGTCGGCACAAGCTTTTGCTCTTGGTCTAACTCGGTAGAGCTCGTTCAAACTTTTACATATACCTACGTCACAATTCTTATCTATATAAGTACCTATATAGCACACTTAGATTTTGTACATAATATAGAAAATTGTAACAACAAAATACCTATATGTACCTAGATACAATGTACATTGTATTGTACTTGATTTTCTATAAATAACTCAGATTATTATTATTGGGTGAGTCAGCCCTTGATTGTTTTTAACTGTCTCCACAAATGGAAAGGATTCATTCTCACTCATGTGTATTTCTGTTGCTAATATAAATATATTAAGTAGGTACTATGGATTAGATAATAATATGGCTTGTGGTCACATGACGTTTGGTCAGCTAAAGAGGAAATAAGCTTTTGATGATTTTTAAATTGTTAAACTCTACATTGATTTTTTAATTCTGCATTAATGAGGTTCACGAAAATTGTGCTAGTAGGTATTTTATGAATCACTTTTAGACCCTGAATAAAAACCTAAACTTAGTATGGTATAATCAAACTGGAAATTTTGGAATTACTACACATAAAAGGAATAATATAAAACACATATAAATTTACATAATCTTATACATTGCTCTAGAATCTAGAGCCAAATATTAATATTCGTTTATAGCACGCGTGAAAGTAGGTATGCTACTCAATATAAAATTATTAACTTACTATAAAATGCTCGTCAAATGTTGTATAATATGATCCTTCATATATCATAACATAGGGTACCTACATAAGCGGGTGTAAATTAAATCTTGTTCTCTTTAACTCTGGTTTAGGTACAAACCGCTTTACTTTTCAGGTTTCACGCACCGCCGGAAAAAATGATACTCGAATTATGGGTGGGGCCTAGGTGAGGCCAGTAAATTACGAAACTTTTTAAGTACACCTACAACACGAAAAGTAGTGAGTAGTGACGTATCTTAAGATTTTATTTCTTAATTGAAAGTGAATAGAAGATCACTTTTGAATCGATAATTAATTAGTCACTTAACAATATGTACTATTTTGATATAGAGTCCATACAATATTACTCTTTTGCGTACTTAATTATATCCTCACTTTATATTATAAACTTGAAGATGAAATATCCTAAAATGTTATAATGATACGATTAGTTCTTCGCTAAATATTACAGAATTAAAAAGCAGATATTCGGTGAACAACACGCATTCAGAACATTAAAAATAGCAGTATGTTACTCAAGGTAATCGACGTATTAATCTATTTTCAGTTGGAATACGTATCGCGTATGTGATGTAGAATATTAACATTTTCACTTGTAGGTACTCATAAAGAATGTCGTTTCTCATTAAAATCTATAGTGAACATGTTGAATTTATTGGATCTTTTTAGAATTTATTTAGTTTAAATGAGGTAGAGTCTCTGAAACGATACAATTCAGTGGCGAATGCTGATTCTCCTTCGTAGGGAAGCGTGTATAATGGGTAGGGATAAGGGTCTTCAAAAGGTAAGTGGTAAGTGAAGCCGATAGAAATGGAGTTACCGAAACCTCACGCCTCTGATAGGATTTTAAAACCTTAAACCGAGATTAAGTGCGAAAAAAGGAAAATCCCGTTTATTAGAATTTTTATATTATAAAAAACTTTAACCGGACTATGTAAGTAGCCTATGTTACCCGGGATATTATTACGAATCTATTGAGACCACATTTATTAAAATCGGCCCAGTAGTTTCTATGCTACGGTGGAACAAACATACATACTTACATACATAGACTCCTAAAAGGTACAGCTTCGCTGTGGACAGGTAAAAAGCACAATTTTTGCCATGTGCAATGTGCATACGTGACATTTTTGTCACATTGTGTAATGTCGGTACGATGCTAGTGCCTTGAACTTTTGAAATCTTCCGTCAGTTTCGAATCTGGGTTAGAGCGGGCGCAGTGGCCGCGCTGGGCTGACGTAGTGGGGAGACCCAAAGGGTCACTGGGGGCATGAGCACTTTAAGCGAACATCAAACATCAATTAGGTCTTTAAATTTTTGCCAACTTTTTGCCTAACGTGTAACCAGTGTAACGATTACTTGGGACCGTATACTAATAGGTACTTTAGAGCACCACATTGGGACCTAATGCGATGACAATAGTTATTGAAATAAGTAAAAATTATTCCAAAATATTATCACCGTTGGGAACGTTTATACCTCGTATTTCTATTATTTTAAGTTTTGTTATCAGGCAAAAACGAAGAATGTTCGTCTTTTATGTACTCTTACATGCCTCCTATACCCGGTAGGTAGAGATACTGGCTACCTGAAAGGGTTACCTGCCATTTAATATTTTTAATAACATGACGGGCGACAAAAGCATTTTGATACAAAATTTAAGTTTAATGTTAATGATAGGAACCTTTTTATTTTAATTTAATTAAATTAAATTTATACGTAGTAAAAATGTAATCAAATCGGCTAAGTGCGAGTCGGACTCGGGCACGTAGAGTTCCGAACCATTATACTAATATTTTACATGTAAGTTAAGTCTCTATAACTCCTGAACTAACAAAGTTATAAAAGCCGTTATAGTTTTCTCTCAAAGTTCATCACATGGACTACCATCATGAATTTTTTCAGATTTTTCAAGACTGATATTAACTTTGAGATATAAGTATTTAACAAAAAAAAAACGCTTTAAAGTTAAATATCTTGCAAACGGATACCGAAATCATGCAAACTTTTAGGGTTCCGTAGCTAGATGGCAAAAAACAGAACCCTTATGGATTCGTCATGTCTGTCTGTCTATCTCTCTGTCCGTCCGTATGTCAGAGGCACTTTTTTCCGAAACTATAAGAACGATACTGTTGAAACTCGGTAAGTAGATGCATTCTGTGAACCGTATTAAGATTTTCACACAAAAATAGAAATAAAACAAAAAAAAAACCCCATACTTAGAACTGAAATTAAAAAATATTTTTTTTTCAATAAACCTATACGTTAAATGGATGTAAATGAATCTATGGATAGGTGTTCAAAAATGATATTGTGGTTTCTAATATATATTTTTTTCTAAACTGAATAGTTTGCGCGAGAGACACTTCCAACTTACTTCTAAACTAACTAACTGTAGCTTCTAAAATAAGAGAATGATAAAACTAAAAAAAATATATGATGTAGGTACATTACCATGCAAACTTCCACCGAAAATTGTTTTGAACGAGAACTTATTAGTGTTTTTTTTTAATACGTCATAAATATGACGTATTAAAAAAACTACTTACCGCAATTTACCTTTCATTCAATCAACTCAAATATGTATAAAAATAAAATATTTTATTTCATAATAATGGTTAAAAGGTTTATACCTTATACAAGTTTGTACGGAACCCTCGGTGCGTGAGGTCGACCCGCACTTGGCTGATTTTTATCTTTCTAGTACTAACCGTTTGGTCGGTATAAAGCCAAAGACGGACGGTCATGACAAAACAGTGGCGTAGCGTGGGTGTCTGCCGCCCGGGGCGGAAGTCCATTTTGCCGCTCCCTTACTTGGGTTTTGCCGCCCTCTTACTTACGTTTTGCCGCCCCTTTACTTAGGTTTTGCCGCCCCTACTACGCTACGCCACTGTGACAAATCCTTATGGGTACCCTAAAATCGTCTTAGCAACCTTGCAATGTTTTTAATCCCCACTTTACGTGTAGGTACTTAATTTTTGTGATTTTATTTATAGCACATTGTCGACGTGGTAAATACACGTTTGTTTCACACCCATGCAAAGTTTTATCTTTCTAGTGCTAACCATTTGGACGGTAAGCCAAAGATGGACGGATATGACGAAACTATATCATTACCCTTCCTTTTGGCTTCGCCGTAGTCGGGTAAAAAGTAAATGTTGTGGCAGTCTGTCACAACGTCAACGTATAACGTGTGCGCGCGCGCAGGTGTGCTCGTAGCTCTATATTAACCAACGTCTTACGACCGGTATGGAAAATTTCATGAGAATTGAAATAAACATTTCCTCTGAAATCGTCACCGAACTTATATGTCTCTTGGTATGTTGCAGATATTTGTTAGGAGCTAGCAAATGCCTCATCTGAATCTAGTATGTAGGTACCTAAAGTGAAGCTTCAAATGAGATGCTTGCTCGAAGTACTCATCAGCCAATTGCAAGCTTCCTGTCGAATAATGTTGAAAGTGATAAACTAGGTCACCTTAACAAATTGTACATCAATATTTAGCTATCCTCGTGTTTACGTCATTTCCAAATTAGTGTTATGTGGGGTATGGAGATTTTTTCGTGTGATATCGTCAGTCATTACACGTAAGTTGCTGTACAATACATAGACGCTCTTGAAATAAATTGGCACTCGTCGTCGCTAGACATAATATAGGGCGAGGTGGTGACTATACGTACCGAGCGGCATGTATACGATAATCAATAGATATTTTCAGGAGGCTTTCGCGGAGGGCGAACGCGACGCTCGCATAGGGCTTTCTCGCTCCCGCCTGTAATTTACCCAGGCCAAGCGAAATCGAAAGATAAAACACTGAAATTATTTTTTTCACCTTCACACTCATAAAAATTAGTTAATAAAACATATTAAAGGAACGTTATTCTCGTTATATATATCTAAGTGTGTTCAGGTAAGGTTTTAATAAAATTAGAATATATTATCTGGTATTTCGATAAAGGCTCATTTGAATAACCATCAATATATAATGTAAATCTACTTTGTTAATTAAAATATGAATAAAAAAAACTCATTTATACGAAATTATGAATCTACAAATATGTACACATACATACATATTTATTATAAATTAAATAAAAATACTTACAAATATAATATTATTATTTAAAATTTAGTAACCTGCTGGTTGTAGGTCTTCATATGGACAATTCTTTAAGACGTGTTACATAGTTGAGTTTATTTTTTGATTAAATTACTACGATCATTTACTAAACGAATAATTATAATATTATTTTGTCAGTATTATGTTGTAATTGTCAGAAAAGTAGGTAAATTAAAAAGAACATCTTTGCACAACTGTATAAAAACTATACCTATCACACGAATTGCGAAATAATGTGATATTATGTATTTTGTTTTATCTCCTACTTTGGAGTGTACCTATTAGCTACCAGTGCTATGTACTGTGTAGGACTGTGCTATATGTATATAACAGAGCGTCGTGTCGTGTCTAAATACTAGTTATATAGACCGGATTGCATTGAATTTGAATCGCCGTTCACATGACAACGGGGAAAACAAACTTGCATAATACAGTAGAAATTAGGGTTTGCGTAGGAATTTTCATAGGGTTTTTAAATACAAACGTAGGTGCAGTTTGCAGTGGGAGGGCGGGGTGGCAGACGGGGGTAGATTAAATTTCATACCACACGGCTACCCAGCCTCGAGCTTGCCGTATTCATCATCGTTAGGTTTGCTATTTCTTCCTGGTATATTTTATCTTGCGTTTTTTGGTAAAACTAAAAATATTAGATACCAAATAGGTATCAAAACTAAAAGTTAATAGCTAGGAGAGACCGGGGACACGTCTTGATCCCCTCTTTTGTTTTTGTTATCCTAATTTCAATACACTGGCCAAATTTAAAATATACTGGCACAGCAATACGTGGAATTTATCTGCCTACAAAAATCTGGGAAAACCAACAGAATATCACTGAATCTAATTATTAAACAAATGTATTGTACTATGTGTACCCAGGAGTACTTTTATGCTACAAATAAAACATCTTCTATATGTCACCGTAAAATTGTAAATACTTTCACTAGCTGATAGCTGATGTTATAAGAAGTAACTTAGGCTACTTTGATCTGAGGTTTCCCTTTAAAAATATATGTTTTGTTTTCATTAGTTGCACGCAAACGAAGTTGCAGGCACCAACTAGTTAATCATAAAAGTCGATTAAGCTTAACACTTTTATTTAAAAGAAATCAAAGATACAATGGTAAGCATTCGTTTTATATAACGACACGTCTTTAGAACAAAAACTTACAGAATAAAAGTTGATTGCAGCAAAAATAATTTTTCCTTCACCAATTTTAAAAGAGCCATATCTGACAATTTTACTCTTTTGGAAAATGTTGCTGGTATCATAATATACTCCCAACTAACATTTTGGCGCTAAGGGAAACCTTTTTTGACACTTAAAGTATTATAAACCACATATAAGAGCTCTGACAATAGCTTTGGACTGAAGTCGTTGTTTGGACTCTACTGCGGCGTTAGGAATAAATAATTAAAGTTTCAAAAAGTTTGACGTTTTCGTGATTGTTATTTTATCAATACGAATAGAAGAAGAAATATCAATAGAAGTTCTTCTTTTATCAATAGAAGTTCAGAAACACAACAGTCTTTCTGATTGTAAAGTTATTAACTTAAAGATTTCAGATAATGATTGTGTTATAGCTATAACACAATCATTATCTGAAATCTTTAAGTTCTGCATTTATTAGGGCTTTATTGTAAATACATAGTTTGTAATTTTGCATTAATTTTCAGTTTCACTATTATTTACGTACTTACGTGCGTTATTTTGTTCGCCTTGACAGCGTCTTAGCTTAGAAATGTGAACTCTAGAAGTGTTTAATCTTACTACTTACTTGGCATAGTTTAGATATCTACTTACTGTATCTAAGAATCATAAACTTGTCATTAACATTTATTTATAAAATCTAAACAAAAAAATAGAATTGGTGAAATTTATGACAATCAATCCCTCCTTTTATAATATTTTTTTTACAATTGAGGAACAGAAGAAAAGAATACGATGAGATGAGAATGAAGTCTCCGTCTCCTTCATTCTCATCGCCTCATCTTCACGATTTGTCCGTGAAGAAGATACACATTTCTAAATTTCGGCATTGTTTTAAGAACTGCAAGCATATTGTTATGTTACTATTAAACAATCATCATCACCACAACCATCATTACACCATACATAGGTATTAGGTACTCATAATAATATGATAAAATAGGTATTTCTCTTAGTCTTTTATTCGATTTCTTTGAATATTTGCTAGTCCCATCATCATCGCCATTTAATATATTGTGTGTTAAGGTTAACTGTTACATAATTTCCGCCGACAACTAAATTTTTTAGTAACTTATGCATAATATAGTACCAAAAAGTTACATTATGTCAAGGTATATAATATAACCCTAGTTCCAAAAGCACGGAATGGAACTCTTTAACGATACACGTTTGGAAAATTTGGAACTGTTTAAAGAACTTTTAAAGAAGTTTAGTAAGGATGGATGCGAAAGGTCTGCAATGTCAGACGTCTTCTTCCAAAACTAGGTCTTATCCCTGATAAATCACACATTTTTAAGTTTTTATGTTTTACTTTCGTTGTAAGTACAGCAATACTTTATTCAATAATTTCGACACTATTAATGGCAGCTGGATTGTACGTTAGTTATTTGTGCGTTGTTTACGAATCGGCCCTCTCTCGGGTTCGAATCCCGCTCAGATAAATATTTTTGTGATTCTTCTTATTTCCTTTTTTTTCCCTATTTTTAAATATTTTATCATCCTACTTAAACTCTGAGCAAAGCATACTCGACCTTCCACTAAAAAGAAAACAATAAATTAATATTTAAAAAGTACCAGCCCAAACGATTGTATAATTTTTTTTTAATTATACAATCGTTTGGGCATCAATTTTAACACAACTACGTCCAATACATACAAACAATATTTTAAAGAACTTCCGTTCAAATTGGCTGGTACCGACTTCAAAAATAAGATGATTGAGTAGAGAAATTAATAGTTAATTTTAGCAGAATTTAAAGGGGAACTATTCGACAATAAGAATTATTTTATACTTTTAAGCGATTTATAAGAATATCATTGCTTTTACTTTGGAAGTCGAATTATATATTTTTTAATAATATTGATTTATGTTGAGATCCACAGATCGTTAATGCTTATTTGGTGAAATACCACGGCTTCTCAGAAAACCGACATAAAATAAAGCCTGAGTTTGTTTTGCCGAGAGAGTGGGAATACCGGAGCCATTTTGGTATAAAGACTTAATTTATTACAATGTATTAATCATAATTTAATAAATATAACTAAAAAGGAAAAAAAAATATATTTAAACAAAAAATAACCTAACCAAGAGCATGTCAGGACATGTCTAAGGAGGGTTCCGTAACTATAAACGCGTAATATGCTTTTTTTTAAATTACTCCAAATGTTACTGTCCGATTTGGTTCAAAATAATTTTCCTAAAGAGTTTTTAGCACGATCTATCAGCATGGAAATTTGCAAGTTTCTATCTCTTATAGTTTAAAAATGCTAGGGGGGGGACCAACTTACCAACTACTTTGGAGGCCGATTACTCGAAAATGGTCAACTTTATAAAAAAGTAACGTATGAAACCTTGCCTTTATTTTAAAAGACCTATTCTACGATACCCCACACGATGGGGTAGAGTGAAAAAATATTTTTCATCCCCACTTCACATGTATGAAGAGCCACCCCTAAAATATAAAATTATTATTTTTTAATAATCCCGAAACCGTGATCTATACACAATCTATAACTGCACCAAATTTCATCAATTTATATTCATAATTACAGGAGCTAGAGGCGCGGACAGACAGACAGACAGACAGACAGACAGACAGACAGACAGACAGACAGACAGACAGACAGACAGACAGACAGACGGACAGACAGACAGACGGACAGAGCGAAACTATAAGGGTTCCTTAAGTATTACGGAACCCTAAAAATGAAAACCGACTTCCAAGGTAAAAATGCACAAAAAGCTATGAAATATTTTTTATTTTCTAAATATGATTCCCCTTTTAAATTCGTCTAAAATGTTTACTTGACACAGGTGATGGATGATGCGGGTTCGATACCGAGTTCAGTGTCTACGAAAGCTAAAAAGCTATATAAGAATTAAAATATTTTTCTACGTTTGTTCCAGTCATACTAATAACTTATTAGATCTATTTTCGTAGCAAAGGGTATTTTATGGCACTGCCATTATACTGCGACCTTGGAGTGGGTATAAGTGTCAGTCACGAAATGTCAGTGGTTTCGTAGTTGGTTCGTAGGCTTTTCGTAGGTTATAAAGCGCTCTAATATTTATATGAGCGAACCGTATAAATGCATTTAATTAAAGGCTAATTGATAATAGTAAAGTCCAAAAAATCTAAACGCCCAAGCTCAGGTTGACCGCCATACCTACCGATATTGAAAGAAGTGGGATTATTTTAGATAAGTAGGTAATAAGTGATAGTAAAGTATCTAAAAGATGGCGGTTGAAAATTTGTACCCAAAGAATAAGGTGTTGCTTTGATTAAATAATGTTAACTGGGACGATAATATTAAATTTTTTATCAAATATAGAAATTGGGTTCATAAATTGCTTGAGAAGTTTTTGAAGATTTTCTTTCTGAAGATTTAGGTATATACTTAGGTAGAATGAATATGTAAATAAATACATACTTTTTCACGACATGACCTCATAATTTTTAGGCATCGTCGTAATGATTTCTGTAACAGATACATCTGTCGAATATGTTCCAATATTATACGACTCTCGAGTCTGGACTAGTTACACTAGTGCGACAATAATCCGGTAGGTAGCGTTTTATGTTTGAACTTAAATTCTTAGATGTAGGTGTTTTATATAAAGTGTGTGATGGTTTAAGGTTTAAGGCACTAACCTTCTAGGTGGATGGGTTAATGAGATCCACAAAATAGTTTTAAATATACAATTCCCACACGAGTTTTCAATTCCCGATAACAGATGGCGCCACGTTCAATTTTATAACAGCGCTTCAGTAGCGTTGTCTTAGTTTTTCACAGTACTAATATCGCTAATAAACAATGGGGGTTGGTGTTAAAAGGGTGAAAATTGACGGTTATAATATTATGTATTTTTTAAGCCAAATTATAAAGTAATAATAAATTTACAAATAAATAAAATATAAATTTTCTTATTACCTACTTAGGTGTATGAAAAATAGATTATAACCTATTCTCATACCTACCAAATACACGTACAAAATTTCATAAAAAACGTTTAATCCGTTCCGGAGAAGTTCTGTAACAACTAGTAATAATATTTGCCAGCAAATTAATATTTCTTCTGTTACGTAGGATATAACTAAAATACCAGTATGAAGTATTATGTAAATCTACTGGCAACTAAACGATATAAAATATGTATACGAAATAATGCGATACTATCTATCTCGTAAAAAAGCGGTAAGGACTGAAATATATCTGCAATTAAACAGAAACATAAGCGTTCTCTAGCAAGAACAGCTTTCTACTTACTAACTACACACTTTTCTAAAATAAAAAATAGTTTGTGTAAAGTTTTATTTTAATTCACATAGATACCTCTAGTTATATAATATTTTTAATTATTGCTAAAAACAATCACATTACTTTGGCCTACACTTCATTAATTCTAATTCTATCAATAATGGCGTAAAGTTACTTTCAGTACCTAGGCGTGTGTAGGTTCTGAAACTTTTACATTAAGTTTAAAAAGTTTAGACGCTATAAACCTTCATACCGTATATAAAATAACACAACCTACAATACTTTACTCACTTAATTAAATAATTAAATATACGAATTTAATTTATAATTTAAAACACTACTTTTAATTTGGCACATACATTCACAGTTTGCCTTCTTGAGCAAGAAGGTTCAGGATAACTCTAAATTATAACTAACACAGTTGACACAATAAGAAAGTCATTTTCCTAAAATTTCGTATTGTTAGTTTTTTACGTAAAAGTCACGACTCTACATATTTTTTTTCCCGAAGGCAGGTCAAAATCGAGCCTGACTATACTGCGACCCAAGTGGATCTTTTCTAGATAATATTACCCACATCTCCATCTTATCCACTACTAATATATATCTGTATTATCTATGTTATCCACGATGATTTTTATAACTATTTGGAAAGTACTTACGCTATTTTATATATATTTTTATATATTATGTTATAATTTTAGCAACAAATGAGACATCTAATAAATTCCAATATTGCAAATTAATAGTTATTTGTAAAATAACATAAAGTCTACTAAATTCTTTCAAGATAAAATATTATACTTACATAATCTCAGTTTGCAATACTATACCTAGGTAATGCCTATTATGTACATCAATTATATTACTGTAATATTAAAATAATGTGTGTTTAGATTATTATAACACAACAATATTATGTAGTCTTGAAATGTACTATCGACAAAGTTACTCGACCAGTTTCATAACTTTGCCTTGCACTAGGACGCCTCAAAATAATTAAGCACAAAGGAAGTGACCGCACTAACTGCAGACGTGGTTGAACTACGTGTTTACCCGTAGGTACGTGTGCGTGCGCACGATTCAACGGCGCTGTTAAGCGATTTACATCGTGTGCCTGGTCGAGCGGCAACTTTGTCGATAGTACCTACCTACTTATATAGCTATAACTTAATTAACTGCAAAAAAAACCTTCCCTTAAACTTATAATATGAGCAAAGTCTTAGAAATCTTATAGATATTCTCGTTAGTCGTTATACTATAGGAATTTGTAGCGATAAGTTAGTAATTACCCACTAAATCATCATAATCATATTTAATACATGAAGCTTTCAGTACCTATAGTTATCTTTCAGTACAGTTTTATGAGAATTGCGCGAACGGAGGAGTACGATATTTAGCACAGTTAAAGTTTATATATTTTAAGAAAGGTGTGCAGAAGCCAATACTTTTAAAATTAATGGCTTGAAATACATAAAATTAATAAAAATTACAACAGCACACACTACCTCAGATTATTCACACACTACCGTGCGTTTGATAGATCATACATTCTTCATAAGAGCCATACTTATCATCCAGCCTGCAAGCCCAAGGCCGCGGACTTGTAGGCAAAAGTTGAATTAATGATTGACACTATTGACACTAATGTATTAGTAGGTACCGGTGCTGGTTTTGCTGGATGGACTGTGAGTATGGCGCTATAAATAGATCGATTGATAGATCCAGGCGTTGACGTTTGTCAATCTGTCACAACATTTACATTTTTACTTCTAAAAGGCAAAATAACCCTTATAAAGTTCAAGCTTAATTAAACGATAATTCATATAATTAAACATGAACTTTATAAGGGTTATTTTGCCTTATTTTGCCCATAATAATATAAGAGCAAATAATTCAACCACAGGGCGACTTTTAATACATATTAATACGTGAATCAAACTTCAAATACCCTTTTTTTACGTAAATCATACTAACTGAGGATTACGAAAATTGGCATAGTTAAAGTTTATGTGATGGAAGGTGGGCTGAAAGCTAATATTTTTTTTAAATATTGCTTAGAAATACATAAAATAATAATTAAAAACAACGTTACATATGCACTATCTAAGATTAATAACTCATTATTAATCTGAGGTAGTAACATTTATAATATTATACAAACTCCCAAACACATGGTCACTGCCATCAGTGACCATGTGTTTGTTTAAATACTATTAGATGTTAGTTTGACACTTGAGACTCAATAATTGTCAATCTGTCTTTCACATTCCACAGACAAATAACACATTTTTATCTCTTTTTATTTTTTATATCTAAGAGGCAAAACAACCTTTATAATTATGGTTGAATTTCGACCACTAGACGACCACTAGTCATATTAAATAGGCACACAAAATGTACCTTACTCTGTCAGCTCTCCTTACATTTTATTTCTCCAAGGTTCCATCCAAAAAGGCTTACTACAGCTACAAATATTTTCCCAGTCTTAATGACCTAAGTCTAAAGTTTATTTAAAAAAAAATCCAAACTAATAAAAATCATACTTTTACCAAAACTATAATCTCTTTTACAGTAGAGCCTAACAAAAAATAGTTTCTACGGTAGATGGACGAGGACAAAAGACGTTTTCATCGTTCAATTACCTAATTTGATTCAATCAGAACATATAATTCTAATGACTGTATTATATCTACCTAAGTTACTTTAGAGTCTAGTTAAGATTCCTAACTATCTTACATTGTAGCCTTCAAAATTCTTATTGCGAATGAAATATACTTATTACTTAGGTAGTAATTCTAGTTTCCATAATGTTAGGGCTCGGTTTTGATGGCCGGTTCTCAAGATGGCGGGTCCGGGGGTGCGGGAGGGCCGATGGTGGGGGGCTGCAGCAGCTTGGCCGCCGCGGGCAAGGTTGTTAGATCGAACCCTGGCGGAGGAACTATGCCGGCTGCCGTAGCGGTCCCTTGGAGATACGCGACCAACCTGAAAATTAAATAAAGAAAGTTTGACGTTTCCGTAGACCTGTATGGCCTATTCTTACTGAAGCATGGATCGCCGTGCTTTTTTGCCCGTAGGAATGGATGCGTAAGGTAAGCGTCGGAAATGCTATTCTATTGTCGCTGCACTAGAATTGGGGATACGACTAGATGTAAATTTTTTGTTTAATTGATATATACTCAGAAAAATTTAGGTATTTGCTACTTTTATGTTAGGTAGGCTACTTGATAAACGTAATATTATATTATACCTATGTTACGTCAGTAATATATATTCTTTGCCTATTTGTAGATATACATCTAATTATTATTTTTAAACAAAAAATTAAACCGACTTCCAAAGTAAAAATACACAAAAAAGTATGAAATAAAACTTAATCTCTAAATAATTCCCCTTTCAAATTCGGCTAAAATTTTTACTATTTCTCTACTCAATCTTATTAATTTTGAAATCGGTACCAGCCCAAACAATATTCTACAATATTTTACAGAACTTACGTTCATATTTGCTGGTACCGACTTCAAAATTAATAAGATTGAGTAGAGAAATAGTAAAAATTTTAGCCGAATTTGAAAGGGGAATTATTTAGAGATTAAGTTTTATTTCATACTTTTTTGTGTATTTTTACTTTGGAAGTCGGTTTAATTTTTTGTTTAAAAATAATAATTTCACCCTTTTTAGAGATATATTTTCTTAAGTTATTATTAATACGTCATATGAACGTCTAAACTAAACGATCAAATGTATAATTGAATACGCGCCAAGCTTCCATAAGGTATTGCTATTAAGATGATGATGATGATTACTGTAAGTTATAAAGTGGCATATGCTTGCAGTTCATTAAACAATGCCGAAATTTCCAAACGCATATCTTTAAATACTGAGGAGTTCTATACAGTGCTTTTGGATTCAGGGTATACCTTGGTACAACATCTTATTTTTTGGTAGCATATGCTTGTGTTACTTCAGTAAAAGTCAAAATCACTATATGTGCGGATATAAATTTCGAGGAGTTCCCTCAATTCCTCATGGATCGCATCATCAGGTTCCCACTTTAGTTCCTAAAGGACCAATTTCGAACTAAACCCTTTACAACAACAAAAGAATTTTGCAAATAGGTCCATAAACGGCAGAGTAATGTTCAAAGATATCCGTGTTAGTGTAAAATACTATGAGAAATACCTTTTATATTATCATCATAATCTGACGATGTATGGTGTGATAGTGGTGATGATGATGATGATTACTCTAACTGACAGGGTGGCATATGCTTGCAGTTCTTTAAACAACGCCGAAATCCCCAAACATGTATCTATAAGGAGCCAGGAGTTCTGTTCTGTACTTTTGGATCCAGGGTAAACCTTGGAGCAAAATCTTACTTTTTGGTAGCATATACTTGAACTACTTCAGAAAAAGTCAAAATCACCATATGTGTCCATATAAATTTCGAGGAGTTCCCTCGATTCCTCATGGATCCCATCATCAGGTCACCACTTTGATATCAAAAGGACCAATTTGGGATTACACCCTATACATCACAGAAAAAATTTTGAAAATCGGTCCACAGGCGGCGGAGTAATCGTTGAACATACAAAAAAAAAAATATACAGCCGAACGTATAACCGCCTCCTTTTTTTGGAAGTCGGTTAAAAAATACAAAACAGTTTTAAATGTTTGCTAAATAAGTAAAAAAAAAACTACATAATCAGTTTACTTACATCATAAACAAAACATTTATTATTTTGTATAAACTTAAAGACGCAAATTTACAAATATATTCCTGCGGCCTTATATTTCATACACTTTTACCTAATAGTTACGTCACAGATAGGACTTTTGTATGAAGCGTTTTCACGAGACTTGCGAATTTTGTAAATAAGTGCGTCTACTTATAAAAATATTGATGATTGAAAATGCAATGCTGTATTTATGAAAATATTGAATTTTAGTATCTATAATTCTATACTGTTTCTTTTAAAAAGTTACTCATATATTTTAAGAGTACCTACTATAATAATTCATTTATGTAACAAAAAAATTCAGTCGTCTAGCCCAGGGGTCCGCAACCTTTTAGCCCAAGAGCTACTAAGAAATTTTTAGTAGGTATTTGAGGCACGTTGAAACCTTGTCCTGTACTTCTCCTATTGTACCTCAACACGAGAATGCAGGCCTGGCTGGCCAGAAGCGGAACTTAGCCAAAATACAAATTTTTGAAAAGTAGATTTTTTTATGCCCGAAAAACATGTTTGAGGCATTATGAAATTTTGATATACTGTTAGTATAATGTATAAGGAGTTGGGGGAAAAAAAAAGCCCCGTAATTTAGTCGGAACTTTAACCTAGCCATGTCAGTTTAAAAGTAAATAGTTCAAAGGTTAAAAATAGGTGTGTGAGGCACTTCAAAATTTGAGTAGGGTATTATTTATTATTTTTTAAAAATACTGTAAAAAATACAGATAATTTTATGGGAACTTTCCACCTGCCATGTGACTTAGAAAATCGAGAAAATCTGGCTTTTAATTCATGATTTTGTGACATCTATCGGTCATTTTATGAACTGCAATATACGTTTGAAAGGTGATGCGACATCTAGGAAGCTCTCAAAGAACTACGTGGTCAAAAAATAAAATTGCGTATTGTGCAATAAACTAACTCACTTACTACGCCAAAATGTATTTATAAAACAAATAGGTATTAATTAAATAGAAATGGCATACGAACCAGCCTAATCTACCATTTACATTAAGTACATAAACGTAAAAGCGACATCTAGGAAGGCATCAAGGAACTACGTGATCTTGATAATTTTCGCAAAGTCGATATGAGTCGTTTTTAATTGATTTTCCTATAAAAATCGAAGACATCCATTCGTTGTTTATACAATATTGTATGCAATAAAATTACATATTGTGCAATAATCTAATTTACTCGACAAATTTATAAAATAAATAGGTATTTATTAACGGCATACGAACCAGCTTGACCTACGCTGATTTACATTACCTATCTACGTAAAACCGATATCTAGGAAGGCATAAATAATAACAACTCCCACACCGATCTCGGTGATGGTGGCCGGTTTCATTGAAACCAGGCTAGTTACGCAGGAGTAATTTTATAGTGCCCAAGTGTGTGCGCAGTACATAAGAGCACTCTCTCTTCCTTTTTACTCTCGTAACCCAGTGGGACGGATGACCGACACGACTGGCGAGAGATCAGGCGCAGGACCGACTTTTTACATGCCCATCCGACGCATGGATCATCTTTCTTGTCAGACAATCAGGTGATCAGCCTGCATTGTCCTAACCAAACTTGGAAACAACATTTTTTGTTGTTCCCTTGTGGGAATCGAACCCACGACCTCCGAGTCGAGAGCCAATGCTCGAACGAGGCATCAAATAACTTTGTGGTCTTGATAAAATATAATCTTGGTAAAGTCGATATTATGAGTAGTTTAATTGATTTTCTTATAAAAATTGAAAATTTCCATTCGTTGTTTATACGATGTTGTGTGCAATAAAATTAAATACGTTTTGTGCAATAGAGTCTAATTTACTCGACAAATCGTATTCGTTAAACGAATAGGTATTAATTAAATAGAAATAGCATACGAATAACAGGCTACGGTCTACATTACCTACCAAAGTAAAAGCGACATCTAGGAAGGCATCAAAGAAATCACCGCCTATCAGGGTAAAAACATGAGTTTCGATGTTCTCGTTACAGTCCGTTTTCATCTCTATGGCACGGTAATAAGGTTAATTATTTAAAGCAAAAATAAAGTTTTGTAATTGGTATTTTACAACGCATGCCATAGATTATACAGATACATACGCGCAGGCGCTAAAAACTTTATAGTTGCAATTAAAACGATCAGTGTGATCAATTTGTCGAGTAAATTAGACTATTGCACAATATGTAATTTTATTGCACACAATATTGTATAAACAACGAATGGATGTCTTCGATTTTTATAGGAAAATCAATTTAAAACGACTCATATCGACTTTCCGAAAATTATCAAGACCACGTAGTTCCTTGATGCCTTCCTAGATGTCGCTTTTACGTTTATGTACTTAATGTAAATGGTAGATTAGGCTGGTTCATATGCCATTTCTATTTAATTAATACCTATTTGTTTTATAAATACATTTTGACGTAGTGAGTTAGTTTATTGCACAATACGCAATTTTATTTTTTGACCACGTAGTTCTTTGAGAGCTTCCTAGATGTCGCATCTCCTTTCAAACGTATATTGCAGTTCATAAAATGACCGATAGATGTCACAAAATCATTAATTAAAAGCCAGATTTTCTCGATTTTCTAAGTCACATGGCAGGTGGAAAGTTCCCATAAAATTATCTGTATTTTTTACAGTATTTTTTAAAAATAATAAATAATACCCTACTCAAATTTCGAAGTGCCTCACACACCTATTTTTAACCTTTAAACTATTTACTTTTAAACTGACATGGCTAGGTTAAAGTTCCGACTAAATTACGGGGCTTTTTTTTTCCCCAACTCCTTATACATTATACTAACAGTATATCAAAATTTCATAATGCCTCAAACATGTTTTTCGGGCATAAAAAAATCTACTTTTCAAACATTTGTATTTTGGCTAAGTTCCGCTTCTGACCAGCCAGGCCTGCATTCTCGTGTTGAGGTACAATAGGAGAAGTACAGGACAAGGTTTCAACGTGCCTCAAATACCTACTCAAAATTTCTTAGTAGCTCTCCAGCTATAGGCGACGCGACGTGGACCTCCGCCTGCGGCCTCGCGTCGCAATTACGCATTACTCGGAATTCAGTTGCAATAAATATAAACAACATAATATTTATTATATTATTTTGTACCTTTTCGTTTTGTTCATTTCGTACTGTTTTAGGCTGATGATTTTATTGTATTTTTCCAAGTGTACATACAGTATTTCGGAGTTTTTGAAGTTTAACCTGTAAAATAGACGAAAAAAATTCTCGCTCGCTCGCATTGTAATTGGAGATAGGATGTTTCTATGTAGATTTTAATGCGCTTCCAACACAAGACACTTGATTGTCTTCACCAGTTCTTATGAACAAATAGGTCAGTTTTTTTATAAAAAAAAAAGCTATTTATGTTAGAATATATTTATTTGTTCTTGGCAAGAAAAAAATGTGTGGCTCTTCAAAAACTTAAAAATTTTGTAAATTGTAATTGTTGACTCTTCCGACTCAACCTTACGCTGCCTCTGGCTGCGGGGAAAAGCGATCTTCCCCGCAACCAGTGAGCCAAAGACTGTGAGATAGAAATGGTGCCTTATCTTTGTTCATCGGTTCAGAACGTATATACATACTACATAGTACTAAAGAGCCGCAGCTCCACATTCAAAGAGCCGCAGGTTGCCGACCCCTGGTCTGGCCAGTTACAAGTGAATTACCAACGTTTTCCTTCGGCCTACATTTATTGTTTGCAGGTGTTGTTGTGCCTAGTATTATGCAAATAAACCAGTATTATACCTTCGAAGTTCTTCCAGAGCACTGGCCTGCATGAGGATGTAGTTCTTGGCCAGCAGCAGCGTGGCTATCTTGGACAGCTTGCGGACGGAGGGCGAGTGTGCGTACGGAATTACTCCTCTTAGTTCATCCAGGGCGTCGTTCTGTAATGTTACAGTAGAGACAATGTTAAAGCTTATCATTATATCAATACGTGAAGCAAAACTTCAAGTAGATACGGTTTTAGGAGTACTTACGGATCAGTGTGAAATTTGGCATATTTAAAGTTTAAGTGGAGGAAGCCTGCCGAAAGCTAATGTTTTTAAAAATAACGCTTCGAAATATATCAACATAAAAATAACAACAACACACACTACCTCACTCATACTGGCATTTTTGTACCTTATATTACAGGAGGTTTTTGACGCAATGAGTGTCAATCGCACATTTCACATTTCATAAACATTTACATATTTTTATTGCGTATCTAAGAGCAAAAGAAACCTAAAAATTATAGTTGAATTTTGACCACAGGGCGACCTCTAGTGTCCATTCATTACCTAATTTTGTTACCCACACCGCAGTCATTAAATGAAAATTTATGGTTAAATTTTATTAAGGCATGTATTTAAACTTGCGACAAAACAATTAAATTTTGGATGTGAAAATACCCAATATTGAATACTAAATTACTAAGTTGGCGAAAGAATGTAAGGAACAAAAAAATTACAAATCTGGTGACTAAATAATACCATTGAATTTTCCAAACTGGCAGACAGATTATATTTTAGCGAACTAATAACCATCTTGGCGACAATTTGTGAGTACACATTTAATTTAAGAATAGGCACATATATTTTCCCTGATGTAGGTAACTCAAAAACCATACAAGCAGCAAAACGAGAGCACACAAAAAAAACATAAAGGAGCGTACAAAATTTCCAATTTTTAATTTTCTCGGTTTTAGGGGGGGTGTAGATTATTATGTAGATTAATTTTGAAATGGCGGATATTTATTTTTCGTAAAATTGATATGGGTGTCGTTTACCAGGTTTTTGGGAGTGCTGGATACGAAAATGACATTCGTTTTGAAATTCCAATATGGTGGACATACTTAATTTTATAAAAATAATATGGGTGTCCTTTTATTGGTTTCTGGGGTTGATTACAAAAAAGTCATCCATTTCAAATTTCCTTAGTAACCCCGCAACCTCATATTTTCGTCATGATAGGAGAAAAATAAATTTGAAAATCCTGAATTTTCCAACATTTGTATAGCTTTATACATTCCTAGTATCTCAATGTAGAGCATTTACTTCTTTTTATATAAAATTGATTCTATCTCGGAAACGGTGCATCCTATTGAAAAAATAATGAAAATTTCGTCCCCCTTAGGAACTCCGCAACATCATATTTTCTTCATGATGGGAGAAAAAAAAAATCGAAAATCCTGAATTTTCCAACATTCCTATAGCTATAAACATCCGTCGTATCTCAATGTACAGCATTTACTTCTTTTTTTTTATAAAATTGATTCTATCTCGGAAACGGTGCATCCTATTGAAAAAATAATGAAAATTTCGTCCCCCTCAGGAGGCCCGCAACATCATATTTTCTTCATGATGGGAGAATTAAAAATTCGAAAATCCTGAATTTTCCAACATTCCTATAGCTATAAACATCCGTCGTATCTCAATGTACAGCATTTACTTCTTTTTTTTTTTATAAAATTGATTCTATCTCGGAAACGGTGCATCCTATTGAAAAAATAATGAAAATTTCGTCCCCCTTAGAAACATCATATTTTCTTCATGATGGGAGAAAAAAAAATTGAAAATCCTGAATTTTCCAACATTCCTATAAACATCCATCGTATCTCAATGTACAGCATTTACTTCTTTTTTTTATAAAATTGATTCTAACTCGGAAACGGTGCATCCTATTGAAAAAATAATGAAAATTTCGTCCCCCTCAGGAGGCCCGCAACATCATATTTTCTTCATGATGGGAGAAAAAAAAATTCGAAAATCCTGAATTTTCCAACATTCCTATAGCTATAAACATCCGTCGTATCTCAATGTACAGCATTTACTTCTTTTTTTTTTTATAAAATTGATTCTATCTCGGAAACGGTGCATCCTATTGAAAAAATAATGAAAATTTCGTCCCCCTTAGAAACATCATATTTTCTTCATGATGGGAGAAAAAAAAATTGAAAATCCTGAATTTTCCAACATTCCTATAAACATCCATCGTATCTCAATGTACAGCATTTACTTCTTTTTTTTATAAAATTGATTCTAACTCGGAAACGGTGCATCCTATTGAAAAAATAATGAACATTTCGTCCCCCTTAGAAATCCCACAACATCATATTTTCTTCATGATGGGAGAAAAAAAATTTCGAAAATCTTGAATTTTCCAACATTTCTATAGATTACAACCCTCGTATCTCAGTACAGCATTGCCATATTTTTTTTCTATAGTCGCTTCTATCTCAGAAACGGTGCATCCTACTGCAAAAAAAATGAAAATTTCCTCCCCCTTATTAACCTAGAAATCGCATATTTTCTTCATGAATGGTATAAAAATTCATAAATCCTGAATTTTGAAAAATTTCTATATATAGCTGGTACCTTGAACTACATAACATACTGTACATCAATCCTAATTAGCATCCCCAAGATCTTTTAATTTAGTATTCATATTCATTTTACGAAGATTGAATATTCTCCATTTTGAAAAATGAAATTGAATTGATGAAAGACAATTTTGTAATCAGAACCCCCAGAAACCTGGAAAAGGTCAACTTTATTAATATTAATGACAAAAATTTACGCCATTGTGAAATTTCAAAACAGATTTTATTTTCATACTAGCTAACGCCCGCAACTTCGTTTGCGCAGAACTAACGAAAACAGAACCCTATTTTTTTAAACGGAACCCTAAAATAAAAGTAGCCTATGTTAGACCTTATAACATAAGCTATCTGCTAGTGAAAGTCCCGTGAAAATCGTTCCAGCCGTTTCATAGATTAGCCGGAACAAACAGACCGACAGACAGACAGACAGACGGACAGACAAAAATTTAAAAAAATTGGTATTTTATTATAAGTACCGAATATACTTTCAGATTCATTTTGTGAAAAGCTGTTAATTTGAAGTTACAAACAGACTCTTCAATTTTATTTATCTGTATAGATGTATAGATTATTCTGCACCCCCAGAAACCTAGAAAATGACACCCATGCCAAAGAAAAACTTACTCCAACAGTATCCAAAAATAGGATTTTCCGTAGTCAGCAAATTGACTTTTTAGCAGCCATTAATTTATCAACCAAATCTGGTTTTATTGCTGCTTATATGGTATAATGGTCACCAACTCGGAAATTAAGTCACCAACTTATAAATGTCGGTGCTAATTTGGATTAAATTTCGCCTCTTTTTATCTGCCGACTTTTGAATTTTTTGTCACCCGAGTGTTTTCGCCAGTTTAGTAATTTAGTCGCCAACATATTAATTCGCTGCCAAATTCAGTAATACAGTATGCTCACATGCAGCCGCCAACTTATTTTTTGTTCGCTCGATTAATTATATCCCTTTTATTAATGTCTAGATTTGCAATAGAATTTGCTGTCGGTCGAATATTGGTCTCGGGTTAAATAAGGTTAAATATTAAAAGAGTGATCGTACCAAATCATGCATTCTTCTCCTCTCCCTGGCGTTAATGTTTAGTCTCACATTTTTGCCTTGACGCATCTTCTGTTTCGATTTGCCATCTCCAAGTGTTCTGAAAAATAAACACGTAAATATATCGTCAATACCTAATGTCAGCAATGGAATAGGTAATAGGTATAAGGAATAACATTAGCTAATCATGTAATGATTTAATAATAATGGCACCCTTATCCGAGTCCCCTTTGTTCCCAGGGTCGGTATCCGCGGACCGCGGACACGTCAGGCGGAACAAGTGCCATTTGTTCTATTCAGGGGACGACTAGTGACTGTGACTAATGGTATTGTTTCGCGAATGTTCCGCTGAAAATTACTGTATTTCAGGGGATGAATAAATCGACAGTTACCTATAATGCTTTTATGTACGAGTACTTAATTTTAGTACCTAGTAGTTTTACTTGAAAAATTCAACCTGTATATTATTCTATAGTTCGGTTCGATTCCTGAGGGTAATAATATGCATAAAATATAAAAATAACTTAAAACATAATAATATGATACTAGACTGAAAAATAAAGGCAATAGCGAGAAAATTTTCAATATCTGTTGATAAATGAGCAAGATATGAGCGGTCAAAGTTTTTAATCTATCTCTTTCTAGCAAAAAGAAATTTAGTATGAACTTTCTATGAAAGTCGTGTTATGTGACGTCACGGTACACGTCCGATCTCTCTGTCTAATAGACTACTTTAAACGTTCATATCTTCGTTATTTTTATTGATATCAAAAAACTGATTGTACCATACGGTTTACCAAACAAGATAGATCTATATTAAAAAATACGTGCATATTCCCTATTGATTTATCGAAGATGTAATTACGCAGTTCTTATCAAAATTGGTCTTCTTTACTTTCAGCATTTTTGCTATACCTTAGTTTCGCATTTTGTCTAACACGCCACTTGAAAAATTTTATCATGTAGTATTGATTTAGTTGAGCTGTTCTATATTTGCAGTTGCTTACTCTAAAAATTATTATTGTATACATAATACATGTGTTTGCAGAAGATAGGAATTCTTTGCAGAGGCTAGATTAGGTCGCAAGCCGTAACCTCTGTTAACTCTGCGCTATGATTGCTGATTTTAAATATGATATCAAATGCCACACATGAAGTCCTTTGTGCATTTGCTTACGAGCGATTAATAATGTGGGGTTGTGATTGTATAATGTACTCGAATACTTGATACTTTATACATGCCGTACTCCGTAGAACAGATGGCGTTATAGAAATGAACATGTTGGACGTATTGTTATTGTATGTCATCTGTCCCTCGATTTTATTAGAAATTGAAAATAAGCATAAAGCTAGATATAGTTAGTATATGAGCGTCATAATATGATTAGATTTTGTACCTATAATTGTGAAGTTAAAATAATAACTATAACGTAACATGCGAAATGTCGCGATTATGTTGTGCCTTTTCTGGTACCACTACTTATTTTTCTTACTTTTCGATCTGATTACTTTGCAATAAGGGTCAAAGTGGCATACCGGATCTGACAGTGACTGTACAACTACATTAGAACAGTCAATTATAAGGATGAAAATGCGGTCAATGTTTGATTAGGCACATCATAACATAAGAAATGATATGAAGAATTATAAGTCTATAGTGCTTTTGTAGTTTAAAATATCCGATAAAATATGTTATTTGACAAATGAAAGAGCCAAATGTTTATATCATAGTTTATTTGTATATTTTTTTGGTAAATAAAGAAAAAAATATTGTCTGCGGTGTCTCGCTGCTGCCCTTTCCCAAAAGCAACAAAAAAAAAACAAGATTGTATTACTTGAGTCTGGAAGTAAACAAACATACCTTTGACCATAGCTGGTGCCGGGCTCCGGTTGGTTCTCGTCGGTGGGGTAGCAGTGCTGCGGCGGCGGAGGCTGGCCGCCCTGCATGTAGAACCCCCCCAGGCCGACGGCACCGAGCGGCGTCCGCCGGCCCGGCACCGACTGCGGCGGCGAGTGCGCCTCCCCCAGCGGCACTCCGTCCCAGTTCCTCCGCCCTTCCATTTTGTAACTAACACATAACACTACCTAATTAAAACGAAATTAAAAAATTAGATCATCACACGTGCTCGTCGCGGACGTTCGAGTTTGGAACGGAGATGACAGAGAGTGAAGCGGCGAGAAGTTGATGCGGTCCACGATCGATCGCGGCACGCAGCTGGGCCGCTGGGGCGCGCACCCCTCTGATCTCGACCCATTGTTCTCGCATCGCTATGATTTATTTTGGCGCGTGCATTGCCCGGCATTTCATTTAAACTAGTGCAATTGGGCTGGTGCACTGATAGTATAGGAAAGTAATTGAAAATAAATGTTGTTTTATTCATTGGGAAGATACAGATACCGACAACATAGGTAGGCCTTTATTCATTTCCTCTCACGTAAAAACTCATATTATACTATATTAAAAAAATCGAGAGTTCTTATCATAGTTTCACTCTTTAGGACCATCAGTAAAATATTATTTTCTTGATAATTTTAATTAAAATCACAATCTTAAAATTAATAAACTATATTATTGATTTTATTTCAATATTGATATTTTATACGAGCATAGGTATATTCTCTATTTTAAAGTTTATAATAAGTATGATTACAGAAAATAATTGCTGACTATGACTTGGAAAACAAAATAACTTTACCTAGTTACTTACCTATTTATAATAATTTATAATTGTTGTTTTACCTATACTAATTTAATAAAGAGCAAAGATTTGTTTGTTTGTTTCTTTGCATTAAATAAGCTCCGAAACTACTAGACCGATTTTGTTGAAATTTGACACACATACGTATTTGACAAACCACGGGAAGGCTACTTTTCGTTGCGGCAAAATGTACAGTCTACGGTTCCCCAGGATTTTCCTTTTGCGCGCACGAGGTCGTCGGCAACATAATGTAGAAAAATAAAGTTATCTCTTGAATGGAAATAAAATTTCTTTTAATACTTCACGCGTTTACCTTTAAATAGCTTTTCATTGAGACAAGCAATAAACATGGAGGTGAAAGATTTATGTATCTCGCAATAGTAATGGCGGAGTAAGTAATATTTCAATGTAACTGTTTGCTATTCAGATCACGCATTAGAAGCGTGTTTGTTTTACTGCGGTACTTACTACCCACTTTGAGTAAGTTTGTAACAGAAAGTTCCATTAATGCTACTTAAATAATTTCTTACAAAAACAAGGCTTTGTTAACGACAAAATATTATGCACATACTATTTACACTACCTACATCTTATATGAATCTACAATTCATAATAATGAACCGACCGATGTAGGATAATATCAAATAGGTATAAAGCGCAAGGTAAACAATAAAATTAGTTGTAAAGTTCGTGCACACCGGCACACTGCGCACGGGCCCGGGCCCTGGAAGAGCTTCTCGGTATAGCGGTAACATGTAATCGTTGCTTTAAAATATTATCTATAGGCAAAGGGCAGAGACACCAACCACACTGAACTTTTTTTATATAGGGGCCAGAAACACTTCAATCATGTTGCCGAGGGTCGCAAGCAAAACTATGCAGGTTTTAACTAAATACGTTATTCCAACATTGATAAACTTTTCAAAACTTTATTAATGTTGGAAAGTGTTCATAATTTCCGAAGGTGAAATTTAAAATGCTGTATATAATTTGTATCTTCAGATGGACCAATAACAATGGTAGAGCGCGGGCAGACCACCTGCGGCCGCAGGTTGAGTATAGCTGCTCTACTCAATACATCAGACAGTCGCAACTCGCAAGTGGGTTAAACGAGTTAGGGATTCGAAGCGATAAATCACTCAGGATTCGCTCGCTATCTAAATTGATCCCGATATAATTGTATTGAGCGGGATTTTCCCGCGTCGCTTGAGGAAAATATAAGCCGCTCCTCGTGAAATTGAAACGAGTTGTTGAAAGTTTGTTTTTATTTCTTCTTATGAATTTCGAATTTTTATTTGTTTTTAAGCTATTCTTAATATAGTTGTCGACTATCACAAACTGAATCTATCAGCTTTACTTTCCAATTTTAATGATAGACACAAAAATTAAGAGTTATCATGCATTTACATCGACAAGCTATAGGTACTAATACTATGTTTACCAAAATATCCCACGAAGCCGTGTTAATACAAACTTATCTCGGGTTTTCTAACACTGTTAGTTGTAAAACATGAGAGTATTTTGTATAAATAAATAAATAAAATAAATAAGTGTAGTATATAATAATGTAATGCTTCGGTAAATGTCCCGTTATGTTAGTCATGCTTAATATAAGTACTAAGACCGGGGCGCCTACGCCGTAGCGCTAATGTCAGACTCTTGTAGGAGTGCGTAGGCCCTGCGGCTGTCGTCTGTCTTAGTTTGTTTACGATAAGATTACGAATACTAATAGGTTTAATATTTACTTAGTATTTATTGGATGTTATCAGTGTTGGAAGATTATACTCGTAAAATAAAAAGGCATATTTTATGATACGTTATTTTAACATTTATTAAAAATATATTTACAACTTAATTCAATCAGTTCAGGTTTTTCTCCAACTTACAATTACTAGTTTATCATAACGACAGGGATCCTTTTGGTTGATGATTTAACAAGATATAATAATTCACTTTTGAATAAATTTCTAATATTTTATTTTTATTGTTTTTTTCATAATTTTATATTACCATTTGTAAATAACATTATTTTAAATTTGCTGTTAAATAAATTAACAATAATCATTTAATTTTTGGTATCCATGAGATTGTCCCTTTCCGATGTCTTAATTTCACAGCCTAAAACCTAATGACTAGACAATGACTAAGATTTTAAACGATAAAGTAAGAAATTACAACTTAATAATATATCATTGGTCATTTTAAAATTGCAAATTAAGCATTTAAAATAGGTTTGCTTTACAATCGATAAATATGCATATATTTTGATATTAGTAGGTAATTTGGCTAAAGCATGGAAAGTTTTGGCGAACTCTACAAAATAAATCATTGAATGATTACATCTGTCGATTGTAAAACATGGGTTACCCTACTAATTTCGAGTGTTAATTAATTGAAGTATTTGGTGCAAAATTTGATAGATTTCTAAATTCCGAATATAATATCAATATAGTGTGTAGACTATTACAAAGTTAATCAGCAATAAGCATGTTTTATATTTAAACATACACAATACATATTAGATTTGGTTTTTGAAAGATTTTTGGCATCGTTACATAAACTTTAGTATAAATCTAAACTTATGATTAGATAATACTGTGTAAAAGTCGATAGGTGTGCGCTATAAGATTACAAAAAACTTTACTAATTACTTGTATGTTAAGTTATTAATTAATGTACACAGGTGTAGGTATGAAACTTTAATTTTTAGAGTTTAATAAGCAAGATAGATGAACAATGTAATTTAAGTATTCAAAATCTCAATTTAAAAAATGTACTTTGTATCTAATACCTCTAGTCCTTTAAGTACGTAATATGTAAGTATATATTTTATAAACTTTAGGCACATACATATAACACAGAAAGCTGCCCTATAAAATGTTTTATTGAAACAGGTTATTTTAATTTATTTTTCTATTAAAATTGTTTCCAATTAAGATACGCCTCTCTACTTACTAACAAATTATTTTTGATCTGCCGCCAAGCAAACATGACATAGAACATTATTTAATTTACAAAACGATTCCATACTTTCTTGGCTTACCTACTACATCTTTAAGGTAACAAGTCGGCAACGACTCGAAGACAGTTATTGTCAATTTCTTATAATACATCACCCATCCTTGGAAATTCTATCTACTTACATATAAACTTAGTCTAGTTACTTTTCTAACACTTAAAACCTAGACATCACTAATGAATGTTCTAGCAAGATCGCTTTAAAGCTCAGAGAACCACGTTCACCTTAAACTCATTTAGACTTTTAAAGTTCAACCGCACACTAACTAAACGGAATTAAGGGAATGATCAAAGTTTCTAAACTAAACTATACCTATCTAATTGTTAGTGGCAAACTGTATTGTTAATGTTATAACTCTAAATAAAATTAATCCAACGAAGATTAGGCATTTTTTTTTGTTTTGACTAACTTATAAAATTGCTTTAATAAGAGTATTCGTAACTAATATAATTGTGTTTCAATTAAATAGATTATTTAGGTTGATTTTGAAATCCATCATTAATTTTTATCAGTTTTAAAGTAAGGACTTTTAATCCGATGGTGGAATTTGGGGGACTTTGATCATTCCTCTGATCCGCGGATTTAGACGGTGGTGGGTAACGGCGTGAGGCAGGGCAGGCGCACCGGTAGGCAGGTGAGGCAGGAGGCGGCGGGCAGCCGTCAGCGCGGGCTCGGTCAGGGCGCCGCCGCCGCTAGCGGAGGGCGAGAGGGCGCCGGCACGCGGGGACACGCCACCACAGAACCCCGTGATAGTTGGTTGTTGTTCGTCGCACCACCTGGGGGAAAATGTATATTGTCAGTACACGTCTACTGTATACAATGACCTCAAATAGAGTAAGATCGAGATACATCCAAGAGTCAAAGAAAATAGATGGACACATAAGAATACACTCGTCGCGATAAAAATTAATGAGTTGAGGCCTTGTTTAGATAATCTTAAAAAAATGTAGTATTTACCTATTAAAGATCCGAGCATCTTCGTGACGGAGAATTTTCTCGTCCTCTGGGGGGTCCGGACCTCGGCCAGCAGGCGGTCGACACAGCGGTACAGGTCCCCGGAGTTGTCGGCCACGCTCGCCTCGCAGAAGGAGGCTCCGTGCGCGGCGCTGATCGCCTGACCCTCTTTGAACGGGACCTGCAACAAGAAATTAAAAAAACATTAGTCATTTGCATCACCACATCATGTCCAATACATACCTACATATAAATAAACTCTCCAATGAAATATTGTAATGAAAACATACATGGAAAACTCCATAGATTTTCTAAAAAAAAAATTCAATGCCACGCAGACAGCCAGCCATTATATTTATCCCAAGGATAAATCGATGAAGGCTACCAGTAATTACTTACAAAAGTATCTAATTATTGGTAGCCTTCATCGATTTATCCTTGGGATAAATATAATGGCTGTAACTGTGTGGCGCTGAGTAGGTTGAGTTTGAGTCACTTATTGTCTACCTATAATAAAGGCAGAATGCGCGATATTCTATCGTTGTTCATCAAAATTTATAATGCTTATTCCTTATTAATTACCTAACAATTTGAAGTAAAAGGAGAAAATGTAATAGTCTTACATAGTTAGTTATCAAAGTTTTAATTTGTTCACCAAAATTTATAATGCTTATTCCTTATTAATTACCTAACAATTTGAAGTAAAAGGAGAAAATGTAATAGTCTTACGTAGTTAGTTATCAAAGTTTTAATTGTTACATGAAATTAGTGTTCATTAATCCCAGTGCAATTAATTTCTAACGAATAGATGTTTGAAAAGGCTGACATAACAGTGCAAAGCCATAAAGTTTATGTTTGTTTGTTATACACCACCCACTGTACATGAACACGGGTACATCACAAACTTGTTTGAAAGCTGTCAGTTAGGATTCAAACAGCGTTGTTTCACGTTCGCATTTTATCTCTATAGAGAACCGAGGAGGCACCTACGCTATTGTTCCATTATTTCGCGACGTCTCGACTCTCGACGAGCTGTCTCGTATCGAGACAAGTACTAAAGGCGACTCTTCAAACTAATGACATGAATGTGGCAACTGAAAAATATATTTAGTTCATTACGACACTGACTATTTTTAGTTTCCTTCACCAATTAATCTCATTAGTCAACACTTGCAGATATTTTCTTTTAACATCAAATTAAAAATTAACAATATTTTGGTCTCTACTATGAAGTTAAGCTCCAAGTGAAATTATCCAAGCTCTTTGGAATGTTCATAAATTACCTACTAATCAAAATTCGCATTAAAAATATTTAGTGCGGTTTCTCTTCTATTTCTTATTAATTGGCTCAAGCAAGTCTACTAGATGGAATCGATAAAATACCTCGGTATGCAATTTTCAAGATAATACCCGCGTAAATATACCTAATATCGAGCATCCCACGGGAACACTATACTTTTCCGGGATAAAAAGTAGCTTGTTTTAATCCGCAGCTAAAACTACTACCATACCAAATTTCATCAAAATCCGTTTTTGCGTGAAAGAGTGACTAACATCCATCCATTCATCCTCACAAACTTTCACATTTAAGGATATAGGTACCTAAATACCAATGGGTAAGCAAAATAAATCTTTGATATTAAAAAGTTAACTACCTAGACGTTTGCGTAGGTTGTTATCGCATTATTAATGCTAAATACCTAGTCTTTATAAATTCGAGTTAGTAACAAGATATTTCATTTAGGGTGTATACCTAAAATACGTACTATTTTTAGACCCAAATCTTACGAATCTCTATCAAGGTACATTTATGCGTAGGTACCTAGTGTACCTACCGATTATATCGTAGTTCGTTAAACATTCAGTAAGGTATTTGTTTAAAACATTTATATAGCGTAAAAGACATGCCAATTAATTCGTGACCTATTTAAAAAAAAGAATTTATACAAAAGTAATGAAACGCTAAAAGTTTTCACTAGTAAAATGGAGTAATAAATGTCCACACACTAATGTTAAACAAACTCTCCAATTCGCGACGCCGCGCCGCGCCGCTGTAATGTTTTGTAAGTTTTAAATTATACTGTTGTCCCAAATTTTATAAGACGCTAAATTCCATAAATATTTTACGAATTATCTTCTTACAAATTACATAAATACATCTTCTAGCTTTTAAATATAAACTTATATTTAGCTTTTGTTGCTTTGAAAATGAGTCACACATCGTCGATTTGGAGAGATTAGATTTTCTTAATCAGTGTTTCATAATATGTACTCGTAGTTTCGTTGAATTTACCTGTCTCAAGTGATCGAGGTCTGTTTTGTTGGCGAGCAGCGCGACGGGCATTGTGGCGGGCGAGGCGCCATGTGCCGGGCTGCCCTGTAGGGACGACGCCTTAAGCGTGTTCAGGATGTCCACCGCGTACTCAAAACTGCTCCTATCAGTCACCGAGTACACCAGAAGACACGCGTCGGCCCATTGAATCTGTAACAAAAATATTAACAATGAAGTCACCATAACCCCCAAAAAGCTTTCGTAGCGGACTACGGCGTAGTATCAACCTTATATTGTGATAAGTGTATCGCATCGGCGTTAGTGGCCGATATTCATGATTTAATAAGTCTCTATTGGTGTTTTCGTCACAATACCAGTATAATACATTGTGTAACATAATATTAATAACCTCGGCTTAAGCTACCATAATACGGAAGCACTTATAGGGAATTGATTAAAGCAAGCGTATGCCTTATCGATGACTTTGTCCCTGAAATACCTAGTGTGCGTGCGTTAAACATGTTTTTATTATGCTCGAGTTAAATATTACAATAACCGCCGATACCAGTATTTTACAAAATATGACTACGAAAACAAATTCACAAATTAACGGTTTGTAAGAATTAACGAGCTCTTTGTTAGAAGTTTCCTGGTTCGGAAAATGAAACGTTACGAAAACACAAAACATCGTGAATAAGCCGAAATAAATTTGTTACAGCGAAACATTACAGCGTAGACATACAAACGTCGGCGCTGAAGCAAGCCTGTGTGGCTGTAAATACGGTGACTCACGGGCGGGTCACTGGAGCGCACTCGTCCAGTCCATCTACTACAATCTACTATTAACCTACTTGTCTAAACATTCGATCTTCTTTTAATCCGCTGTAACACGGAAGGGTCCATATAATTTTGATAGCTTCCAGACGTCCAGCACGTAATGTGTTTGTGATTTATGTGTAACCATTTAGTAGTAACTGTGTCGTATACTAATGGCCTGTACTCGATAAGTCAATTATTCTTTTTCTATTTCACTCTTTCGAACAAATATAAAGCAACGGGATTAAAGAAAACTAATTACGTTCATTGCAGATACCATTTCCTAGATTTAAAGGCGAGCTCTCGACCCTGCTCCGGAACATCTATTTAAAGTAACTGCTAACCATAAAGCTTTACCTACTTAAAATCTTAACAACGTTGTATTGTTATTTTACCTTCAGCTCTATCCTTTTATATTTTAATATTTAACATTGCAGCGTCTGCCAAAGGCCGCTACATAGTTTTGATACTCGTAGCAAAGATAAATTTAACTGAACGAAACATGGACTCAAAAAGTACTGCATTAACCTAGTTTTAGCTCCTTGCTCTCAATTACACTATTGAATTGATACTTGTCTTTATACTACTACTTGTCATTATTGAAGTGATACGGCTTTAGCGCCGTTGAGAGTAAAACAAAGACGCGTCACGTGACGACACGATTCTAGATATAGCGCCTTCGCTATAACGCCATATGTGGAAAGCTACTTATACTTCTTACATAACAACTTAATTTTCTATTTTACGGCTCAAATCTCAATACACAGACTGCGCTAGGTGTTTATGCATTTAAATTTCTATACTTTTCTTGAAGTGATATTCTTTAGGCACGATGTACGACCTATTTGTGTAATTTAAATGATGAATAAAGTTTCACTTCTGCCACATGTTTTTATATAATATTTCTGTCTCGTTTGTAATGTTACTTTACAAATATCATTCAATTATATTTTTGGCAATCATAATATTATGTATTTGTATGAGTTTTAAATTGCACTTATCAATAAAATAAACTAGAACTCGAGGCCTATTAAATTATAAAGACAAAATGAAAATATAAAGTGTTATACTTTGTATTTTCATTTTGCCTTGACAATAAGACAAGCATGTATATATACGCTTATCTTACAATTATTGTACATAATAAAAAAGTTATTTAAAACCTACCCTACTTACGCAAATTATATCTATAGGCCATTATTCGAATCTATTGCGCTACGGTGGAACATACAAACATATCTACATACATGTCAAAATTATTGCCCTTTATTTTTTGTTTTTGCCGTAGTCAGGCAAAAATGTTTAAAAATCATATAGCTTTGTGCTAGAGCCGCATGACAACCAAGACGGTCCAGTGTTTGGCGACTTTATATGGATATATGTTACGTATTTTACGACGGTTGTGCTGATTTGTTTATTACTACATACATAATATTACTTTTATATATTTTCTTTTCGTCATAGAATTTAGGTGAAACCTAATTGTACATAATATGTACATTGTAGGTAGGTACATGAACTTAGTCTGCGCAGATATTAATTGCAGGAGTTATTTCTTCTTCGCTGATCTTAAGGCGTAAAAGTTGCAACATTGTTTTATATGCGTATTTCTTACCTGTTCTGCTGGAAATTTGTCTAGGCTTGATCCAGATACATCAATTACTTCTAATTCTATTGAGGTGCCATTTATTGGCACTGTTTGCCGGTACAGGAGATCTAAAACAAGAAATTAAAATATTTCTAAAATGAGGACATTCTTTGCGTTATTTACTTTGCTAATTAGAGTAATTATTATCTTTGACTAAGAAACGAAGACAGCGTAAATGGAGCATGTCACTTAAGATATTCGTCTCTTGCGTCTGGCGTTCCACCCAAAGGACGCACTTTACTATGGAACAATTACCCACGGCCACTAATAATAAAATAATTAACATTTTTTGTAAGCGTAATTACAGCTGTTTTACAGAGGAATAGGTCATATATCTACAGGAGGCAAGTTTTACAGTCACGCGGATAGTACACGCGGTTAGTTTTGTATGCAAAAATAAATGTGAATGAAAATTGTATTGTACAATCTAAAAGTCCTTATTTTTGTTCTTGGGGGCGACTTTTTAAAACGCGGGTAAAAGCAATTATTGTGGAATGTTGTTTTATCTAGTATATAAAATTCTCATGCCATAGTGTTTGGAGACACACTCCCCCGAAACGACTTGACCAATTCTTATGAAAATTTTTTGCATACCTATTCAGTACTCGATATGTCTGAGAATCGATTAAAGCAAGCGATTTTATATATATATATATTGCGGAAAAACAACGTTTGCCGGGTCTGCTAGTAATATAATAAATATAAACATATACCAACCTGTATTAGAATGATATTCTCCTATGTACCTTCTTGTTAGGTAGCGAACGATGAGAGCTGCAAAGAAAAATGCGCTATTAGCAGTCGATTCTAATTTGTCACTAGTTTAAAAAATACCTAATAGTAACTAGTAGAAAATATCTAGGTAGAGTTCCTATTATATTCAAAGTAATATATCTAACAATTACGCCACAAATAAGAGCAGAGAGATATAGGTAAGAAAGTAAGAAAATATGGCTTCATGGGTTTCGTTCTATATTACGAGGTCAGTGGGTTGCACTTATATTATGTTAAAATGTATTACAAATATTATTCTATCAATGAAAAACGAATCATAACAATATGGTATTCGATTTCGTTTATATAACCTTTTATTGATAAAATAAACTATCTAACGTAATAGCATGTAATAGGTAGTATTGAGGCCAGGAAAAAGAAAATATTTGTTACATTTGTGAGGTAGATATTTGTTCTCAGCTCTACCCAATAAAATAACTTGCTCTAAACCAAAACAATACCATTATGTTGTTTTCTTGTTACTCTAATTTGACTTGGAAACGTAAACACTTACCTAACTGGAATCTAGGTTAAGCAATTCTCAGATTGACTATGATGTGTTATTTTAATTTATGATGGACGTCTGATATTTAGGTCAGATAAAATGGTGGATTTTAGTTTTTTGTTACTTGAAAAAAGCAATTCAGTAGTAAAATATTTACCGACGCTAAAAGCTCGTTCACGTTGCTAGAGAGTTTATTAAACAGAGCCTGAAGCTCGCGATAGAAGCGACAGCTAGTAAACGGATTTTTTATTACTTTTGTATTTAATTTTTTTTTTTTAATTTTTAAGCTTCAAATAATATTGATGTTAAATTTTTCATAATTTAAAAGGGGTTTCTAAGCGCTCTACATTAGATAATAGAATATATCATCACCATTGATTTATTGTACCTATAAGTAATGTAATTGTTAAAGTTATAATAATAGAACCTAATAATAAAAGAGTATTTGAATTCAAAGTAATAAAATTAGACAAAGTAGGTACATGCAGAATAATAAAATTCCGAATTGGCGGCCTTACTGCTGAAGCAGTTTCTTCCAAGCCACAATTATTAGTAAATACGCAACACGTTTCTCTGGCGGAAATGATGATAGCTTCGAGAATTGAGCCATTTTAGAATTATAATCTGAATATTGTAATAGATTAGGTATGTTATTGTAGCTTACCGGATTTGCCGACTCTGGAGCTGCCAATAACGGCGATGCGAACACGCTGCGGACTGCTGCGTTCCTCCTTCATTGTAACGACTGACGAATTCTGAAACGAAAAGAACATTTAAATGCAGAATTCTAAAACATTCAAAACGAGCGGAGACATAGTTTTTTGGCATCACCGACCGCTAAATATAAGATGCGGTAACAGTTGCGAATATCATTCACTAATTGTGCGTACAAACTTGTTAGCCGACGTAAACACTAGGCCGCATAATCTTTTGTTTACGACGCTATATGCGTAGGTTACCAGTTTGTACTAAAGTGTGGACGCGGAGCATGTAGAATTTCGTACATTGACTTATTTTGTCTCTTTCATTCGCACACGAATATATTGCTGTCTCATTTACATAGGTAGTACGCGATATCAATATATTCGTGCGCGATCATTAGCACATGAATATATTGATATCGCGCTCTTTCGCAAGAGACAAGTAGCGATAAGTCAATGTACGAAATTCTACGTGCTCCGCGACCGCACTTGAGAGTACATGATGTAGATACATGTGTTTCCTACGATGATTCTCTACCCGTTATTCATATTTCATACTAATCAGCTGCAGAAATTACGATTTACGGATTTAGTATTGGCAGAAGAGACGACGCCCTTCCGGTTCGTACCCACCTATTATCACGCGCGTCAGTTTCATCAGCTGTCCCGAGATTTGTCATGCTATTTTAGATCTGCGAAAAACGATTGTGGGTTTTGGCTCACGATTTAAGTAAAAAAAATAAGCCCTAGTGATATTAGCTGAGGAAAATTAGCTGTAGTTGAAATAATATTGCTTAAAGAGAATTAAAGGTAGTTGTAATATACAACATTCAGATAAAATTAATTATTGACTAACAGCTGCTGTTAACTCTTTCTGTACCTACTACCGGTAGTAGAGCAAAGAAAAAATATTCTCGGAAATAGTTGCTATGTCTTTGTTTTATGACATCGTTAAGGATTGTTTAGGTTTATTAAACTAAAGGCAGCCTATCATAGATGTATAATATTAAAAAGAGGTCACTGCATCCTATTATAATAAATACCTTATTAAGATACTAGTCGATAAGGATTTCAAATACCTACTCGTAGGATTTTTTATGTCTACTTCAACTGAAATCCTTTTTTTAGTAGGTATTAAATACGGTCTACGTTGCTGGTGTACATTTTTAAGATGTTGACTGGTCTGAAAAACGATAACAACATCTGTGAAGTATGCAATATATTTATAGGATCAGATGTTCTGCGTCACTCATTCCATACAACGCGGCAGTTGAATAACCGTCCAGCGATACTATGCGATTCATAATCTTTATTTGAATGAAAGATTAATGTTCTCTAGTGTCTGTTTTTTAAATATATACTAGGTAAAAAAAGATCGTCAATAGACTTATATTACCAGACACGCTTTCAAAGCTTTCAAGATGGATAATCAATTTGAATATCTTGTATGAACTTTGTAACATCTAAACATCCACATTGTTGCGAAAACAAACATCTTTTTTGTCATTACCTTTTTCTTTTCAAAATTTTAGCATTGATTTTCGCACGGAATATTTTGTACTCATGATTGAATGCGCAATAGCATTTTGTTGTATTTTTTAAATTTTGTAATTTATGGAATTCTTAGTTTATTATTAGCTAGGCGAATCAAATAATTCACGAGAAAAAAAAAACTGTCGTCGCCGTCGTCGGATGGTGGCTGGCGGCGGCGGCGAATTCGTCGCGACAAGAATGTCAAGCTTTATTTATGTTTGGCGCCAATATTTGTCGGAGTTTTATCACTGAAAAAGCCTGGCCGTTGCCAAGAGAATCCTGTGACGTAGCATACTTTAAATTATTTGAAAAAGCATCGATTTGTGTAATACGTAGGTATTTAATTAAAGTGGGTGTGTACAATGTAGAATTTATTTAAGACTGAAAATGATATTTAAAGTTGAAGTAAAGTTAAATCGTCTTACCATGTTATAGAATTGCATAATATTATGTAAAAAATACATTTTAATTAATAAGCTCTAATTTAATTTGCATGCACCTAATCGTTAAAAGCAGTATTTACAGTTTGTGTGTCACTAATATTTTCTAATAACAAACCTAAGCTTGGGTTGCATACTAAACGTGTTATCGTCAAAAGCTTAGGAGGCTAACGTCCGTGACTCCACGTAGACATCATTCTGCTAAATAAAACCCGCATTAATACAATTACAAGTCAAGTCCCGATACGCTTATACTCCCAAACTGTGTTTTTATGAACGTTAAACCAACATGAAACGCGCTTTGATTGGTCGAAACGTCATTAAAATCCGTTCACGGTAACATGTCGCTACACTTTCAATCTAAACAAAGTAAAATTGACTCTTTAAATTGTCTACTTTAAATACGAGAATTGAGGTTCTGACATCGATAAACAACTTACAAGGCGAAATATTACAGACCCAATAAAATCAGTCAGGTGGAGCTCGCACGTGCTCACCCGTGCCGCCTGTGCCGCCTGTATAACTAAGCTACGTAATCACGCCCGCTATATTCGGACAACAACCGAATGACAACAAAATTGGGCTTTAACAATTACTACAAAATTAGACTCGAAGTACCTACCTGCTTCTTTTGTAGTCAATTGTTTAAGCACGATTTCGATTAAAATCCAATCAAAGGTACACTAATGTAAGTACCTACCTAATTTAATATTTTATCCGAGCATATTCAATATTCGGTTATTTTTAGACAAGACTAAAAATAACCGAATATTGAATATGCTCGGATAAAATATTAAATTCGAAGTCAGTGTTGTAGTGTTAATAATAATTATATCTACAATTATGTGTTCTTTATTTTTGAATCATTCTACAAAGCGTTGAAGCAAAAACTGATGCACTAAACACAATTAGGTACCTAAACATTGCGAATTGCGATATCACTCTCTGAAATGCCCGTTTATCTAGTAAGGAGAGTAACTTCCTCTATGAAGGAAAGAATTTATTAGAAATTATTATAATTAAATACTTTCATCGGGTTAAATAAAATTACTTCTAGAAGTATAACGATTAGCTAAACGTTTGAGCCCACACAATTTCACGCCTACTATGTTTAACCTTTACAGAGGTAAAGGTTAATGAAAAGTGCTAAAATGTAGTTTTAATTTAAAATTCTGAGGAGATAAAAGTTTGTTTTAGGATAAACTTTAGAATCAATGAGTTTTTGCTTAAATACAGTGCCTATTTCTAAAAGTTTTTAATCACTAGTCATCTCTACATAGCTTTTCAAATGTAAAGCAAATATATTATACATATTTCGTTGTAAATATACAATCTATGAATATTTCGGCAAATCACAGTCATACATCACTAGCCGTTTGACCTGGACGCCAATTAATTTCATATGAAAGAAGAGTATAAGCGTGGGATACTATCTGTGACATTTATTATACAAAAGAGACGAACCGCGCATGTGGGTGGCAAAACAAACATTGAACTTCAAAAAGATCGAAGTTCAAATATTATTTTGAACTTAAATAGTCGAGCTAATAAAATAATTAAGTTATTTTAAGTTAGAGAATCTGTGTTTCGTTTTAATACAAAATAACAAAGAAGTGTTAAAAAAACAAATAAAGTATTGATTTTAAAGACCAGCGTGCAGCGGTGACACAAGTTGCCATGTGCTTGCCATCAGGAGAACAGGAATTAAAAGTAAAATAATGATTAAACGCGCGTTACAAAAAAAAAAGTAATCAACAATTATAAGAAAACCATAACCAAGATTTACGTTTCCTCAAATCTAAACAACAATAAAAATGTGGGCACTCTTCAAAGAATTCTTAGAACCTGACCTGAATGTGTTACGCAAAGTACTCAGTTATGTAATTTTGCTCCACAAATCCTATAACAATGTTATCCAAATATCGTACACATCAAGAATGATTTGTTATTGCGTGCGCTACTGTGTTCACACATTTTTTCAGGCACTGATAACAACCTGAGCAATAAACCTATATTTCAGCTGAAACAAAACATAGTTCGCAGTACCTACTTTCAGCTTTGAATTACATTTTCGCCCCAAATAGATGAAACATGAGAATCTGAAGCTTCAGTAGATACTAATTGAATTGGAATAATGATAAAATCTACTTATTTTTCAAAATAAATGTAAATGGAATGAATTTTATGAATGTAAAGAAGTTAACATCTAATTAACGATCGCTATTTTGAACAAAACATTTTCAGTTGAGCTCTCATAATAGTCAAAACTTACTTATTGCTAGATACAATTTTTAGCTAAATATAATAATACGGATACTACATGTAAGATATTCCTGAAAATATATTAATATTTAATAATCCGATCTGTTAATCAATAAAAAGCAATCAGAAAACCGTTTTACAAAATCAATAAATATTACATCGATGCACATTAATCAATGTCTAGCTAATAAGAACAGATCGCCTTTATATTTAGCGAGGTGAATGCCTTATGAAGTGAAATAATAAAATTTATTTTAAAACTAATGTATTTGAAATAAAAAATATTTTGTCCTCGAAGCTTACCATGCCACATAATATCTGGCAAAATAAATGAACTAAGCGCACATTTGGCAGCCGCTGAAAGTTCGTTTTTCCAGTTTCCATCAAATATGCCCAAGTTCACACGGAAATATTCGTCCTTACATACCTACCACATAGTGACTGTATATTTAGAAGGGGTTAATACACTTGGAACACTTGACCCAGTTTAAAAAAATGCACCTGACAGACAATTTCAGATCACGACGATTGTTTAAATCATCGCTTACGAAACAAATTGTTTAGGTTTACGAAAATATTGGAGGTTAAATGCTATTAAAATACCGTTTTAAAAATAGCCGCACCACTAATTGATTTTTACAAATGTTTAAAATTACTAAAACGTAAAAATTAATCAATACATCTACTGACAGGTAGGTATTTTACTTACGGAAATCACGTCATTTACATGGGCAGTATATTTGCCCAGTTGTTAAGTTGGTACTCACTAGGTAAGTATAATTTAATCAATTTCGCTTTCTGCCTTATATAGTTGAAAATAGTACCAGTGTTTTGTATTGAAATATTAAATGGTATTCTGAAGAGAATAAAAAGTTTATACAAATAAATTGCATTTCGAAGAACACCAAAGCAATTTATGCTTGACTTATCTACATTAGCGGTAATCGTAATCCTGAATGTTTCAAATACCTGATTCTACGAAGCATTAAAGAATTATCCGTGGCCTGCAGCGTAAGAAAAACACACATACATGTAGGGATAAAGTTTGAACTTGAATCGAATTAGAAGTTCCACAAACACGTTGTGTAAATCAGCAGGCAATGGTCGCGGACCGGTTCGCGAACTTGGCCTATATTTTAAACCTAGCAATAAATTTTCACCGAGTTACGAATTGTACAATGTTCTGAGTCACTTCATTTCAGTTTGTTTCGTTTCATTTATGCAAATTATTTAATAAAAGTATAAGTAATACCTATTTTATTCTCTTTTTAGGTTTGAACCCTTATAGTTACGTCGTGTCTGTGTGTGACTACGGAAACCGACCTATCTATGCGTGACCATGTAGTTTTAATATCAGAGAATCCAGAAAGACGTGAAATTATCTACAGATACTATCAATACTACCTATATAATAATATAACAAAGAGGAAAAGTTTGTTTGTTTGCATTAATTTCATCAAAATCGGTCTAGTAGTTTCGGAGCCTATCTCCGAAACTTTTAAACGGGCAATTGGCCCACCACTGCAACTCCTGTGTAGCCAGAATCGACAGTGGTAACCAACCGCAAAAACCCCTTGATATGATCTCAGGGGTGCCCGAGGGACATGCTAAATCTGTCTTGGGACCCGCAACGAAACAACTAGACTGATTTTGATGAAATTTGGCATAGATGTAGAGTAGACCACGGGGAAGGATATAGGCTACTTTTTATCGCGGAAAATGTACGAATTCTGGGACGAATTAATTTTTGCGCGCACGAATTCGCGGGTAACATCTAGTAATATAATAAAGAGGAAAAGTTTGTTTGTTTGTTTGCATTGAATAGGCTCCGAAACTACTGGCCCGATTTTGATGAAATTTGGTACAGATATAGAATAGAGCACGGGGAAGGACATAAGCTACTTTTTACTACGGCAAAAAACCAACAAAATGTACAGTTCCCTATAGATTTCCTTTTGCGCGCACGAAGGTAGGTAAACTGTAAAGGTATTTTTGACATCAACCTTCATAATTTAGCAGTTGATGGAATACTTATTATTCTAATTGACTTCTGTATACATCACGTGCAATATAAACAGACAGATATTCTGGAAATCAATGAGCGTGTTTATCCTTCCATCGCCAGTCATCATCCGCGATCAGCGTCCGGTCACATGTCAACGTGTCAACTGCCATCACGATATCTCATCATCTATGTCAATGCTCTATAGTCTATACATTTATTAATCGTTTTATAGCATTACTATTTATTATTATATTAGGTATTCTAGCTGCGAGAACTCCTGCGGGGTTAACAGGAACAATTGATGACTACGTATTCATAACTTTATCGAAAGAGAATTTGCATGGAAGTTATGACAGCGCACATACAATAGGCTATATACAATACGTTCAGTAGAAATTAAAAAACAAAAATATATTTTTTTAAATCAACTATTTATCAATCTTATGCTTTTAGTTTATGATATTGCTAGAATATGTTTTCCTAAGCCAAGTTATAAAGGAAATACTCCTTCAATGTATGAAATTATTAAATATGAGTCAAGTAGCCTATTTTGACATTCGATAACGTTCGTAATACGTATTTATCAATTTTTCCTGCTTAGCCCATACTGTAGCTATAACTGATTGTTGATATTATTCTAAAGACGCCTTAAAGAATACCATTTTAGTCTGAAAGTTGTATACAAAATATTTGTTATTTTCTATACTGGAAATATAATATGTATTATGTTATAATTGAGGCTCCGGCCTGTTATAAAGAGGTAAATGCATACCACTTCAGTAAACTGAAAAACGCTATTAAAATGGCTGAAAAAAAATATTCACGCCAAAAATTCAGAAAATAAACTAATGTAGTACAATGATAATATGTTTAACAAAAACTATTTACACCGTTACATTGAAAATGTTTATCGTTTACACTGCACAGATGTTTTTTCAAAGGTTTATTTCAGCGCTGAAAGGTGTAGATGAGCTTTCGCATTCAGAAATTTTCCGACACAAGTTTCAGTAATATCATGTACACCGCAGTGCCAGTGAGCTGTTTACAAACTCGAATTGTTCGGTTAAGGAAGTTTACACTCTATTCACTAGTGCATTCCAAATTACTGGCTCATCATGTTTCGGGTACATTTTAGGTTAGTTCCGTATTGTTGGTACCTAAAGATGTAGTTCCTGATGATAAACAATACGCTTACTAATTTAATATCTTGGGATTATAACAGATGATCACTTAATGTTAATTTAATAAAACAGCCTGTATCTAGTACTAGTCAAAATTGTACCGGTAGGTGATATTGGTTAAAATGTATTAAATAGAAAAGCGTGAAAAAATTAATGTTAAAGTGGCCAGATAAAACAAAATACATCGTACTTAGGTGAAAACAATACTAAATAATTCTTGAAAACTAAATATTTTATTTATTGAAATTTTCTTTTATTAAATAAAATCATTAAAAATTTACCTTTTTGAAATGAACAACAAACAGTGGAACCCGATTATCTCGAAGCACAGATAGAGTCTCAACACAACACTAATGTCTATCACAACTAAGAACAATAGAGCAATATAGTAGAAAATTGTCAAAACAAGTGAATGCTGACTGGATTGTCACAGACTAGAGAGCGACGTGCGTCCAGTTAGCTCCCGAGAACGACTGAACGGTGCGCAGTCGTACAAAGTCTTTATATAAAGCTCGCTCGCGGCGGATTTTCTCGTCCTCCGAGCGCTTTTCATACAAAAATATCGGTGGAATTCGTGCCTAATTCTCTGTCACTACTATCCGACACAATGGGAGCGTTGATCTCGCGTTTGCAACAAGACAGCTGACCAGGTTCTCTTAATCCGATCCTTATGACCTAATTGTTGCGAAGTATTATGTTCTAGTTCTTGTGGACACAAATAGGGTTTGATACATTATATCAACGCATTAGGAAAGTGTGACATGAACTATTAATCAAAATGATTTTTTGTTAACGACATAATCTATGATCAGAAGGCCTAGCAGGAACATTTACATTTATTTATTTTAACAGCGGCGTAAATGTAATGCTATCGAATGATCCAGCTGTCAAATGTTCCAGCTAGGCCCCCAGTAAACTTTCGTCGTTTCAGCCTGGTGACGTCCACTGCAGGACATAGGTCTCCCCCGTAAATTTCCAGTGCGACCGGTCGCTCGCCTTTTCTCAGGCCATCTGTCCTCCTGGTAGGAGGCCGTCCTACGTTTCGACGACCAGTTCGTGGTCTCCACTCAAGAACCTTTCGGCCCCAGCGGGTATCGATTCTATGGGCTATATATGTCCAGCCCATTGCCACTTTAACTTGCTAATGCGCTGGGCTATGTTGGTAACTTTAGTTCTGCTACGGATTTCCTCATTTCTCATTCTATCACGTAGAGAGACTCCAAGCATAGCCCTCTCCATAACTCTTTGAGCGACATGAAACTTTTGAATAAGCCCCGTTGTGAATGACCACGTTTCGGCTATATATGTCATCACCGGTAACACACACTACTCAAAAACTTTTGTCTTCAGGCACTGAGGGATTTTTGACGAGAAGATGTTTACTTGAATCGAAATCAACAAAGCTACCATACCTACTACCAGAGGCCTTACTTTTCTTATTTCAATTGATACTCTATCATATATTAAAATATTTTCACTTTAGAAATTAGTTTCTAATATTTAAATTGATTTCCTTTTTATTTAAATAAATATTTTATGCTATGAAAATTAAGCAGATTTTTTTAAATTTTATGCAACGTTCTCATTAAATGTGCAACTGCATTTAGGTAAAACAATGTAGTTTTCTGTTATTTTGCGTTCCAATCCTTGAAAGTTCAGCGAGGATGATCTGGAACCACAATCGTGGCAGTCGCACGTGGATCGGAAACGTGTCGTTTGTGAAGTAAACAGACTAAAGTTGAGCGATTATCCCATCCCCCATTTGCTGGGAACAGTTTTATCTAATTGACATCGGAACACTTCCATTACATCATTTCCTATGTAAAAAAAAAAAACTTGTGGTGTCGTGGGACACCAGATAGCTTAGGAACGAAGTTCCTTATTATAAAATATTAATTTCAAGTTATATTCGAGGTGTAAAGAATATAATTATTCGGATGAAATTTTTTTATTATGATTTTTTTTCGATAAAAAACTACAAAAAAAGTTTACAAAATTATCTCAACACCTTTATTTTATTTACAATAATTTATAGTAATAAATATTAATAAATAATAGTCATCACGTAGACTATATATTAGACACTATAATTTATAGCTATCATACATAGAATATACGTAAAAACTTACGCTTTTTTTTACGTAACGGACGTATTTTGCCGACTAGGGTGGCGTAGGTACCTGCAACGCCCCATAAGTACGTTAGTATACCTATATTATTTGCCATATGGAACTTATGTTCCTAAAATATTATTTCGTTTGAAAAATAGTAATCACAAAATAACTTTTTTAACACTGAACAGTGAATGGTTTCAATATTCAGTGTTAAATTAAAAGAATGAATTTTATTATTGCATGTATGTACAACATAATTTGTACCTATGTGTATTATTTTATTATTGAAAACATATATACAATTATTTGTTAAAATATTAATATGTATATTAAAACAAAAGGGTTCACGCCTTAACTCTCTGTACCGTCAAAGAACTTGTGACTTTTGTTCAATAAGAAAGTCGAAATTCGAAAACAAATAAATTGAAGCCCTTTCTATTTATTAGGTATAAAAATATTTCTGTCAAACCCTTTTAAAATAAATATTAAAAAGAATAAGCTATTCCAAACTTGGTATACCTATTATTGTTATTGGAGATCAATTTAAAATCCATTCCTTATTAATTTCATAGTACAATTATTATTTTTAAACAAAAAATTAAACCGACTTCCAAAGTAAAAATACACAAAAAAGTATGAAATAAAACTTAATCTCTAAATAATTCCCCTTTCAAATTCGGCTAAAATTTTTACTATTTCTCTTCTCAATCTTATTAATTTTGAAATCGGTACCAGCCCAAACAATTATCTACAATATTTTATAGAACTTACGTTCATATTTGCTGGTACCGACTTCAAAATTAATAAGATTGAGAAGAGAAATAGTAAAAATTTTAGCCGAATTTGAAAGGGGAATTATTTAGAGATTAAGTTTTATTTCATACTTTTTTGTGTATTTTTACTTTGGAAGTCGGTTTAATTTTTTGTTTAAAAATAATAATTTCACCCTTTTTAGAGATATATTTTCTTAAGTTATTATTAATACGTCTTAAGAACGTCTAAACTAAACGATCGAATGTATAATTGAATACGCGCCAAGCTTCCATAAGGTATTGCTATTAAGATGATAATGATGATTACTGTAAGTTATAAATTGGCATATGCTTGCAGTTCATTAAACAATGCCGAAATTTCCAAACGCATATCTTAAAAGACTGAGGAGTTCTGTACAGTGCTTTTGGATCCAGGGTATACCTTGGTACAATATCTTATTTTTTGGTAGCATATGCTTGTGTTACTTCAGCAAAAGTCAAAATCACTATATGTGTGGATATAAATTTCGAGGAGTTCCCTCGATTCCTCATGGATCGCATCATCAGGTTTCCACTTTAGTGACTAAAGGACCAATTTCGAACTAAACCCTTTACAACAACAAAAGAATTTTGCAAATAGGTCCATAAACGGCAGAGTAATGTTCAAAGATCTCCGTGTTAGTGTAAAATACTATGAGAAATACCTTTTATATCATCATAATTTGATGATGTATGGTGTGATAGTGGTGATGATGATGATGATTACTCTAACTAACAGGGTGGCATATGCTTGCAGTTCTTTAAAAAACGCCGAAATCCCCAAACATGTATCTATAAGGAGCCAGGAGTTCTGTTCTGTACTTTTGGATCCAGGGTATACCTTGGAGCAAAATCTTACTTTTTGGTAGCATATACTTGAACTACTTCAGAAAAAGTCAAAATCACCATATGTGTCCATATAAATTTCGAGGAGTTCCCTCGATTCCTCATGGATCCCATCATCAGGTCACCACTTTGATATCAAAAGGACCAATTTGGGATTACACCCTATACATCCCAGAAAAAATTTTGAAAATCGGTCCACAGGCGGCGGAGTAATCGTTGAACATACAAAAAAAAAAAAAAAAAAAAATATATACAGCCGAACGTATAACCGCCTCCTTTTTTGGGAAGTCGGTTAAAAAATACAGGTAACTAAAGCTATCTTTGTTGTTAGCTTTTGTCTTTTCATATTAACATACCTACTCTTTCTCTCTCCATAACTCAACAAACGATCGTAAATAACCGGAGATAAATCTTACGAAATTTCGCTCAAAACTTGATTTATTTTATTATACATATATTAACACTCGCATTCCGAAATTAATTATGTAAACTAATGCAATAGGAAACGATGGGAGGCAAATCACATTAAAGTCGATTGTCGACGTTGAAGGTGAGATTGGATGCGACTTGCGAACGACAGCAACACGCGACTTCCGGGAAATGCAGCTGCGTCGTACTCGACATTATCGACTCTGGATGCTGAACTAATATTGACTTTGAGCTCAATTTGTTTACTGTAAGGCGCGTAAATAATGTTCACTGGAAATTTCCGGAAAAGTGGTGGTAAGAATATTTTCCTATATAATATAATCACTCAGTTTATAAAACTGATGTTGATGCAATCTTTTGAACTTCTGATCCAGCATACAAGATGATTTTTCATGATCATGATCATGATGTACATTTTTGTTCACCAGTTGATAAAAGATATTATCTAGTATGATTCAAATGAGAATAGAATCGAGTCGGCGCCATATTGTTTCGAATTTAGACTGTTATGATAGTTAAATTTATGTTTAGATAATTGATTACTATTTAACGTTTTTATTTAAATTCGATGCAAGACTATTAATATTTTTATATGCACATAAGTTTTTCTGAAACTCGCACTTTTCAAATGACATTTGACAGAAAAAGATCATTGACGTTCCTATTCTTACTTGAAACGCATTATACAATATCGTTTTAGTTAGGGGTTAACATCGGGAGATACGTAATATTGGGTCACTTTTGCTAACATGACATACATTTGCAAGTCAATAGTTACTGGTCCCTAGGGCTGTGCCCGATATATGACGTTCCCATTTAATTACGTGTATCGCGGAACTACGTTAAACCAACGCATAATTCTGTTTACTATTGACCGGGTTTGCGCGCGGTTCCCAAAATTGTCACGCGCTATTGGCCACGCTATTGGCTAATGCGTGACAAAAATAAATTTTATGAATGAAGCAGCCGGAAATTAAAATGATATAATAAATAAAACGTTAGGAGATATGAGGAATTCTCAGTTGTGTACCGAATACTCAGCGGAGCTGATTACAATTTTCACAAGAGTTTTCCAGAATCATTGATTTTATGTTGGTTTGTGTACGCTTCAAAAACTCAAAAGTTCTGCACCGATCGAGCTGAAATTTTAGCATGATATATATCCGCATCAAGGATTGTTTCTATCTATTTTTTGCATCAGTCACATATCCGCGAAAAAACTATATTTACGCGGGCGGAGCCGCGGGCAACAGCTAGTTTAATATAATAAAGAGATAAAGTTTGTTTGTTTAGGCTCTATCGAATAGGCTCTACTGGACCGATTTTAATGAAATTTGGCACATATATAGAACTAGATGACGCCCGCAACTCCGTTGCGCCAAAATTCGTTTATCGCGGCGGAACGTACATTTTTCCGGGATAAAAAGTATCCTATGTCCTTTCTTGGGTCTCAAAGTATCCCTATACCAAATTTCATCAAAATCGGTTCAGCGGTTTGGGCGTGAAGAGGTAACAGACAGACAGACAGACACACTTTCGCATTTATAATATTAGTATTAGTATGGATAGACAACGGGAAGGATATAGGCTACTTTTTATTGCGGCAAAATGTACTGTTCCAAGATTTCCTTTTGTCGCGTACGAAGTCGTACTATATAAACTATAGAAACAAATAAATGCATATCACAAATTTGAAGAAAATGGAGAAGAGATAAAAAGTCCAAATTTAAAATTTAAAGTCCAAAATCTCGTAAATGCTAAATTTGGAAAACGGGTATAATTGAAGAAAATATTGTAAACGATCGAAACTGCAACCCCTTAAAGGGTCAACATCGACTTAACCTATAGGCTTATATTATAAGACAACGGGGAAGGACATAGGCTGCTTTTATGCTTTAGCTTTATGGCTACATCTTTTTTCTACAAGATATTAGGTATATGTAAAAATAGCTATGCAAAAATTAATATTTTATACCAATACGTTTTTCGATAAAAGCATGCAAAATAAAATTAGCTTAAAAGCTGAATCAATATTTATAGTTGGGATGACGTTGTATAATTTTTTATGAAGCGAGTTTTTTACAGTGAGCGCCGCATTGTCGCTGAGCACCGCAATTCGCTCTGAATAATATAATACTGGCATAAGGACGAGGCATGACACGAGTAAAGACATACCCAACGAGAGTGCCCCTATGAGGCATAGACTTGACATTGAAAAGAGATATGTCAGGTTTGTCGTATGAAGAAGTTTAAGTAAGATGTTTCTAAGGCCCTATCCTACCTTTGAAATCATTGATCGCCGCACTTGATGATGTTTGCGGTGTCTGGCGGTGTCGTTGAGCACTCATCCATAACGCTCGCATCATGTTGGTAATGACCGCTATTAATGACGCCCAGGTCGGCTAAATATAGTTCCAATCGATCAAAATCTAATTATGTATTAGGTATGTAAGTTTGTGTATGTTTTTACAACTCGGTTAAAAATTTTCCAATGTTTATAATATGAAGGAAACTTCCTGAGAAATGAAAATGAAAATTTTTATTTCCAAATAAAACTTAACAAACTATTTTCGGAAAGTCAACAGAAAAAGCTACCACCGGTTCAACCCTAACCCACTGAGAAGAACCGGCGTAAGAAACTCGCATGGGCCCATCTTTTAGTAAAAATATGGAAAATTGTTCTTTTAAAATATATATCTTTTATATTTTACATTGTAAACTTAAATATATGTTAAATATAACAAAAGTCAGTACACAAGTACATAGAGATAGCCTTGCAGGGGTGCATCTTATTCCCAAGGTGTGCAATCGTCTATAAAGTCATTTACTTTTTAATATTAAGCTTTATCACACAATAGTAGATTGTTAGCCTAGGGTTGAAAAGAATCAATTCCCGAGGTAGACTATAGTCCGGCTATAGTCCGAGTAGGAATTCATTCTTTTACCCGTGGCATACACTCTACTTTTCATTTAGAATATGTGGAAAATAAAACTAGTTGTTTATCTAAACTATTTATTGATAATAATATATCCAATTCAAATCTTAGCACAAAAGTCCGTCACAGATAGGTACATACATAACAGATTTTAGTATCCCGCCAATTTGTGTTGACTTTTTAAATTTTAAATATGGAACTAGCCGCTCGCCGCGTAATTGTCGCAGCACTCGCGGCTTATTCCTTTTTATTATTATTGAAAATAACGTTTTTATTTCTCATACTCGGAAAGTAGTGTTGTTTTGATCTGGGCCCCGATTCTCGTACCTCGAATATCGGTTCGATTGTCAGTCTGTCCCGCTCGCGCACGCATGATTTGACGCCTGTGTGAATGAGTCAGCGCGAGAATCGAAGCGAGATTCGAGGTACGAGAATTGGGGCCCAGATTATTGGGTGGAAGATACTGCTTTCCTTTCATAGGGAGGGAAAAACTCATACAACCTCGGGAATTGATTCTTTTCAACCCTAGGCTAACAATCTACTATTGACTCATAGACGTATATTATAGACGAGGCATGTTGAGGCAAAAAGTGTCTCCAGTAAAATGGCCCAATTTTTTAATTTTTAGGGCCATTTTGAAATTCGAAGTATGGTGAAAACAAGATGGCTGACATTTGAGTTATGGTGAAAACCAAGATGGCGTAACTTTCTCATGTATGCATTTTTTTCTGCTAAATGTACGTGATAGCCTATCTTGAGTTGAAATCTTTGTATTGACTACTTTTTTAAATTTATTAATAGAAAGGTTTTGAACGTTTTCTGGGATTCGCGTATAAATTAGGCCTTAAAAGATTTGCTTACTTTACTAAGTCTTATCACTGGGTACATCTAGCTTATTCTTATTTCTACCCCCTTACTAATAATCGCTGTATAAGCTTTGAATAGTTATACAGTGTTTTGTCTCCTTCTACCGAATGGTATTATAACTATTCAAAGCTTATACAGCGTTTATTAGTAAGGGGGCTAGTGTTTACACAATTACTATCACTTTTCTTCTTGTAATTATGTTTCTTCTAACGTATAACAAATTATCCAAAATATACTGAGAGGCGACTGTCAGTATACCTATTTCTCTCAGAGATTCAAGAGAATTTTATAAATAGCACGAATAGCTCGCTTCTGCAGCACAAATATTGAATTTATGTCGGCAGCATTTCCCCGTAAAAGTATGCTATAAGACATTCTACTATGAAAAACTGAAAGTGAAACCAAAATTAAGGTAGCTCACGCGGACAACGTTGCGGCATAAATCCAGTTGTCTGTTTGGATAGAGTTGAAATTAAAATAAGTTAAACGATGTCAGTAATTCCATACAATCCTTTTAAAGCTAAATGCTTCCAGTTTTAATATCTGCCCCCGCAGTCATAAGTACAGTACACCCCGTCATTGCCGAGTGCTCGAGATCCTCTCCTGACCGTAGCGTAGGGATGCTCGATGATCATCGATTTTCGATGATCATCGATGTTAGACGATAAAACATCAATGTTTTAACATCGATATTGCATTATTCAAAACATCGTAACATCGATGTCACGGACACATATAATCGGAAACCCAGTTGAAAAAACTTGCGGTAAAATATTTAACCACTATTATGATATCAACGCCATCGGAGACAGTAACCCACGGGAACCTTATATGTCCCGCGATAAAAAGTAGCTTATGTCTTTCTCTATATTCTACTTTATATCTGTGCCAAATTTCATGATAATCAGTTTAGTAATTTTTACATGAAACCGTTAATAAAGTATCCCATGGGAACCGTACATTTCCCCGCGATAAAAAGTAAGTACCTTATTTCCTTTCCCGTGGTCCACTTTATATCAGTGCCAAATTTCATGATAATCGGCCTAGTAGTTTTTACGTCAAACTGTAAATAAAGTATCCCACAGGAACCGTATATTTCCCTGCGATAAAAAGTAGCCTATGTCATTTGTACCTCATTTAAATCGGTTTAGTAGTTTTGGCATGAAAGACGGACAAACACACTTTCCCATTTATAATATTAGTAGTATAGATGTATTGATGACGGACGGCCGTGAAGACGTTTGCAAAAAAACATCGATGTTGCCTGACATCGATGTTTAGAGCCCGATAAACATCGAACATCGATGATAAGCTATCGATGTCATTATCGATGCCAACATCGATGTTTTTACATCATCGAGCATCCCTACCGTAGCGTAGGCGGAGAAAAACGACATAGTTTTGTAGAGGCGTAGCGCGGTATACAGCTCCGTAGAGGGCAGAGGCGTGCGGTCGTTACAACTTAATGGAACTAAATAACTTTATTTGCACTTTTTAACTGCACTTAGTTACTGAAGAAATCGAACTATAATAGTCTCGTTGACATTTTAGATATGTTTAACTGACATTCAATAAGGAGTCCGAGTTAAACGTAAGTTTGTTACGATAGGTGCTTGTCAGAGCTAACAATTTTTATCTGAACATATTTTTCTTCCTTAGGATAAATGGAAACGTTTAATTATTATTTTTAAACAAAAAATTAAACCGACTTCCAAAGTAAAAATACACAAAAAAGTATGAAATAAAACTTATTTTCTAAATAATTCCCCTTTTAAATTTGGCTATTTCTCTACTTAATCTTCTTAATTTTGAAGTCGATTTAACTTTAAAGACTGAGGAGTTCTGTTCAGTGTTTTTGGATCTAGGGTATACCTTGGTACAACATCTTACTTTTTTGGGAGTATATGCTGGTGTTACTTCAGTACAAGTCAAAATCACTATAATATGTGTCCATATAAATATCGAGGAGTTCCCTCGATTCCTCATGTATCGCATCATCAGGTTTCCACCTTAGTGACTAAGGGGCCAATTTCGAATTAAACCCTTTACAACAACAAAAGAATTCTGCAAATAGGTCTATAAACGGCAGAGTAATGTTCAAAGATCTCCGTGTTAGTGTAAAATACTATGAGAAATACCTTTAATATCATCATAATGTGATGATGTATGGTGTGATAGTGGTGGTGATGATGATGTTTACTCTAATTGACAGGGTGGCATATGCTTGCAATTCTTTAAACAACGCCGAAATCCCCAAACATGTATGTATAAGGAGTCAGGAGTTCTGTTCTGTACTTTTGGACCCAGGGTATACCTTGAAGCAAAATTTTACTCTTTGGTAGCATATGCTTGAACTATTTCGGAAAAAGTCAAAATCACCATAATATGTGTCCATATAAATTTCGAGGAGTTCCCTCGATTCTTCATGGATCCCATCATAAGGTCACCACTTCGATATCAAAAGGACCAATTTGGGATTACACCCTATACATCACAGAAAAAATTTTGAAAATCGGTCCACAGGCGGCGGAGTAATCGTTGAACATACAAAAATATATATATACAGCCGAACGTATAACCGCCTCCTTTTTTGGAAGTCGGTTAAAAAAAGATTCAACTCATTTCATTGCCCATATTTTTCTTATCGATGGAACAAACAGACGCACAGACCTACGGACAGCGTTATTTTTTTTTTATTATTTCATTTTCTATCACATAAATTAAATTAAATAAGTTAAAAAACAGTCTACAGTCATGTTTGAAGTTTCTAATTGTAAAAACATCAATTTTCTATAAGTTTATTATTTAATTTCAGGTATTTCAACAGATTTATGTTGTGAACTTGTCACAATGCGGCCTTTCGAGAGTAGAGCACACCCGAGGCGCGTAATAATTTTTAATATCTATAAGGAAGTCCGAAGCGCAAACAAAGAACATCAGTCCAATTCAGTCCTGACTAGGGAATGTTATTATTCGACAAATTTTACTATTCGAATAATTCGAATAATGGCTAAACACTATTCGAATAAATTCGAATAATTCGAATAATACGAATATTGGTAATAAACTTTAAATACAAGTAATATAATGCGTTTATATATACCTGCATATTTAATAATATTAAAATGCAAATTGTTTCACAAATTACTCTAAAAAATCTACGTTTTTTTAATAAAAAAAAATATTTTTTTAAGTTTTAAACTTAAAATACTAAATTGCAATAAATTTTTAAAACTATTAAAACATGAACGGTTTAGGTCTGGAGCAGACCATGGATTTGGTTGCCAACTAAGTGGTTTCTGCCAAAAATTAAGGAAAATATGCTCTAGTGGAGATAATTTTTGGGGTTTGTTTTAGAGTATTTTCTGGTTGTTAATTGAGTCAAGCTATTGATTGATTCAACATAGACAATCGATTTAAAAAGTCACTAATTTAGAAATAAATAAATAGTACAGAACACTAATATTACAGAACATATTTTTTTATTATTTATATATCAGTATGTTTAAGATTGGAGAGAAATATATTTGCAGAGTTGGTACACTGTACATAAATCGGAATACACTGTAAATAGTGCTCTGTTCTAATATAATGCAGCTGAAAACTCTAAACACACGATTATCGTGCTGTCATAATGGTCTGCTCCAGACCTAATCGGTACATGTGTATATAAACCGTAGTAAGAATAAGTAAACAAGATAAACCGTCAAAATAAAAAGCACTCAAAAAAGATTTTAATGTTATGTTAACATAACAAAAAACTTCATAGTTGATAAAAAGTGGGTGGAAAATATTAAAAAAAAAATTACGTGTTTCCATTTTCAAGTTAGGCATATTTTTGGCCATGTTTTTGTTGAATGATGAGTCTTATTACAAAAAGGAAGTTAGGTTAGGCAGAAGACATCAGTGCAGAAGTAGGGTAACCTGGTCTAAGAGTACGCATTCGGTAAGAGTACGCAACAGCAGATACCGTGAAGCTGTTTATGATACGCAGCTAACTTATGTCGTATTTTGATTTCGTGAGTGACAACAAGTGCTATGCGAAAAAAAAATCAATTTTGAACGAAAACACGGAAACTACGTAAGTTTAAAGTATTTTTCTTAAAATCTTAAATATTTTTACAATATTCAACGTATTTTTGAGACTAGACTGCAATTATTTTGCGAAAAATGAAGTTGATTGCTGAGTCTTCAAGGATGCACCGGTCGCATGCAGCGAGCGTAATTTGTGTTAACTGTTCAGAGATGGCGTTACGTGGCGCTTGTTTACGATTTGGCTCGTGTGTCTATGAGTACGCAGTTACGTCCCTTTTAAGAGTACGCGCGTACTCTTACACGAAATTATTTTAAAGCTGATTTCTTTACTGTATTTTTATCTTACAACAAATACAAATTTCATTTAAAGAGATAGATAGAGCGCGTACACCACTTACCTGTCTTTCTCCGCAGCCCTGGTGCTCAACAAATGAGTCATCTGGTCAGCCGCTGGTTGAGACAGATAAATCGCGTACACCACTTGCCTGTCTTCATATACAAAACATGGAATCGCCTCATATACCTATTGAAGATATATCCCCCCTACCACGAGCTGAATATCTTTCAAAATCTAACCGTAAAAGAGCTAAGTCAGATATTTTAAGTGGGTCTCCATACAAATTGGCTCTCGAGGAGTCTTTGGCCTCAAATAACATACCAAAGCGTGTTCCAAAACTATTAATAAAAGCTACTCTTAAAAAGGCCAACACACCAGCTAAAGTACCAAAGAAGATGTCAAAAAAAAGGTATGGAGATGTCCAGCTTGCACAGAAATCTACATGGATCATCTCCCCTCCCGCGGAAGATTGGATTAGATGCTCAAAATGCTCCGAGTGGTGGCATGAGGCTTGTACTAGTTATGAGGAACAATAAATTTTTATTTGCTACCTCTGCAAGTAAAAAGAAAGTAATGCGTACTCTTATCGACGTAGATGCGTACTCTTACCCAATATTGTTTGTAGAGTACGCAATTCCCATTTCTTATTGTTTTTTTTTTTGAAGAAATATTTTATAATTTTGTTTTATTTTATGTTATTTTATAAGAGACATTTAAATTGTCGATGTAATAAATGCCAAGTTGATTTCCTAGACTTAAGTTTTGTATTTTTAGAACATTTTGATCCTTAAGTGCGTACTCCTAGACCAGGTTACCCTAGTAGGCATCAGGCGTTGTACTGCAAGAACGGAGTGTGTCATGTTAAGAATCGTTCAGAAGCTGAAGCAACCGTACAAAGAGACTGAAAAACATTTGACAAGGCCGTGCACAAGACTTTAATGGCAGACTCAGTACTCGGCAAGACCGTTAAATTGTTTCCACTTGTTGAAAATCAACATTTAGATGCAGTTAAGTTCAGAAACAGCTTCTTTAGGCCCGAAGGCGAAGGGACTATGTTACTGACATCACAGTGAAGAAGACTTGCTTTAAGTAAATCTGAAACCCTAAAGACCGAGGCGAAGGGCGAGTGGTCTCACCTCGAGACCAAACTCGAGAGCCCTAGTATCGAGTAGCAACACTGTGACACGTCCGTGAACATATACAAAAGGATGAACGAGAATGGTCCAGAATTTTGGTTCCAGATGAGTGGATTTACTCACTTTAACTTCACAAGTTAAAGTGAACTTCTGAAGGGCTAAGTAAACGTGACCTGGGGGATATCTTCAAGCCTACTTTTCATATAGAGTCCAGTATGATCAAGCAGAGTACCGACATATACAATAGGCTGGCATACCTTCAGGAATCCGCACTGAGTATGTAGACTACCTGGAGAAAGATATGGTCAAGAGATTCCTAAAGATTATATTTAATATCCGCATCTCAACCCGATCAAGTATACCCTGAGAAGGTCTTAGAAAGCTAGTCAGAAGCTGCAAATTGTCACCTACAGTTAGTACCGTCACAGAACTAAAACATACCCTGATATAAGAATGGGAGACAAAATTGCATAATTCGGCTCTAAAACCTCGTTTTCAGTATGACAAAACTCCTCCAAGCTGTTGTCAGGCCTCGAGGAGTTATTCAAAACCGCAATTTTATATAACAAGTAAATTTAGTCTTTAAGACTTAAGATTAAAATGGTTAATTTTTGTTTAAACATAAAAATAATATACTGATATATATATATATATATATATATATATATATATATATATATATATATATATATATATATATATATATATATATATATATATATATATATATATATATATATATATATATATATAAATTTTAAAGAAAACTGATAAATCTTGTTATAATATTTTGAAAAGTATGAAATTTTAAACAATTTGTACTTAGTTTTGAAGGCCAGTGTAATACTGTAATAATCAACTTAACTAGGTATCCTTTATCGTTTCACTCTGTTCGTCCGCCTGTCTCTCTTTCTATCTGCTCTTCTAGCTATATTGCGTCTAGATATCGGTTTTGGTTTGATAAAAAAATCTAATTTGAATATTATGTCTTTTAAAATAAAGATAAAGTTTTATACATGACTTTTACAAAGTCAACCACTTCCAAGTAATCGGCCTCCAAATCGGTTTCACTCATTTCTGTCATTTCTGAACTATGAAGATAAGGAACTTACAATTTTCCATGCTGGTAAGATCATGGTAAATTCTCTTTAGGAAAGTTATTTTGAATGAAATCGAACAGTAAGATTAAGATACTAAAAATCATATTACGCTTTATAGTAACAGAACCCTCCTTAGACTAATCCTAACCCACTCTTGGTTAGGTTATTTTGACAAGCGTGTGAGATGGATTTCCTTCGCTGAGGCCTGTAGGAAGTATTCACTTTAAATATTTTTTTATTTAAAAACAGTTTTGTATTATTTCACAAACAGTGTAGTAAAATCTGTTTTAGGATATTATTGACGGCAATATTAATAAATAATAAAAATAATGTATTAAATAACGAAACTTTTCCGGTTTTTACACAAGTTTATTACTACTATTCACATATTTTTGAAAAAGAAATAAAATATTTTTATTATTCGTTTTATTCGAAATATTCGAATATTGAACCCAGTCATATTCGAATAATAAAATCGTCGAATATTCGAATAAAACGAATATTCGAATATTCGAATAATATTCCCTAGTCCTGACGTTTATTAGATAAGGATTTGCTCCTAATTGCCCCGTCGGGCGTGCTGACCGCTTATAGCTACATAAAACATAATACCTAACATAATTTAGTGCGGGACGAATGTGTAAAAGTACGAGGAAATAATAATAACTGTAGTGCATTGACACCCTTAGAATAAGCCGATTTGTTTCACGACGCGCTTATTATAAGCTGTAATAAAATGTCGTGTTCCCGAGAAAAATGAAGACGAATTTGTAAGTGACGACCTCGGAGGGATAATAAAGATAATTACTTAAGTCGTGTTTGTGTGCGTGAATTTTATGATACATTAAAACTGTTCTAAATTTTTCAAATTCTTGAGATTTCATCAAAATATATTTAGAGGATTTTTTTACACTGTGTCGTAACTTTGACGCGATGTGCGCAGGTTTCAATAGTAATTTAATCAATATTCAAGATATATTTTTGTATTTTTCGTAGCATTAAAATTATTATGCTAGGTATGAAAAGTACAAAGAGTTACGGTACATCACGTTTATTAACCTGTGACCGTCGTTTCTAGTTACAGGTTCTGATATACTAAATTTTTAATTAAATTTCTTTATGTTAAGTAGGTAATAGGTATGTCAATTCATTATGTATTAGAAGTACACCTACTTCCTACGCTCACAACTTGTAAATAAGTATAATCGTAATGTCGGCAACAGCTACAAGTATTTAAATGAAAAATCAAAATTAGTATGCAGGGAGTTTTGGGGAAAGAAAATCAGTTTTAAAGGTTTTATCCCTGGGATACTGCGCATTTTTAAGTTATATATGTTATTTCTTTTGTCGTGCAACAATTTATCAATAATTTCAACTCTATGATTTCAGTCCGATAGGCAGTTTGGTTAATTTTTGCGTTGTTCGGAAATTCGGAATGTGGTGGAACTTCAAACCCCGGTAAAATAATTTTGTGATTCCTTTACATGTATATAAAGGTAATTGAGGGGGACAAAGCCTAGATTACCTAGGGCAAAGGAAGGGATCGAAATCTGGTGTGTAGGAATGAGGGGATAGGTGAGAGGTAGAAGGGAAAGCTGGAAAAGACACAGGAAAATACACGGAAATAACAGGTAGGAAATAAAAGTGAAAAGAGAAAGGAATATAGAAAGGAAAATAACAAAGGATTACCAATTACTTCGAGCTGTGGTGAGGCAGGGATTCCTTGTTGACTTGTCGACTTGTCGGAGCGATTGTTTGTATGGCGATTGGCCCTATCTTTATACTAGTCTGACAATCAACCTTCTAGAACATTCCGTTCCTCACCCCCTTAGCTCGAAATATCGTTTATTTAACATCAAGGCAACATTATTTACATAAAACACATTTTTCTTAATATTGTAATACATATTTACAATATAATTTTACATGAAGAAAACTTGGAAAGCTGTCGGGAATTGAGTGAGCGAGGAAAATAGGTTTTTCCAGTATTTATATTGCCTCGTCCTCCCCTGACTTAACGGTCATTCGCTCCGTCCCTGTCTAATAGCAAGTCTCTCTCGAGACCGAGGCGCTCCCTAGTAGCAAAAATTCGCAACTATGGATTTTCTTTCTAAATAACTCACTCAACCCCCGCACAGCTAATACCCTTACATAAAACTAGGTCATATTTTAAAAATTTTAACAATATTTCACTAATTACTATCACAATGAATTGAGAACAATGGACAAAGTTATATAATCATAAGTATGAGTCTAATAAGAAGGTTAAAACAATGGCTTTTGTGAGACAATGACATCTAATAAGACTTTACATGAACTATTGTTACGTTTTATGCAACGAGTTTTACTATTTTTACTCTACATTTCAAGCTCTAGGTTATAACAATTTTTGAGTTTTTAAGAATAACTATTTACATGATTTTACAAGTAATCGGCTACCTTCTAAACGTTCGTCGTGAACATTTCTCCCGCCGGTCGCGCAGGCGACACTACTCCTGGTAGCACGACGATCTTCTTGCAGGGGCGCCGGAGCACGTGGCCGTTGCTGGTCTCGACGTCCACTACTCGTACCACGCCGTCTTGACCTGGATACGTCTTCTTAATGCGGCCTTTCGGCCACACGTTGCGGGGCAGGTTGGGGTCGCACACTATCACGACCTCGCCGACTTCGGGGGCGGAGCCAATGGAATGAGGCTCCCGCCGGTGTTGGAGCAGGGGCAGGTACTCCTTGACCCACCGCCGCCAGAACTCGTCCGCCAGGTGCTGCGCGCGCTTCCACAGCTGGCGCGCAGTAATGCTGTCGTCTTCTGAGCGCACAGGCGCCGGGACGTGGCAGTTGGACCCCAAAAGGATGTGGTTTGGGGTCAGTGCCTCTTGATCTTCAGGACTCACGGCCACATGAGTGAGAGGCCGCGAGTTCACGACGTTTTCGACCTCCACTAGTAGGGTGTGGAGGGTCTCGTCGCTGGGATGTTTCTCGTTCAGCGTGACTCGTAGGCCTTCTTTCACGCTCCGCACCAGTCGTTCCCAGGCGCCGCCCATGAAGGGAGCGGCGGGGGGAATGAACCGCCAGTTGATGCGGCGGGCGTTGACCTCATCTTCTAATGTTCGCCAGGCTTCTTTCAGCTCCTTTTCTGCTGCCTTGAAGCACGTTGCGTTGTCCGTCCAGAGCTCCGTCGGTTGTCCTCTTCTTGCGATGCACCTCCGCAGCGCGGCTATGGCTGAGTCCGCGCTGAGGGAGGTCACCACCTCCAGGTGGACGGCTCGCACGGTGAGGCAGGTGAATAGGGCCACCCACCGCTTCTCTCGGTGGCGGCCGACGGTCACCTCGACCGGCCCGAAGTAGTCGAGCCCGGTGAAGGAGAAAGGGCGCGCATGGTGTGTCAGGCGCGCCGCTGGTAGATCGCCCGTGGCTGGGCTGATCGGTTTCGCCTTTCTCAGGCGGCAGACTTGGCAGGTACGGATGACGCCTTTAACTGTGGGGCGAATACGGGTTACCCAATACCGCTGTCGTAGCTCGTTCACCGTCGCCTCGACGCCGCCGTGTAGTAGCTGCTCGTGCACGTGTTGTATGTATTTCTTCGTGTATTCGTGGCCGCCGTCCATAATGATCGGGCAGACGGCCTCTTTACTTACATTTTGCGCGGCCGCGACTCTTCCTCGGAGCTTGATTAGGTTGTCTTCCACCTTTACACTTAGCGAGGCGAGACGGTCTCCCGCTGGTGGGGTGCGATGGTCTTCTATTCTTTTCTTTTCTGCGTGATAGCAGTCTGCTTGCATTTTCTGAAGCCAAAGCGTTTCGGCGCGGTCTAGGTACGCTGCGTCGAGACATACGTATCTTTTTCCGCTGCGTGTAGGGATTGCACTATTTTCTTTACCTTGTTTTTTGCGCCGAGGATCCCATGTCGCGTCGCGCTCCTTATTTTTCAGCGTGCGTTTTCTCGTAGCGGCAGCGATGTGTTTTCTCGGCCGACACAAATCTATAAACTGTAATACTCGGCCGGTGGCGCGCAACAATACTTGCCATTTTTGTATACGCGTTATGTCGGGCAAATAGTCGCGTCGCACCTCCGTATACGTCGCGTGGCACCTTTCTTCGCCGGTAATTACCTTTTCACTTTTCTCCTCGGTCGGCCAGTGTTCCTCTTCGTATTTTAGGAACGCAGGCCCGTGAAACCATCTGTGTTCTCCGTTGAAGTCGGCCGGCGTCGCTCGGGTCGCGTCGTCGGCTACGTTTTCCTTTGTAGGCACCCACCGCCACTCACTCACCTTTGTTACGTCCTCAATTTCGGCGAGGCGGTGCGCGACGAACGTCTTGTAGGCCCGAGGTTCAGCTCTTATCCAGGCCAGTACGGTTCTCGAGTCGCTCCAATAAGTTTTTCTTACGAATTTCCACTCGTGTTCGTTTTCCACGGTTTTCGCTAGGCGCGCTCCTAATAACGCCGCTTGAAGTTCCAACCTGGGGATTGAAATCGGTTTTAGAGGGGCTACGCGGCTTTTGGCCGCCACAAGCGCGATGTTGACCGCCCCGTCGTAGCGCTGGCTTCTAATGTAGACTGCCGCGGCGTAGGCCTCTTCGCGTATTTTAATCCTCATGAACATTTCCTTTATGTCCGCTGTTACGGCTACTGGGTACCTCCTGAACCGCATAATTATTCCCGGCAGCGACTGCAGGAGGTCTGGACCGGACAGCAGCATGTCGTTGAGGCTGCGGCCATGGGATCTGGCGGCAGCGTCGTGTACCAGACGAATCTTCGGTTTCGCCGGGTTACATACCGGGAAGTGAGGCAGGTACCAGGTGCGTCCGGACTTCGGGGCTCCAGGCGCCGGCACAGCATACTCCGACTTCAGCAGGTTTTCTATCCTTTCTTCATATTTGCCTTTCAATTCGCTGTCACGGTCCAATTTTTTCTCCAGGGACTTCAGTCGCTTCACAGCATCATGGTAGTTGCTCGGGATCTCTTCCTCTTCATTTTTCCATAGGAGAGATGTCTCGAAGCGGCCGTCAGGAGTCCTTTTGCTGTTTTTCCTCAGGATTTCTAGGGCCCGCTCCTCAGGATCGTTTCTGGGCTTGCGTGGCTCTATTCCTAGACTTTCCAAGTCGAAGAATCTCTTCATCATGTTTTCCATACCTTGTTCCTCACTTGCCGCGACGGTGTGACCGCAGAACGCTACTGGCTTGTCGTAGGACGTGCGATAACCGTGCAGCACCCAGCCTAGCCGTGTGCAGGAGGCGACCGGCTGGTTCTTTTTTCCTGTCCTTACCTCGAGGGCTACCAGCATCTCCCAGTTGTCCTGCCCGATGAGTATCCTGGGGCGGGCATCCTGGTACAGCAGCTGGTCTTCTATATCCCTCAGGTGTACGCAATCCTTGAGGTCCTTCTTTTCGACCATTTGACTGGCGAACGTCAGCTTGTTGACCGTTCGCGCCCCTTTCATGACGTACTCGTTGCCGCTGTCTCGCCCTTTAATTCTGACGTCTACCTTTTTGCTGTCCTCATACTTGACAGTCTCGCTGACGCCTTTCACCCACATGTTGTCGCGTGGGCCGTCGAGGTCCAGCAGGTCAGCAAGCTGCTCGTCGATCAGCGTCACCGTGCTGCCGTCGTCCAGGAGGGCGTATGTATCCACCCTGGTGCTGTTTTTACCTGTGACGGTGACTGGAGCGACCTTCAGGAAGGCTTGCTTGTCCTTGATGTGGCTGGCTATACTCACCACCTCGACCGTTGACGCCACTTCCTCCGTTGGACTGGCTGGTGGTGACGCTGCTGGTGCTGTCGGCGCTGCTTGCGGCCTGGGGTGGTGTAGCAGGCGGTGATGTGCCATGCTGCATCCTTCTTGGCCGCACCTCTTCGCGTTGCAGCTGCCGCGGCGGTGTGTGCTCCGCAGACACTGGTAGCAGATGCGGTTCTTCTTTGCCACCTCCCAGCGCTCCTTCACGGATGTGTTGGCGAAGCGTCTGCAGTCGGCGAGGTAGTGTTCCTGTTGACAAACTGGACAAGATTTTTTATTTACAATCGCGGTTGAGTATGTACGTTCGAATCTTTTCTGGCGGGGCTTTTCCTCGTTTTTTTCCTCGGGTAGTGCGTAGGCGCCGCATTTATCCGCCTCTTCATTGAGGAATGACGTCATCATTTTCAGGTCTGACGTATCATCTTGATTTTTTGCTGCAAAATCATACCACTTATTTCTCAATATAGGTGGCAGCTTCTCTACAATGTTCTTAACCAATTCCGGGTTGAACAAATAGTGCACCTTTTTCAATGCTTCGATTGTGGCTACAACATTCGCAATCTTGTTTGCGAACACGCACAATTCGCGCGGACTGTCGTTAAGTCTGTGTAGCGCCTTAATTTTTTGTATCTCGTTCATTGCCAGTGTGTCCGGGCGGCCAAATCTTCGCTCCAATGCTTGAAGAATAGTTCGCGGCTCCGGCTGGCTAATTAATAGGCTATTGACCGCTTCTAAGGCCGCACCTTTAAGGCTTCTTCTAAGCCTCGTAATGTTTTCTGTGCTTGAAAACATGCTTTCCGTTTCTTCGTACGCCGCCCTGAAGCCGAGCCAACCTGTAGAATGTCCGGCGAACAGGGGCAACTCTTGTAAGAACCTCGGAGCATCCCTGGACATGCGCACAGCCTGTGTGAGGGCCGCTGCCAGCGAAGCGATGTCTCCTGTCGGCATTTTCCCATTTTCTTCGAGCTTCCGCTTATTTTCCTGAAGCTTTTCCTTGTTATGTCGTACGTCGGCCGGCGGACCTATATTCCGCCCTTGCGACCATTTTTCCGGAAGGTTTTCCCCATTTTCCTTGGGTTTTCCTTCGTTGTCCATAAGCTTCTCTTCATTTTCCTGAAGCTTTTCCTTGTTATGTCGTACGTCGGCCGGCGGACCTATATTCCGCCCTTGCGGCCATTTTTCCGGAAGGTTTTCCCCATTTTCCTTAGGTTTTCCTTCGTTGTCCATCAGCTTCTCTTCATTTTCCTGAAGCTTTTCCTTGTTATGTCGTACGTCGGCCGGCGGGCTTGTTTTCTGCCCTTCCAGCCATTCTTCCACCCGGCTAGCCTGGTCTTCCTCTTCACCAGACTGACTGTCCCCATCTTCGTCAGCAGCCAGCGCCCGTTCCTTGGCCAGCCTTGCACGGGCCAGGACGAGGGCCGCCCGGACTTCCTCCAGCTTCAGTTCCGCCAGCTTTTCTTCGGCCTCCGCTATCCTCTTGTATTTCCTTGCACGAGGCGCACGCTTCTCTATAATCGTGTCCTCCTCGTGTCTCGCCGTTTCCCCGCTGGTAGACGTCGCTGTGGTCGTCTGATCTGTCGTTATCATGGTGGATGCCGTGGTGGGCCCTTCAGCAGCCTCTTCTGCCGGTGGTGGTGGTGGCGCGAGACGTGTCGCTTGTGCGCCGCTCCGCGTCAGCACTCCTTGTTGGTGGTACGCCCGCTCTGCCGCGTCGACGATGCTCGATGTACCAGACTTCGACATCTTGATTGCCCGCGCTGGATTTATACTTACGTGGATTTTCTATCCGGCTCGTTAAGGACCATGAAATGAGGGGGACAAAGCCTAGATTACCTAGGGCAAAGGAAGGGATCGAAATCTGGTGTGTAGGAATGAGGGGATAGGTGAGAGGTAGAAGGGAAAGCTGGAAAAGACACAGGAAAATACACGGAAATAACAGGTAGGAAATAAAAGTGAAAAGAGAAAGGAATATAGAAAGGAAAATAACAAAGGATTACCAATTACTTCGAGCTGTGGTGAGGCAGGGATTCCTTGTTGACTTGTCGACTTGACGGAGCGAAGTACGATTTGTATGGCGATTGGCCCTATCTTTATACTAGTCTGACAATCAACCTTCTAGAACATTCCGTTCCTCACCCCCTTAGCTCGAAATATCGTTTATTTAACATCAAGGCAACATTATTTACATAAAACACATTTTTCTTAATATTCTAATACATATTTACAATATAATTTTACATGAAGAAAACTTGGAAAGCTGTCGGGAATTGAGTGAGCGAGGAAAATAGGTTTTTCCAGTATTTATATTGCCTCGTCCTCCCCTGACTTAACGGTCATTCGCTCCGTCCCTGTCTAATAGCAAGTCTCTCTCGAGACCGAGGCGCTCCCTAGTAGCAAAAATTCGCAACTATGGATTTTCTTTCTAAATAACTCACTCAACCCCCGCACAGCTAATACCCTTACATAAAACTAGGTCATATTTTATAAATTTTAACAATATTTCACTAATTACTATCACAATGAATTGAGAACAATGGACAAAGTTATATAATCATAAGTATGAGTCTAATAAGAAGGTTAAAACAATGGCTTTTGTGAGACAATGACATCTAATAAGACTTTACATGAACTATTGTTACGTTTTATGCAACGAGTTTTACTATTTTTACTTTACATTTCAAGCTCTAGGTTATAACAATTTTTGAGTTTTTAAGAATAACTATTTACATGATTTTACAAGTAATCGGCTACCTTCTAAACGTTCGTCGTGAACAGTAATGTAGGTAGGTAGCAAAAGCTTGATAGTGGTAAACAAAGAGATTACGATAAGAAATCAGTCGGATATATCGACAGATGTTTCCCTGAAATCCTGAAGATAATATTTAGTTTACGGGTCACGCGGCACGCCCGCCCAATCTAGAAATCAGTAACCTTAAATAACAACACAGTTTTATGCTTCAATACATTTCGAAGTTTGAAAGACGAACTAAGACGGATTACTTTAAAGTGAGTAGTGAACTCGCTAAATACTTTTACACGGAATAGATTGATTTTAATTGCGAATGTCGAGTGACACGGCGAGGTTTACGACCGATACTCACGGCGTTTGGCAAATTGGGGCGGCTAGATTAAACTCGGGGATGAAGTCGGAGAAACGACCTGCGGAGAGGTAAACGACTTTATAATTGTTGTTTATAATCCCTTGCGTTAATTATGATTTATTTTGGTGATTCAGGCCACCTAAATATTAAAATAAACTAATTTACTTTTTACGCAAATTAAAATAAATTATGCTTTTAAATTATAATCCTGTAAAGTCTCCTAAAATACGTAGATGGAAAAATAAAAGCTACGAATACGGTAATACCTAGACGTAGGTAGGTAAGTATATTATATTCCAAAAGAATATCTACAAAGTTTTTCAAATGGCGACATGTCGTTGCTACAAATTACTAAAATAACAGATACCTACTTGAAATATTACGCAATTTCGCACAAAATCATCGCGCTGTCTTCGCATACCTGGAAAATCATTTACGAGCCGGACACTTGAATCACGAAATGAAAATAGTAGGCGACAGTTAGTCCGTTTATTTATACTGAATTTATTAGTTAATAGAATCAGGCGTTACTTTGCGGAAATCCATAACATAAATTTAATAAATATTGTTATATTTAGCAATCTTCCGCCAAATAATAATACCCACAACCTGCAAGCAAATGTGTGAGTGCACATGCGTTACGCATGCTTATGCGTGCACTCACACATTTGCTTGCAGGTTGTGGGTATTATTATTTGGCGGAAGATTGCTAAATATAACAATATTTATTAAACTGAATTTATTATTATACTGAGTTAAAATTAAACAGTACCAACTTTTAAAAACTTTATTTTTATACTCCACGCTCTCTTAAATTTTGATACGATTCGTTTCGCGCTGCACTTCGACAATTTGTGTCGGATTATGTTTGAGTCGTATAATCTTACAGGCGCCATTTTATGCACATAATTACTAATCTCCTTTGATCACCAGAGCGAGCCGTGAATGTGGGCTACTAAAGTGTTTCCCGCTTAAATTCATTGTTGGACAAAGTCATATTTTAGGCATTTTAAAAATTTTAAGTTTCCTTATTATAATTGATGCTTCTTGGTAGAATTTAATTTTGTATAACATAGATATTATTTATAAAGTGCATACTTTCATGTAATAATAATTCCTTTTCTGGATTGGACCACTTTATCAGGAGAAAGGTTAAATGATTATTCCTTGCGTAGGTATTATATAGATACTTACCTATTTCTTAGTATATAATAATTAATATTTATATTTCAAACCTATGCTCGGCTTCTGAGACTTTTGTCTGTAGCTAATTAAACCATACCTTTAAAAATGATGTCTTGAGTAAATAAAATCTCTATTCTCTATTAATCTGTCCCTTGCAGACGTGTAGATCGATTTGGGACTGAATGCAGTTCAGTTTCAATGTTGTCGGTGTTAGACTAGACAACATACTTACCAATAGCAATAATACAATAAAACTAGCTGACCCGACGACTTGACGAGTGACGACTTCTGTGGCTCAGTGGTTGAGCGCGTTTGTGCTCAAGTGGGTTCGAATTCCGTCAATGGAACAAAAAAATCTGTGTTCCTGGGTCCATGTGTATTTGGTAAAATCAACTACGGATATTTTGGGTACCTACATAAAATTACTGCTATAAAGATATTTAGGCAAAAATTTTTTTGTTATTGGTACTTAAAGTAAAAAAATCATCTCATAACGAGTGAATCTCAGCAAGTGAAGATTATTTTTTCGATTACAATTATTTTTTTGTCCAAACGTCTTTACCTACATAAGCAGTACCTAGATCATAATTATGTACATTTTACCGCATGTGTATAATATAATAACATTTTAAATTATTTATAATATAAAAGTAATAAATATACTTCCCGTTGTCTGGTCCCCGTAACACAAGTTCCTTGGGACTCTGATACTCACACGAGGCCAGATTGACGTGATGTGAAGCGTCCATATATATTACTATAGGTTTTCTAAATATAGTATCCCATGTGAACCGTACATTTTTCCAAGAAATTTTTCCCCGTTGTCTATTTCATAACTGCGTCAAATTTCATGATGATCCGTTATGTGGTTTTTGCGCGAAAGCGTCTCAACCAAACTAACTCACTTTCACTTTGTTATACCTAATAATTAGGATTATTATTATATACATACTACCTACCATCTACACATACTCCCTACAACCTACACCTACAGGCGATGTGTGAAAGAATACACACATTATCAGAGTTATCGACCACTGAGTGTTGAAGATTACTAATATCGCTATTAAACAATGGGGTTTGATGCAAAAGGGTGAAAATTTAGGATTATACGTACCTACTTGTAATGCCAAGTCGTAAAATAATAAAAATAATAAAAAAATTGGGGTGATAAGGGGCCACCCTTATCACCAATTTTTTTTTATCACTAAGTTAATAACATTATAACATATACCTACCTAACACACAAGCAAAATTTCCCAACAGTCGTCGGTCTAGCTGTTTCAGAGGAGTTCTATTACAAACGATGTGACAAGAGAATTGTATATATATTATATATATAAGATGTATTAAAGCGCCAGACATTATAAACGGATTTCAGGGTTGTCCCAAAGAAACAAATTGCGTTTTAAAATATGTTGACATGTCAAGTACGTATCGAGTTCATATTTACGATAATTGAGATACGGCGATGGCTGATATGTGCGCCGATGTGATGGATCGTAATTCGTAAGCTCGCTGAAGTAAAATATTTGTTGCAGTCTAAATGTATCTTGGCCGAGACAAATAAATTATGAAAAGCAATGAATATATTTTGTATGATTAGATAACTATTGGTTATATTCTATTAATAATTTATTAAAAGACATAGTTACTTATCTGATTATTTTAATTCATATTTCATTCTCACAAATTTAACTTTTATCCTAAAAATTTAAACTCGCAACCACAAGCGTAGACAAGCGTAGCAACAGACCGTCGAAAGCTCCACGTCAATCTACGACGACATTTATTGTGATTAACACAAAATTATAAATATTAAAACGTTTGACAACCCTAAGATGCAGATACGTATTGAAGTCATTCACCGTCTAAGTAAATTATTACTGCCACTGTAATGGGCTAACGAAGTAAAACAATGAAACGAAGTTTATGAGGGTGGAAAATTTCCTACTGGAAATGTAGAGTATTTATCCTGCATTGTACATGTTATATTTAGTTATAACATTATGCAAGAAGTCCTTTGTTATTCTGTTTCTGTGTTGCATAACAAAGCAATTTTTTTTATTTATCCAATAGGGACTTATTCAAAACCAAATTAATACCAAAGTTAAGTGTTCCGAATAGAATCAATTAAGTGAAAAATTATAATAAAATGATAAAAATTTACCAGTTTCTGATTAATTCCTTTGTATTCACCTAATTAACTATCTGCATGCCAAATTGAAACTTTCTAGGTCATCTGGAACTGGGAAAAGAGAGTTTTCATCTATAGGTCAGTCAGTGATAAAAATGACGATTTTTGGACATTTATATCTAAATAACCATTTGAGATGTATTTATGAAATTTGGAGCACATATGTATCTCGCAAGTATAAATAATCAATATATGAGCCAAATTTGATACGTTTAGTTTTTGAGTTATGAGGGGGTCAAAAGTGGCTCCAAATGGTTCGTGTAATATTATGCTCGCCAATTCTGTTACTTGAACTTCGCTTGACACGCTGCCGCGTGTCTAGATTATAAAGGGTCAATCATTGTTAATTAATAAGGATTTACATCAGAAACAATTATTATACTAATAGAAAAGTGGAAAATATGGTTAATCTCAATCTAATAAGATTCACTTCTCAAAAAAAAATTCAGAAACGAATCCTCCTAATAGTTTCTACTGAATACTAATAGTTTGCAAAATATGTTGTTTGATAACATCCAGTACGAATTGATATTACTTTAGAAATGTTTCGTACAATAAATCCAGAGAGTGACCAAATAAAATAAATAAGGTTTATAATTATGCATATTGCATGCATATTCATGCATAATAGCAAAACATGTGACAATTCCGATGACAATTATTATGCTTTTTTCCAAATCAATTTTTAATATTGTTGGATTATTTTTAGGCCAATTTTAAGACTTTATATTATTCGCTATCTTTGGGTATTTTTAAACAAACAAAATAAGCTACATAACTCATAAGAGCAGAAAATGATAAACACGGCCTTTTCTTGTAAATTTTGGATGATGTTCTGTTTTTTTTCCTCTATACTAAAAATAATATTTTTTGTAATGTTTTAAACCATTTTACAGATAAAAAGATTTGTGTCAATTGTTAGTTTTGTAGGATTAGGTTTCATTCGTTTGCAAAATCTACCGAAAAACAGCCAATTTATGTCAAAAAGTTTAAATTGCCTTGAAGTTCCGTTATTGATCGTAGGATTCCATTGACAATAACAAAAATATTACATAATATATTTGTGTAATGGTCTTCCATAATCCATATTGCGTCGCCATGCTAGCAGTGCAAGTTATGTCGTGTGTTTAGCCGCACGAGACCGAATTCGTCTATCAGACTCACGTTTGTATCACGTTTACTGAAAATTTCCACACGTGATTCGTGATACAAATTGCGTAATGCTTTAAATAAGTTGTGCCCACAGTGTTTTCGCCTTCAAAACGTGTTTTTATATTGTAGTAATAATTAATATAATTAAGTAAACTTCTACTTTCTTTCTGTTTGAGGTGGTTGACTGAAGACAAAACATTTTTTTATATATGTACATATATAAAACATTAGATATATCCCTAGTCTAACAGATTTTGAGTATATTTTTTTTATTAAGAACTTCGACCACTAAATTAATATATAATATAACTGAACGAGTATAAATTACCATTCAAACAACTCGAGCCTTGCAGATGGTAAAAAGTAACCACTTTTTCAGAAATTTCTTTTTACAGTTTTAAAGGAGCAAAAAATATAATATTGTTATTGTAAATGAAATAATATTTGTCATTTTCAACCGACTTCCAGAGGAGGTTTACAATTCGTGTGTATGTTTTTTTTTTTTTGTGTGTATGTTACAGGATTACTCCGCCGTTTGTGGATGGATTTTCAAAATTATTTTTTTGTTGTAAAGGATTGACTCCTGGATTGGTCCCATTGTCATCAAATGGTAGATCTGGTGGTGGGATCCATGAGGAATTGAGAGAAATTCTCAAAATTTATAGGGACACCGATAGTGATTTTGACTTTTTTTGAAGTAACTAGAGCAAATGCTACCAAAAAGTGAAATGTTGTGCCAAGGTATACCCTGGATCCAAAATCACTGAACGGCATTTCTCAGTCTTTGAAGATATACGTTTGAAAATTTCAGCAATGTTTATAAAACTGCAAGCAAATTTCAGTATTAAATAATAATTATCATCACCACAACCATCATAATCACACCATACATCATGATAAATTATGATGATATAGGTATTTTTCATAGTAATTTACACCGATATCGATTTCTTTGAACATTCACAGCTACCAACAATTGAAATGTTATACCAAGGTATCCAGGTATACCAGGGTATCCAGGGATCCAAAAGGGCTGAACAGCACTCCTCAGTCTTTAAATATACACGTTTGAAAATTTAAGTATTGTTTATAAAACTGCAAGCAAATGTCACTATTAAATAATCATCATCACCACCACCATCATCACACCATACACCTTGATATTTTATTGATATCTAGGTGTTTCTCATAGTTTTTTTTACACCGAAATCGATTTCTTTGAACATTCACAGCTACCAAAAGTGAAATATTGTGCCAAGGTATACCCAGGATAAAAAACCACTGAACGGCATTTCTCAGTCTTTAAAGATACACGTTTGGAAATTTCAACGTTGTTTAAAGAACTGCAAGCATATGCCACTTTTAAATAATAATCACCATCACCACCACCACCATCATCATCATCATAGCATACAAAATGAAAACATTATGACGATATAGGTATTTTTATAGTATTTTACACCGATGTCAATTCCTTTGAACATTCATAGCTGCCAAGGTATATCCTGGATCCAAAAAGGCTCAACAGCACTCCTCAGTCCTTAAAGGTACACGTTTGGAAATTTCCGTATTGTTAAAAGAACTGCAAGCAAATGTCACTATTAAATAATCATCATCTCCACAACCATCATCACACCATACATCATGATATTATGTTGATATAGGTATTTCTCATAGTATTTTAAAGTGATATCGATTTGTTTGAACATTCAGATTCAGACCTACTCAAAAGTAAAATGTTGTGCCAAGCTTATATACCTTCCTACTAAAAGTGTTATATTTGGATAATGATAATAAGGATAATGATAACTATGGGATCCACGAGGAATCAAGGAAACTCTTAAAAGCAATGCTTATGATTTTCTAAACATTTTTTTAATTTCCCCGCAACTTTTTCTGTCAATACAATACACAAGATTTATGAAAATTTGTCTAGTAGTTCATGCAATGAATGAACAAGACAAAAGGGGATTATTTTTAACTTCCCGCTAAGAAAATCTAAGATTTTCAAAAAATCGGGAAGATACTGGTTTTACCCCGTTTTGCAAAAATCTATTTCTCATCAGATCTCGGCGTTCTGAGGTCACAGGAAGCTTCCCTGACTACCCCCGCGAGGGTGTCACTACAACTTCATGGAGATGTTATATGCATAAGTGCTTAAAATTGACATTGAAAACACATAATTTAAACTATAGTAGACGTTACTCGCTACTTCGTGCGCGCAAAAGGAAATCTTGCGGGAACCGTACATTTTGCCGCCATAAAATGTAGCTTCAGCTGGATGGTAGAATGGTAATTTATACGTTGTTTACGAATTGGCCTCGAGTTCGAAACCCGGTCAATAAAAATTTTTGTGATCCTTTTTATTTCTTTTCTCAATTTTATTTATTTTTAAATATTTCATCGTCCTACGAAAACTCCGAACAAAGCTCGGTCTCCCAGGTACTAGTTAATAATATTATAATATCACTGAAAAGAAAAAAATAAAAAATATTTAAAAAAATATAAAAACCGACTTCCAAAGTATAAGCAATAACATTCTTAAAATCACTAAAAAGTATAAAATAATTCTTAATGTCGAAATAGTTCCATTTTAAATTCTGCTAAAATTTTACAATTTTTCTACTCAATCTTCTTATTTTTTAAGTCGGTACCAGCCCAAATAATTGTATAAATCCTTCAATAAAACAGATCATTAATTTTAACACAACTACGTCCTTATATGTATATAAGTACAAATAATATTTTAAAGAACTCACGTTCAAATTGGCTGGTACCGACTTCAAAAATAAGAAGATTGAGTAGAAAAATTGTAAAATTTTAGCAGAATTTAAAATGGAACTATTTCGACATTAAGAATTATTTTATACTTTTTAGTGATTTTAAGAATGTTACTGCTTATACTTTGGAAGTCGGTTTTTATATTTTTTTAAATATTTTTTTTTAAATTAATCGAACCTTGTTGTTTGACGACGATGACGCTATAAATTGGATGCAACTCACGGAACGGGCGAACGGAGCAGAAGTATAGCAAACATACATCTTTTTTTCTGTATAAATGACAAATTAGTCAAATTTAGTGACTAATTTTGACCAATTAGTGACCAATTAGAAGCACTTTTTATACCTCGAATTTCTCGATTTGGGCCGCTAGCTAGATGGCGCCGAAGTAACGGTCAGAATACCTATTACTATAAAGTTTTCTCTCAGAGATTCAAATGGGGACATTTTGTAAATTTAACGTATTGCTCGCTTCTGCAGCACAAATATTGTATTAATGTCTGCAGCATTTCCCCATTAAAGGTTGCCATAAGACATCGTTATTTAAACTTTTTCAGCCCACGGACCCCTAGAAAATCAATTTCAAGGACGGGGGTCCTTGAAATTGTGCTCTTAAGGCGTTAATACAAAGAGTAATCAAAAAAATTTAGACCATTTACTTCACACACTACACACTCTTCACTTCAGTAAGTCTCGGACAACGCCTGCTGGCGCACGTTCGCTGTGCTAATTAAGCGTAGTGATTACGAGACTTGATATAATTTGTTTATTGCATTTTTCCATATAGATGAGACTGCGGACCCCCATACGTATACTAGAGGACCATAGATTAAGAAACAATGCCTTAAGATATTTTACTATTAAAATAAATAAAATGACCTGGGCGAAAATGATTTTCCCTAATTTCTAACTGCATACGTCGCCATTTTAAATGATTTTTTTTAAATAATTACATTGCAATTAAATGCGATGTCTGTACCATCGCAGTTCAAGTGATAGATCTTTCGCGTGAAGTGGGGATGTAGCTACTGGTGATTTAAATAATATAAATTATATCTACTATGTAACTATACTACCTATAAAACTGTTTATGTAAGCAGTAAGCAGTAGCAAGCAGATAATATCTCGTATCCAATAGTAGTAAAGAAAAGTCAAAGGCTAATAGTAAAGAAGAGTTACATATTATGTTATGGGATGAAATATTGTGGGGAAGCAACACAGTGTCTGTTGGCTACAGAGTCTAGTGCTACAGCTGTAGCACTCATAGCAGTTATTGAAAGTGCTGCACTTTACAGTTTATTGAGCTTGAGAAAGCAAACAAAATCGTTTAGTGAGAGTAGACAAGTACCTATTAATAATTCGGATTTACCATGTTGTTGGAAGTATGGAAGCTTTATAACTGTCGAAGACAATGGGATATTAAGATACACAATACCTGCATTATGATTAATAGAGCTTTAGGTGTAAGCGAATTCTCGTAAACACGGCGCGATTAATATGAAGTACGAAAGACCTGAAACAATGAGTCATTGTCGCACCCTGAGCTGAATACAGGTCAGACGGCGGGAGAGGTCAGCGCAGAGGTCGCGCCTCACGGTCATGAGTTACACTTTACATGCATGTAAATCCGTAAATCGCATGCATAAATCTCGTCCGTTGCAATTTTAATGTCACCTTTGTAATAGCTGACTACGTTGTTTGTAAATTAGTGAAAACACCTTGAGCCTCTGTTTTAGTTTAATACCGTGTAATTATTTTGCATAGAACTAAGTGTGGTCATGGCAGACACTAGACAGTAATCACCAACACAATATATTCTTGTAATATATGAAGATTGAAGACTGTAGAGACATCAAAACTGTTTTACGAATTTTCTTGCTTTTGACAAATAGGATGTTTACGCAAGTCGTAAAAGATCTAGAAATAACTAAAATCATGCAAAATTATTCCACGCCACATAGGCTAGAACAAGACTGGCGCTTGAGTCCCTGGGCAAGAGTCGTAAATATTGGGTGTAAACAATTTACATTGTTGTAATGAGGTTGTAATGAAGAAAACTGCCGTGTTCTTGACTGTCGCGCGCGACGCGGGACGGCTGCGAGCTGTCGCGACTAATTGTCACGACACGTTACTCACTCGCGGACATCGCTCCACCTGACCTTTGCCGGCTTTGACGGGGAGATTTATACAAAATGTTTATTTAATTAGTCACTAAACAAAGAGCGATGTATTGTAAATCTTATGATCGATGTATGATATCGTAGAAATTGTAACTCTAATCGCGCGGAGCGAACCGTTATCCTTTCAATATATTCTAACCTCTTACACAAAACATTTTATAAAATTTATTTCGTAATATTTTGTAACTGATTTCTGTTCAGCAAAGAACAGTAATAGGCAGTCGATATTGATACAAGGATCGAGCAAATTCAATGAAAAGCAAACAAAGGATCGACATAAAGGCTTTGTTTTTCAATAATACTGAGCAGTCCTTGGCCGATGTTTTATGTCCATTATGAGAGATATAATTATTGTTACAATATTTCAGCCTCGCCCGAGTACCTACAATATAAAGCGATCTTTCAGCCGTGCTCTTGCCTCTTGTCAGCGGGTCCGCACTCCGCCGAGTCCTGACTCCTGGCTGTCGACGTAGGACAAAATATGATTCCAGCGAAAGTGAGCTGTCAGTAGCCACGCTTATGGAAACTAAATTTATAGTCACTGAAAGAAATAATGGATGTGTGAATATGACACATATTTACCTACATGAGTGTCTATACATATAAAATCCTTTGTCCTGAATGACTGACGGATCAACGCACAGCCTAAACCGCTGATCGTAGAGACCTGAAACTTGCAGGGCTTGCTCTTTGTAATGCGTAGGCATCCGATAAGAAGGGATTTTTCGAAATTCGACTCCTAAAGGGGTGAAAAGGGGGAAAACAGTTTGTATGGGGCAACGTGATTCCTTGGTCCAATCTACTTCATATTTTGCACAAACATTATGTAACAGAATTGATGGAATTCGTGTATCATAGTTTATTGAAATTCGTCCCCTAACGGGAATAAAAAGGGAAAGAAAGTTGTTTGGGAGCGATTTGCTTTAAAGTTGATATAAATACTCCTTAGTGCTTTTGATTTAAAGCTCCCATTCACAAGCGATCGATCGATTTAGTTTTTACAATTTAAACATTTATTGGATTCGTAGTTGCAAGGAAATCAGTTTAGATAAAAATTGAATATAGCCTGAGATCCTAGGACCGCCTTACTACACTTTTTATATGAAACTCGTATATATATGAGTAAATTTTGTTCCGATTTTTGACGCCCACAGCAAAAACTAGCTGATAGGTCTTACACTAATCATTTTGTGTAATAGTTTATCGTTAGCAATTTACTTTCAAATACGAATTAATTTCCAATTTGATCGGAGCAATCGATAGGCCGTGAGTGGGAGCTTTATTTTTATTTTGACATAATATATTGTCATCATGTTGAAAAATAAATCTGACAAGAATTCGAAAGTTAAATTTTCAATGAAAATATTAGTCTTTGAAAACTAGGCACTTAGATATTTGCGATTGCTGCATTTAATTATATATAATTCATAAAACATATATTATATAAGTACTAGCTGATACCCGCGGCTCCGCCCGCGTTAATACAGTAACCCACGGGAACCTTACATATAAGGTGTCCCGCGATAATTAGTAGCCTATGTCCTTCCCCATGGTCTACTTTATATCTGTGCCAAATTTCATGATTTATCGGTTTAGTAGTTTTTACGTGAAACTGAAAATAAAGTATCCCACAGAAACCGTACATTCCCCCGCTCTAAAAATTAGCCTATGTCCTTTCTCAGGCTCTAAACTACCTGTGTACCAAATTTCATTTAAATCGATTCAGTAGTTTTGGCGTGAAAGATGGACAAACAGACAGACAGACACACACTCTCCCATTTATAATATTAGTATGGATATTTCTGTAGAATATTTTGAGTGCTTAGTTAAATTTCTTTCTCTTTTGTTATTGTATATGTAATATTTAATTTATTTGTGCTTGATTTATTAGTGTTTAATATAATATAGGTTTTTAGTTTTTAACCCAAAACAGTGACTTAATTTTTTTTTTTGTTTTTTTGTGCGCGCTAATCTCCGAAACTACGGAACGGATTTTTATAAAATTTGTTACTGTAGTAGTCTAGGCTATGAATAAACACATAATATGACTCACTTTTTATCGCGGAAATGTTTTGGGTACCTACGGCTTTCACGCGGTTAGGATAGCTCTGCTTACAATTTTGTCTAAGTATTTCAATTCAATCGGTTCATATAAAGTAAAAGTTTTATCAATCTAAAGAATAACATAGAATAAAATTCTTTAGAATAACCAGATATTTGAATTAGTTAAAAGTTAAAACTTTACCTAGGTATTACCTAATCATTAGTGTGTATGATTCTATGAGGAATAAGTGAGAAGCTCGATGGCTTCGTGGTCGTACTGCTAACTCATCTCTCTCTCAAACTCAGCCGTGGTCCCAACTAGGAAGGATGATCACAATCCAAATTACTTTCATTAAGTTCAAATTCTACGCGCCTACTGCCAATTGCCAACTAACGTCTTCCCATTCAAAATATTTTCGAAATTGTTAAAATGCTAATTATCGGCTACAAAGAAATCCTTACTTAATATTATACCTAAAAGCGAAAGTATGTATGTACATAATATGTTTAGTTTTTCATGCAATAACTTAATACGTAACGAATTTAGATGAAATTTGGTATGGTAGTAGTTTATTTAGAATTAACACAGAGTACTTTTTGCAGCTTATTAAATTTTATTTATGGTAGAGTTCCCGGTAGATTTCTTGAGTGTACGAAGTCGCAGGAAACATTCAAATAAAATACAACTGGTACGGCTGTGCAGTGCCTACACCATTATGTATTAAATTTTGGTACCTATTGGTATTTTTCCGAACAAGCTTTCCCTCTGACTTAAACCCAATTTGACGCGGGCGAAGCTGCGGGCAAGAGCTAGTTACGTATAAAACTTTAGGTATTAGGTATGTTGTGTCTGTATAATGTACCTACATAAATGTTTAAACTTATAGATGCCTGATAGTTCGTGTCAATATATTAGATATGTAAAAGGGCAATGAGAAGAAATGCCCTCACCACCCAACAAGTGGGCATGCTGGAAGGCGATATCTGAAATTGTAAGGAATAGTTAAAAGCGCTGAAAGTCCGGAAGAACAACGCAAGCATGCCGGTTTTGTGTGAGGCGATGGTATTTATTTGGTCCAGCCGGAAAAGTGGTTGATAAGTTGGTCCTACGGCCCACTCTAGCACTTAGAGGAAGATACTTGTAACTTTCCATGTAGATAAGTCATGCTTAAAACTCTAAGTATAGAAAAAAATATATTTTTACATAAGTGAATAAAGTTATCACTTTATATTTTAACATAAGTATTCACCTAAGTAAAAATATTTTTCTATATAGATTTTAGCATGACTTATTACGGAACGGATCCTCTTTACTTTAAACCCACTGCCCACAGCAGAAATGCACCTCACGCGAAAATAATATATTGGCAAGAGTCACGTAATAACAATGTGAACGATCTTGCTCTTGTGAAAGTGATTCATCAGCTCGCTTTGAATTTTTCAGAAATCAACGCAGTTTTCATTGACATTCATAATACACATTTTATGTTTTCAAATTATTTGCCGTAAATTCGACTTTATCCTGATATTCTTAGAGGAGTTTTCTCTCTAATGATAAATAATCACTAAAATAAATTGTTTTCAGAAGAAATCGTCATATCTGCGTTCGCGTTGTGTTGACGCTGTTGCGTCGACGTTGTAGCCGGTATACGAATTCAATTACTGTAGAACGTCCAGCTTCCGGCGCGGGCGCGCTTGCAGCTGGCCGCGCGCCAACAATGCACGCACGGGTAGCCCCGCTATATGCTGTGGAATCTACCGGGAAAGTCTCGGTTTACAGCTGTGATTTCACAGATGTTGTCGTGGAATTAAACTTCACTCTGTACCTAATGATTGTTCCAAGCCGCTTGGCATTGAAGTTCAAAAGAAAATTGTCATGGCCGGCTCTAAAGATGAATAAAAAGGAGTCATAAAACAAGAATGCGTGAACTGTGTGATCATCACCCGCAGCGAAAAAATATCGAATTTTGAAAAGTTTTGTTTTTGCGCTGTGTAAATCTACAATGATAGAGATAGGTGCAATGAAGACGCTTCACAATTTGAAGTAATGAATAATTTGAACTGCTTTACGACTCACTTTATCCGATCTATATAATAGGTAAGTCAACGTATAATAAATTACTCATTTATGATTTTTTACTTTACACTACGAATATAAATATCACAACGAACGAATGGTAGCACAATGGCCAAAACTGAATGACTTTTTTTTTTTTATGAAATATGGGGGCAAACGAGCAAACGGGTCACCTGATGGAAAGCAACTTCCGTCGCCCATGGACACTCGCAGCATCAGAAGAGCTGCAAGTGCGTTGCCGGCCTTTTAAGAGGGAATAGGGTAATAGGGGAGGGTAGGGAAGGGAATAGGGTAGGGGATTGGGCCTCCGGTAAACTCACTCGAAACCGGCGAAACACAGCGCAAACGCTGTTTCACGCCGGTTTTCTGTGAGCCCGTGGTATTTCTCCGGTCGAGCCGGCCCATTCGTGCCGAAGCATGGCTCTACCACGATAACATGATTTCATTTTAATATAATGAATAAATAATCAAAGCTTATGCGTCGCTTTTCTGAATACAACCAAGTTTTGTTATTTTTAATTATTTTAGTGTATTTTTAAAGACACATATTTTTTTATGAATCAGAATGTGCAAAAACAAACAGTAAAAAGTTTTTTTTAATTACTAGGTTAGTGCCAACTGCCAAGATCGCGTTGGACTCATTCATTAGCGCAGGGATGGCGTAACAGCCATTCAAATGAATCATGGCTCGTCAACATACCGGCGAGTACTTGCAGAAAACTGTACGCCTTCGTGCATGGGACATAGCTACCCAAATAGATCCTAGAATTACGTTTCCACCATAATATAGGTGGATTCGATAAGCTTTTGCCTAGGTTTAAGCGATTGTTGGTGCCTATTTGTATTTTTTACTAGTTGCTTCTATTGTACTCCTTTTTACTAAAAAAGTATGCAAGCAGAGGAGTAGATATATGGAGTCAACTGCACACATTCCATTAATAAAAATATTGTTACACACTAGGACTAGGCGTTGTCACTTTGGCCCCTTAGGTATAATAATAATAATTAATAATATCTATGCCTCTATGGACGCTCTTACAACATGTCAATCTGGTCCCGTGGTTCTCGAAGAACTTGACGAACTTGACGCGCTAACCACTGAGCCACAGAGATGTCGTCGATATCAAACTTAAAAGTTATATGACGACGACCTGTGTGGCTCAGTGGTTAGCGTTGTCGTCAATAATACCTACCATCTGTGGTTGTTGCTCCTGCCCGAGGTCGCGGGTTCAAATCGCGCCGAGGTAACAAAAAGTTTTCTGTGTTCCTCCTGCCTGTGTCATGGACGTGTATATGTTACAGTCATTGTGATTAAATAGCTATTATACATAATGACTGGTCATTATATATAATAACTATATTGTCTAGATAATGTGATAAATTAATCACTTTGTCCGGATATTATTCATAATAGCGGGCCAAAGTTAGCTAAAGTAATAAACACGATTCAACTTAGTGATGCAACAAACTCTGCTTCCGCTTCCGCGGAAGTTCTGCATGTCTTTTCACTTTCGTTTCCGTTTCTGGTTCCGCAAACTTTATAACAGAACGGAAGTTTACAATGGGAAGAGAGGTGAAGTTCGGCCGGCTATAAAAGTTTCGTTTATAAAAGGTACGCGCACATTATGCCGGGCCGCAGTGTGCCGGGGCGGAGCGCAGCGCAGCGCAAAATGCTAACCTAGCACACTGGTGACGGGCCGGGTCGCAGCGCATTGACAGATTTTGAGTACAGTGTACCTACTGCCAGAATTTGTGTGCAACTAACGTTATGGATAACTCCGAAGAAGAACTTTCTTTTTTTACTGCGGTTAGAAGAAGAAGATAATGAACAACATAGACAAGAAGTTCGTAAAATAAAAAGAAAATTTAAAATATAGGTACATCCAATTTGTTCCAAGAGAAAGGTATTTGGCGAATACCTTTTTGTTTTGGGGATATTTTCAGATGACTCCTGGTCGATATTTTCAATTACTTGAAATAATAAAGAAGGATCTGCATAAAACAAATCCGCTTGCTATAGCACACTGTTGACGGGGCGCAGCGGGGCGGGGCGGGCCGCATCGCATGGTCGCAAATCCACCTCGCAATAATGCGAGCCGCTGCGGCCCGACACAGTATGCGATACTTCATACAAATTGTATGAAAGCGATTTAAGCTGATTTTTGCGCTCCGCCCCGGCACGCTGCGGCCCGGATAATGTGCGCGTACCTTTAAGGTTATAATCCGAGGTTGGTCCCGTTTTCACTAAAGTGGTGACCTGATGAACACAAAAGTTTTGATCAGAACTCCTCAGTCTTTAAAGATACGCGTTTGAAAATTTCGGCATTGTTCAAAGAACTGCAAGCATAATATGCCACTATGTAACTTACAGTAATCATCATCGTCATCTTATTTACAATACCTAATGGAAGCTTGGCGCGTATTCAATAATTATATATTCGATTGTTTATTTAAAACGTTAGTTAATAATTTAACAAATATCACGGTAAAATTATTATTAAAAAAATACTTCATAAAGTTAAATTACTTTATATAGATCACAATAATAAAGTATCTATGACAATGTTATTATGATAAATTTTGTAATCTTTACCTGTACCTACTTTTTTATTACTTTATCCAATTCTTCGAAGATATTATATAAAATTGCCAGTCAATGTGATTTATTCTGTGTCATTTATCACTTTGTCTAAATTGAGTAGACATTATAAATAATGGCTGGATAGTATATATAATATCCGAATTTATTACTTTGGCTGTAACATATATATATTAAAAAGCTTAATTACACGTATAGTTTAAAAGCATTAAATATACTTCCCGTTGTCTGGTACCTTAACACAAGTGCTTCGGATAGGTAGGTACTTAGTGTGAAACGTCCATAAATATTACTAAATATGATTTTTAGACGAATTGCGACAATTGGACGACAAATAGTTAAACTAAATTGTCTTTAAAACATTTTAAGATTTCCTGCCTCCAAAGTTGCGGGAATACTCTCGTCGTGTATTAATAATCTCAATCGTATCGTAGTAATGAAATAAAATTTATACTAGCATTAATGAACTTTATGGTTTGAGACGTTTAAGATTTTCGAATGGTAGTGCTTTTGAACAATAAAATAGATTTTAAGTGCAATAAAACCCGGCTGCATGGACAGATGGAGAAAAATGTATGAGTCATCTGGCCCCAATATAAAGGGCCCGTCGGTCATCTGGGACACACGTCTATTTTCTAACAGTCAATATGTTTCAAACTGTAGAGTGTAGAGTAGCGTAGAGCCACTAGAAATGCTACGGAAAATTTATGATTTACAAGAAGAGCCGGAAGGTATGTATATTAATAAGGGATATTCATTTATAGTTCCTGAAATAAATACCTACGTGAGAAGACCACATTCTTAGTAATATAAGATTTTTAAATGAAATTATGTTACGAAAATTGTTGAAACAAAGTAATTTAGTTATTTATATATTTAATGTACATTTATTTAATAAAGGGGTCAAAAATGGCTCCTAATGAATGGCGTCATAATAGACACGGTGTTTTCGCCAGTTCTGTTAGCTTGAACTTGGCTTAAACCGCTACTAAATGAAAATTCTATGTTCAAATTAAATATTAACTTGTAACTTATAGTGCTACAATTAAGCTGCCATTAGGAAATAAAACAACTGCAAGCATACAATAAAATGCTGGTCTCAAACGATACAAAAAATAAAAAGGAACATAACATTTGACCCGTTTGACAGAGTGCAGATGTTGGTTTCCAGATGCCCCATCTAGATACACCGCGTATTGGTCAATATTTGGCTTGGGAGAGCTGTCTTTGAAACGTTAACAACTGGGTCGACTTTTTTCGATTCTTCCGCATAGCTATTGCCAAACAATGGACGTTGCATCATGTTTGGAGGTAGAAGGAAAGGTTTATCTTTAAGTACTAACGAATAAACAATTAACCAAAGAAATGTAACGGACACAACTTAATCCTTTGAGAAGCAAAACAAATTTTGCCAATATAACAGCGCGAGTGAAATTAGATTATAAATATTAATATTGAATGCAATTCAAAGTTTCTTGGAAGTAATAACACATTCAGAATAAATAATGAAATTGAAAATATAGTTTGCCGATGTCAATGGCCGCTATAAAATCAGGAGAGATTGATAATATTTTTTCGGTGGAATTTTCAATCAGATTTTATTATTACTTGAATTAACTTTATAAAACACTTGTCTTTAAACGGAAAACAAATAATTCAAACTGAAATTGCAAGTAGACTATGCCAATTGTCCAGTCTGATTAAGCCCTATACAGATACTACGAAAAAATTCGCGGTTGAGAAAGTATCTACGGCTCTCGGTATAATCAATAATCATCCTAGACCTAGAGAGACCTTTTTTTTTTTTTTTTTTTTCGGGGGGGGGGGAATGCTTTACGCATACCACCCAGGCGCAGGGGGCACCCAAGTGGTGATGTGGGACTTATGGTATACCCACTAAAAACCCCCCCATCTTCCTCCTCGCCGCCCTCTGACGGGGCCACGGGAACGATACACACATCCGCGACCCCGCCGGCGGCAGCCGCCTACAAGCGGCTCCATCATGAAAGCCCAAAGGCCCTTCACGATGGGCGCACCAGATGGTATTAGGTGCGCCTCCCTCCTCGGCCTCCACCAGTACTGTAGCAGACTCCCCCTGAGTCTGCTACAGTACTGGTGGAGGACTACTAGGAGGCCATGGGTACCAGATAAACTGGTACCCGGTGGCAGATCAGGTCTGTGGTTCTGCCACCGACCACACCTCGGTCGCAGAGGATAGGGCAAGCGGCGCACCGCAATACCGACATGCCTCTTCCTCTGCGGCCCCACCAACGCCGTTTCGACGGAACGGCCCCGCCAGCTCGCAGGGGGTAGGGAGAGTGGCGTACCGTAATACCATCACGCCTCTCCCCCTGCGATCCCTCCACAGCCGCAGAAGATAGGGAGAACGGCGCACCGTAATACCGGCACTCCTCTTCTTCTGCGGTCCCACCTCCATGCGCGTCCTCTGCGGGCATGTTCAGCCCGCTGGGAGCGCCCTCCTCGGGCCAGCCGGCGGCAAACAGGGCGGCCCCGGTTGCCTCTTAGCTTCACCGTGGGTGACCAGTCCACGGTTACTAAGCCCCACCGCCACGACAAGGCGTGCAACCGTCGGGGGGAGACCTAGAGAGACCTACTAGAACATTTTCACTAAACATCGAGTTTACATACGGGCATTCCGCAATGTCTGGACATGGGTTCAAAAATATGTGAACTATCTTTAATCTTAAGCGGACGATTAAGATATTTTATTGATCCGATAACCGGACGATTAATATATCTTATTCATCCGGTTATCGGACGACTAGACACTTCGTTAATCTTTATCTTAAGGCCGTCCCCCGAGCAAAAGACCTTGAGGCGACCAGCCGCATAACTCAGTTCAAAATTTTTCACATTACTTAGTTCAAAATTCACCAAAAAAAAAATATTTAAACGGCGAATATTTAGCTTATGAAATTACCTATCTATTGGTGTGTGTCCCAAATAAAATTAACTTGTAAATACTATGGAGACGCTGAAACTATAATTGAATGGAACAACCGCCTCAAGGTCTTTTCTTCTATTCTATTCTATTCAGATAAAGAACCAAGGAAATTTCAAAAGGAGCCGCACTATTTGTCAATTTTCTGCAGCACAATGCTGCAATCGTGAACTATACGAATTTAATGAATAACTAAATTTAAAATATTCTGAAGACATAATACGATAAAATATTTTAGGTGGGAAAGACCGTAGATAATAAATAATATACACATAAATGGTAATAAAAATTTAGTATGTGTATAATACTGGAGCGTGGGTACTGGCATGCAGAGCTCTACTATAGTCATAACTACAAAACAGTGTGGTATGTGTGAGTTTATGTATACTACAACTACAAATTGTATGGCATCGAAACAACGCCCCTAGATGGCAAACAATAATAACTAATACGATGACAAACAATCTTTACGGTGAGTAGTGACAAAAACTCGCACTCATCACACAGAAGTAAACGTAGCCGGAAAAGATGTTTAGTAAACAATGCAAGTAATGTCATTGAAATTGAAATTTTATAAAAGAAATTTAAAGAACGTTGTATCTATAGCAGATTTTATTGATCGTTCACACCGTGTTATTGATGATAACAAAACAAATATCTAATTTCCTCGTTAAAATATATTGTGTTCTTCCTTGTTTACATAAACTTGCAATAAAAACGCGAATGTTCTCCCCGGCGAAGGCCTTTTATTACTAGCCACGATTTAACACCTGGCCTTGTCTTTTTCATCGGACAGGTTCGTTTATTCGTATCGTAAGATCAGCCCGGGGATCCGTGCGCACACTTGTACCTGACTAATGCCTACCCTTCCTCATTATAGAATACGGTAATAAATCAGGGAGATCATTCGGCGTATCAATTTGTTTACATATCCTTGTTTGAAAAAAAGAAAAATATTTACCTCCTATTTCAAATTTTGTTATAACTAATAGTAAGCGAACCTAGGATATTTTGTTCCCTTACCCCTATCAGTTTTATCATAAATTGCGCATTTTGATCTTTGATGGTTTTCGTGGCAGTTGTTGTGATCCTCAAGGTGAAACAAAAAAAATTTTACACATACGAGTACGTCTCTCGTGAATTCAATAAGCTCGGTAGGTTTTATACCTATCTGATGAAATCTTCATAATTTCTGAAGGACGCAAAAGAGTCCATTCTGCAGATTGCCTCTGCTCTTCTCTTTTTCTCAATTTAAATGAGATCGAATCATTCTATTGTCGGTAGGTCGCGCGTCGCGTAACATTCTCAAAAAAGATTATAACATACTAGCTTTTGACCGCGGCCCCGCCCGCGTAAATACAATATCCTGCGCATTTATAATATTAGATTATAATTTACTTTTCAGAGAAAATATATGACGTCTCTAAAAACACAAATCTCGTGACAAAAACAATGTTTTTATTTCCTGCGTGCGGGAAATGAACTGTAACGTGAGTCACTAAAAGCACGGAACTGTGTCAAAGAAAACAAGCGGGAAATGTGTGGCCTTCGCCTTCGGCGGACTAGAGTCGCTGTGGCTCACGAGTCGCTATATCCGTTTCTTAAATATTTACGTGACCCTGCTACTACGCCTTTTCATCAATGACCATCTAGATTCGTTGTTATCGACTCTACTACGCAACAGTATATTAGACAAGTAAACAATTTTGATGTGTTAACACATCAAAATTGTTTGTTTACTTGAAGGTTTTTAACATATTTCCTCTCGCTTTCTTGAATGGGGATGCAATATTTTTCACTTCCGGTGCGATGGTGAAGTCTGAAGTATTGAGTCGTGAGTCGTGAGCGTGACAGAGGAGAGAGGTTATATTTATGTGTAACACTGTGTAACATAATAATATGACACATAAAATATGCCATTACAGTGGCTTCCTATATTTTTTTTACAAGTATTTCTTTTCAATGTCTGGTAATTTATTAATTATTTTGTCGATATAAAAAGTAGCCTATCCCCGTTGTCTACTCTATATCTGTGCCGAATTACATAAAAATCGGTCCAGTAGTTTCGGTGCCTATTCAATGCAAACATACAAACAAACAAACAAACCTTTCCTCTTTATTATATTAGTGATAGTAAATGTTTTTCTATGGGAATACTTCATCTAGACACTCAATGTGTTTAAGACTGCTGACTGTTAAGTAAGAAACGACGGAAAGTATTATTACTTATAATATAGTATATATTTAAGTTTCTTATAATATTGTACCTACACATATTTAATACTCATCAATGATCAAGGAATACAGAAATCTTTTTGTTCCTTCAGCGGATTCGAACCCGCAACCTCCGGCGTGACGGTGACGAGCTATAATCGTTGATCCACAGAGTCATATTTTGATTCAAAACACTTTTCAAACGCATTCGGTTTAAAATGACTCTGATATTAACTTAATATTGCGATAATTTACAAACTCATCAGCTTCTTATTATATCTAATGTTGGAGTCAAGAGTAAACAATATAAATCGTATTAACAATGCACATAAATCTATCAATCGTTCAATTTACTGTTACCACGCGTAACTGACCTCGACACTGCTTATCAGTAATGGATATCACTCTAATACTAATGTAAATAATTCAATTACCCGATTACTTACTAGGTATTACATCCGTGGCCTAGTGGGTGGACCGTTTGGTTCGTACTCGACAGAGTGCAGGTTCGAATCCCAGGTTGTGGCGTGTACCAATGAGACTTTTTCAGATCTCAAGTACGCTTGGACGCTCTAACGGCGAAGGCAAACATCGTGAGGAAACCCGCACATAGTTGGCCCCTGACATATTGACCAGTTCATTCCTCTGGAATAGGCTGACTATGTTGTGAGAATGCCGTATATGCTTGGGCAACCATACGACATTTAAAAACCAACTGTCCCAGGCACTACAGTATTTCAAGAGTGATTACTTCGCTCGGAGAATACTGTATAAATCATCCATTAACGGATGTTAAGGCCTAAGTTTTATTACAATATATCACGAACGTAGGTACGTTTGAAGCTCCAGCCTCCAGAGCTTCTAGGAGGACCTTGTATGAAATTCCTTTGATAGTAGGTAACTATAATTATTTTTATTCAATTTGACCGTGAAATCTCGAATCATGTCAACTTGAAAAATATTGTTAGTAACGATGAAAATTGAGCAACATTTCAATGTCGGATGTTTAATGTCCCACATCCTGTTATGAGTGTTTTGTCCTCTCTTGTGTTCAGAGCTTTAGTCATGTCATAAAGCTTGGACAATATTTTCAACTACTTATTCATTATATTTCCTGGTATTATTACGTTTGTCACTTGTTTTAGATAGAGGTGATATTGCAAAGTACCCAAACTTTTTTGGACATATGTGTAGGTACGGTGAATTTTATCAGTGGCGTGGGGTTTATATAACTCCTTTCCTATCGACTTCACTTACCTCTTACCATTTAAAGACCATTCATCCAATACCCTACCTAACAAGCTACGGCTTCCCTATGAAGGAGAAGCAACCTTCGACTTTGCCACTTACTAAGGGATTTTAGAATTTACATATATTTTAATGCCAATTTATTTTTAGCCTACTTCAAAAAAAAAAGATACAAGAACCTTCTCTGGCTTATGCATAACAACGTAGATAAGATCATCACATGATCAAATGCATAGTTTACGATTCTGTAAGGTTTGGTAAAATCAATAGCTACTAATGGTGCTGTTAGGCTACGACAAAGTATGTCGTACATATATCACCGTAAAAACCGTTAGATTGTAATAAAACTAGTGAAATTGTAAAATGCTGATAGACTTCCGACGCGAATATACTGCCTATAATTTCACACATTGTTTTTCGTTAGATTATAAATATATAGTTTTTAATCTTTCGACATATTTTTACAATCTCGTTAGTTATTCTACAATCTAACGGTTTTTAGAATATACACTCGACACTAATATCTGGCGAAGCGCTATTGCCCCGAAAGTGTAAAAGCACACTACACGCTGTACAGCGAGTGTACAGTGTGTAGTATCGTAGTCTAGACGCACCTTAAAATAACTATCTAATAACCGTTCATAATCAATTTACAATCCTAAATAAATCATAAGGAGCATGCATTAGTCCAGTGATGAATAGGTTAAGGCGCAAACAGCCCCTAAATCGCTCAGTTTGAGTCCTAACTACTCCGAAAAATGGGAATAAAAAAATTCAAAAAAATATACATTTCACACTTCAATCCTTCATCTTTAATATCATCGTTAATTTTTTTAATACGACGAAGATTAATATTAAATAAATTAAAATTAAAAAGCCCTGTTTTCATATTTCTTTTTCTATCTACTTACTACCTACTACGGCTATAAAGATGGTTCTTGTACGAAAATGTGAAGAATATATTTATCTAACATTTCATCGTTGGGTTTTTCGAAATACCGTTTTGTTTTCAAAATATACGTAAATAACTATTATTTTGTGAAAATATTCGTAAGCGGTGCATGCGCGGGTGCGCGGGACAGTGAGCCGCTGACTTTCGTACGAGGAGGTTGTGTCACTCTCCGCGGTGCCACTATTTCGCAATCGTTTATTTTACTCTTGAAATAATAGGGAACGACATGCCGTAAAAAAATAAATTATGAAAACCTTAGCGAGCGCTCTGCCTGTGATAGAATGAAAATGTTCGATTGTTGAATGTACTTTTTTATTCCTTCAACTTCTTACTTGAAATTATAATAATATATTAATATAATATTATATAGTATATATTATAGTATAATATTTTATTATATATGTACTTGTAAATTTCACAGAAAGTGTATAGTTCTATTTCTATGACGACCTCTGTGGCTCAGTTGGTTGAGCGTGTCGTTGCTCAAGCCGGGGGTCGCGGGTTCAAATCCCGCCAACGGAACAAAAAGTTTTCTGTGTTCCTGGGTCATGGATGTGTATTAAATATGTGTATAATATAATAGAAATATTATTTATGTGTACCTATAGTATAAAAGTATTTAATATACTTCCGTTATCTGGTACCCGTAACACAAGTTCTTCGAGAACTTAGGGGTCGTCCATTAATCACGTGATGCCTAAAGGGGGAGGGGGGGTCCGAAAAAAAAATCACCAAGTGTCACCAAGGGGGGAGGGGGTATAAGAAGACATCACGTGTATTAATTTTCGAATCTAGTCTATGCATACCGAAATTATTATTGGTTGTAGATTCGTAGTGTTGTTTAAATACTTACAAGACAAATGACTAGTATAGTTAAATTATTCGATTAATTTGTTTTTTAAGTTAAAGTTTTTCTTCAAACATGACCTGCTTACTATGTACAAAAAATACACGTGATCTTAGGTGGGGGAGGGGGGGTAGTATAAAACCTCACCACGTATCACCAGGGGGAGGGGAGGGGTCTAAAAAGTTGTTAAAAACATCACGTGATTAATGGACGGTCCCTTACCACGGGATCAGATTGACGTGGTGTGAAGCGTCCATAGATATATTATATTATTTCTGTTTTAATTGTCTATTTAGTATATCAACGCTTTGAGGTATATAGTATATGAGGTAAAAATGCCTAAGCGACATTTATTTATTTATTTATTTAACACACATACAACTACCATTACAGACAAAATCCAATTCGATAGCGTAGGAAAGCAAATTACTATTTTATAATATAATACATATTATGATATTTCCAGTTTAAATAATAATAATTGATAAAAAATAATAATTAAAGAAATAATAATTAAAGAATGACACATATGACGCATAAATTTAGTAAACTTTATAGAAGAGTGATTTAAAGTTAAAATTTTTAGAAAAAAAAATCATTATAAATCACAAAATAATCGGATTTAGATGGTTTTAACATACATCTATATATCAATAAAATACAACGTGTATCTTTTTTATAGCAATTTTTGATATTAAAACGAGTCATATAGCTTTCGAATTACAGGCAGTTTATGTCGCTTAGGTAAAAAAGTCCTAGTTCGAAAAACAGGTAAAATTATCTAAGCTATCAACGAAAGTTATGTAATAGCAAGTAAAATTGCCTAAATTTTATTTTAAAGGTTTTCAGCAACATGTAAAAATAGATAAGCTATAGATACATTTTCTGTAGTAACAGGTAGAAATAACTAATTCCAAACACTTAAAAAAATTATCGGAGTATTCATCTAAATGGCCTAAGAGTTTATAAAATAAAACAAGATAATATAAGTTACATAAATGTTGCTTCATTAAGAATTTTCTACGGCTAAAGTTATCTTAGTAAATTTATTATTCAATGACATTGTAAATGTTTGCTCCTAACTGACAATATTTTCCTTCTTCTTGTTAATAAAAATTAATTGCAGTTACTAAAACGAGCTAATTTTGATCTTGAAAAAATAAAAAGTATAGAAATATAAAAACTCAAGGCCTAGGATTGAAGCCCATTGCTTTATACTTAAGCTGCGGCCCCATTCCTTGAGTTCTCTCTTAGTAGTGCTGGGAGATATTCCAAATACCGATTCTGGGCATGACACCGTGACACAATTGGCCCAAAGCCTACCCAGCTCATCCGCGGTTTTGTTTCCGGAGATGTCGCCGTTGCCTAGAACCCATACCAGACTGATGCTGTTGTCTCGTCCCAGCATGTTTAGCGTTTGAACACAAGCCATAACTTATTTAGATGAAAGAAGAAGGGGCAAAAAGTCCCCATCCTTGTAGCACTATAAGACATAATATATCAAATGAAAGGGCTTAAAAAAGTGTCATTTTATTGTATGACAAAAATCCTCTAAACCATGGGAGAAATAAGTTAATGAGGGTTAAAGGTTAAAAAAGTAAAAAAAAATCATTCTGTATTATTGCACCGTTTCATAGTGTTGCTACTATGGAACAATTTTTGGAAAGTAATGGCATACACTAAACTTTAGAAAAGTGTTATATTTTGATAAACTGCCTCATATTTTGATGAAATGTATGAAATGATAATAAGCTCTTTCCTCAATTCTTTCGCACATAATTACTTCTGGAAATTGTTTCTTACTTGCAACGCTATCGAATGGCGCAATAATACAAAATGTATTTTTTTCCTAATTTGCGGGTTCGAATCCTGGCCTGGAAAAGTGGTTTATGTAAAATCAAATAATTCAGATAAAACAATTACATTAAAATACATATAATTAAATAGCAAAAATAATTCTCAAACGATTAGGCACAGAAAAAAAAGATATAGTCCATGGTAAATGATTCTTCTGGGTGTTGTAAAAGAAGTCAAAAAAAATTAGCAATAGCAATTTAGCCCTACGGAATATCGAGTCCGACTTGATGAAAACTTAAACTCTTGAAACATGAAAATTTTTAATAACTCAATTTTCCTAGACAGGATTCGAACCCATAAATTATGAAAAAACACATCCTTTCAATAGTATCGCAAGTAAGAAACAATTTCCATAATGTAATTATGTGCGACAAAATTGAGGAAAGAGCTTATTTTTATCATTTTATTATCATTCCATACATTTATCAAAATTTAACAAAATATTATAAACAGAGGCAATTTATCAAAATATAACACTTTTCTGAAGCTTGCTGTATACCATTACTTCCCAAAAATTGTTCCTTATGGCAAGCCATTAGCAACACTATGAAATGGTGTAATAATACAGAATGATTTTTTAACTTTTTTTCACCTTTGGGTTAAAACTTTTTTCTCCAATGGTTTAGAGATTTTTCGTCATACAAAAAAATTACACGCTTTTTTCCTTTCATTTGATATATGTCTTGTAGTGCTACAGTAGTGGGGACGGGATCCATACAAAAATGCCCCTTCTTCTTTCTGCTGCTGTCAGTGCCTTCAGCGTAGTGTGATTGTTTTGATAGACTGCGCTGAAAGCATTGACAGTAGCAGAAATATCATCTAAATTATCCTAATCTTCTCTATAAGATTAGGATGTTTTATGGACAAGGACAATCTGTAGGCTCTGTATCAGATATCTTCATCTAAACTGATTCAATTTAAGTCTCTATAACTCCTGAACTTATGAAGTTTTTTGGACCGTTATAGTTTTCGTTCAAAGTTTATTACGTGGATTACCATCATGAATTTTCCACATTTTTAGAGCCAGCCGATTGGCTTTTAGAGGGGGGACGCCGTATTTTAACAAGAAATGCGCTTAAAAGTGGAATATCACGCAAACGGAATGTACGTATATCAAAATATAATCTCAGAAACCTCTCAATGTTCTTAAAATGTCTATGTACCTAATTATATCTCCCCTTTTCGTGTAGGTGTAACCAAAAATTATCTTCATTTATTTTAGCACTATGTAGACGTGATAAATAAACTTATCCATTCAAAGTTTCATATTTCAAGCACCACCGTTTGGATAGACGGACGGGCGGACGGTCGGTCGAACGGAAGGACATGACGAAACTATAAGGATTCCGAGACATGAACTACAGAACCTTAAAAAAGGAATAATAATGAAACCATGCCGATTTCAGTGACTGTTGCCTGTTTAATTGAAAATAGACCAGCTATAGGAGCTATTTTATTATGTCCAAGTATGTGCGCAAAGTTTACTCCCATAACCTAGTATATTGATATTTACTACTACCGACAGGACTAACTAGCGAAACATTAGGCGCATAAATATAGAAATATATTTAGCAATGTTTGCGTTCATTTATGTTCCCACACACTAAATTTAATACTTTTAGTTACATTTTGTCAGTTTTATAAACACTCACATCATTTAGCTGTTTATTCTTGTCTATAAATTCATATGTATTGGAATTTATTGATACTCAAGCAACATTTTTGATTTCGTATTGTACCTTAGCGACGTAAGATAATATTTTGGGAACAGGAAAAAATTACATTCTTTTTCGTCATTCTTAAACATTTACAATACAAAAGGTTATTTAATGCAAAAACAATACCTTGTCTTTAATTGTATTGGGCACGTGGTTATGGCTCGGCATGTTCTTAGATAGCAGTTCGTGTCGTTTGTCCGAGTTTAATTTCGTAATCAGTTGAAAATTACAATTATAATTGTTATTTCGTCTTAACTCACACACCCAGTAGAATTTACCATTCATTAGTACGTGAAAAAAAAAAAAAGAAGTATGCGTAAATATATTTATGCCTTTTAATATTATGCATAAAATATTATTCTTAATTAATATCATGCGTATAAAAAATTATGCCTTTTATTAAGTATGTCTAACAATTATTATGCTATTTGTAATTATGCGAAAAAAAATTATGCTAAGTGCCACGAAAGTTATGCCAAATGAATACTATGCGAAACTACTATTAGGTCAAATGAAATTATGCCAAATAAAATTATGACATATGATTTTATGCCAAAAAATAGGGAACCAAAAATAATATCTAACCGACATAATTAAAAACAAAAGTTTTCAAGTAAAAATATCTAGATAGCACGAATAGTTATTGTGTCAAATATGTAAAACTATCTTTACGCGAATATTGTTTTATTTCACTATGGGTAAAATTCTACAAGTTGCACTTTCGTAAAATAATGTTATCAAATTAAATGCATTGTAAGGACAATTCACAAATAATTTGTATGGAGAAAATGTACAAAGTGTTCACGAAAAGAATTTTTTAAACAAGTAAAAATATTTTTGTGCAAACAAGAAAAAAGTAAAAACATGAAAAATAGACTAAGTAGATTTTTAAAATTCTTCAAAATATCCAAGTGAATTTTTTTATCAATTGCTTTGTTTTTGTCGCTTAGTGAACATAACATTCATGATTTTGTATTAATTTCACTATATCTAAGCGACAAAAAAATCGTCGTAGGAAGACGACGATTAGACCAATCGATGCAGAAAAATAACCTAACCTAACCAAGAGCATGTCAGGACATGTCTAAGGAGGGTTCCGTAAATGTTGAATGTTGATTAATAATCAAAATATATATAAGTGAATAGTAACCAGATGTTCTTTAAGAATAAGTTTTATTCGATTTCTATTTAATATTCGCATTGCGCTAATCACATAACATTTGAGCATATTATTTTAGTCTATTACGATATCGCCTATCACAATCAAAGAAAATATTTACTCTAGCGCACTCTAGCGAGACCTCAAAGTAGGTACGAAGAATACAACCAGATACTTATAAAAATTTTAAAGCGCGACACCTGAGAGGTTATACATATCAGCGAGGTTTTCGATAGCGTGATACAGAATTTAAATCCAATAACACAGCGACATCTAGTATTATTTTTCAAAAACAATCCACGATTTAAACAGGAGACTAGCGCCATATACCTAGTTTTCGTAGTTACTAGCAAATTGAAGCTTTTTATATTAAAGGTAGGTATTAAATTATAATAAAAAACAATAATACTATGGTAATTGATAACATAATTATATTCATGTGTTTTTAGTGTTATTAAATTATTGTAATAATTGGTAAAAGAGGCACATATTCGTAAAATTAATTATTAATTAAAATTTTACGTGTTTCAAAACTTAGCTCTTATTCTAGTTAAGAAACGTAAATTCGCAATAATCAGTATAATTACTGTAGCTCAGTTAATCATAGTGTATGTCCTTGGATGTAGGTTCAAACCCGAAAGCATGTTTTATTTATTATTAATTTAAGTTATTTTTATTAATGGTTAATTTCAGTTTTTTTTTTAATTTTGCAACCAGTTTTGAAACATTATTTTAAATGATAATTTCACATGATGTATAATTATTCTGATTTGCTTTAATATGTTAATTTGTTTTTCTATAATTGCTCTAGAAATAGAAATTATGATGCGATTTCGTTCAAAATAGTTTTCCTAAAGAGTTTTTAGCACGATCTATCAGCATGGAAATTTGCAAGTTTCTATCTCCTATAGCTTAAAAATGCTAGGGGGGGGACCTACTGCAAACTACTTTGGAGGCCGATTACTCGAAAATGGTCAACTTTATAAAAAAGTAACGTATGAAACCATGCCTTTATTTTAAAAGACCTATTCTACGATACCCCACACGATGGGGTAGAGTGAAAAAATATTTTTCATCCCCACTTCACATGTATGGAGAGCTACTCCTAAAATATAAAATTATTACTTTTTTATAATCCCGAAACCGTGATCTATACACAATCTATAACTGCACCAAATTTCATAAATTTATATTCATAATTACAGGAGCTAGAGGCGCGGACAGACAGACAGACAGACGGACAGAGCGAAACTATAAGGGTTCCTTAAGTATTACGGAACCCTAAAAAAAACACAAACTCATTGATATTTAAACTCATTTTCGGTATTTTTGTCGCTTAGGCATTTTTACCTTTCAAGCGTCGATATAAAACTTCTTTTTTAGGAAAGCGAAAAAACACCTATCGGATATTTTAGTGATCTGTCAATAGCACTAAGTATTGCATTTTGGTGGGCGTCGAGGTGGAAAATGAAATCAAAAGTGATGGGTTGGAAGCCGCATTGCCTACCAAATAATTTCTAGATTTGGGACCGTCCATTAATCACGTGATGTTTTTAACAACTTTTTAGACCCCTCCCCTCCCTCTGGTGATACGTGGTGAGGTTTTATACTACCCCCCCTCCCCCACCTAATATCACGTGTATTTTTTACATAGTAAGCAGGTCATGTTTGAAGAAAAACTTGAACTTAAAAAACAATTTAATCGAATAATTTAAGCAATTAAAAACTATACGAGTCATTTGTCTTGTAAGTATTTAAACAACACTAGGAATCTACAACCAATAATAATTTCGGTATGCATAGACTAGATTCGAAAATTAATACATGTGATGTCTCCTTACACCCCCTCCCCCCCTTGGTGATACTTGGTGATTTTTTTCGGACCCCCCCCCCCCCTCCCTCTTTAGGCATCACGTGATTAATGGACGACCCCTTTCGGGAATAACCTCGACCGGCTTCTACAGAAGAAGGAGAAGCGGCTAATACATTCTACGTTTTTTCTTTGCTCATAGACCAGAAATAAATTAATTTTTTTCAAGTTGCATTTAAATCAATCCTAAAGTCGTATAAAGGGGCCGTTCCTCAGTTTATAATTTGAGTCGCGGCGCGGCCGCGCGCGGAGATCGCGAGCGCTGCGGGGTGTATGCGGGTGGCGCGGCGGGAAGTGTTAGGCCACGCCCGAATCTGTGACGTCATCTACGTATGTTTTCGCCTTAAACTGTGACTTGTTTAATTTTCGCCCACGCTCCACGCAGTCAATATCGTAGCATTGACAGAGCGCTAGTGTATCAAAGTTTGAACTAGTGTTATGTTCTAGGCCGACATGCAACGTCCAGCTTCTATTATAAATAACCTTTGTGTGTTTTTCATTGACCAAATTTTCACGAACTTTTCCGTAATATTCGATAGTTTTCCTTATAGTATTGGTTATCTATGTAATACACAAAGTGCACTGAGAACTAATATGCCTTTGTTTGTAACTTGTAAGTGGTTAAAAAAGTAAACTAACTCATCTTCTTGCCTTTAAAGGAAATCGCTTGGACATATTTAAATTATTAAATGTAAATATTGTTAATGAATCATACGAACAAGTTCATGCCGAGTGAAATTCAGGCGTAAATAGAGCAGACCGGCGCCGCAGCCGCGCATCTGATTTAAGGTCAGATTTCAAACTGTTTTTTGTTTCAATTGCAAGGACTACCTCATCCGAATTCCGATCGCTTACGCTAATCGCTCTCAGACAGTTCTAGGTTATTTTGTAGAGGATACTTCCTGGATGAGTTTATTATAAATCAAGGAATAATACTGGGAACTATAAAATAGTTACTTGGTATTATTAGGAAGAATCCAAATTCCAATTGCTGTAAGAATATAGTTCGTTATCTACACATACCAGCTACAAGTAGTCGTACCATACCTATGCGGTTACTTATCTTCATAAGTGAAAAAGCAGAGAACCAGTAATCTGCTGTTTATATGGATACCAATGTTGGCAGTTGGCTATAAAATTACGCAAGGTTTAGTCAGTAAATATCATAAATTCTAATAGCTTTTGATGTGTGCGATTGAAAAAATATAGGTACTAAAGTATATTAAACATATTTGTGATGGAGATAGGAAATGTAGAGTGGATGGGCTTAAACCGATGACTGAGTATTTGTTTGTCAGCACTCAGTTTCCTTTATATCACGTAACTAGGCCATCCTTAATTAAGTGGAAATAATTAATTAAAGCTAAATGACACATTAATGTCGCAAATTAAAAATAGGTACAGTAAAACCACTTTCCTAATGGCGAGCGGCTACTATCGTTTTGTCTATGAAAATGACTGCCTGAAATGAAAAACGACGATTCTCGACGACCACTGCAGAGATCGTGTTACTGTATTACTAATTATATAAATTGCAAAACTTTAGCATAAATAGCTGTCACTTTGATGGGTACTTCCTATATGTGAAGTAGCACCTGCCACCTGGGAGACCGAGATAAGCTCGTAGTTCTTGTTTGTCGATTTTTCCCCGCCGAAACTCACTGCACACTAAATATTATGACAATACTTGAAGCCGTTTCTGAGATTCTGATTAAATATAACTTACATTACAATTTTACGGCGACATATATACTAAGCGAGCTATTCTCGCTTAGTATATATGTCACCGTAAAATTGTAAAAACCATTAGATTGTGATAAAACTAGTGAAAATGTAAAATATTGATAGACTTCCGCGAATATGCTGCCTTTAATTTCACACATTATTTTTCGTTAGATTATAAATATACAATTTTTAATCTTTCGACATATTTTTACAATCTCGTTAGTTATTTTACAATCTAACGGTTTTTACTGTGTAATTTTACGGTGACATATACAAGAAATTATAATGAACAGTTCTACAAAACACTTCTGAATGACACCCATATTTACCAATCTTTGTGCATTAATTCGTATATTTTCATTGATAAATATTTCGCAGAAGATACATTTTTGTTTGAATTTCCTGTCGATCCGGGTGTCCACTGTCCATGCCGAAACCGAAAAAAGTCTTGTTAACATTTATTTACTGTAAAGGTTAAAGCACGCTTTAGATCATTGCCCCCGAATTTTTTTCAGATTGCTTTGAATGCCAGGTTCCGTTTTTCAGGGGTTATTTATTGTTTTTCAGCAAACACAGGACAGTGGCAAAGGCCAGTTTCGAGTGCACGTATTTATTTGCCATCGCTTCAGGAATGTAATGTTTATTCGTTTCCAAATGCAAAAATACATTAGGATTTCAAAATGTTTCTCAGTATATAATAGTTAGGTACCTACCTACGGCGAAGTATTGGTATAATTATATAATATCATATTTTTAGGGTTCCGTAATACTTAAGGAACACTTATAGTTTCGCTCTGTCCGTCTGTCTGTCTGTCTGTCTGTTTGTCCGCGCCTCTAGCTCCTGTAATTATGAATATAAATTGATGAAATTTGGTGCAGTTATAGATTGTGTATAGATCACGGTTTCGGGATCATAAAAAATAATAATTTTATATTTAAGGGGTGGCTCTCCATACAAGTGAAGTGGGAGTGAAAAATATTTTTTCACTATACCCCATCGTGTGGGGTATCCTTGAATAGGTCTTTTAAAATAAAGGCAAGGTCTAATATGTTACTTTTTTATAAAGTTGACTATTTTCGAGTAATCGGCCTCCAAAGTAGTTTGTAAGTTGCCCCCCCCCTAGCATTTTTAAACTATAGGAGATAGAAACTTGCAAATTTCCATGCTGATAGATCATGCTAAAAACTCTTTAGAAAAATTATTGTGAACTAAATCGGACAGTAACTTTTGGAGTAATTTAAAAAAAGCATATTACGCGTTTATAGTTACGGAACCCTCCTTAGACATGTCCTGACATGCTCTTGGTTAGGTTATTATATTGATCATAGCTTTTCCTTTTTGATACCCAACTGTAAATGTATGTACATTTCGCTTTAAAAACACGTAAGTAACATAAAATAAAAGTAGATTCGTAGACAACGATATCGTAATTAAGTACTTTGGTTAGTTTAATGCACTAATCTAACATAAAGCAATTATTATAACATAAACAATTTCTTTTGTCTAGCCTCTGTTGACCGTTTGTACCTGTTTACCTGTTACCATTATAGGTAAAGATATATAATCCTACTAATATTATACCTACATGTGAAAGTTTGTGAGGATGGATGTATGGATGTTTAGATGGATGGATGTTTATTACTCTTTCACGCAAAAACTACTCAACGGATTTTGATGAAATTTGGTACGGTAGTATTTTTCCCGACGGTTTTATCCCGAAAAAGTACAGTGTTCCCATGGGATACTGTAATTACACGGGCAGAGCCGCGGGTAAAAGCTAGTGAAACATAATTTGCAATCACCAGTCAGCGAATGCTAATGAAAAGCTTTCGCAAATCGTATTAATTTCATTTCATCACGGATGTTTTCTATGAAGCTAATATTAGATTTTATTTTTAATATATCCCGTCCCGTATATTCGCTGTGGCGCCACATTAACTGCATTTAAATCGTCGCTTCACTTTTAAACTAGCGGTTCCCCATGGCTTCGCCCACGTTCCCGTTCATTAAATGGAGAATAAATTTTTTCAGTCATCCTAATCTGACAACTGGGTGAGGCAACATTTATGTAACTTGTGATGTTGAATAACATGTTATTCAAGTCATAAATTAAAACTACAAATTGCAAATTAGGTGAAATACAATTTTATAATTTAGTTTTCTCTTGTACCACTAACGGCCTGTTTCAATAACCTATCTATCTATAACTACATATTTGTAAGAAACGTCAAATTTGTATCGCGAAAAACCGGCAAATGATTGAATGACGGCGTTTTTACATACATACATATAATCACGCCTTTTTCCCGTAGGGTAGGTAGGGTAGGGGTAGGCAGGACCACCTCTTTCCCGTAGGGGTAGGCAGAGACCACTTCTTTCCACTTACTACGATCCTTACATACTTCTTTCGCTTCGCCCACTTTCATTCTTACCATCCATTCCTCCTCTTACATTCAACGTAGCCAAGCGTCTCTCCATGGCCCGCTTTTCGCCTCCGCGAGAAACGAGACGTGATGGGTTGCGAACCACATCGCCGCCATTTTGGATAATTAAATTATGATATGATTATCCATTGCGTTTCCACGGATTGGTGGAGAGGGTAGGAATAGTAGGAATAGGGAAAGGGAAGGATAGGTGGTGTGGAAAGGAAGATTGGTAAGTTAGAGTGGGAAATAGGGAATGTAGGATATTACCGCCCAGGAGGGCAAGGGATAGGACAGTAATAGCTAGGGAAGCCGGGGTCGCATACCCGTATACTATACCACAACTACCGGACAGGTAAGTTGGGAAGAGTATCCCATGACAACATTTTAACAAATAGTTATATTATTGAAACGGGCCATAAATAGTTACTTCCTACTTCTGTATATTCTTTTGTGAAAGTAACCACAGTTAAATTAGTATTACCTATCCAGCAATATCCCATGAAAACGAATAACCAAAACCTGCAAGTTTGAGTGCACTTCCTTCCGACAACAAGAACAAGATCGTGCAAATACCTATACCACCACTACACAAGCAATAATGTCAGCAATGTCGCTCCGATACCGGAGTATCCTCTAGAAGTGGAGTTGTATCCTATGGAATTCCTAGTAGCTATGGAAAGTAACTATAAAATTCTAAATCAAAATAACGAGAGATGTTTTTCTACACTAATATTATAAAGAGGAAAACTTTGTTTGTATGTTTGTTTGTTTGGTTGTAATGAATAGGCTCAAAAAGTACTGGACCGATTTCAAAAATTCTTTCACCATTCGAAAGCTACATTATCCACGAGTAACATAGGCTAAATTTTATTTTGGAAAAAAATAGGGTTCCGTAAGATATTTGGGGTTTTCGGACACAAGGTGTAAAAAATTAACCAGAAAAATTACTTATTTTGCGTACGCTGCCTAAACTATAAAAGATAGAACCATAAAATGTTCTAATTGATTGTAGATCTTATAAAAATCTACAAAAAAGTCCGCGACACACTATACCTACCTATCTATGTCGAGTGAGGCACAACAATTTTTTTATTTAGAAATCTTGATTTTTTTTGGACTACATTTAAACGCGTTTATTTTACTCATGCTATTAATCCTTATCAAAATAAATTATTTTATCACTAAGTATAGTTTATGTAGATAACATTTGGTCTTTGAAAGATTAAAATTGGACGTTTGGTTTTGATTTTATGGCGAAATTAAAATATTACGATTTCTGCTCCACGGCCCGTTGCGAAGTAGGCGTCACCAAGGCGGGGGTGTGCGTGCGGGAGGGGAGTTTAGATCTATGAGGTAGCCGCAGTATTAGTATCAGTATTGTACCCATAGATTATACAGATATATATACATTGTATCCGTGCGAAGCCGGGGCGGGTCGCTAGTACTTTATAAAAAAGATTGGTCATCTAAGAATCACAACAATAGTAGACAAAAAATGCGAAAGAATACGCGAACAATAAGAAAGGGTTCCTTTGCATGGCAAATTGTACAAGAAATACCCTTCTTAGAGAACTTGGAAATCACAAAAGTAGTGAATACAAAGAAGAAAATGTGGCATAACATAGAGGACTCTACGCTATAACTTAAAGCGGGTTATAAGTAGTATTATTTATAACCCGCTTTTATTTGAAAAATGATATCTAGTTTAAATAAACTTAACCTAATTCCGTGCGTTAATGTACTGCAGAGTGGAATGTCCCGCTCCATTGAAACGTCAAAAGATAACAAACAGGCTATAGGAAAGTTTCGCCCGGTAGCGTAATATCAACTGTTACTCAACTAATTATATCCGCTGGGAGCGAGCTAAGTCCTAACAAATTTGAGTGAAGATGGCCTCATTCCTATTATTTTAATTAAGGAAAATTTTCCCTCTCTAAAAATATCAAAAAGTCAATAACAACATGAAAATGGTAATTTTTTATCTTAAGTTTTAGTTTAAAGATTTACGAATTATGATGGTAATCATAATCCTACTAATATTATAAATGTGAAAGTTTGTGAGGGTGTATGGATGGACGTATTTATGGATGGATGGATGGATGTTTGTTACTCTTTCACGGAAAACTACTGAACGGATCTTGATGACATTTGGTATCTTAGTAGTTTAGGCTCTGGATTAAAACATAGGCTACTTTTATCCCAAAAAAATACAATGTTCCCGAGGGATACTGTATGTACGCGGGCGGAGCCGCGGGCAACAGCTAGTAATATTATATTGATGTCACAAATTTACGTCACTTACTTTGGCCGCTACAAAAGTGCGGTACGGAACATAATCTCCATCAGACCTGATTATGTTCGGGCCGGTCGTAGTTCTACATACACACTATCCCTACGTAATTTAAAATGGGTAAAATTGTGAAATAATAAACTAATTTTACTAATTAACTAAATGATATAAGTTAGATTATTATTTGCTACCAACAACCAACACGTCGGAGAATCGGTACGAAGTTTACATTTTACAATAGATACAATCTTATTTTAAAAGAATATTTCTTGAAGTAGATTTTAAAATATCAGAAATATACTTTGAAAGTTGAATAGTTATACCTATATAGTTTGGTATAAAATAAATCCCCCTCGCCCAATAACCGCCAACCATCCCGATCTTGGGCAGCCCTCGTGCATCCGCTGCCAGCCACATTCTTCAAATTGTTAGTACATAGTGCTGATGGACGTCCTAGACCAAACGTAGTGTTAGAGTAGAGAGTAGAGACCACGCATAGGCCCGTTTACCTATGCGTGGTCTACAGTCTAACACTTATCTGCTACATCGACCGTCTGTCCGTCTGCAGAGTGCAGACATACATAAAAAATGTATACTTTTAATATTGACAGGACCTTCAAATGTCTTTTGAAACAATACAAATGCCATAAAATAAATTCGCTGTAAAATTTTCTGTAGAATTCGACTACTTATTTCGTTGAACTCGAGAAGGTACGATCTAACTTAAGGCCTATAAAATGTTTATGAAGTGTGATTAAATAACAATGAAAACAATTAAAGACTATGAAGTATGAACCCTGATCCAAGGGTACGGGAACACACGATGATGACAACACGGGTTCAAAGATCGCAGGCAGCTGGAGCGATGAACTGCCTCGACCCTTCTCAAATCTTCACCTTCATTTCCGGTCTCGCTTAAGTATTTACTTAATCCATTGTAATAGTCTATGTATAGAAATTTCAAATATTCGAACTTCGGGTCAATCTGGGGGCACGGCAGTGCCCCCGCCAAGTCGAGCGCGAAGCAAATACTGTCATCCTTTACTGGAACCATTTCGCCGCATTTTCAGGCCCCTTTTTAAGAACCTCTGGATAAGACCAGAACGCAGAAATTTTCGTCATCCAATAAGCTATAATTACGTACTTAAAATCCAAAATTTCAAGTCTGTAGGTCATTTAGTTCCGAAGTTAAGCGAAAGCAAAGTTTCGCATTTTCGACACTCACTCACTCACTCACTCACTCATGATCATCAAAATAGAACTAGTACTTCCCATAAACTTAGAGAGCTGAAATTTGGTACAGAGTTGGGGTTTAATGGCCACATAAAGGGAAAACTATAAAAACTAGGATAATCGATCTGGGGGCACGGCAGTGCCCCTGCCAAGTCGAGCGCGAAGCAGACACTGCCGTACCATTCTTTACTGGATCCATTTCGCCGCATTTTCAGGCCCCTATTTGAGAACCTCTAGATAAGACCAGAACGTCGATCTGGGGGCACGGCAGTGCCCCCGCCAAGTCGAGCGCGAAGCAAACACTGCCGTACCATTCTTTACTAGAACCATTTTGCCGCATTTTCAGGCCCCTTTATTCCACTCGAACTTTATTCTACTCGAACATTACAGAAATTAAATAAAAAAATTACACTAAAATCTAGGAAAATAAATCAATATACCCACGTTTCTACAAAAAGAAGTGAAATCCCACCAAAAACATTCTATAAAAAACTAGCCAAGTCTCGATGGAGCTGCTTGTTTTTCTCTAAAAAGTAATGAAATCTAGACAAAATCGTGCCAAGTCTAAGGTTTCTTACTGCGGTTTCTTTATTATTATAGTTAATGTTGTGTGACTTGGCCGTTGAAGGGCACACAAGGGTACAAAAGGGGCTCCATGACACCATTGCTCCAATACGTGTGTTGTACAATCAACAACAGCCTAAAATGAGACACTAGCGTCCAATTACCAATACCAGTATGGGCTATTATCTCGCTTAACAAACATAGGTAGTTACAAATGTAAACAAAATTGACTTGTACCCACTAAAGTATAAATAATGTTCAACGGCCAAGTCACTCAACATTAACTATAATAATAAAGAAACCGCAGTAAGAAACCTTAGACTTGGCACGATTTTGTCTAGATTTCATTACTTTTTAGAGAAAAACAAGCAGCTCCATCGAGACTTGGCTAGTTTTTTATAGAATGTTTTTGGTGGGATTGCTTTTCCTGATAAATTTTCATCCTGTTAATTCTCTAAGAAAATGTACACAATGAAATATTATGAATGTGTAATAGTGAGATTTGGTGCTTAAAGGATTGTTAGTGTTGCCTGCCATTAGTGTGTGCATTTTTATATATTTTGTAATGCAATATTCTGTCTTGAGACTGTCGTGTGTCAACTTTTCAAGTGAGCGCTCGATCTTTCAGTCTATTTTATTTCAACTCTACATAGAGGCACAGATTACTTATTAGTTACTACGTAAGTAGAGGTCTAACTAAGGAAACAGGTAAGTTATATTAAGATTTATTGTGCCAATAATGATCAGGGGATGAAGCTATTTCAGGCAAAGTCTTTGGCCCTATCAAACTTATTTCGCAGCGGTCATCACAGAGGTCAAAGTCGTAACAGACATTAATTAGGTAAGTAGACAAAGTTTCTATTTTTTCGCAAAAATGTTAAGGTACTAATTAATAAAATTAATCTATTTGATATTTATTCCAAAGATAAAAGTATATATTTACATTGTACTTTAGAAAAAGTTTCCGCTCGACCAGGCATAAAATGAACTGATTTTATGAATTTTCGACCAATCAGAATTCAGAGCGCTTTTTACGTTGGTTTAACGTTTACGAAAATACCATTTGACAGTTTTAGCGTATCGAGACTTGATTGTAATTGTATTATTGCACGTTTTATTTATCAGAATTGACCCTCAGAGCCTAAACTACTACCATTCAAAATTTCATCAAAATCCGTTCAGTAGTTTTGCGTGAAAGAGTAACAAACATCCATCCATCCATGCTCACAAACTTTCACATTTATAATAGTAGTAGGATAGTAGGATGTGAAGAAATTTTTGCAATGGAAGGGTCCATAGGTCCATAGTCCATACCCCCCACGACTGTGTTAGTAGTAGTTACACCACGGTCCACGACACCACGACATGACAGTGTTGTTAGGTAGTTGGTATTAAAGCAGAACATAAGACAAAAAATAATTACCAGAAGCAAAGCTCATTGCTACCTGACTGTAATTATTTATGTTGACGTTCCTGAGAGCGGCAGTAAATCAGCAAATTATAATTCGGGAGACGGAGCCTCAGCCCTGAAACCTCCCTATCGGTGACATAGAAAACTTCCACGTGTAGTAATTAGAAGTGAACTGTGAACCGGAGTTACATTTGACAAAGGTACAGGTTTATTTGCGGGGGTCACGGAGTTCAACAATGAGAATAATGGACCGGAAGGAATGTTTGTAAAAATAAATTACCTATTCATTTCCTGATCCCCTCGACACTCGAGTTCAATTACCTGTTTTGTAAATAAATGCGATAAGATATATTTATTGACTATCAATACAATCTAGGTATTAGATTTAGAATAAACTTTCCTCGGAGCTTATTGCAAGTTTGAATAAGTGTTGTATAGTGTTAAGGGTAAGTAGTATCACGTCACAAACTTTTTAAAAACGCAGGCTCATCTCTAATACCTAGAAAAAAACCTGCGTGAATGATTAATTTATATTTTTAATGGCTGGAGGTATAAGGGAAAGATTTAGTCCCTATAACAATTTTCCAGCCAGCAGCTGACACTGATAGAACAATTTCCAAAACTTGCATTTTCTTTGCAACTTCTTCAAATATGATGTACTCTTAATTACGAGTATTATCTGCTAGTGGAAGGCTAGTGACCGCCCAGTGGTCAAAGTTCCACCTTAATTCATTATAATTATTTTGATTCTTAAATTTTAACTTTATTATGATTCTTGTAGCCATAGATATATAATCTGCTTGTAGCTCTTAGATTACGCTATAACAAATTTGTGAATGCTGTCTATGGAAAATGAAAGAAAGGTTGACAATAATTGTGTCAAACGTGTCAAACTAAGACAGTCTACCTCAAAGTCTACCTCGTAGACAGAGAATTTCACTGTCTACAGTCTACCTACTGTTATAATACAAACCATAGATACAAACGTATGGTGTAGTACGAGTATAGTGTGAGTTAATAATCTGAGGTAGTGTATGTAACGTAAAACTTTATTTTTATTAATTTTATATTTTTACGTTTCAACCATATTGTAACATTACTGTTACAATAAGTTATTTTTAATAACAATAAATAAATGATTAATTAATATATATATTAATATAATAGATGGATAAAGTACCTTAGATACGAAAGCTGCAAATAAAACAAATTATTGAGGTTTTATATTACGCAATTTAATTTTTACATGTCTTAAAAAATTATAAAAAGGTAATTTACTAAGGATATAGTAATAATTACTCTTAATACTCGTATATTATCTAATTATAAATTTACCTTAACCTTATAATAATAATTATTATTAAATAATGAATTTACCATATGGTAACTACACTACCTACATAAAAACTAGAATACCTACATCTAGATATCACAAATTTTGTAGTTTAATTTATTTAAAAATGTTCACTTCAAACGAGCGTGAACGATGAGCGTCAATCTACGGTTTTCTGTAATAAGTTTGTCTTTCACGAAAAGATTCTTGGGACTAAAAATAAAAAAAATATAATATGTGAATGATTCAAATGAATTGACTTAATAATCTCAACACTTTTTCAAAAAGAGAGATTTAAGAGCCACGGCCTGTACATGAAATCATTACATAATTGGGGACTTGACAATATGTACCCTGCACAATAGAGCCATTATACCTACACCTAACTCACATTAGTCCTGATGCAAATTTCTCAGTAGATACCTACATTTTTAAGTAAAGGAAAGTGCGTTAAAGTAAATTGAGAAGAATTCTAAATCAATTTCGCTCAATATGTCTCTTTGACAACAACCCTAGACTTTGGTGAAAAACCTGAAAAAAAAAGATGGAATGGCTGTAATAACTTTGTTAGTTAAGGAGTTGTACCGACTTAACTTATAAAATGCGCTTACTTGGAAAACATTCTTATAAAAATAACGAAATAATAAGAAAACATGTAAAATATAATCGCTCGCACTCGCACTTGGCTTTTAAAAAATTGGCTTGAGGCTACGAGGCAGAAAATAAATAGGTACTTCAATGTTAACATGTCCATTGTCCAACTAAAAGGTACTTCATATTTACTATATTATCATATTAATGGCTGTATTTTGCAAACTCTAATTTATAATTATAATTCCTTACCTACTGGAAACTCTCTAGTAGGTAATTTTTCATTGCAATGCTACACTTAAGAGATAATTCGTTTTTTTTTTCATTATTTATTTTCTATTTTCACGCCTTCATTTTTACTTTCCTCCAACCTCTCGTATGTGTTTTGCTACATTCATACCGACTTCATGTTCTCTGAACTTGTAGCCGCATGCCATCAATTCTTTTGCCACCGTCAAATTATCCTTTAAGGATTCCAACCAGATCGTGTAGGCATAGTCCTGCCAAGTGCCTCCATATCTCTCGGGCAGGTGATCTGGGTGCACGTGTTTGTGCAGAGAGGTCATGTCGTATCCATGGAAGAATATTCTGGACTGCATGCTGGTGGTGAGGAACGGCCGGAATATGCTATACAATTTGTCGAATATCCAGGAGTTGTTCACGATGTGGATAGCGTGAGTTGTGGTTGGGAAGCTCGACTGGAAAAATAAAGATTTTATATAATCAAAATTGAATGACGTGACTACTACTAGTTATTGTGATAATTACATAGACAACAGACTTGTTGTCTATGTAATTATCACAGTAACTAGTGAATACATAAAAATGTTACGAAAATAAATTGAAACGAACACACGTGGGCGATAAACCCAGATATATGGATAGGAGTTAGGACTAATAATAAAACTATATTCACCACTAGTAGCTTGACTATTTTGGAGGCAACGGATGGTGTGATTTGCCAGACGTGCTGCATAGTCAGGTCTTCCAGATCGAACAGAGCGACGCCGCCTAGGATCTGGTTGCGCGGCTCCAGCGCTCCCAGCTCCAACGCGAATATTGTTCCCTTTAAAATGTCATCGATTGACACGTCTTTAGGATCCCATGGGCCTGAAATTGGCAAAAATCAAGAATTATTAAATGGGTACTGTGACCTTAAAAAACTATAAAAAAGTAAAATAATAATAATTATAGGTATTTATAAAATTACATTGCGCTCTCTAACCGGTAATTTAAAGAGGAAACAAAGACTGCCTAAATAATATCAAATTCAATCAGTTGGCCTGATGTTAATGACCTCAACCGTAAAGAGCGTAATTAAATTTTGTATGTACATTTTTATATATTTTTCAGCCAAAACGTCTTGATAAAAGCAGCAAAATATCCTTAATTGATTATTATGAACAACTTTATATACTCTACTATAGTGGGTTTATCTGGGATATTGCTTTATTCGGAAAAACACTAGGTACATTTTTTTAACATCGTCTATTATGTTTTATTACGCAATAAAATTAACTTGAAATATTTATTACCCATTCTATAGAACAGCAATCTGCGCCCGTCTTGATCTCTGTAAGGAGGTACAGCCACGACGTGGGCGTCGCCTATCCTCCGCAGGTCCAGCGGGTAAACGTCGAAAAGCTCCGGATAGTCCATTTTGAATTTGTAGTAATTTACCATCTGGAAATAAAAAATACGATTATGAAACAAAACCTTATAATATAGCTAATAATAAGTACCTCGAATATGATAAAAACCTATTGTTATAGTTAATATTAAGTAACTAATAAGTAAAGCAGATTAATACGTTTACCTATAGTTCGTGGGACGAATAAGCACATGTAGAGTAGACAAGGCCGAATAGAATAAAATAAATAATAAATAAAATTAAAAAACTGCAAAAAAGACATACCTAAGCAACGCACTAAAAAGACCGAAACAAGATTGAGAAAACAGACTACACTATGAGCTGAAAGCCTATATTTGACGTTATGTTTGGGAGCAGGCGGGACCCATTCGCAAATTATAAATCGTACAAAAATATATGGGCCCCGCCTGCTAACAAACATAACGTCAAATATAGGCTTTCAGCTCATAGTGTAGTCTGTTTTCTCAATCTTGTTTCGGTCTTTTTAGTGCGTTGCTTAGGTATGTCTTTTTTTGCAGTCGGGTTTTTTAATTTTATTTATTATTTATTTTATTTTAGATTTTTTAGTTTAACCAACACACGTTTAGTCGATTTAAAGCAAAAAAACGATGATACGAACACTAACATATTATATAGGCATAATGTGAGAATGGTTGTTATGCAACTCTAAATCGATATAGATCCTAAACGGTCAGTCGAATCGAAAAATATTGAGAGAAAACTAAAAATGATTTTTAAATACCTATTCAACGATACCCCACTTGACATAGTTTGTTGACTTTGATTTTTTTCATTTTCACAATATGGCGTCCAGTAGTCGCCATATTGAATTTTCACTAACGTCATGTCTTTAGTGACACTCGCCGGACTAAGAGGAATCGATTGACATGCGAATCATAAAAATCGGCCCAGGCGTTTGGTCTGTATAGTGCTTCAAAGGAACATACATACATACATACATAGGCTGATAAACAGCAGTCGGGTAAAAACACAATTATCTACTGCACGTTGTAAGTTACTTAATATAATATATAATATAATATCTATGGACGCTTCACACCACGTCAATCTGATCCCGTGGTAAGTTCTCGAAGAACTTGTGTTACGGGTACCAGACAACGGAAATATATTTAATACTTTTATACTATACACATATTTAAGATTTTTATTATATTATACACATATTTAATACACATCCATGACCCAGGAACACAGAAAAACTTTTTGTTCCTTCGGCGGGATTTGAACCCGCGACCTCCGGCTTGAGCACCAACACGCTCAACCAACTGAGCCACAGAGGTCGTCAAATCATCGTAAGTATCCTATCCTACTAATATTATAAATGTGAAAGTTTGTGAGGATGTGAGGAACTATGGATGGATGGATGGATGTTTGTCACTCTTTCACGAAAAAACTACTAAACGGATTTTGATGAAATTTGGTATCTTAGTAGTTTAGGCTCTGTATTAAAACATAGGCTACTTTTTATCCCGAAAAAAATATAGTGTTCCCGAGGGATACTGTATTTACGCGGGCTCCGCCGCGGGCAACAGCTAGTAAATAATAATAAACGATTTGCAAGTAGTTGTCTGTGTAAATTATATATTTTCTCAAAATTAATAACTATTGACATTTGACACTCACAAGTCGATGTGCTCTCTGTGGTATAAACTGCCGCGCCCTCAGGAACCTGATGAGGAACTCATCGTCCATGCGGTGTGGAGTACACTCTCCGCGCTCTGAAAAACACAAATAATAATATTTATCATATTTATATAAGTACCAAAAAGTTATTCAGTGAAACATGTTATTAACCTGTTCCAGACCACTTGTTATATTTACTCTTTGTCCAGACACAGCTTTAAGTCTTTCTCAGAAAGTCAAGGTAAAAAATTAAATGATATAAAAATGATGTTATCTTTTCCAAGATTCGAACTACATAGTTACATACGAGTAGCGCGTAATTTACATAAAATGTTGATGTTTATTCCGAATTTCCGAGTAATTATCTCATGACGGTGTTCATTTTCCGGCTTTTGAAAGAATATTTAAATCTTTTTTGTTTTCCACTTTTCCAAGGAAAATGTATTTTTCAAGTATTTATCTATGTGTTCAAATAAAAGTAATACAACCGCCTTCTTTTTTGGAAGTCGGTTAAAAAGACATAAGACGCAGTTGAACTACATTATCGGTCAAATCTTTATCGGAACATTGGGTAACGAACAGACTGACACGCCGCACGACTGTTGCGACACGGGGTCAATGTAAGGACATCAATAACAACCCCTATTCCAACATGACATGAAAATAATAACAAAACAAAACAACACATGAATAAAATAATGAGGTTTGTTATGGAGCCATTAATTGAAAAACTGCGTCTTAAGAGTGCGCTAGTCAACGGCTCGAACTCAGTGCTGCGCGCGGGGAAAATGCTTGTTATTTCACCTAATATTAGGGAAAAAAGGATATACCCATAAAATAGTAATCTATACTTATAAGAGAAGCTATACTGCACACATTTATGCGGCTGTGTAAAGTATTTTAGAAAAGGCGTCTTCAAATTACGCAAATCGACACTCAGCTGTTGGTGTTTTATGAAAAAACTATATAATATTTTTGTCTGAAGTAAAATTATCTCAAATGCTGAATAATCGAACTGTGTCGGTATGTGCTTGATTTTTTATTATCATTTTTCGTTTAATTTTAATTAACGTTCAAAGTTGCGCTAAAAATGCGATGTTTGGAGGCTATTATCTTCTACACTAATTTGAATTTCAGAAATATAAGCAAATACCGACCTAGATAAGGGTCAAAAAATTAGATATTACGCTAGAAATTGGGTCTACAATGTTTGACTTTGGAGTAAATCACCAACAGCATTTGTATGGAGAAAAAACCGACTAGCGCAGCCTTAAATCTGGAGTATGAACTGAATGAACATATTTTTGCCTGATTGCATTGCATCGTGATTCGTGATGCAATGGGTCACTTCTCGCCGAAACGAAACAGTATGCCACATGGTACTGCATTTTTAAGATAGCTATTTAAAATCGATCTTTATTAATTACATAAGAAGATAACTACTAACACGCATAGACGTAGGTATATGTTATAGACTAACTGTTGCCCGCGGCTCTGCCCGCGTAAATATAGTGTCCCTCGGGAACATTGTATTTTTTTCGGGATAAAAAGTAGCCTATGTTTTAATCCAGAGCCACAGAATAGATATTAGTTACAACCAGAGCCTAAACTACTACTATAACAAATTTCATCAAAATCTGTTCAGTAGTTTTTGCGTGAAGGAGTAACACAAGGTATTCTGTGAAATGTACGTCATAGTCATAGTGTGTACGTATAGTACGTCAAAAGTACATCCTATCTTTAGTTTTGAAATCTTTGCTTACACGTTTCAATGTAAGAGCTCGAATGTCAAGGTTAGTATGTAGTGAGTAAAGTTCAATTTTTAATAAAACTCAAACTCAAACTCAAAATTTTTATTTCCATATAGGTTATGAAATAACACTTATAGAATTGTCCTACATGATGCCTACCACCGGTTCGGAAACTAGCCCGGCGAGAAGAACCGGCGTAAGAAACTCGCACGGGGCCACCTTTTAGCAAAAAGAATGTTGTAACTTAATCTATATAACATTAGTCATAAGTACATAGAACATACTTAAGTACATAAAAGCAGCCTTGCATGGGGCCATCTTATTCCCAAGGTGTGCAATCGTTAATGAAATCACTGACTTTATAATAAGCTTTAGCACACAAACGTTCTTTAACAGCTTTTTTAAATTTATTAATGGTTAGATTTTGAACGTTTTAATAGCTACCTACTATCTTACAGCGTAGCGTATCGTAGCGTTGTAAACGCCCTTAGATTTAAATAAAAAATATGTGTCTATTAAAAATTAAATCCGATTACTTCAGAAAATGTTGACATGCATTTCATTCTCCTGGGGTAGGAATAAAAAATAACTCTTTTTAATATCTTCATTAGTCCTCACAACAAGAACTGTGTTAATATAAGACAAGAAGATTTATATCGAAGCTTTAAATTGTCTTTGAAATGGCTGGATCGGATTTTCACGGGACTTTCACTAGCATAGCTGATGTTATAAGTTTATGGAGTAACTTAGGCTACTTTTGTCTTTGGTTTCTTTAAAAATAAAGTTTTCTTTTCCATTAGTTCTACACAAACGAAGTTGCGAGCACCAGCTAGTATCTAAGTAGTAGGGTCGCGCGTTCGAATTCCGCCGAAGGAACAAAAAGTTTTCCGTGTTCTCCATCCCCACCCATCATGGATCCGTTTTAAATATGTGTATAATATAGTAAAAGGTTTAAATGTGTTTATACAAAAAGAATATCAAATATATTGCCGTTGTCTGGTAGGTACCTACCCGTAACACAAGTTCTTCGAGGACTTACCACGGGACCTGAATGACGTGGTGTGATGCGTCTATAGATATTATTATTATTATTATAATACAAAATATTACATTATTATTTTGTTATTTGTTTGCGTTATTTACTTTTGGCTCGGCATACCATATATTAAGTCCCGGAGCTCGTCGATGGCCTGCAGGCGCGTGCTGGGGTCCTCGCCGCAGGCCTGGCGCGCGTACTCCAGCAGCTCCCGCGACGGCTCCTCCAGGTCCAGCTCCACGTTGTACGCCGGACACGGCATGGCCTTGAAATTACAGAAATACTGTTTAAAAGAGCTTAAAAGACTCTTTTGAAAACCTCATTTAATGTGTTACGTATTGTTAAAGTATTATGTTCCACACTAAAGTCGGCTACTATCTACCGTATAATTTTATAACAGAATCACGTAACAATCCAAAACAACAAATTAATATAATTTGACGACCTCTGTGGCTCAATGGTTTAGCGCTTTGGTGCTCAAGCCGGAGGTCGCAGGTTCGAATCCTGCCGACGGAACAAAAAGTTTTTCTGTGTTCCTGGGTCATGGATGTGTATTAAATATGTGTATAATATAATAAAAATCTAAATTAAATATATGTATAGTATAAACGTATTAAATATACTTCCCGTTATCTGGTACCTGTAACACAAGTTCTTCGGATACTTAGCACGGGGCCAGATTGACGTGGTGTGAAGCGTCCATAGATATTATTAATTAATTAATAATTTTATCCTAAAATTAATAAATATTAATCGAATTTTTGATTTCATAATCATATTCGAATAACATTAATTGATTTACATTCATTGTTATACAATAGCGAGAATGCTTATCAACTTGAAACCAACAAAAGAATTTGATGCAAGAGGACCTTGATTTCGATGAGACTAATTTTTCAGAGTTACAATTTGAACTGTTGTATAATTTTGACTTATTAAAATTGATTTATAGACGCATTTATTCCATAACATCTACCTACTTTTATAAATGTTAAAGTTCATGAGGACCCCAGTACCTTGGGGCCCCAGTACCAAGATCTTTTTTAAGGATTTGGCCAAGAGACTGGTCGACAAAACTAATGACTACCTACTAAGGCTGGCACTTACCTCGACAATGGCTATACAGCGAGGCAATGCTGCCAGCCTCTTAGGTACTCTATCCGCAGCCTCCGACGAGATTTAGTTTAGAAAAGCATCCTGTATAATGTATATAGTTAAGAGATAATAATTTAGGTATTTTTACTAGTTTTTAATTCCGTAAACAAAATATTTAACTTTAGAAGGAGACATTTATTTCTTATTATTAACTCAAGCATGACTAGTTAATGTTGTAATTAAAACTTAAAATTAAAAACTTAATTTAAATTAATAAATGTATTATGTTATTAACTGAAACTTATTCCTAATTTATCGTTAGAAAATTATAAGCTATTAAAACTTATAATTTATCTACGAATTTTTGTTTTTTAAATAATCAATACTTACACTTTACAGGGAATTACTATATTTATCATGCAACATAGTAACGGCCGGCGTTATAATGGTAACTATTCCCTAACAATATATAATAATTAATAACCTAACCAAGAGCATGTCATGACATGTCTAAGGAGGGTTCCGTAACTATCAACGCGCAATAGGGTTTCTTCGAATCACTTCAAAAGTTATTGTCCGATTTCGCTTAAAATTATTTCTTAAAGAGTTTTTAGCATGATCTATTAGCATGGAAACTTACAAGTTTCTATCTCTATTATGGGCGTTAATCACCCACCCTACCTTAGGTAGGAAATTCCAGGGTCGGACCAACTTACAAACCACTTTGGAGGCCGATTACTCGGAAATGATGACGACGACCCGACGAAAATGACTTTGTAAAAAAGTCATATATCAAATCTTGCCTTTATTTTAAAATACTGTTCAACGATAGCAATGAAAAAACATTTTTCATTCCCACTTCACATGTATGGAGAGCCACACATAAAATATAAAATTATTATTATTTTATGATGCCAAAACCGGGATATGCGCACAATCTGTAACTAGAAGCGCGGACAGACAGACGGACGGACAGAGCGAAACTATAAGGGTTCCTTGAGTATTACGGAACCCTAAAAATTAAAGAATCTTAATTTCAAAATCGTTCCCCCGAATCAAAGGTAAATACGCTACTGAAAATCACAAAGCACTAATTATTATAAGTCTATAAATAATTTGTAGGAAAGCCTTCTACAAAATATAAGCGTGTGTCTAGCGTTTAATACAACTAGTCCCTAACAAGAAACCTTTAAACCTAGCGCTTTCTCGTAATCCTGTTTCCCGCTTCGGCGATCCACTCTCTCGATAAACTAATGGTTTATTTTCCGCCCCTTCACTAAGTTTCTACAATGATTTATGCGATGTGCCAATCCCTAAGAAATTTTAATTATTTTATCGAAATGACAGCTAGAAGGATTATAGCTAAGGATGTAATATTTCTAAAGTCACAAAATGCTCTACTTTGGACTACTTTCTACGTTACACGGTTGTGAGTTCAAACCTGAAAAGAAAAGGCTGAAAGATTTTTTGGATTGAAAACTCGCCGCTATAGGAGTTTTCAATCCAAAAAATCTTTCAGCCTGTTCTTTTCTTGTGCACTTTTCTTGTATGGGTAAAAATTTTAAACTCGTGTCAGGACTCAGGACACGTGACCTGATCGAAAATTCGTATGATGCAATTTGCAACTGTTCGCTGTCTTAGTTCCCTTACACGATCATAAATTAAATTAAAAAATTTCTTTTATTTCGGGCGGCATAGGCCCATATTATAAATACCTTACGAACTAACATACATATTTTAAACTTTAAAACTACACTTTGTCACGTGTTCACGGCGAAGTGATCCGCGCTTCGTTCCGGAGTCTCCCCCGGAACCTCCGGTAAACCACACCCGTCGGCCAGAACTCCTCCACCTCGAAGGTCGACAAAAGATGCGTCGGCACTCTCACCACAAAGGAACTGAAATTGACCTTGTGGCGAGACTCCAGACGTTCGACCCTCAAGGCGATGGACGTCTTCTGGCGGATGTAGTCCACGACGTCCTCGACCTGCATAGACCAGTGCAGGCGGGATACGTACAACGGCGTCGCGGGTACCTCACACCGCAGGCGCAGTTCCGGTACGTAGGGTGCGGTGCCGCGGTGGTTGCGGGCGGCGGGCTTCTTCTTCTTTCTTCTCTCCACCAGTATGAAGCCCTCCTCATCGCACCTCCTGCTCTCGTCCTTGCCAGGTCGAGAAGACTCGGCCTTGCGGCTCTCCACAGCCTTACGGCTCTCCTTCACCCCCTTTGTCTTCGCCCGCGGGGGAGGTGCGGGGCGACCGGCGACAGTCGCAAAAGTTTTCTGCTGAGTTGGTTGACTCGGCGTCTGCACGACCCGGAGGGGAAGGCGGGCGGGGGCGGCGGCGATCGCCGACTCGTCGGAATCCGCTGACACGCAAAACGATGTGTCAGCGCGCGCGCCGCCACGACGTGTGTTGACAAAGTCGGTTGAATGATCGGGTGACCTACTTACTGAATTATTACATTTTAATTGTAGTAATTCACTACGTAAGTCACGGATGGTAGATTCCGATGCATCCAACCTACCTCGCATCTCGTCCAGCTCTGCCTTCATACTATTGAAGTTCTTCAGCAGGCTGGAGACGTCGACGTGGTCCATCGTTACTACCGGCAGCTTGTGGAGATCTTTCGCCACAAAGGCCGGCACGTCGTCTGGATCCGTCTGTTTCAGCAGGGAGATGATAACCTGCACGCTTCGTTCGCCGCCATCTCGCCTCCGTGATGGCATATTCGTGCTCTGGCCGAGCGTTTCGTAGAGCAGCTGCTTGCCCGTGCAAATCTCCTCGCTTGTGAAAGAATATTTGCAGATCTGCATGATGCTGACCTCGTCCATAGTGTCGATGGCGTGCTGGATGAACGCCAGCAACTCGTTGGCCACCAACGCCATGGTGTACGTGCAGCGGCGTAACCGCGCGACTCGCAAACAATTAAATTTGCTTCGTGTGTAATGCGGAACGCGACCGTTTCATAGCGCTCAACGCACGACACTCTATTACAACATGCATGAAACTATTTTAGTTCGTATCTTAGAACCTAGATGGCGGTTTTCCCCATTTTGATGTTCAAGTTTTAACTGCTGCCGGCACTCTGAAGTGCAACCCGTTGTTTCTATTTTTTCTTTGAACTAAGAAAATTATGGAATGTAGATTTTTGAACATCAATTATTTTATTTTACATAAGGCCCTCCCCCGAGCAAAAGACCTTGAGGCGGTCAGCCGCATAAATTTTTCACACAACTTAGTTCAAAATTGACCAAAAAAAAAAAATAAACGGCGAATATCTAGCTTATGAAATTGCCTATCTATTAGTGTGTGTCCCAAATAAAGTTTACTTGTAAATACTATGGAGATGCTGAAACTATAATTCAATGAACATTCAATTAAAGTTTCAGCGTCTCCATAGTATTTACAAGTTAATTTTATTTGGGACACACACCAATACATAGGCAATTTCATAAGCTAGATATTCGCCGTTTAAATTTTTTTTTGGTCAATTTTGAACTAAGTTATGTGAAAAATTTTCAACTGAGTTATGCGGCTGACCGCCTCAAGGTCTTTTGCTCGGGGGAGGGCCTTAATACTTTAAAATACAATATTGAAATGATTTTAATATGTCTATTATATTATGCTCTATGCTGTTGTAACCATTCGACTTTTACACGTTTTTTTGTGTATAACTTGTTTTAGAAAAGAATATTATGACACGGAAATAATTAAAGCATAATTAATTTAGTAATAAATTACAGTCAAAGATCTCAAAACTTTATTTGGCAATAAACACTGTTCAAATATTTTTTAAAGTATATAAATGTTACTGTAAAAGCTCGAACTACGGTAAATCTTAAGATTTAAGAGTAAGTCTTAGGATTTACCGACATAAGCCGGTAAATGTAAGTATTTCTGAAAATAGGACGATTTTTTCGGGCTTTTACCATTTGAATTTAGTATATGCTAGGTTTTACCGATGTCAGCTGGTAGATGTTGGTTTTAGGAATAAAACAATGACGACCTCTGTGGCTCAGTGGTTCCAACGCGTTGTTGCTCAAGCGTCGCGGACGCGGGTTCGAATCCCGCCGAAGGAACAAAAAGTTTTTCTGTGTTCCTGGGTCATGGATGTATATTAAATATGTGTATAATATAGTAAAAAACTTAAATACATGTATAGTATAACAGTATTAAATATACTTCCCGTCTTCGTATCTGTAACACAAGTTCTTCGGATACTTAGCAAGAGGCCAGATTGACGTGGTGTGAAGCGTTCATAGATATTTTATTAATGAGTAATTCTTAATAATTTATTTCAATTAACTATTAGTCAAAACCTTAGGTACATATTATTATTATGTAGGTATCGAACGATAGTCATTAAATAACTAATCCTTACCTATTTAAATTATTTTCATTTCGGATATTATTTAATTAATAAATTTAAGAACTAGTTATTTTAAAATCTTTGAAATACTTCATAAGTAGTAAAAAATAACTCAAGTAAAATTATCTTCTCACAAACATAACGCTTACATTGGCTAATCTAACTGAATCAGTATTTTTTATTTTATTTTATTTTATTTTTCAAGGAAAACTTACAGCTAGGTAGTACAAAATTAACAACAGAGTAACAATATAGAGCCAATTACAAGTTTTCACGATTAACTTATAGATACTAATAGATAATGTTGAAGTTAAGGTAGACATTACATGGACGAGCAAAAAATAAGGAAGAAGATTTGACTTAAAATTAAATACAATATTAGCAATTATTAAAGAAATGGTCTGTTAGAGATTTTCTTAAAATTTTTGTGCTAGTGTTAAACAAATCTATGTCGGTACTCCGAGACGCTGTATTGTACGCTCTGCTAGCTCGCACGATGTACGAGTTCTGACGATAAGTGGTAGGAGCAAACGGAACGTGAAGGAGATGGTATTTCCTAAGTGAACCAGTCGGTACTCTAAGCTCGAACTTGCTTAATAGTTCTGAGCAATCAATTATACCGTTGAATATCTTAAAGAGGAACGATAAGTCGGCAATGTTACGTCGTTCTTCAAGCGGTAGAATATGGAATTTTTTGCATCTTTCTACGTAATTAGGTAAGTAGGTCCTGGACTTAAACTGGATATATTTTAAAAACTTTTTTTGAATATTCTCAATACGATTAATATAAGTAGCATAGTTAGGATTCCATATAGGTGAGCAATATTCCAAGTGGCTGCGTACAAAAGCACAGTAAAGAATTTTTATTGTTTTGATGCGTGTGAAATCGGAAGATAGTCTAAATATGAAACCCAACGCTTTAGAGGCTTTTTAATAATGTTATCAATATGTGAGTCGAATAAAAGTTTAGCGTCGAAAGTGACACCTAGATCCCTAATAGTATTGACTCTTGTTAAAATAGTATTAGATAACATATATGGATACGTTATAATGTTGGGTTTACGGGTATATGAACATACATAGCATTTTGATATATTTAAATCTAGTTTGTTTATGACACAGTAACGGTGAAAACTATCTAGATCTTTTTGAATTTTTATAGCATCGGCAATACTTTTGACTAAACATAGGATTTTTATATCGTCAGCGAAGAGAAGCACCCTAGAAAAAGAAAAGCTAGAAAACACATCGTTGATGAAGATGTTGAACAATAATGGTCCCAAAAGGGATCCTTGAGGTATTCCCGAGGGAATATGTGTGCATCTAGAGGAGTAACCGTTAAGTACCACCGTTTGGCATCTGTTGTGAACGTAGGAGGTAAACCATCTGTACAAATCACCCCTGATACCGATGTCCGATAGCTTGCGGAGTAGTACGGTGTGATCGAGGCGGTCGAAACATTTGCTATAATCGGTGTATATGACGTCCACCTGTGCAGGTTGCGACATGCAGTCGGACAAGTAATCGGCGCAGACCGTCAAGTTTGTTGCGGTCGACCTACCTGACAAAAAGCCATGTTGTTGTTCGCAGAAGCTATGTTTTAATGCGGCATATAGTTGTCTATAAATAATTTTCTCAAATATTTTAGAAAATATACATAGCTTGGAAATAGGCCTATAATTCTCGACCACATCTTTAGGTCCTTTCTTGTGAACTGGGGTAATAAATTAGTATATATATTTATATATTATATATTATATATTAGTATATATAATAAATTAGTAATAAGTTAGTATTTTCCTATTTGGCATTTAACAACTAAATACAAACATAACGCTTACATATTATGCTAGTCTAATTGAATCATTATGTATTCTTCTTATTATTTGTTTTTTAACAAAGGTAGAAAAGACAATTAATTGTAGGTAGTAAAATTTTTTTTCAACATTTACCGTGCCTTTAATGTAAATCCTAAAATTGACCAAGTGAAGGGTGGTAAAAGTTCGAATCGCAAACCTTTTTGGACATTTACTATTAAGAATTGGTAAATCTTAGGTTTTACTGGGAAATCTTAGGATTTACCGTAGTTCGTGCTTTTACAGTAACATAAACACTACAAATTTTGTTGAGTGAAGAGGTTCAATGACTTGCAAAATGCAAGAAGGCTAGCTAAGTATTTTAAAAAAGAATTAATGTTGTCAAAGAACGTTTGTGGGCTAAAGCTTAATATAAGGTCAGTGCTTTCATTAACGATTGCCACCTTGGGAATAAGATGGCCCCCTGCAAGGCTACTTCCATAAGTATGTTCTATGTACTTATGACTTCTGTTATATATGGGTACAATGTAGTTAATCTGCCTAAGATTAACTACATTGTAAAATATATTTTTTTGAAAAGAAAAATTCTCCCATCTTTTTGCTAAAAGGTGGCCCCGTGCGAGTTTCTTACGCCGGTTCTTCTCGCCGGCTAGTTTCCGAACCGGTGGTAGGCATCATGTAGACCGACGTTCAGAAAGAGTATAAAAATACTAATTATAAAAAAAACTTGACTCTGAAAATAAAAATATTTTGAAGAACAAAAAAGTTCGCAAACCCAAAATATTATACCTATTGTTAAAAATTCCATTGATAGAAGTTTTTTTTTTACCTGCAATGAGTAATTTTCTAAATGTCTATTCATACATCTGCACTTAAAATATTTTATTGAGCGCTTAATCATTTTTTTCTCTTTGTGTAGCTATACGAGTGCGCGCTAGCCGCGCAAACAATAGTACCTACATAATATCTTGAATATTTCGATAACATCAAAATTTGAATTATAAAATTTATGCTTGCTATGTCAGGAATATGTAAATTTTGGGCTTTATGAGAAAAACGTTTCTTGCGACTATGCTAGATTTGCAAAATTCCTGGAAAAGCTTCTATAAAAACTCTGTTGTAGAATATGCCAAAAATAATAAATACCGTAAAACTTTACAAGTTTGCCCAAATGATCTGAGTTTGCCCAGCAGGGTATTATTTAGAAATATTGAAAAATACGGGCAAATTTTTTACTTGCGTTTATTATTTAATCTATGGTAGAAAATTGATTATGTCTCTGGCAATACTATGTAAGTGACTTTTGCTAATGTCACTTCAGTTAGACGTTAGACTGTGTCAAAGAAGGTGGTGTAAATTGCGGGCCAAAAGTCGTGTGAAAAACTTTCGTTAAATCTCGATTTGGAATTGCAGCAGGTAAGTAGTTTTTCTACCACTGTTTGTTTGTAACAAAAGAACAAGAACTATCAAATATCTAGCGCGAAATCTCTCTCAAATTCGAAAATATGATGATGGGCAAAGTTAAATTACTTTTTCTGAAGCATTGCTTACGACTTTGCCCGCCAAAATATTACCAGTAGGGAGGCAGAAAAAAGATTTGGGATCCCCCGGCGTACAATATTAAATAAAGTTAAAAAAATACACATGAAACCGACTGGGGGGCAAAAGAAACTCACTAACGAAGAGGAAGAAAAACTGGCAAACGTTTTATTAGCTTCAGCAGATTATGGCAGCCCCATGACGAAAATAGATGTAAAAATGTTAGTTTATAAGTATGTGGAAAAAAATTCACGAACTGATTTGTTTGATGGCAAATTACCTAGTGATACGTGGGTGGATGGGTTTTTGAACAGACATCGCTCCAAATTAACCATCAGAACGACTCAAAATATAAAAAAGGCCCGGGCTGAGAAAGGATTAGAAGAAATGGAAATTTTTTTTGACAATTTACGTGAAACGCTTAATGATATACCACCAAGCAACATACTAAACTACGACGAGACCAACTTATCAGACAATCCAGGCACGTCAAAGTGTGTTTTTAGAAGGGGCGTTAAACATCCTGAAAGGATTTTAAATAGCACAAAGAGTTGCATTTCTATAATGTTTACTGCAAGCGCAGCTGGGACGTGCCTACCAACATATGTGGTTTATAAATCCACAAATTTATATTCCGAATGGCTTGAAGGAGGGCCAGATGGAACACGGTACAGTTGTTCCAAATCAGGATGGTTTGATACTGCTTCTTTCGAAGACTATTTCAAAACCATAGTGGTTGAATGGGCGAAACAAATTCCCGGACCAAAAGTAGTCATCGGTGATAATTTGTCTTCCCATATAAACGTTGAAGTTGTGGAGTTGAGTCAAAAGCATAACATAAGATTTGTATTTTTACCACCTAATTCTACTCACCTAACACAACCCCTCGACGTAGCGTATTTTGGGCCATTAAAAAGAGAATGGAAAAAGATCCTGTTGGATTATAAATTGAAAAATCCTGGACAAAACACCTTGAATAAAAAACACTTTCCAAAACTTTTGGCTCAGTTATTAGCAAACATGAAACACAAGGAAGGCAATAACATAATAAGCGGCTTCAGAGCCACAGGCATATGGCCTGTAAATCCAAGAAATGTTTTTAAGAGAATACCTGAGTATTTTGACGATACCCAATATGGAATAGATAGTAGTTTATTAGAATATCTTAAAGAAACAAGGGCCCCTAAGCCAATGCAGGTGAAAAGAAACAAGAAGCTAAGAACAGAACCTGGCAAATCAGTATGTGTTGACGATATCTTTACAAAAATAAATAGTACGCGGCCAACACGAAAAAAGGAATCTGCAAAAAAAAATACTAGGCATGAAACTATAGACACAATTCAAGAAAAACAGACAGAGAAGATTATGGTGTCAGACACAGACAATGAGATATACTTATTGGATGAAATTACAGGTGAACTGAATAGAAGGAAAGAAAATATTGAAAAGGTTGAATACGATACACCGACGAGCTCAACTGTAATCATCAGTTGCGGAAAACCAGAACTACTGCCACAGTTTTCTTCGATGATCTATAATAATCCAGCGAGACTAAATGTAATTTGTATCAATTTTATTAACATGCATTTACGTACCCCAGCACATGATAACAATCAACCATCAGACATCTGCGTATTAAATAAACTTTTGAAACAGGATAATCAGAATCGGTCATTTATAGTCATCAATGAAAATTATTTGCCAAGAAGTTTTGGAACAAATAGTCCATCAAAATCTAAAGTGACAATAACATCAGATGTAAAAGTAACCTCTAAAGAAATAAATGACATTAGGAAAAAAATAAAAGTAGGCAGTGAATTTATAGGTCAATCAGCTTTACAGATGAAAATTGTTACAAAGAAAGTAGACAAAGACCGTGAACCGAATAGTACTCAAAACACAGATACATATCATTGTGAAAATATAAATGGGACACATGAAAAAAATAAAAGAAAACGGAAGAATGTGACTACTGGAAGTAATAAAAATCGTGAAAAAAAGGTGAAAAACGAAGAGACTAAGAAAAAAAAAGTTGTAAAACTGAAAAAATTGAGATCGTATTATGACACAAGCTCTGAAAATTCCGATTGCCTCAGTATCGCAGACACAGATCATTCTGAATATGAGACGTTTGATGATTATATAGCAACATGTTTAAAAGAAATAGATGATAAAGAAAACTTGGAACCAGGTAACATCACTGCACCATTTGAGTTCAGTGATATTAGCTATTTTACAAGCGATGTGGATTTAAAAGAAGATGACTGGATTGTTGTGAAATTTGCGACAAAAAAAAGCTTAAAGCACTTTGTTGGCCGTGTTTTATACGTGAAAAACAGCATTCCTACTGTAAAATTTACAAGAAAAATAAAAAATTCAAAAGATGGTATGGTGATTTTCACATATCCGAACGTGGAGGACGTGTGTGAAGTAAATCGCGACGACGTGGAAATAGTATTGCCGCAACCAAATGTAATGTTTAACGTAACCTTTAATCCTTCCTACAACATACAATAACATGTTTTGAGTTGAAAATGCTGAAGTGTTGGCGATGTCAAAATGTTTCAACTCCATTTCATGTAATTTCCTAGCTTTAAATGTTCCTACAATGTTTAAGTATTACTAGATTTCTATACTTACCTCGCTATTTAATTATTGTGTTGATTTTTGGACTAGATTGTTTTATTATTATTATATCAATATAAATAAGTTATAATTATTAAGGAAGTTCTACTTTGCATTGTTCAAGTAAACTTTATCACAGCTGTATAAAGCAATTGATAATACAGATTTTATCAGTTGCTTTATAACTGCTGTGCAACTACACGCTGTGGGCATGGTGCAAAGTTAATTTTATTGAATTTTTGTCTACAAAATATATGTTCCTATTAGGTTTAAAGTTGCCTAGTTTTAAGGTTTAATATTTTATTATTTGTTTTTAAAACTATATCTTGAATAGTTCCTATTAGGCATGTTAAGTGTTTTGTACTAGTTCATTATTATATTGTTTTTTATGCTAGTAAGCTTTTGTTTTGATATTCCGGTAATTTTATAATTGTTTTAATATTCTTAGACTAATGTTAGAGTCTCTAACATTCAATCTACGTATCCGGAACGTACCATTTTACTTACTTACTTACTGTATTTGGTTAACAATAAAAAGTGACAACCCTAACTCATCGTTTTACTTATATGAAAAATTGCAAAAAAAAAATTGCGACTTTGCCCACTGAATTTCAACGGATGATATTCACGTTTAAAGGTTTAATAATAAGATCCTATATCAGATTAACTATTTTTCTAGAATAACTCCTAAATCTCATGATCTTAAGGTAAAGAATGGCGAAGCTAGGCATGTTTTTGCAAAATGGGCAAACTTGCAAAAAGTTCTCTATATTTGGCCCGCTCTTTAAGTTCACGTTTTTATCACATAAATATATATTTTCTTGGTATATTATTGTATTCTATGCAACAAATAGCACATTCAACAATGGTGTAGCACAATCAAGAATTAGAAGTATTTTTATTATTTAAAATATTCAACATTCAAAAAAAAAACGCACGAAATGTGGGCAAAGTTGTACGGTTTTACGGTAATGACCTCAACAGCTATAAGCTGTTGTGGTCATTAATTTAGAAACTTTTTTTTTTTCAAAATAGCATAATATACCTACTCACCAAATCATTTTTGAATCAATAAGTTTAACTTATTCTATGTAACTTTTTTATTTTATTACTGTAATCTTATTGTCGCAAAATTCATCAACACCAGAATATGTTAGAATTTCGGAGACATTGAACCTTTCCTTTAACGTTAGGCATTCCTGCACAGGATCGTATTTGGCCACTTATTTTTAGATGAAAAAAGTATTAATAGATCTGAACGATGTACTATAACGGCCGTTTTCAATATCGTATCTACAGTTAAAAATAGATAGCCAATCTATCATTAAAAATAGATAGGAAATGCGTTTCACAATCAAAGATAGGACCTATTTATTCTTGTCCAATCACCATTGAAGAATAGCATCCGTCTCTCTCGCCTATGCAAGCCTTTTGAAATGTTTCATTCCATTCTAACTACATATCGATTCATGTTTGAAAACATTATATATTTATTTTGCAATTAATATATTTATTAGTTAAGACCATAAATATTGTCTTAAAATTGAGAATCAAAACTCGGGATGATTTCTTACTATAGTTATCATGTTTTTTTTTATTAAATACAATAGTGAAATATAACATATTGATGCTAGGAGTCGCGTGAAAAGGAATGTAAATTTTTAAATGAAATCAAATTTCGAAGCAAAGAGAGCAACTTTACACTACCTACGTAATAAGAAGTGGCACTCCGAATTTAAAAAATGTGTTCGAACTTCAAAATTATAACATAGCTTTTTTACGTAGAAAATAACCATTACATAAAAGTGCAATAGATTCAAGCCGATCAAAAAATACGTTGGGTAGGTACATATTTTTGTCGATTTTATTGTATTAAAAAGTTAAATAAAACAACAAAATAACTATAATGCAATCATTTTATTGCATTTTAAAGAAAGTAAAATACATAAGTAAGGCTACATTCCCACGAGTGTTTCTTTTTTGTTTTTTGAAAACTGCTCGAGGGAACGTAGCCTTAATATCAGTTGTTAAATCCAGAGAGAAATGAGAATGTGACTATACTACGTAACTTAGGTGGCACTCGGAATAAAAAAAGCTTTTCCTATAGCTTTTTTACGTATTATCTTCTAAAGTGCAAAAGATTCAAGCCTAAAATAAAAAAAAAAACTGTACGTAGGTTATTGTTTTCAATTTTATATTTAGGTCCCAATTATTAGGTTAAAAAGGTAAATAAAACAATAAACAACAAAACAACTATAATTCGATCGTTTTTATTGCATTAAAAAAATACAAAAGTAAGGCTACATTCCCACGAGCGTTTTTATGTGATCGCGACTGAAAAAAACTACACTATATTAACTGAAAATCGTGTACACTTGACACTTCGATTTTCAGCTCTATTGTAGTTTAGGTGCGGAGTTCTATTTACAGTGCAGTTTTTCCTTTCGCGAGTCGCGACCACAAAAAAACTCTCGTGGATACGAAGGCTAAAGGTTGGTAACCAAAATATTTCAGATTACCACATTATTAAACAACATAATATCCTGATTAACTTCAGCGGTTATCCTTTGGTGCAAAATAGGTAGGTAGGTACACTTTTGTAGGCCTAGCAGGCCATTAATTGACAGCGGCGTAACGTAACGTTATACCTACTAATGAGAATCTTGAAATATGTGTCATAATTATTATTGCGTGCCCTTGAAATTGGAATCCAATACCTGCAAATTATGAAATTATATTACATTTTATTATTAAGATTTTTGTTATACACATATTTAATACACATCCATGACCCAGGAACACAGAAAAACTTTTTGTTCCTTCTGCAGGATTCGAACCTGCGACCCCAGGCTTGAGCACCAAAACGCTGAACCATTGAGCCACAGAGGTCGTCAAACGAATATAGTCTTATGTTTTTTCAATAAAACGAGAAGTTAAAATATGGTAAAATTTTATACAAATACTCACCGATATTCTTTGAGTTAAAGCATGTATAAACAGTGGTTAATATACATGAAGTTTTTATCAAAATCACTGTTTCATCATAATAAATATGATTTCGAGTTCACTCAACACCTACGATGTTGGTTCACTTCACTAAAAATTAGTTTTTTGCAAATAAAAAAACATGAGTTAACAAATTCTGTAAAAGTTGAAAATAATTTTTCAAATTAAATAGAATAGTATTTCGTAATTTGAAATTTAAAATTAATCTGCTATTTCTGCTTAACCAATCACAGGCGATGTGTAAAAGAGTACACACGATAAAAGAGCGAGCAAGGTATGTGGTTTGCACAGACGATATAATAATTGGTATAATTTTGAATTTCGAACGCCAATACTTACGAATTACGATCGCCAGTTGCGACTTGCGACACCGGTGAAATCTATACTTTAATCTATACTAGATTTTTTATAGAAGAATTTCGATACATTTTAAAATTTTATTACAAAAAAGGTAAAAATGCAACACAAGCCGCGAAAAAAAATTTGTGATGTTTATGGATCTAATGCAATATCTGTGAGAGTAGCGCAAATTTGGTTTAAGCGTTTTCAATCCGGAAATTTTGATATCAAAGATGCACGTCGCTCTGGTCGCCCTGTTACGGACAAAACTGTTGCCATTTTTGAAAAAGTGGAGCAAGATCGGCATATTAGTAGTTACGATGTAGCTGAAGAACTGGGGATTGACCACAAAACGGTTTTGGCGCATTTGAAAAAAGCTGGGTACACAAAAAAGCTCGATATTTGGGTGCCTCATGAGCTCACTGAAAGAAACCTAATGAACCGTGTACTCATTTGTGATTCTTTATTACGACGTAATGAAACCGAACCATTTTTGAAGAAGCTGATAACTGGTGATGAAAAGTGGATCACGTACGACAAGAACGTGCGAAAAAGATCGTGGTCAAAGGCCGGTCAGGCTTCACAGACTGTGGCGAAACCCGGGTTAACTCGCAACAAGGTGATGCTGTGTGTGTGGTGGGATTGGAAGGGCATTATTCATTATGAGCTGTTACCGCCAGGCAGGACCATCAATTCTGAACTGTACTGCGAACAACTGATGAGATTAAAGCAAGAAGTTGAGAGAAAGCGGCCGGAATTAATCAACAGAAGGGGTGTGGTTTTTCACCATGATAACGCTAGACCTCACACATCTTTAGCCACTCAGAAAAAATTACGGGAGTTTGGCTGGGAGGTGTTAATGCATCCGCCGTATAGTCCTGACCTTGCACCTTCAGATTTCCACCTATTTCGGTCGCTGCAGGATTCCTTAGGCAGTGTCAGGTTGACATCACAAGAGGACTGCCAAAACCACTTGTCGCAGTTTTTTCATCAGAAGCCCCAAAAATTTTATAGCAATGGGATCACCTACCAACAAGATGGCAAAAAGTTATCGAACAAAATGGCACCTATATACTTTAGTCACTTGTAAATAAACTTTATAAAAAAACCTTTTGAATTTTTATATAAAATGCGAAGAAACTTTTCCCCAACCTAATATAATAAAGAAGAAAAGTTTGTTTGTTTGTTTGCATCGAATAGGCTCTGAATCTACTAGACCGATTTTAATGAAATTTGGCACAGATATAGAATAGACCACGGGGAAGGACTAAAGGCTACCTTTTATCGCGGCAAAGTATACGGTTACTGCGAGATTTTTTTTGTCGCGCACGAAGTCGCGCGCAATATCTAGTTTATAAAAAAGGGGAAAAGCTTGTTTGTTTGTTTGTTGCGTTGAATAGGCTCCGAAACTACTGGACCGATTTTGATGAAATTTGGCACAGACGTAGAGTAGACCACGGGGAAGGACATAGGCTAATTTTTATTGAGGAAAAATGTAAGGTTTCTAAGAAATTAACTTTCACGCGAACGATGTCGTGGGCGACATCTAGTTAATAATATTACGATAAGTTTAAATTGATAAATACGACAGTGGCAAAGACATGTTATATATGTTAGACGAGGCATGTTGAGGTAAAAAAGTGTCTCCAGTTAGTTGGCCCCACTTTTGAGATTTTTGGGGCCATTATGAAATTTGAAATATCGTGAAAAAAAGATGGCTGATATTCGAATAATGGTGAAAACAATATGACTGACATTTGAAGTATGGTGAAAACCGTACTTCAAATATCCTTAACTTTCTAATGCAAGATTTGTTCTCTCAAATGTTACTGCGTGATAGCTTAACTTGACTTTTGAAATCTTTAAACAGTGGTCAATAGTCGATACCTAGTAGAAGTCGAAGATGTCTCCAAATTCACAATTAGTGAAACAAAATTTGGAAAATTGTTATTTGTACAATGCTTGAGGTTGTAAAATGTGATGCCCGAGACATAATATATGATACTCAAGTTAAAGCAGTTTTGTGAAGGAGAACAGCAGCATCAAGGTATTCCAACACTGCCATAAAAATGCTGGCAACATTTTGTCGCGCAAATATTAAAATAATAATTACATACACATTAAAAACCGAAATATCATAAAAATAATACATGAACAACATGGTACACATTGCTATCCTCGGCAAAACGCCCGATTTTGGCAGATAAGCAAAAGACGTATCTCGGTAAGCTCGGCCTACCGGAGATTAAGTTGAAACTTATATTGAAATGCAGATAAAGCTATCTGCATTTCATTTGTATGAGCTTACCCATCTCTAGTAGGCTATCAGTCTTCGTCTTCTTCTACTTCCGTAGATAGGATGTGCTGTTTCGACAGGAAATGCCTACTGCCAGTAGGTTATTGAAACGCAAGTAAGGACAAAAAGATAGATTTGCCTACCGTTAGTAGCAAGGATTTTGGATAGATAGAATATTGAAAACGGCCGTAAGAGATCATTGATTTAAACCCATCTTATTTTGTTTTATTTGTTTATTTGTAGATATATAAGGTTCGGTAAAATCAATTACGGATATTTTGGACATATGATCTACTGCTTATGTAAAGACGTTTCAACAGAAAAATAATTGTCATAGTAGATTTTTTTTTATATGGACGAGTTTGGGTTTTGCGGGGTCACCCATACATGAGATGATTTTTTACTTCGAGTATGACAATTATTTTTTTGCCTAAGTATTTACATAAGCAGTAGATGATTTGCCCGAAGTATCCGTAATTGATTATCGGAGACATTATATACTTAACGTTGTTTAATGCAAATTCATTTATCTAGGGTCTTTTTCGAAACCTAGGTGTTAAGTATCAGAAAGTTTATTTGCATGTTTTGTCTCTATCGCTCGATATAAAGTAAGTAGTGATACAACTTATTAGAAGATAATAAAACAGGCCCTTAGAATGCAAAATTATAAGGCGGCTATTCCTACCTCGTAGGTACCTACTAAGGTATTCTAGGCAATAACACTAATAATATAAATGCAATAAGTACTTTGGGACGTAAATAAGATACTCGAGCTGGTCATCCAACGTGAGTTAAATATTTGTTAGGGTTAGACCGTTAGACACGCTTATATTTTCGGTCTGTCCGTCCCATAAAGCAAGTCCGTTTTCAAATTAGCCCCCCAATGGCATTTCTAAAATATTCTTAGGTAGAAACTTGTAACTTTCTACGCTAATAGATTATGCTAAGTAAATTGTAAACCTATTATCGTTACTATCAACGTGAGTTACATAGATTATACAGATATATGTGAGTTACGTGACCCTCCTTAGACATGTCCTGAGATGCTCATTTAGTTTTTTTTTTTTTAAGAGTGCGCTAGTCAACGGCTCGAACTCAGTGCTGCGCGCGGGGAAAATGCTTGTTATTTCACCTAACATTGGGGAAAAAAGGATATACCCATAAAATAGTAATCTATACTTATAAGAGAAGCTATACTGCACACATTTATGCAGCTGTGTAAAATATTTTAGAAAAGACGTCTTCAAATTACGCAAATCGACACTCAGCTGTTGGTGTTTTATGAAAAAACTACTTATATAATATTTTTGTCTGAAGTAAAATTATCTCAATTTCTGAATAATCGAACTGTGTCGGTATTTGCTTGCTTTTTTATTATCATACGTTCAAAGTTGCGCTAAAAATGCGATGTTTGGAGGCTATTATCTTCTACACTAATTTGAATTTCAGAAATATAAGCAAATACCGACCTAGATAAGACGTGTCATAAAAATCGATATTATGCTAGAATTTGGGTCTACAATGTTTGACTTTGGAGTAAATCACCAACAGCGTTTGTATAGACCAGTGTTTTTCAATCTGTGGGTCGCGACCCCCTGGGGGGTCGCGAAGCTTCTGTAGGGGGGTCGCCAGAGGTCGAGAGAACTTTAGTAAAAAACATTAAAGATTAAATAGATTGATTTATTAAGTAAGAGAATTTTAATAAAAGGAAATACTCATATAATAATATAAAAATTGATCATCTTTATCGTCAATGTATGTAACTGTAAAATAATGTGTTTGACGTACTATATTATGTACTTATATCCGAATCCTAATCATGGAGACGCATAAAAACGTCGTATGGAATGAATATTTGTAACACTGTAACATACACAATTACACATACATAATGATAAAAAAGCGAATGGTCGGGGGGTCGCGAAATATTTTTTCCTACAAGGGGGGTCGCATTATGAAAAAGGTTGAAAAACACTGGTATAGACTATAGAGAAAAAACCAACTAGCGCAGCCTTAAGTCCAAAGTTTCAACTTTGAAATTAAAGTAAAATTAAACAAGTGTTATTATAACACTGAGTTTTTATTTTTTGTTTTGCGGTTTTTTATATTTTTTTGTAAAATTACTGCCCCTACCTTATATACATTTAACTACGTTATAAGGTTTTATTGTTTAACACTTTTTAACTGCTGCCAAGCTAAATGTCAAGGTTTTTTAGAAAAACAAGACATCTGTTTGTGAGTGCATTTAAATTGTTTATTGACACAAAATCCCTCAAAAACCGGAACAACAAAAGTTAATTAAATCGTAAAATTAGCGCTCAATGTCTCGAGGTGTTTGAAGCAAGGAAGTGTGGCATTTGTTTACACATGGTCATGACTCATGGCCTATGAGCCTATTATATGTATTATGTACATAAACATAATATTTTTAATGTGGTGTTAATTGTTGTTTCCTTTAAATTTTTTGTTGGTAAACATGCACACACACACAGAGCACACGTGCACGTAGTAACTATTTATTAATATTAATAACTATGTATTAATATCATTCATCTGACACGTGGCAGAAGCGAAACTTTATGCATCATTTAAAATCCAGAAATCGCTAGAGGGCATCACTTCAAAAAAGAATAAAAAAAATAAAATTTGTGTGAAAGTTAAGTTATAATTTAAGAAGTATAAGCAGCTTCCGACAGACGGCGCTATACCGATGGCGTGATGTCTACATTCGTGTCGTGACGTTGTAACGTGATGCGAGTTTAAAATTTCACTCTCAACGTTTTTCTTAGAAAAATCGAGTCTTACCAAAAAATGAATTATTTAGTAAATAAGTGTTTAAAAAACTTTTTTGTTTGTATTCCAGATTCATAATAATCTTGATTTTTAACAGCCACCGTGGTCTAGTGGTTAGAGCATTGGACATGCGTGGGTTCGATTCCCGCATTGGAACAACAAAAACAAATGTTGTTTCCAAATTTGGTTAGGACAATGCAGGCTGATCACCTGATTGTCTGACAAGAAAGATGATCCATGCGTCGAATGGGCATGTAAAAAGTCGGACCTGCGCCTGATCTCTCGTCAGTCGTGTCGGTTATCCGTCCCACTGGATTATGAGAGTAAAGTAAAAGAGAGTGCTCTTGTGTACCTCGCACAAACTTGGGCACTATAAAAATTACTCCTCCGTTTCAACGAAACCGGCCACCGTCACCGACAACGGTGTGGGGACTTATAAATCTTGATAATCAATTTAATTAACTGCATCTTGATACCAAGGCGAGAGAGTCTGGGGCGACCTAGTAGGTTTTGATCCACATCCAGTTCAGTAGTGTGAGTAGGTATGAGAACGAGGTTAGCACAGTGTGCCGTAACTGGTTACATAAGTACAGGTTACAGGCTTCTGCTAATTGACCGCTTTAAAGTCTGTTAGGGTTAGGTGTAAGGCCGTTTACTTAAAGTACAAATATTATTTACGAATATTTACTTAAACCTTTTGCAACATCTACTGCTTTTTAGAATGGAAATTTACTTTGGGCCTCTTTGAAATACCTATAAGTAGGTAAATATGTAATTTTTACTGTGGAAGAGAAGGGTCATGATTTTGGCATCCTATGTATGTTTCCACTGTAGCGCCTAAAGTACTGATTCGATTTTAAGAAATTAGGTATCAATAGATTCATATTATGGGTAACATAGTCGGATTATAGTTTTTATAAAAAATAAAACCGGCCAACCGAGGGTTCCGTACAAACCTGTAGGTATCATGGGCGTAGCCAGGATTTAGTTTCGGGGGGGGTTCAAGAAAATAAAACGACTACAAGTACATTAAATAACCATGGCCGTCTTTAACCTATTAGAGGCCCTGGGAATATTAGAATTTTTATTTTCGTTTTACCTGTTTAAGCTTTAAACCCTGAAAGACTGTGTAGGTAATTCGAAAAACTAGAAATATCTATAGTTTAAAACTAAACGTCAGTACTAAAATATAAACACTACAGTAAATAACGGTGAACTTCGTAAAAATACCATTAAATCAACCGGCTAAAACAGAACATCGATAATAAATAATATAATGGCCTGTATGTTACCCGCGAGCGAGCGAAGCGAGCGAGCAAATTTTTTTTCCTATTTTACAGGTTCAACCGATCAAATCTGTTCAAACATTAAACTAAAATATAAACACTACAGTAAATTACGGTGAACTTCGTAAAAATACCATTAAATCAACCGGCTAAAACAGAACATCGATAATAAATAATATAATTGCCTTTATGTTACCAGCGAGCGAGCGAAGCGAGCCAGCAATTTTTTTCCTATTTTAAGGGTTCAAACGTTCAAATCTGTTCAAACGTTAAACTAAAATATAAACACTACAGTAAATAACGGTGAACTTCGTAAAAATACCATTAAATCAACCAAATAAAACAGAACATCGATAATAAATAATATAATGGCCTTTATGTCACCCGCGAGCGAGCCAAGCGAGCGAGCAAATTTTTTTCCTATTTAATAGGTTAAATCTTTTCAAACGTCAATTCTAAAAGATTGTGGAAATAGGATCATTTTATAATATAACATTAGAATAATTGGCGCCCATTTTTTTCTTTTTAACCTATTTAAGCTATTAAGCACAGTTTTTCAGGGTTTGCCCTGAAAAACTGTGTAATTTGAAAAATACAAATATCAAAAGCCTAAAACTGCACGTCGGTACTAAATTTTATAGTAATATGTTCTGTAAGCCAAACTCGAGTGAGCGAAGCGAAAACACTGAATAACACTGAATAACGGTGAACTTCGTAAAAATATCATAAAATGAACCGGCTAAAACAGAACATCGCTACTAAATAATATAATATTATGTTCCTTATTTTAAACGCGAGCGAGCGAAGCGAGCGAGCAAATTTTTTTTCCTATTTAATAGGTTAAATCTGTTCAAATTTTAAACCCTAAAAGACTGTGAAAATAGGATCATTTTGTAATTTAAATTAAAGTAAAAATAGTGTAATTTCTGATGTTGCAAAATAGATGACATATAACTCATTATGTTAGGTTTGTCATAAATAATACCTACTTATTTCACACTTTTTTCGTAGTACATAATTACAAAATTTTGTGATCAGTGACGTGCCCAAAATATTGTGTCGTATGCTATACGTTAAGGGATTCGGTGATACGCGTGCCATATAGCGATTCGCGATCCCAGTTTTAGGCTATTGATTTTATTGTTTTTTTAAAGTAGGTACAACATTCTTTCATGGCTTAAAGTATAAAAAGATTTTAACAGGTTAAAAGCGTAAAAACATCGCTCGCTTACTCAGTTTAAACGCATTTAACATAAACACATACCTACATATAGAACAAGTTAGTATTAAAGTTCTGTTTTAGGCTGTTGATTTTTTTTCTAAAATAACTAGGGTTATTGGGGCGGCAAAATATTTTAACTGGCATGGGGCACAACATTTCTAAATATGCCTCTGTATATGTTATTAAAGGTCATCCATATGGACCAGCCGGACCATTTCGGGGGGGGTTTGAACCCCCTAAACCCCCCCCCTGGCTACGCCCATGGTAGGTATAATATTAGTATTAAAAATTTATTTTTCTACAGCTAATTAATTATTACGCATTATATTTAGGTACGAACGATCTCTTTTCGGAGTTCTCTCATCTTGCAATCTGCGACTACCCCTGTTTTTCTCACTTAGCGGTCCCCCGACGACGCGACGACGCGATGCTTGGAAAATAAAAATATTTTAACTTACATAATATATGTGACGATAATAATTATATTAGGTTTAAAATATTATTTGTTACTTTTTAGAGTTTTTTTTTTCACAGTAATAATACACAATACTTCTTGCACTATTTCCACTTTAATAAGTGTTTTACATTAATTTTAATATATTACACGACCGGTTTCGACAACGTCATCATAAGGTGTAGTTTTTTTCTTGTCGTTTTTTAAATTTTAAATTTTATTTTATTTTTATTTTGTCCTTTTAAAGAAGGTATAAATAATGGTTACCATATACCATAATACGTTCAATATCATTGAAGTAACAAGGTACCAAATTTCGAACCGATTGGGCATATGGAAGGTAGTCAGATCACCTAATCAACTATTAAAGAACTGATGATCTTCAAACGGCTGAACAGATTTTCATGAAACATGGCTAAGAACACTCTCGATTAACTCATCAATATTCTCTTCTAGTGCGCTTTCATTTGAGACCCCACTCAAGTATATTTGCAGACATTCGGTTATTCTTCACCAATTTCACCCCCCACAACTTTTAAATGGCTAAACCGATTTTCATCAAACATAACTAAGAACACTCCCGACTAATTCACGCAATTTAAAGATAGAATAAAAATCAAAATCGGTTCATCCGTTCGGGAGCTACTGTAACTGTATACGGTACCCTAAAAATAAAAATATATATGAACTAAAAATAAATCACACTTTTATCTAATTTATGAGAATAAGTTATTGGCGTTTTGTATTTTGATTTTGAGTGGAAAAGAAATTAACTAACACATCTGCAAATCATAAAGTTAAACATTCTTAGAAACTTTAACAACAATAAAAAAAACATCTAAAAAAGGAGCTTGTGGGCGAAGCTATAAGGTATGGGAACGAGGACGAACGCGTGGAGTAGGGACATTCGGTTTGAGACCAGGAAACGGGGCGGAAGGGTTTTGTCAGAGCTCGGGTAAAGTTTGACGCGTCGCGAGAGTTTAGGTGTAAGGGAATAAGTTCGCGTGGGCCGACGAAGCAGAGATCGCAGGAGGTTGCCGCGCCGGAGCAGTTTTGTTGGTAATTAAATCTGAAGAGATACAAGTAAGTCCTATTATTAATTAGCATTCTAATTTGTTATATTTTAGATTTTCGGTGGCTAGGCCCAGTAATGGACAAATAATACTTATTACTTATTTATTTTTCTCCTCTTTTGGTCCCAGATTCCTCCCTTATAAATTGACTGAATATATGTAGTTAATATTTTATGGAATAACTTATTGAATAACTTGAAGATACAGTTAAAGGAATCCTCTCGTCCTTCGATATTCCCGTACAAATTACAGACAGAGTAAAGTTCTACCAGGGAAAGATGACCTTGTACTCATCCACACTCATACGCTCACCTTTTACTACTATAATTAATTACTTATTTTACTTATATTTTTACTGGAATCGACGACGAGAGTAACATGACATGTGTGTATTTGGGGTGGTCCGTGTGGACCTTTTACTTGTAATACGTTTCGTTGTGAAGAATATGCGCTGGCAACGGACTACGAGGGGGCTAAGTGCTTCAAGGCCATTATTTGACCTATCCCACTATGGGTACACGGGCATCGACCTTTGGTCGGACTTACTGACATTGACAACCTCTCTTTTCCCCTCAATATGGTCAGCATCAGCGCTGGCTATATTGACAGGCAGGAGGGATTAATAGGCGTTCGACGGATGAAATCCCACTAGATCACGCGGACTGATGGCTCTGGGTTTAACCTGGACCTAGGAGGGGCGTGACCTTCCCGTAGAAATAAATAATATTTTTACGGGAGCCGAAATCTCAAAATTTGTATTATATTAATAAAGTTATTCCGTTTATTGAATTAAATACTATTAAATTATTTACTCTCTAAATTCAACAGTGGATAGATTGAAATGATGACTCAATAGTTTAATCTTATAACATGTATTTTTCTATAATTTTTAATTTTTCCGTTATTTCCAAAATTTAGTGCATGATTTAACATTTAATTTACCATTATTCGATTTTTATTAGCCTGGGTATGAGTTGGGACACTCACACTACGTAACCACAGACAGACACACACACACATACACACATACACACACACACACACATACATGTCAAACTGCCGAAATAAAGAGATATAAATCTTTTCAAATAAAAAAGAAATAAATTTAAAAAGTCACCGACATTCGAACCCAAGACCAATTGGTCAACAACGCAAAATCCTAGCGCCTACGTAGCTGCGTTATCCGTATCTGACATTAGTATTCGAAATAACTTATAATATCTTATTTGTATTATATTACATGACGAAAGAAAAGCTAATTTTAGCCTATACATTGGCCGTAACGCCCCCGTCGATAAAGCAGTTTCACTTCAATATAGCTTTATTAAAACTATGCTTATTAAAACTATGTATAGTATATTATAATATACAACATCCGAAATGCATACAAGTGGGCTTCGGCCTGACCGAGCATAGCACCGCAAAATAAATAATAGTACTATTATAAATATTAAAATATTTTCTGTTAATATAATGACCTTTATTGGACTTTGATTCTTATTGTTAATGACGTAATCAGTTATTTTAAAATTAATAATTATGATCACTTCTACACTGTAACAACATTTGGACTATTACCTCGTCCTACACCTAGACGTCAAGCATCATAGCGTCGCGTCGTGGTCTCGCAACACAAAAAAAAATAGAAACCAGGCACGGCCACGGGGCCTTGAACTCTGCAACTCCACCAAAGAATTATTGCATTATAGCTTGTGCAATGCACTAGTTCTAAGGTGGGTGTCTACTGTTACTGTGTTTAGACGACCTCTGTGGCTTAGTGGTTCAGCGCTTTGGTGCTCAAGCCGGAGGTCGCAGGTTCGAATCCTGCCGACGGAACAAAAAGTTTTTCTGTGTTCCTGGGTCATGGATGTGTATTAAATATGTGTATAATATAATAAAAATCTTAAATATATGTATAGTATAAAAGTATTAAATATACTTCCCGATGTCTGGTACCTGTAACACAAGTTCTTCGGATACTTAGCACGGGGCCAGATTGACGTGGTGTGAAGCGTCCATATATATTATATTATATATTATACTGTCTACTGCCTATTGCATGTGTACATCATGGTAGGTTTATTATATTTGTATTATACTACACGTGCTGCACTGACGCGCGACGCCAAGGTCAACTCGTGCACCAGTCACCAGCTGCCGGCGAACATAAACAGTGTACAGTCTGGGAAAATGAAAGTCGCCAATCGCCATCTGTCGCCTACCATCGAAAAATAGTAGATACATACTCAATTTCAGAAGTACATATATGTGCTAAATATTTATTTTCTACCACTGTACCTACTAAAAATATACCTCACTCTATAATCGCTATTCACTTTTTACGTTAGTGCCGGATGTGCCAAAATAGATACCTATCCACCATTGTATTCATAAAAGACAATTACAATTTGCAATCCAGATTAACTTCGGTACATTGAAATGCTTTATAATAACTACTTGTGTCACTGTGTGGAATATTATAAAATCGTAGCTTAAAAACGTCGTCTATTAGGTTTCATAATATTAGAGCAGCTGAGTGTAGTAGTGAAATTTGTAGCACAGAGTAAAAATATAATATACTTACTATTTCCGCCCGCGTAAATATACTATCGAGTATCCCGCGGGAGCACTAAGTATACTTTTTCTGGATAAAAAGTAGCCTATTTTAATCCAAAGCCTAAACTACTACCATACCAAATTTCATCAAAATCCTTTCAGTGGTTTTTGCGTGAAAGAGTAACAAACATCCAACCATACATCCATAAACTTAGGCCTTTGCATCCGTTAATGGATGATTTATACAGTATTCTCCGAGCGAAGTAACCACTCTTGAAATACTGTAGTGCCTGGGACAGTTGGTTTTTTAAATGTCGTATGGTTGCCCAAGCACATACGGCATTCTCACAACATAGTCAGCCTAGTCCAGAGGAATGAACTAGTCAATACGTCTGGAGCCAACTATGTGCGGGTTTCCTCACGATGTTTTCCTTCACCGTTAGAGCGTCCGTATAATGTACTTGAGATCTGAAAAAGTCTCATTGGTACACGCCACAACCTGGGATTCGAACCTACACTCTCTCGAGTGCAAACCAAACGGTCTACCCACTAGGCTACGGAGCTCTACATCCATACATCCTTACAAACTTTAACATTTATAATATTAGAAGGACGTACAGAGGAACAGTTTTCATAGAACGATCCAAATTTAGTCAGGGTTGTCATAGAACCTGCACCATTCACGTGTGTGACTCAGGGAGTCTACTGTTCACAGTTCACTAGATCATAAACGCTCTTATAAAGCAAGGCAACTACGAGAAAAATAATATTTATTTACCTACCATTATCCTTAAGATAGATCAGTATTTTTCAATATCAATTATTTCGGGACCCCCGGGCGATGAAAAAAAAGGAACCCCCCCCCCGTTCCTTTTTGATGTTGGCGATTTTCAAAAATCGGGAAGTTATTGGTAAACCAACCGTTTTGCAAAAATCGAATTCTCATCAAATCTCGACGTTCTGAGGTCACAGGAAGCTTCCCTGACCGCGAGGGTGTCACCAGTGTATGTATGTTTGTATGTGTGTGTTTGACGAATTTTATTGCGGCTGGCGCCATTCGAAAGGGCTATGCCAAACTTAGATTTTGAATACAATTTGGACCGAATCGGACAGATAATTTCAAGAAACCTCAAAAAAACTATATTTTTTTTTAAAGTGAATGAAATATTCTTTATTGTGCACACAACATAAAAATATAACAGAAAAAAGAAGAAAAGAAAAACAATATACACAGGTAACACAATGGCGGCCTTATTACTAAGTAGCAATCTCTTCCAGGCAACCACGGGTAGAGGAAATAACAGAGCAGAAATTGGCGTGCATGTGCAGAAAAAAGAATATAATTATTTAATAAAATACAAAATAAATAAATAAATCTATATATAATATACCTACATACATACACATAAACTACTACTACTATTATTAACTAAATAAATACATATTAAAATATATGACACGGATACACGAATAATATGAATGATACTTTAAGACAGTAAATTAATAAAAAAGAAGAAAAGAAAAAAAAATAATATATATTTATTTGGCTGATTACAAATACTCAAATAGTGCAGCTTAACCATAGCTTTAAAACCATTTAACGTTTTAGCAAGTTTGATATGCTTTGGTAACGAATTCCACAGCTTTACCCCAGTAACAGCAAACGAAGATCCGTAATATTTAGTGTTATGCGTGGGTAATTCCAGTTGAAAATTGGAATGAATCAACCGTGGTCGTGAGTCAAGTGGTTTTTCTGTAATAACTTTTAAACGGCTTTATCGATCAAATCCAAAAACTAATCAGCTCTTAAGCTTGAAAAACCCCGTCGATCACCGCTAATCTAGTAAAAATCGGTTGATTCGTTCGAGAGATATAGTGAACGAAAGAAAACCGAAAAAGAGTTTTCCGAATCACTCCGAAACTTTTTATCTAAAAAAATTTTTTGAAAGGACATGAAAAACTGCATCGATTGCTGTCAATCGCATGAAAATCGGTTGATTCATTCCAAAGTTATGACAGTTTGAAATTTCAAAAAATAGTGTTTTATTTAACTTATCAGACTTTTGAGCTCTCCGAGCTCCAAAAGAAAATTATCAGTGAAATTTTTTTAGAAGCGTTTATTTTTGAGCTCAATAAGCTCAAAAATTACGCATTAGATAAATTTTAAGCGCTTAGCGGGAAGTTGCACGGATGGCCTTTACTTCAACTGTTTTCCTTTTTTTTACTGCAGTAGTTTTCCCCACCTTTTGCAACTCCCCCTATAGAAGCTTCGCGACTTACTTCGCTACTAAAGAGACTTCGCGACCCCCCTGGGGGTCGCGACCCACACTTTGAAAAACACTGGGAAAGGTATATAAAATAAGATTAGATAGATTAGAATAGATAAAAAAATATTTTTATGTATACTATTATTTTTCAATAATTATTATCTTTTCAACAATACATAACATTTTTTTGTTTAATATTTTTTTGTATTTAATATTCTAGTATTGTAAAGTTTTAACATTCATTAGGCACAAATATAATATGAACTAGAGCTAGAGTAAGGCCCCCACAGACGAGAGGCCGATCGTTTCAGCTGGAACTGACGTCAGTTCGGCCTGAACGGATTCGAGCACACACACGGAAAAAATTGCATCCAATCCAATTTACGTCAGTTCGGCCTGATCTGATTCGTGCCCACACACGGAACAGTCGCATCAGTCCATTCTGGTTTGCCGCGTGCTACGGTCGTGTTTATCAATTTTGTATTTAAACACCGCGAAAACTCATACAACGCTTGTACAAGATACACGCCCGCACGGCAGCGGGTCGGGCAAGAACTGAAGCGATTTGTCCACACACGGTCAGGACAGGCCGCGCGTTCAGGCCGATCGGTCAGGCCAGAATTAATGTTGCCAACTTAGTTATTTTACAAAATTTTACTAAATTGAGTATTTTATTCCCTCCTTGGTAGAAATTTAGTTATTAGTAGTGTTTAAGTAGGAAAGAGCCAGACAGTAATGATATGCAAAATAGCTACTAAATACGTAATATTTCCTAGTATATTTTAATTTAATGGTAAAATTTATAATCAAATTCAATTAATGAAAAAAATTTAATATAATAAAACCTAAAATGCAGTGGTTTTTGGGGGGCTTCAGGAATTCCTAAGTTAAGTAGCCTCTTTAGTAGTTTTTTAGTAGTTTTAGTAGAAATCGATACGAATTTAGTAGTTTCACAAAAAAAGAGCTGGCAACACTGGAACGAATCGCTTCAGTCCGTACGGCCGCCTGATGCGATCTCGAAATTGCACACACACGATACGATTTTGCATCCGTTCAGGCCGAACTGAAGGTAGACCGGACCATGTATGGGGCCCCTTACAAATCAATCGACAGTCATAGTTCGACGAAGCTAAAACGACCTTCTCAATCCATTAAAGAGTAGGCCCATTCGAAAAAAAGGAAAAGTTAGATAAGGTAGGTAAAAAATTGCAAGGTTATCAAACTATGGTTACAACTTACAATATTTACACGCTCTACTGCTGAGCTTAAAAGCATTGCACTCAGAAGCTTCAACTATATTTTGCAATCAGCAGCTTAAAACTATATTGTGTAAAGACAATCACACTCAGGCTGTATTTTACTTGTCGTTAGTTATTTTCAAATTAGATACAAGTATTATCTACGTTCGTCCTTCTCTGCATCTTTGTGCATTGGAAGTTGGAACGTCTTTTGAATTTTAGTAGCAATAAATTATTATTGTTGTATATTTTAATTTTTTTGTAAATTTAATTTTGATGTATTGTTTTGATAGGTAATTACTAATTATGACATGTCTTCAGTGATCACGTACTAAGTAAGATAAGTGGGCATTTAGACTAGAGTTCTGCTCTAGTCTAAATGCCTTTAATGATAAAAAGTGAAAATTATTTTTAAACAAAAAGTTAAATCGACTTCCAAAGTAAAAATACTCAAAGAAGTGTGAAATAAAACTTATTTTCTAAATAAAATTTTTAACTATCTCTCTACTCAATATTCTTAATATTATAGGTCGTCATGGGATACTCACCCCAACTTACCTGTCGGGTAGTTGTGGTATAGTATACGGATACGCGACCCCGGCTTCCCTAGCTATTGCTGTCCTATTATTTTCCCCTCCTGGGCGGTAATATCCTACATTTCCTTTTTCCCACTCTAACTTACCAATGTTCCTTTCCACATCACCTATCCTTCCCTTTCCCTATTCCTACCCTCTCCGCAAATCCGTAGGAATGCAATGGATAATCATAAAAATAATTTAATTATCCAAAATGGCGGCGATGTGGGTAGCCACCCATCACGTCTCGTTCTCGCGGAGGCGAAAAGTGGCCCATGGAGAGCCGCTTCGCTACGTTGAATGTAAGAGGAGGAATGGATGGTAAGAATGAAAGTGGACGAAGCGAAACAAGTGTGTAAAGATCGTAGCAAGTGGAAAGAAGTGGTCTCTGCCTACCCCAATGGGAAAGAGGCGGTCTTTGCCTACCCCTACGGGAAAGAGGCGTGATTATATGTATGTATGTATGTAAGATTGAGTATAGAAATAGTGAATTTTTTTGCCGAATTTAAAAGGGGTCTTATTAAGAAAATAAGATTTATTTCAAACCTTTTTGTGTATTTTTACTTTGGAAGTCGGTTTAATTTTTTGTTTAAAAATAATATTTTTACCCTTTTTAGTAATATTAGTTAAATTATTATTAAAACATTTTAAGAACGTTTAAAGTAAACGATCGGATGTATAATTTTATTGAATACGCGCTAAGCTTCCATTAGGTATTGTACATAACATGATGATGATGATTACTGTAAGTTACATAGTGGCATATGCTTGCAGTTCTTTGAACAATGCCGAAATTTCCAAACGCGTATATTTAAAGACTGAGGAGTTCTGTTCAGTGCTTTTGGATTCAGGGTATACCTTGGAGCAAAATCTTACTTTTTGGTAGCATATGCTTGGACTACTTCAGAAAAAGTCAAAATCACCATAATATGTATCCTTATAAATTTTGAGAAGTTCCCTCGATTCCTCATGGATCCTATCATGAGGTCATCACCCTGGTGGTCCCTGGGGACCCTTTACATCAAAGAAAGAATTTTGAAAATCGGTCCACAGACGGCGGAATTGTAGTTTAATATACAAATACAAAAGAAATACAGCCGAACGTATAACCGCCTCCTTTTTTGGAAGTCGGTTAAAAAATTATAGTAGGATGAAACCCAAAGATTGGAACCATTGGAAAAGTAAGAGAATATATGTATAACAAAAATAAAAGGAAAAATAATATACAGGCGATTTGAAGTCGGGAAGTGTAAGGAGGTGAGTTTTTAAGGATAAAAAACATCCCACTATAATTTAAGGCTATAAATGGCAAGTTGGCTATTAAAACTATATATAAAAGCCAGAGAATTTTATACCGCGTTGTTTTAAATTTCAGGAGATAACTTCGATAAATTTTATTGAATTATGTTATTGTTTTGGATCGTGATTCGTGTGTCTTGATTCAAGTAATACAATAGTTAACAGTCACCGTCAGCGAGGCTCGTACCTAACTTAACCAGTCAAACTGGACCTAAAATGACGCGAAGGTTTATTTTAACCAGCGGAATTTGAACTTGATATCAAAGAGTTCCTTTTCCTTCCCATTCTTAAAACTTTTGATTCATATTATCTTATAATATAAAAAAGGAATCGCTGAATGTGTTGCTAAGCATAAATCTCGAGAACAGCTGAACCGATTTCACTAATTCTTTTTTGAGAATATGCCTTGAAGTACGAGGATAGTTCTTACGGAGGGAAAATTTTTAAAAATTGCCTGAAAAAGTCTAAAAACAACACTTTCATACAATTCCATACAAACGATTCGTAATAATACTTAAAAGTTAATTCGAACTTTAATACTATACCACAAACTTCAAGTGTTAGTGGACAGGTTCCGGGAAGGCAAAACAATTGAGTGACGTTAGTATCGTATAAATGTAGGTACCTATAGGTTTTTGGACCTTTTTTTTAATATTGGAAAAGGTGTAGGAGTAGGTGTAGGAGCAGGTGTAAGCGTAGGAGTAGGTGTTAGAGTATGTGTAGTCATTTATTCATTCCAGTTCATATTTAAGACAGAGCAACGTCTGCCGGGGTCAGCTAGTTTTAAATAAAAATAATGTTATAATAATATTAAAATCATTTTCTAATATGTTATAGAAGAAGAAACTGAAGCAAGACTGTTTACATTCAGAAAGCTGGTAAAAACCTCTTTGATAAGCGCCTTTGTTATTTATTTACTAATTTAAAATACGTACATCGAACACACTACCGCTTTACCATTTTGTTTTTGATAATTAAATATCTCAAAGCCAAATTAAATTACCTATATTGATCGTGAATATAAAGCCTAGGTCACGCAAATTATGTCTTATTAACTTATTACATAATGAGTAAATAAAAAGAAAATTGTTCTTATTCAAGGACAACACATGCAAGGATTTAATTGTCGTCTCTATTTTCGTCTTAATTATTTTTATCGCAAAATAATCAATTAATCTGACCTGACCTTTTTTATAATATGTCCTATGAAGCTCATAAACATAAAAAAATATACGGCTTACCGAAATATATTTCAGGGAGTTTTTTTTTTTTAATTTAAAGTCCAGTACTACGCGCGCGCGCAGCTGCGTCGCGATGTACACTGTGTGTAGAGCGTAGAGACGAGAGTCCACGCTGCAGTCGCCCGAGCCGGTAGAGTCATATTAAACAATAACAATATATTATGTTTACTGCCTATATGTTACGTCAACAGTATAAATATAATATAATTTTTATTAATAAAATTATTTTATGTTACGATACTAGAGGTCGCCCTTCTGTCGAAATTCGGCCATTGTAATTCATAAGTAGGTACTTATAATTTTTTAATTTGTACTTTATAAGGGTTCTTTTTTCTCTTAAAAAAGAACATTATGTTATTGTTATTTATATTATAGGCTTCGCCCGCGTGATATAAGATTTATAACTTTCATCCCTTACCCCATTAGGGGTGGTATTTAAAAAAATCTTCCATAGTAGATGCCTACGTCATATTTGAAATACGTGTGCAAATTTCAATTTTCTAGCCTTAAGGGTCTGGCCTGTGCGTTGATACATCAGTCAATCAGCTTTGCCTTTTATATAATATAATATAATATAGATTATACAGATAAAGTATTTCTAAACATTATTAAAAAATATTAGCTTTCTGCACACCTTCCTCCACATAAACTTTAACTGTACCAAATACATATCATGCTCCTCCATTTGCGCAATAATCGTAAAACTGCACTGAAAGTTTTTGTTTCACATATAGGTAAATATAATAATTAGCTGTATTTTTATTTTATACTAAATGTATTTGGAGAAAGCTCTACATTTCAGTTTTAAAAGTCTATAAATTGATAACAGTAATCAGGAAAAAGTACTCTAAGTAATTTAATGAGTATATAAAGCTCTTAAAATACATTAAAATATATCATTAAGTGTTTAAAGATAAATAATAAAATAAAATAAATCAATGAATAATATTACCGTCCTAGAAGCTCTTTTGAAATACATAATAGGTTGGGGAAAAAGTCTTTTCGCATTATAGTATGTAAGAACTTGTCATAAAATATCTTGGGCTATACCAATTGTATCTGGCTGATTTTGGTATCATTAAAAAGTTTTAATTTTACAGAAGACAATTCCAAATTCAAATTAGGTAATTTTGAGATTTTCATTTGTTTTTCTTATTGTTAAAATGAGTGATTCTTATGAAGAATTTCGATACATTTTAAAATTTTATTACAAAAAAGGTAAAAATGCAACACAAGCCGCGAAAAAAATTTGTGATGTTTATGGACCTAATGCAGTATCTGTGAGAGTAGCGCAAATTTGGTTTAAGCGTTTTCAATCCGGAAATTTTGATATCAAAGATGCACGTCGCTCTGGTCGCCCTGTTACGGACAAAACTGTTGCCATTTTTGAAAAAGTGGAGCAAGATCGGCATATTAGTAGTTACGATGTAGCTGAAGAACTGGGGATTAACCACAAAACGGTTTTGGCGCATTTGAAAAAAGCTGGGTACACAAAAAAGCTCGATATTTGGGTGCCTCATGAGCTCACTGAAAGAAACCTAATGAACCGTGTACTCATTTGTGATTCTTTATTACGACGTAATGAAACCGAACCATTTTTGAAGAAGCTGATAACTGGTGATGAAAAGTGGATCACGTACGACAAGAACGTGCGAAAAAGATCGTGGTCAAAGGCCGGTCAGGCTTCACAGACTGTGGCGAAACCCGGATTAACTCGCAACAAGGTGATGCTGTGTGTGTGGTGGGATTGGAAGGGCATTATTCATTATGAGCTGTTACCGCCAGGCAGGACCATCAATTCTGAACTGTACTGCGAACAACTGATGAGATTAAAGCAAGAAGTTGAGAGAAAGCGGCCGGAATTAATCAACAGAAGGGGTGTGGTTTTTCACCATGATAACGCTAGACCTCACACATCTTTAGCCACTCAGAAAAAATTACGGGAGTTTGGCTGGGAGGTGTTAATGCATCCGCCGTATAGTCCTGACCTTGCACCTTCAGATTTCCACCTGTTTCGGTCGCTGCAGAATTCCTTAGGCAGTGTCAGGTTGACATCACAAGAGGACTGCCAAAACCACTTGTCGCAGTTTTTTCATCAGAAGCCCCAAAAATTTTATAGCAATGGGATCATGTACCTACCAACAAGATGGCAAAAAGTTATCGAACAAAATGGCACCTATATACTTTAGTCACTTGTAAATAAACATTATAAAAAAACCTTTTTAATTTTTATATAAAATGCGAAGAAACTTTTTCCCCAACCTAATATATGTACCAAAACTCTATTACTCAAATATTATGGTGAAACAAATATATTTTTGAACCAAGAGCCACATAAGGTGAGCATAAACACCCATTATTTTAATTTTTATAATATTTTAAATTAAATTAATATGTCTTAATATTTAACTAAAATATTTAATTTCCAACTGTGAAGAAATATTGTTTTTGTAATTTCTTATTTCGGTTAAAATGTGTTTTAACATTGGCAGCCTACATTATGTTAATTACTGAATAATATATTATTAAAAATAAAATACATCAATTATTATTATTCAGCTACAAACAAAGTAGAAACTTTATTTAACGTTGTATCACACAGACAGCCTTCACAATACAATGACGAATATTGTTGGACATTCGGGTTTGACCTTCGGTTACCATTAGGTACCCGTGCGTCGTTATTATTTTATTATAAGCCTTATTATTAAAGATCTCCGTGGCCTAGTGGGTAGACCGTTTGGTTTGCACTCGAGAGAGTGCAGGTTCGAATCCCAGGTTGTGACGGGTACCAATGAGACTTTTTCAGATCTCAAGTACATTATACGGACGCTCTAACGATGAAGGAAAACATCGTGAGGAAACTCGCAAATAGTTGGCCCCAGACGTATTGACCAGTTCATTCCTCTGCAATATGCTGACTATGTTGTGAGAATGCCGTATGTGCTTGAGCAACCATACGACATTTAACAGCTACAATACGGCCGATGTATCTTGGCGAGTCTGAACTTCGCGCAGAAGGTTGCGCAATTACTGTTTTTAAGTGTTTTCGTATTTATTTTAATTGTACTAATTGGTCAACTGTATTAGGGAAATAATATTAGTACATAGGTATATAAAAATAATACAATAACAGTTTTATTCACGAGTTGTACATGCGCTAAAGTTCGCAGAGCCTATGTTCAGACCCGTCAAGATACAGCGGCCGTAGTGTACAGTATTTCAAGAGTGGTTACTCCGCTCGGAGAATACTGTAGGTATAAATCATCCATTAATGGACGAAAAGCCGTTTTTTTTTTTTTTCTTAGGTTTTTCATCACATAGTAATTTATTAACTATTTATTTTCTAGGTCAACTTAATAGTCGACCTAGAAAATTATTAGATGAAAAGCCTTATTATGTATAAATATGATTTGGTAATATTCAAATAACAATAATATTATATATGTATGGTGGTAAGTTCCCGAAATTATGTTACCAACTACCAAACAATTTCATTTCCTTCAGTGCCCAGAGCGGCACTAATATTAAATCCGGCCCTGCCCTTTGGCACTATTGTCCTAGGGTAAACTGTGCAATCTCTCATTAGTTATTTACACAATCTGAAATAAATTCGCGACCTACACAACAAATACTTTATACAAAACCATTAAAATATTTAATGTAAGAAAAAGGAAGCCTTCTGTAGTTTCCTACTATTATTATTATAAATGTCAATGTTTGTGAGGAAAGATTAATGGACGGATGTTTGTTACTCTTTCACGCAAAAACTACTCAACGGATTTTGATTAAATTCGGTATGGTAATAGTTTAAGCTCTGAATTAACACATAGGCTACTTTTGATCATGTACGGTTTCCCTGTGGGATTTATTACATGTGTGGAGCCGCAGGAAAAACTAGTATTCTTACATTTCATACGTGTGTGCCATGTGTCTAAATAATATAAGGGCCGCATATAAAAATAATTACACAAAAATAATACTAAACAACCCTCGACCTTGTGCTGGTATTTAGTTTGCATAAGCATATTTACATATATTTATATAAACGTAATAAATTTTTGTAGAAAGATAAATAATAAAAAAAAAGCATATAATAATAATTGGACTGAGATCACAGCCCGGCCAGACTCCCCTTATATTGTTACTGATAAAATGAATGTCATTTACTGTAGTATAAGTTGTGTACCTACATGTCACCGTAAAATTGTAAAAACCGTTAGATTGTAAAATAACTAACGAGATTGTAAAATTATGTCGCCAGATTCATAACTATTTATTTATAATCTAACGAAAAATAATATGTTAAATTATAGGCAAAATCCGTCCGAAGTCTATCAACATTTTACAATTCCACTAGTTTTATTACAATCTAACAGTTTTTCCAATTTTACGGTAGGTAATAATCATCATCAACACCATCATCACACCGTACATCATCATATATTATTATGATGATTTCTCATAGTATTTAACACCGACACGGATATCTTTGAACATTATTTGCAAAATTATTTTATTGTTGTAAATAATTATTCCTTCAGTCATTAAAGTGGAAACCTGATGATGCAATCCACGAGGAATCGAGGGAACTCCTCGAAATTTATATTGATTTTGGCTTTTTCTAAAGTAACTCAAGCATATACTACCAAATTGTAAGATTTTGCACCAAGGTATACCCTGGATCCAAAATCACTGAACAGATCTCCTTAGTCTATAAATATACGCGTTTGGAAATTTCGACAATGTTTAAAGAACTGCCTGCATATGCTACTTTGTAACTTACAGTAATCATCATCATCATCTCATTAACAATACCTAATACAAGCTTGGCGCATATTCAATTATACATTCGATTTTAGACGTTGTTAGGATGTATTAATAATAATTTAAATTTTAACCAATATCACTAAAAAGGGTAAATTAATTTCATCTCTTCATTTTGAAGTCGCTACTAGCCCAAACAGTTTCACATATTACAAATTGGACATCGATGAAAGATTAATAAAATTATGTTGATCTTTGTACAGTGTGTAGCAAGTTCCGCTGATGATTATGATAATATACTTCGACAATCATCAAAATTGTCAATTTAAAGAAGAAACGTATTATTCAAACATAAGTCAATTTATGGCAATAACCAAATCTAAGAAGTTGAAAAATTATTATACAATGTGACCATTAAGAGTAAAGTTCATAAGGTCACCTATAAACCCGTTTCGAGAGCACCTCATACATCAAGAGTCACCAGATTTGGTCCTAAGTGCAGATTAAATAAATCTGTTCTTGACACACTATTTGAGTACTCATTATTTCATGATGATTATTATTGAACAAAAATGCTACAAAATTTTAACTTGCAGATTTCGATCGCAGTTATTTCTCGGTCCCTACGTCCCAAGTGTAACACTTGAATTTTCTGAAAATGTTAATCCCACCAAAAACATTCTGTATAAAACTAGCCAAGTCTCGATGGAGCTGCTTGTTTATCTCTATAAAGTAATGAAATCTAGACAAAATCGTGCCAAGTCTAAGGTTCCTTACTGCGGTTTTTTTTTATTATTATAGTTAATGTTGAGTGACTTGGCCGTTGAACATTCATTATACTTTAGTGGGTACAAGTCAATTTTGTTTGTTAAGCGAGATAATAGCCCATACTGGTATTGGTAATTGGACGCTAGTGTCTCATTTTAGGCTGTTGTTGATTGTACAACACACGTATTGGAGCAATGGTGTCATGGAGCCCCTTTTGTACCCTTGTGTGCCCTTCAACGGCCAAGTCACACAACATTAACTATAATAATAAAGAAACCGCAGTAAGGAACCTTAGACTTGGCACGATTTTGTCTAGATTTCATTACTTTTTAGAGATAAACAAGCAGCTCCATCGAGACTTGGCTAGTTTTATACAGAATGTTTTTGGTGGGATTTCACTTCTTTTTGTAGAAACGTGGGCATATTGATTTATTTCCCTAGATTTTAGTGTAATTTGTTTATTTAATTTGTGTAATGTTCGAGTAGAATAAAGTTCGAGTAGAATAAAGGGGCCTGAAAATGCGGCAAAATGATTCTAGTAAAGAATGGTACGGCAGTGTTTGCTTCGCGCTCGACTTGGCGGGGGCACTGCCGTGCCCCCAGATCGACGTTCTGGTCTTATCTAGAGGTTCTCAAATAGGGGCCTGAAAATGCGGCGAAATGGTTCAGTATAGAATGGTACGGCAGTGTTTACTTCGCGCTCGACTTAGCGGGGGCACTGCCGTGCCCCCAGATCGACGTTCTGGTCTTATCTAGAGGTTCTCAAATAGGGGCCTGAAAATGCGGCGAAATGGTTCCAGTAAAGAATGGTACGGCAGTGTTTGCTTCGCGCTCGACTTGGCAGGGGCACTGCCGTGCCCCCAGATCGATTATCCTAGTTTTTATAGTTTTCCCTTTATGTGGCCATTAAACCCCAACTCTGTACCAAATTTCAGCTCTCTAAGTTTATGGGAAGTACTAGTTCTATTTTGATGATCATGAGTGAGTGAGTGAGTGAGTGAGTGTCGAAAATGCGAAACTTTGCTTTCGCTTAACTTCGGAACTAAATGACCTACAGACTTGAAATTTTGGATTTTAAGTAGGTGATTATAGCTTATTGGATGACGAAAATTTCTGCGTTCTGGTCTTATCCAGAGGTTCTCAAATAGGGGCCTGAAAATGCGGCGAAATGGTTCCAGTAAAGGATGGTACGGCAGTGTTTGCTTCGCGCTCGACTTGGCGGGGGCACTGCCGTGCCCCCAGATTGGTTCTTAATTATTTAGAGTTTTATGTAAAGCTAGAAGAGAAATTCTGCGGTAACCTTACATTTTGCCGCGATAAAAAGTAGCATATGTCCTTCCCCGTGGTCTAATCTATGTATATCTGTACCATAGACCAATAAATTATTGGTCCATCCATGTCTGTACCAAATTTCATCAAAATCGGTCTAGTAGTTTTGGAGCCAATGCAAACAAACCAACAAACTTTTCCTCTTTATTATATTAAGTATAGATTATTAGGTCTGCTTTGCCTAAATTCTAATGTCTCTTGGCCCTAGAGGATAACAATATTATCGTATTATAATCTGTATGGTTCAGATTAATATGCTTCTGTAGACATATTACCACTAGGTACTAATATTTTTAATGGTTGATGATGTATCCAGTAGAAAAGTCGCTTGTTACATGCCAGCAAAATACCATGCCATGCCAGAAATTTATTTTCATATTATGTAAGCTGAAGGTGCTCACTCCCGACCGTTCTTGGCTCTTGCCCTGGTGTACCCCTTACACTGCTAATTTGCTTATGAGGTACCTACAGTCTAAACTACTTCTGAAGTCTTAGTGGGGGTTAACAAGTAAACGATTTGTATGTAAGGGAAGGTGGGAACCATATTATTATAGATTTGAGATGTTAGTTTGAGATGTTAAGTAATGTAGGAGTCTTGCTGGAAGGTAGCGATTCCGAAGCGAACTGTCTTGCGACTTGTCCGGTGTTAGCATATTATTGTCTTGCGGATTAGATCTGGATTAGTTTACTTGGTGAGTTCTTTAGGATTAATTAGAATCATATATTTGACAAGCTGACTGTAATGTACAGTTCATTTAAAGACGACTCAACTTTAGGCTTGTTAGTTAGTTAGTCTACAATATTATACGTATCTAATATTTTACAGTGAAAACCTACTTTTCCCGCGAGTTTTCTTATGCTACGCCATCTGTGAGTAACAGTATAAACTAAAACACATCAACGTATTCATTAATCCTTAGGTATATATTCAGAATGTACGCCATCTATTAGCAATTTCAAGAATCGTGAAAGTAACATACTATTACATTGAGTGTGTGGAGTAATGTATAGATGGCAGTACTTTATTACCCAAAAAAATATTAATTTCTAACAACAATCCTAAAATATACCTAATAAATTGCATTTTCTCAAGTTTTTACTGAAAAATTTCGCATTTTCGTAGCTCATAATAGTTTTAAGGTACCTACTTCGATTACGTGTCAACGACAGAAACCTTTATACTAACATATATGTATATAAAATAGATTAATAATGTATTTTCAAACCAAAATCAATTGTTCTTAGACCTCGGAATGTCGCCTGTCGAAGGAGAGATTTCCTAACGTTCCTGCCTATTTTCCCGAAAATGGATTTCAGATAGCTAAAATAAAATCGATTGATTTATTTTAGGCGGTCGCGGTACCTAGTCAAAAACTTACCTAACTTTCGATGTCGACATCGTGCTTGAAAGATCGTCTAACCACAGAATAGAAAAATGTTCTGTATTATGTGGGTCTAACTAATGATATTATACCCATATTGACTGTTCCACTAAGGACTTAGATAATGAAACTTCGGTAGCTGCATTGAGTATGGTAGGTACCTACTGAACTACGAGCCCGTGATTTTCGTTTAAATACTGATATTTTGTTTCATTTGAGATGTTTATTCAAGAAATTTAGGGTTATTGTAGCCTTTAAAATTAAGTTGTAAAGACTCGTGTACATAAACTCGTAAAACGAAACACGTGAAATCAAAGAAATCATAATATGCGCCGGCGTCGCTGCCAACTGCAGACACGATTATCTCCGCTACGTGTTGTTTCTCCGTGACGCACCTACTATCTACTATCTACATGCATACTATTTCCTAATGTTTCTTATCTTTTATCGAACATCTAAATTATTTTTTATCGCTAATATTAATTATTCACAGTCACACCCCACACTATTAGGCACTTGTGGTAATATTATTTACTCTTTGCTATAGGGTAGACGCAAGAAAAAGTAATCTTCACTTTACGAGTAGGGTAGGATTAAGGTACCCCAAAAAAATATTTTTCATGATTTTATTTTATCACTTTCTCGACATGGTAAATACACATGTCCATGCAAAGTTTAATATTTCTAGCACCGTTTGGACGTCTCTGAGACTTGAACCACGGAACCCTAAAAAATGGGTTTTCCCTTAAAAATAATTTTCCTAAGGAGTTTTTAGCATGGTCTATGAACATGGAAACTTATAAGTTTCTATCTGCTATAGTTTAGAAAATGCCAGGGGGGGGCAACTTACAAACCATTTTGGGGGCTGATTGCGCAAAAAAGGTTGAATTTGTAAAAAAGTCATAATATATGAAATCTTGCCTTTATTTTAAAAGATCTATTCAACGATAGATCCCCATATGATGGGGTAGAATGAAAAAAAAAATTTCATCCCCACTTCCACAGTGTAATAAAGAAATACAGTGGTCCAACGCGTTTGAAGTCGCGCGAAATGCCGCTTTTGTGTAGGTATTCGTCATTGCTGCAGGGTTGTCACAATAATGTGTTTTATTATAATCTGTTCTACATTTTGTGTAGGTATTCGTAGTATGTGTATGTAGAGTACTAGGAATAAAACAAAAAAAATATATACCTATATAGAAGTATTAATGAAGAGTTTTATTATAAAAAATACAAATGCGTATACAAAAGCTCAGGGTTAGCATGATATATATCAATTGATATATATCGTATATATATATCATGATATATATATCATGATATATATATCAGTTGATATTTATGCTTGATATATTATATCAAAATTGATACCTATTTATATTTAAAAATGTAAAAGAATGTTTTAAATGTAAAAAATCTTACATCAACACAGGTCTTATTTTCCGAGAGTTTCACAAGCCTAGGTCATCAAAAACTTGCTATTTGACACGACATTAACTAATCATAGCCGTCGACGCGGCTTGTAACGGCATATGACACCCACGTGACCCCCTGTTTTTCGGAAGAAAATTCCTTGTTTGTTATTATACTATTGTTATACCATTTATACCATGTGTCAAATTAATTCGACTGATAAAATTAATACACTTTTTTTTCTTCTGGTTATAAACAAAAGTCATTTTATGGTTTTATGGTTTATTTAAATTGATACTCAAAAGTATCTATCGTTGATTTTTAATTGATTTGAAAACTTTTAATATCAATAATAAATAAATGAGTTTAATTTTACTTCCCTATCTTCAAATTATCAGACATACAAATTATTTCGATTCAACTATTACGAAAAAACATATCAGAGTACCTATGAGATTTGTATGTAATTTTGAAAATATCAAAAAATCAAAAATATCGGATATAATATATAATCAAAGATATCTGATATTTTGATATTTATTATAAATATCGGATATTTACGAACCCTGCAAAAGCTACAAATGCGAAACTGAAAGGTATTTTCGACATTTGGATTTACTATAGCTCTACCAGAATCTGATGGCATTTTAAAAAAAATAAAAAATGTGATTTTCATATGGCAATGTCAAGTATGACCCGTCAAATCAAAGTACGTGATCTGTCAACCGCTGCTAAAATTTTGTGATTATGTTCTTGGAATTTGTTGTTTTTGTGAAAATATCCAAAAAGGCAATTCGATCTCAAGCGAGAAATATTGTTTTCTATGTCTATAGTAAAATACAGAAAGAAGAAGGTGTAAATCGAACTCAATCTTATAATTTAAAGTTCGTGGTAGAGTTGACCGGTAAGTTAGAGTGAGTTGTTTTGATACTTTTAGTTTTTTTATATTTTCTTAGGTAATTATTGTGACTTCTTTAAATGTGTTTCCAGTACTACTATAAGGTGAATCGTAGCTGATGGCACATCGAATGATGGTTTGTTTTCCATGCCTGGTAAAAGGAGGAGAGGAGGAAAAAAGAAAATCAACATAAGACAGTTTCGATTTATAGTTGATTAGGAATAAAGTAAACGAGTTCTATACAGTTCGGAAGGAAATTCCAACATTAAATAAACTGTTGCCAATTTAATTCAAGTATGTTATTCGTAATAAATAAGTATATAAAGTAATTCACAATTGATTTATTTTTCATGAAATATCATTATATTACATAGTATAAAACAAAGTCCCTTTTTTGTCTGTCCCTATGTATGCTTAAATCTTTAAAACTACGCAACGGATTTTGATGCGAGTTTTTAAAATAATAGTCTTTAAGTATTTAATAGTCTTTAAGATATTATAAGATTATGGTAAAATTTATATTCAAGTGCGATAAATAAAATACTTATTATGTAAGTATATTATCAAGTGGTCGCGCATGTCGTATCGAGGTGATAGGGTCCCATTTTTAACAATTTGCATTGGGCAAACCTAAAAACATGTTCAATATTGTATCAGTAGTATATTGCTGTAAGTAGGTAGAGAATTATTCGCAGAAGTAGTTTTTTCTCCAAGAACACTATTCCACGCGGGCGAAGCCGCGGGCAAAAGCTAGTTTTCTATATTATACACCGAACATTCTTCATACAGTCTTATTATAATTCATGTTCAATAATACTAAAGACATAATTAAATATTAACCAGTATCAAGATCGTTTAATCCAATTTCCCCAGTATTGCACACTACAATTTTTTTTTTCCCTATTTGCCATGAGATTCTGGTACACCTATAGTTTTTAGATTGCGATTGTTGAATTTGACGATGTAGTTAGTAAATTCTCATACGTAGATACAATTTTATTAAAAATTCTGACCTGAAACAGGCGCATGGTTTTGTATTAAAATTAATCTTCTTTAGCTGTTCATATAATTGACCATTGTAAATAAGTACCTACATACAACTCAAACGATACACTGTCGCAAATCACTTAAAACAATCAAATTAAAAAGCGTCAACCCCGGCTGACGTGTCCCAAGCGAGTGTATGGCAGCTTGGGCTCGCTACCGCCCCTCTCTCACCCCGCACGCCCCGCACGATTGCTCTGTCTAGACGTGTCCGTTGGACGACTGTAGGTAATAGTTCTATAGGCTGTGCCACTTCAACATGTATGGAAAGTCACCCCTAAAATGTAAAATTATTATTATTTTATGGTGGCTAAATCGAGATCTAAGTATACACAGTCTTTAACTAATTACAGAAGCTAGAAGCGCGGACAGATAGACAGACAGACAGACAGACAGACAGACGGGCAGACGGGCAGACGGACGGAAGTAATATTCATCAAGTATTACGAAATCCTAAAAATTACAAGAGGTATTCGTATGATATAGATATAAGTTACTACATTGGGTAAATACATAAATGATTCATACAGGTAGGTACTTTTGCATATTTTGCGCATCTATGGCCTTCTTGATTTCCATTGTCTTGCACTCTCTTGAACTACGTATGCAAATATATTTTGTCACGGTTAAGTTTTTTACACGAATAATCTCTTTCTAGAAGTAGGATACGCAACATGAGCTAACGCTCGAATTAAGCTCGCAGGCTGTGACGAATGACGACAGAGCTTTTGATAGACTTCAGCGATAAGCACGTTGCGTAGCGGGCAACGGCGAGGCAACGGCACATGCGCGTTGAGAAGTAAATATATACAACGTGCGGCAGTCCGCGCCCCCACACGCGGCTAGTCTCACGCTGCCGCCGTTCTCGGGACTTTCCGGTGCGTAAATTAAAAAAAAAAAAAAAAACACAAACACAAAGTTCCATTTGTTTTTACAACTTGCTGTGGTTTAAAGTGTAAACGATGCCATCACAAGAGAAACAAGCTAAAATAATTTTGCGGGAAGTGACACCCGAAGGTGAGTTGCTAGTTTTTACAAAACCTATTGTTTATATTTTTTAGCACTACCATACTTGGTATGTATAACCTAACGCATAAACACATCAAAACATTAATACACAGGGTGTAACAAAAGTGGCCACTAACAATATTGAACAGTATAAGTTCTAGATGCAAAGAAAACTTTTGACAGTTTTGTGTCATAATAACAATAATCTATTAGATAAACTACTACTACCTTATCTAAGTACTACAGATAAGGCTAAGCAACTAAAATCTCCCTACGATTCATTTATTTGTATGTGATTAACGTAATAAGATCATTGATTTACTTAATTTGAAAAGTTTTGTATCTTAATCGCACCGATTTCTGGTTTATTTTCAAGGCCACGTCTGTCTCGGTCTCACTCTCACTGGTTCGATGACATGGACAGAATGTAAATAACAACATACAACCTCTTTAAAAACTCAACAACATGACATTAAAATTGAAAAGGTTTTCCTGTCTGCTTTTACAGCATTAATTATTATTCTCGAACACGGTATTAATGAATATATTAGAAATGTTTTCGCATTCATTTTTTGATGACTACATAATATCAGGCAAAAAGAGAGGTGTATTATTTTATTTCAGAGTAATATTAAACACACTCAGGCCAACTTGAAAATGCTTAGAAGCCTGAACTTATCTATAACTATAAATAGGTGCGACATAATATTAATATGTATGTTTTAAAACAGCTTCCTATCATCGTATTAAAATTACCATATTTTTTTTTTATTTTATTTGGAATTTATAACAATACAATGATCCTCTTTTTAATATTATATATCTATGACAACGATAATGTCTTTCGGAAAGGACGTTTTTCACACATCTGTCAGTAGGTACAACTGTGTGTAGGGTACGAGTACCAAATTACTTAGAACGCAAAACTATACAGAAACATCCATACTTCCATACTCCATACTAATATTATAAATGCGAAAGTGTGTCTGTCTGTCTGTCTGTCTGTCTGTCTGTCTGTCTGTTACCTCTTCACGCCCGAACCGCTGAACCGATTTTGATAAAATTTGGTATAGGTATCCCTTACTCCCTCCCTCCCTTTGAGACCCGAGAAAGGACATAGGATACTTTTTATCCCGGAAAAATGTACGTTCCGCCGCGATAAACGAATTTTGGCGCAACGGAGTTGCGGGCGTCATCTAGTTCAGTATAAGTTAGCAAGTAGAAACTTAAGCCTACCGTACTTCAGCATGTCTTTAATATTATAACACACATAATATGTATAAAATAATATAATATTGTATAACACAAACCTACAGGTACTTGTACTATTTATTATTTATGCTACAGGCTACAAATACAATGTTACACACCCAACATTTATACCTGTTAATTAGGAATAAAACAATATGGGTACAGCCTGTATAAAACTTTATTAGCTTATACCTATGCATTGTAAAGTCTTCAAATTTTCTAAGTAATTACATAAACTTAAAATCTGGGGGCACGGCAGTGCCCCCGCCAAGTCGAGCGCGAAGCAAACACTACCGTACCATCCTTTACTGGAACCATTTCGCCGCATTTTCAGGCCCCTATTTGAGAACCTCTGGATAAGACCAGGACGCAGAAATTTTCGTCATCCAATAAGCTATAATCACATACTTACAAATATTATTGTAGACTAGCAGTCGTACCACAGAGTAGATAATATAGATTATATTATACTTACGTACAAAGAAACAGTTTTCATTGAACGATCCTTATCGATCCAAAGGAGACAGAAACCATTTCATACATTCTTAGGCTAAGAATGTAATAAGATGAAAATTGTATTATATACTAGCTTTTGCCCGCGGCTCCGCCCGCGTAAATATATTATTCCGCGGGAACACTACTTTTTCGGGATAAAAAAAAATCCTATATCCTTTCCCGGGACCCAAAGTATGTCTATACCAAATTTCATAAAAATCGGTTCAGCGGTTAAAGCGTGAAGAGGTAACAGACAGACAGACAGACAGACAGACACACTTTCGCATTTATAATATTAAAGTATAGAAGAATAATATATTAGTACTTATATTAATAGTTAATATATTAGTATATTAATATATTAGTATAGAAGTATAGATTTGGAATAAAAAGTAGACTACGCGTTTGTCCAAAGAATTAACCACTACCATACCAACTTTCATTCAAATCGGTTCAACCTTTTAGCAGTGAAAAACAGTCAAATATCCACAAAATAATATATTATCCCTCGGGAACACTGTATCTTTTTGGGAAAAAAGTGGACTGCGCGTTTGTCCAAAGCATAAAACACTACCATACCAACTTTCATTCAAATCGGATCAACCTTTTAGCAGTGAAAGACAGTCACATATACACAGAATAATACATTATCCCTCAGAAACACCGTACTTTTTCGGCATAAAAAGTAATAGGATACTTTTTATGCCGAAAAATTACGATGTCCTTTCCCAGGACTCAAAGTATGTCTATACCAAATTTCATCAAAATCAGTTCAGCGGTTAAAGCGTGAAGAGGTAACAGACAGATAGACAAACACACTCGCATTTATAATATTAGTATAGGTATTGTAAAAACTTTTGCGGTTTGCTGCAGAGTAGGCATCTACAGACACACGAATTTGTTACGGAGCGTACAGCGGACCGAATCCGGTGTCGCTACACACGCACGGATTTGGTACGATGCAGTGGACCGAAAAGCTCGACACTCGTGTGTTCGATTTTCAGTTCTATTGCATTAGCACAGAGTTCTATTTACAGTGCTGTTTTTCGACGACGCGATGATTCCCGAAATTCATTGATAACAGGCAGTGATATCAACTCTCAAAAATATTTCTCCCCAAACTTTACCCCTGATAATTATACCATTGACAGGTCTAAGAGATAATAAGCTAGAAAGAAAGGTTATGTGTTTAACATAAAGACTTACGCGTGAATAACATAAAACTAACTTGTCTTAATCTGATTTCACTCCCAATATTATATTTTCATATCCCTGACTATATACACACATTTAATAATTTTTATTATTACATACAAATTGATTCATAAGGAGTAAACTCTAAACATCCTGGCCCCTAGTAAACCCCCGTAGATATTTTCCCTAATGTTGGATGGTAAAACCCTAAGTTGGCAACACTGACACCGTCGCGTTGTACGGCCTAACCGCTGGACTGCTCTACACACGCACGGATTTGGTACGGAGCGTACCAGATCCGCTGTACGCTCCGTACCAAATTCGTGTGTCTGTAGACACCATTATTCGTAATAAGATACCTACCAAGCTTCAAGTTCAACCTAATATACAATTACTTAGTACCTATAATATGGTAGGATACTCAAAGATATAACTTCAATTTAAAGTTTATTTCACTAAAATTAAAGAAGACGAATGTTATAAAAGTTGAAAATATTTTTTCACAGAATAAAATAGTATTTGAAATTATAAAACAGTTATTCTTCTATTCTGCTCAGTCCAAAGATTTCAACTCAAGATAGGCTATCACGTACATTTAGCAGAAAAAATTTCATACAAGAAAAAGTTACGCCATCTTGGTTTTCACCATAACTCAAATGTCATCCATCTTGTTTTCACCATACTTCGAATTTCAAAATGGCCCCAAAAATTTGAAAATTGGGGCCATTTTACTGGAGACACTTTTTGCCTCAACATGCCTCGTCTATAATTATATATGTCTATGGCTCAGTCAATATCAATACGGTAAAAAGACTATGGCTGTGTTCCGCCGAAAATAGAGCTTGTTAGCGCTTGCTAGCGCTAAAAAAAAACAGATTATCCGCCAGGGCACATATTTTGCTAACTTCAATAATGCTAACATAATCCGCCATTTTGCTTATTTTATACCAGCGGTTGCCATTGTGCCTACGTTTTATTTTCCGCGGAACACAGCCTATGTATGCGGTTTAATTTTGAATTTCGAACGCAAATATTTCAAGAGCCTGAACGAAATAATATCAAGGTACATTTTTACCGGCTAAAAAAATAGTAGGTAACTTATTAAAAACCACCAAATAAGTTGACCTCTCGCTCAAAGCAAATTCTTAGTTTAAGTAGATCTTGTACTATTGGTTTTTTCCTTCGCTATTTATTATTTGTGTTGAGTAGCATAAAAAATAGATTTATTTTTATAATTTTAATTTAATAGTTTTATTTCAAGAGAAAACATGCGAAAAATGATGATTTATTTCCGTTTGTGAAGCAAGTTCAAAATTACAGTTTTTTCATGATCCCGTGGGAACCGTTTTGGTTTCCAAGAAAAAAAAATACTGTTAGTTATTTCATGTTCGAATCTACCTTTGTGCTAAGTTTCATTTAAATACGTCGAATAGTTTGCCTGAAATAACGTCAAATAGGTAGGTACTATTTTTTGAAGATCCCATGGGAACCGTTTCGTTTTTCGGGATAAAATGTATCCTATTTTACCCTTCAGGTCCTAAGCCACCTACCTGCAAAATTTCATTTTATTCCATCCAGTGGTTTCGGCGTGATGTGATAACAAACACACAGACAGACAGACAGACAGACATTTTTTTCAAAAACGTTATTTTTAGGTTCTGTGGCCTTTATAGACCCCCCATTTTGATTTTCACTTAAATATCTTTAATGTACAGACATGACCCCTCTACAGATTTATTATATGTATAGATATAGATAGAATTAGATTAATGAGAGCCTTATGGAAAATTGTGTAACTTATGGCAATCTGAGAACAAAGTTATGAGGTGTTTAGTGAAAGTTAAGTTAGGTTTCAATACCAATGAAACTTTTTAACACTGTATCTATTTGGTGGAGAATGCGTGAAAAGTCATAATTATAGGCTATTTATTATTATCTTTATTGTTTATATAATAACTAATGATAATTGTGATGACTAAAAACAACAGGAATAGATTTATAGGAAAAATAAAACAGAACAATTTAATGTATTAGGTATGTATATAGTTTATTCGTCTTCTATATAGATTAAAATGTCGTCAAAAAATTATCCAGGTGGAATAATATGATCTTGATACCTTGTCCAGTTAAGGAATCATAATATTATGATACATGTAACATGAGCATTGAACACTTAGCAGGCTCCAACAGATCGTCTGCTTACTATGCAAATGCAATTACAATAGAAGCGTACCTACATAAGAATAGCTGCATTTCCTCTACGACAACCGTCGAGTAAAATAATTTTTCAAGTTTTTGGACCCGGATTCTGTAATAATTAAAGCAGTAGTCGTTCAAAATAAAACTATTTAGGAATGTACATACCCAAAACGCATTAGAAAACACGAAACGAATGAATCAAAACTCAGAAGTCAAATTGACACTTAAAAATATGATTTTTTCAAAATGTATTTACTGTAATACTGAAATCAAAGGATATCACGAAATCTAAACATTTTTCTTATTTTTCTCGGCTCCCAGATTATGAATTGCGCTGAATTTTTATACCTATTTTAGGACAAAAAAAATATCATTTTTTTAAACCATATCTCATGTCATTACATTTTGGCCCACAATGTTCAGTCTCCTTTGAAAATTTTAACGTCCCCAACGGCCCATAATTTTTCCACACAATCGTGGTTACACCGTATGCTTGTAGTAGTGCAATCAAATCGAAAGCTAACTATGTACGAGTAGCGTTTTATCTGTTTTTATTTCATAAATCTGTGCTCGTACTCTATCCGAAAGAGTCTATCGGCCATCGCTCATGTACCTACAGCTTTTTTCGAGCTTTCAAAGCTTACTTTGGAGGTCGTAAGATGTTTCTACGACTTCACTTATGTTGTGAGAAACATCAGTCGTATTTAGCAGTTAGTACAAAAAGGTATAACTATAAAATCTTCATTCCTCGCAGCTAATACCTAACTTAGATTTGACTGAGAATATGTACTCGTATTTAGGTAACAACATGAAACATCAGGAGTCGATAAACCTTGTAGAAGACAATAGAACTGTCTTGAATCACTTAACTGAAAAGGAATACTCTTTGACCTCTTAATTAAAATAAGTATTGTTTGAAGCATTGTTGAAATCAGCCAAGGACATTACACTACGGCCGCTGTATCTTGACGGGTCTGAACATAGGCTCTGCGAACTTTAGCGCGTGTACAACTCGTGAAGAAAACTGTTATTGTATTATTTTTATATACCTATGTACTAATAAAATTTCCCTAATACAGTTGACCAATTAGTACAAATAAAATAAATACGAAAACACTTAGAAACAGATATTGCGCAACCTTCTGCGCGAAGTTCAGACTCGCCAAGATACATCGGCCGTATTGTAATTGTCAATGGAATTAAAGACATCGTTGTTGCAAGTTGCATTATTATCTTATATCTTTAAAAGCGAGCAATTCTTGTAGGTATAGGTATAATCTGAATTTCGGAAATGGCTCCAACGATTTTCATGAAATTTAGTATACAGGGGGTTTCGGGGGCGATAAATCGGTCTAGGTAGGTTTTATCCCTGAGAAAACTGCGCATTTTTAAGTAATATATATTAAAACCCTGGTGAAATATTTTTGTAGTATTTTTTTAATCTACTACAACTCCGAGCAAAGGATGATTACCCAGGTACTTATTAATAAAGTAATGCTTACATTATTTCATTAAAAAATATACCTACGTTAAATATTTTTCGTAGCCTGCTACAGACCTGAAAAGGTCTAAGGCTTAGACTAGAAAACCAGTCTAAGCCTTACTTAAAGACTAGAAAACTAGGTAAGCTCTATTTTTGGGGTTGGACAAGGAATCCTTAAAGTTCCGCTCTGTCCGTCTGTCTGCCCGCCCTTCTAACTTCTGTAATAATGAATAGGTATATGTATAAACGGATTAAATTTGGTATAGTTATAGATTGTGTATATGTCTCGGTTCTGGTATATAATATTATACAAAAAGAATAATTTTCCATAAATGTTAGAGTGTCTCTCCATTTATAAAAATATTTTTCCATTGTACCCCATATTTATAAGTTGCCTCCTCCCCCTTTCCCCCCTCTCCCTTGCATTTCTAAACTATAAGAGACTAAGAGATAGATATTGTAAGTTTCCATGCTGATAGCACGGCTAAAAACTGTATAGGAAAAATATTTTAAGGGAAATCGAACTATAACTTTTGAATTAATTTAAAGAGAAAATACATATTATGCATATTCAAGTAGGTACAATCACAAGGAAATAAGAACAAGAAGAACATCAGCTGATGTTCGAATGTTGGAAATGTTTTTTAAACCGGAAAATGTTTCAAAACCTATCAAGGCTAAACATTGAATGAGTCAGTTAAAAAAATACGAATCCTTGATACATTTTCGCAAACTCGAGTGAGAGGCAAATTGTCAACTACAGATGAACATTGTAATGCAACTTGTAAATAACACTATCTGTCAGGTTGCTTGTAAGCATGGGCGTAGCCAGGGAGCGGTTTAGGGGATTCAACCCCCCCCCCCCCCCCCCCCGAAATGGGCCGGCTGGTATATATTATATAATACAGAGATCTGACCAATATACAAAGGCGTATTTAGAAATTTTGCGCCCGAGGCCAATTAACATATTTTGCCGCCTCATTAACCCTATCTGAAAGACGATTTTTTAAAGTTATATTAGAAAAATAATTAACAGCCTAAATCAGAACTTTGATACTAACTCCTAATAGAATAACTTCAAACTTGTATCATAAGTAATCCGCCGTTGCATATACGATGCTTAATTCATTTGCATTTGCTATTTACTCGCACTAAAATATTTACAAGTTTAAAGTAGAGACTAGAGAGCCAGTTAGAGAGCCAGTTTTCTGCTATTTAGTTCAATTTGACTTATTCCAAAATATACATACATGGCTTATAAGTTATATGCATGTGTGTATATTTTGGAAGGTCGGTTATTTGGGTACACTTCACCAAAAATATGAGAAATATACCTACATAACTTGCTTAGGTAAGTACATGTCTTTAAGAAATTTTAAAAAATTTATAAAAGTTCTGGGTAAGGCAACCCGATGTAACTTGTATAACACCATGTTGTACCTTAAAATTCCGGTATAAATGTAAATACTTGAAACACCGGTCAAGTGCGAGTCGAACTGGCGCACAAAGGATTCCGTAGCGTTAAACAAATATTTTACATGTTTACTTATTATTTCGTTATTTTTGTAAGAAGTTTTCCAAGAAAGTGCATTTTTCAACTTAAGCCTCTATAATGCCTCACAGTGTTCTATTTCACTCAAAAAATTTCCCTATGCTGTTTATCGCATAAATCGATGAAGAAATGCATTTTAAATGCAAGAGTAAAACACCAACGTGTCTATTTCAAATACTTTTTTTTATAAAAAATAATAATTTATGTTTCGTGACCTCGACGTAAAAAAAAGACTTAATAAATTCTGTAAGCGTGTCTGATCAATATTTATTTTTTTGATTAATATGGTTTGATGAAGGAGCTTTAGGCGCATATTTTCCATGTTTAATTTTTTGAAGATCACTTCTGGCTACCGAGTTATTAATTTTTATTCAGATTTTTGTTTTTATTTTTTTTTCTCCCAAAAAACTCAAAAGTGCGACTTGTGACTGGCACTGAAATATTTATCTTAAATGTGTCTATCACTGGTAAAAAAGTCAAGTTGCACTATGGAAGCGTTTGGGAGTTAGAATAAAGGTCAAATGGTAAATTTTAGGGTTATCACTAAGGTCAAACAATAGGCGATCGGACTTTTTTTTTACTGTATAAACGAATAGTACTCTTAAATATGAGTAATTTATCAGAAGAAATAGTATATCAAAAGTCAATATTTTCAAAGGTACAGCGATATTGTCACCGTAAAATTGTAAAATAACTCACGAGAATGTAAAAATTATGTCGAAAGATTCATTACTTTAATTATAATTGTAAATCATATACAATTTTGTAGTTAAAGAAAAAATTGCATTAATTTGAACAAAAATGAAAGGTCAAGTATAGTTACACCCCTAACACAATATTTTGAAATTCGATTTGTCGTAAACGCTTCCATAGTGCAACTTGATTTTTTTATCAGTGACAGACGCATTTAAGGTAAATCTTCAGTGCCAGTCACAAGTCGCACTTTTGAGTTTTTTGGGAGAAAAAAAATAAAAACAAAAATCTGAATAAAAATTAATAACTCGGTAGCCAGAAGTGATCTTCAAAAAATAAAACATGGAAAATATGCGCCTAAAGGTCCTTCATCAAACAATATTAATCAAAAAAATAAATATTGATCAGACACGCTTACAGAATTAATTAAGTCTTTTTTTTACGTCGAGGTCACGAAACATAAATTATTTTTTATAAAAAAAAGTATTTGAAATAGACACGTGGGTGTTTTACTCTTGCATTTAAAATGTATTTCTTCATCGATGTATGCGATAAACAGCATAGGGAAATTTTTTGAGTCAAATAGAACACTGTGCGCCTGAACTAACAAAGTTATGTGTATACGCCGTTATAGTATTTCTTCAAAGTTTATTATAATATGTACTGCCTTTATGATTTATTTATTTTTTCAGATTTTTCTTGCCAGTCATTATTAACGAAATATTTCGCTTTAAAGTTAATTAAGATTTAAGGTATTCGTTGCAAGAAGTTAACGAATACTTTAAATTTTTATTAAAAAAATGTTCTTAGCATCTTATCAATGTTTTTGATATATTTCCATATTTGTCTAATGAACTCGTGGGTAGGTAAGTGTCGTGGAAAATCACAGAAAACCAGAGAGCTAAACGGAAAAGGAAACACAGTAGAAAAATAACGATTGCATAATTTAATCACTTTTATTGTGCCTACTAATGACGATCTGAGGAAATATGCATTAGCCAATGCCTAATGAATCATACAATTAGAACAAACCTTCGTCTATTATATTCTTTTACATGATTTACTTAATTATCTTAACTGCGACAATTTTGGTTTTCTTTTCAATAAATGTAATTATTACAATTGGACCCTTTAATATAGTCTACTACCCTTATAGTTGAAAAAATATTGAATAAAATAACGAACCGCTAATTATTACCTACTTGGCGCTAGCGCAGCTGCGCTCTATCAGATAAGCAAAAATAAAATACATCATGTAAAGATCAATAATTATTATAAGTTGCATAAATCACTTGCTTGTTGTGGTTTGGTCGTCAGATTTTTGGAAAATCCCCTTGGCTCATTTATGGAAAAATTAGCAAGGTTAAAACGTGAACTTGTTAGTTACACGGAGTTTGAGTTGACAGAACAATAATGTTCGGTTCAATTGCGATTTTGTATATTTAAAAGAAATTCAAATGCCCAAAACATAAGATCACTAGTAGATAGAAAAAAAATTAAAATATTTTTAAATCTACCCATATACAAATTCCAATCAGGTAAACTATTAACTAATTTATTTAATAAGAAGCAAAATACTGTATGCGTGTGTCTTAGAAATAATATCATATACCTAAATACAGCCAATATACGTGTAGGTTTAAATAATATGAAGATATCTACTATCTGGTTTACTAAAACTTTTATATCTAACCAAGTAAATCTCTTCTACAATGTTTGAAGCAACAAGAGCTCCCACACATAATTGAATTCGCATCGCATCGCAAAATATATCTCTGGCTCGCACCTACGCCCTGAACCTCAATTCTCGTATTTAAAGTAGACTTACATTTTACTTTGACTGTATTATAAATGAAGCGACATGTTATCATAAACTGATTTTGTGAAGTTTGGAACTTTGGACCAATTAGAACGCGTTTCACATTGGTTTATCGTTTACGAGAATAACGTTTGGCAGTTTTAGCGTATCGCGACTTGATTGTAATTGTATTTTTGCAGGTTTTATTTAGCAGAATCCACCATACCAATAGATACAACCTCGCGGTTGCGACTCGAATTCGCAGTTATGTGTGGAAAGCCTAAATCCAAGTACATACAGAAACAGTCATTTGAATAAGCCAAAATCCAAGTACTTAAAACATACAGAAACAGTCATTTGAATATCACTTCGTCACAAGCTATCACACGGTCTGCAATCATATTGTAATCTGCAGTGACAAAAGTGTGACAAAAGCAAATCGACACCAAATTGAGGAAGGACTTCGCGATTCTCGTTATCGCCTCATTTGTGTGTGATCAATGATCATACATATCACATGCCACCATGTATGATGTCACATGGGGTAAATGAATATCGCAATGATTGATCACTATATACCAGTGGCGATGGCTGGTTCTCCTTCATAAGGTAGCCCTAGCTTGCATAGTAGGTAGGGATTTGGATGAGGGTCTTCAAAAGGTAAGCGGTAAGTGAAACCGATAGGAAATGAGTTATAGGAACCCCACACCACTGCTAGATACCTACCTAGTATTTACACATAGTCGATAACTAGGTACCAGTGGCGTGGGGTTCTTATAACTCAATTCCAATCGGTTTCCCTTACCACTTATCTTTTGAAGACCCTCATCCAATTTCCTACTTATTGTACAGGCTAGGGCTTCCCTATGAAGGGAAACCAGCCTTCGCCACTGCTAGGTACTTATTATTTACCTACTCTATGCACTTATTTTTATAAGAAAGCCATGCTTCGACTTGAATGGAACGGCTCGTCCAGAGATACCAAAGCATGTCAAAAAACACATAAAATGAAATGTGTAAACATACACACATCTACTAACGATCGTACAGAAACCATCGCGAAAGTGCCAACTCGAACTTCTCACTATATTCTTGAGACTAAGCTACATTCACTTGGCTCGCTATTAGATTCCGTTATGTTATGTGGTACAATTCTATTATGAACATATTATTATGTAATAAAATATTACGGTTTTTGTAACAAAATATGTAAATGATTTAAAAACTGTGATGGCTTATCGTTGTTTTTTCAAACGCTCAGTGACCTAGTTTTTAAATGGAGCACAATATTTAAGAGTGAACTTCGAACTGTGATAGATGACATCAATCCATGATACTATGCAGATGGCCTGTGGTTATTAGTCATATTTTAATCTAAACCAATGTAATAAATGATTGCTGTTGTTATTATTATAGGAAACTAGATATGTTGCCAGCTGGTAGCCATAGCTCTGTTCTAGTTCTATGGTAATACATAGAGCTAGAACAGAGCTATGGCTACTAAGAGTACATTGTATGGCTATTACAAACCAACTGATCAGTGTCAGTCGTCAGATAGCTGAGATAGCTTATTTTGTCTTTGTCGTTCGATGCGATGCTCAAATTAGCACCGTCAAAACTTTCGAATAAGCTATTCGATTTATTTTATTTGAAACAGGTCCATACAGTAACATTGACCCGCAGGTTGAGCGTTGCCGACCACTATCCGGTGGACTAAATTTACAACTCGACACTCGTGTGTTCGAGTTTCAACTCTATTGTATTAGTGAACTGTTTGTTTCTGATACCTATCATGTTGTATGTAAATTGTAAAATAAAGATTCTCTACAAGCTATCGAGAACATGCAGTATTACCTACTCTCAAAAATATTTCTCCCGAAACTTATAGGTAACTCCTAATTCGACTCTAATAATAATATACATCAACAAATAATAGCTTGTGTATTAATAAACATTTTAAAGAAATGTTTGTATTGTTATAATTGGCCACTATTTTACTTGATATAAAAAATTACGAAAGCCTCTAAGAAACTAAAAGAAAAAAATCCCCCAAGTAACCAGAGATTTTTTCCCCTAATTTAGGGAAAAATATAAGTTGGCAGCACTGCGATCATTGTCATGCCCAAGCCACCCAACAGTTTTGCACCTAAGACTCTGTCCAGAAAGTGCGTCAATTTAGTACGGAGTAACGGAGCGAACCATATCCGATTCGGACCACGGCAGACTCAGTTATTAATAATTATGTTCACCGGGCCTTTTAGTATTTTTTTTTAATTATTAAGAACGCATTTAAGAATGTTATTGCTTTTACCTTGGAAGTCGGTTTATATTTTTTTATTTAAAAATAATTATAATATTCTTCGTCGTCGTACTTGTGTAGCGGGTGTAAGGACTATTGCCCAATACAAAAGCTAGGATTAACAACACTGCACTATAAGATATATTGCATCAGTCGGTCAAGGTTTACTACTGCCAAACTGAAGCTAACCCACACAGATTGCAGAAATCTAGAAATATTGGCCAAATATAAATCATTACACAAATATAGAAATGCTCGTTAAAAGAGATGCGTTGGTGACATTGCCAAAGTACTTAAACAACACCTCTAACCTTTATTTTTCGTAAGGGAAGGCATTTACGCCTTTCCCAGGGGTTTGGGCAGTCCCCGGGGGCATGTGGGACTTACCGGCAAGCTAGTCGCCGAAATACCGCACTAAACCACCTACGGTTGCCATCGGCCGCATATTGAGGTTACCCTGGATCTGTCAAGCACAAGGTAACCTCACGACTGGCCAGTCCTACGATAAGGACCGGACTACTCCACGAAGGGCTTACTCCGGCAACTGGAGTAACCCCGCCAACGCCGGGACCGTGCAATGGGTAAGGCCTGGGACCACATTTGGCGTGCGCGTTTCTCGGGCATTTGAACGACGCGATTTGCCGTCGTGTGGCGTGTGTGCACAGAACAGAAAGGTATCGAAAGGCGCTAAATGGCCCCCGATGCGCCTCTCGTCCGCCTTTGGATGCCATTACTCCATGGCATCCAGTTCATCCGCATGCTCTCGTCGTCACGCGTCTTGCGAAGGAGAAGACATCTGTGTGCGAATCACAGGAAGGTTTCATAGGTAGCCCCTATTACACGACGTCTCTGCAGACCGCACAACACGCCTTATTGGAGCAGACCGAAGCCTTGTGCCCAGCCTAAACAATATCTTTTTTGGTCTCGCAGGGGAAATGTCGTTATGCCCTTCCCGGGTTGGGGGATCCGGGGATATGTGTGACTCCCGACGGTAGTAGCCGGTTTACCCACTAAAACTGAACCCGCGGATTGCCCTCAACTGCTATAAGTGGAGTGTCCCGGATCTGTCTACCTCAGAACACCCCCCGCGACCGACCGGTCTACCTCTATAGGGAGCAGGGACCGGACTTCCAACACAATTAGGGTCCACTCCGGCAAACTGGAGCGTCCCCCTTGAGGCTGGAACTAGCTAAGCCGGGGAGGTTCCCATCCTCTCCCGGAGCCCCGTTAAACAGGAAAACATAAATTTCGCAGAAACCGTACATTTTTCCGCGATAAAAAGTAGCCTTTGTCCTTCCCCGTGTTCTACTCTACATCTGTGCTAAATTTCATCAAAATCGGTCAAGTAGTTTCGGAGCTTATTCGATGCAAACAAACAAACAAACTTTTCCTTTTTATTATATAAGTAAGTATAGATTATATCACTTCACACACAAAGGCCAGTCTATTTAGCAGATACAATCCAGAGACTTGAGGATAATAAAACGCAAACAGTTCTCGCATTGCTAGTAATACTTACTGGCCAACGAATGGCTCAATAAAAATAAACCCGTTAGGCATTTCTACTACCGCTGATGCTGGATGTAAACAAACCGTCATTAAACATCTGCCCACTACTATTTTAAATGTGAAAGTTTGTGAGGATATAAGGATAGACGGATGTTTGTTACTCTTTCACGCAAAAATTGCTGAACGGATTTCTAGAAGTAGTTTAAGCTCAGGAAAAAAGTAGATTACGTGTTATAAATCAAAAACACTTTTGCTACTTTTTCCAGAAAAAGTACTGTATTCACATGGATGGTGCCGCAGGCAACAGCTAGTTGCAACGATCTAAATATGTAGTTGGATCTTTCACAATAATCGGATATTTCACAATAATTAAGCTAATACGTAATTGCTTACCAAAGTTCAAAGTTTATGAACACTATTGTGTGGCGGATGATTAACCAATGATTACTCATGCGGCATGCCGCGGCCGTACTCATGCTTAATGCAGGAGTAAGAATTTAGTACTTTATTTGATTATTTACTGTACTGTGGAAATTTTTGATGATATAATTATGAAAATATTTAATAGTGGGTATTGGGTATTCTCTAGCTAGAGTCTATAGTCTATCTATTTGTTGCTAGGTATGCACTCCGTAAAAATATCCTATTCGTTTTCTACTTTCTATAATAACATCAGTTTATTATAGAAAGTAGAAAACGGATAGGATATAATATTTTCTATCATCATAACGATGCATTTAAATACAGCATTAATCAGGCTATTTATAATTTAATTCCAAACTAAAAATAACTTACTCTTTGTGGTATCTAGCACTAATCGTAGATATCTGAAACCTAATATTATTAACGAATAAGAGAGAAATAGATAAAAAAGATAGGTAAATCACAGGTGTTCCGTATTAGGTATGAAGTAATAAAATATATTATGCGCGGTATACTTACGTCTTAGATATATTCTTAATAATATTATGTGTATTGTAATTTGTAGCACGTGTAAAATACATTCACCTACACTTGGCCTAAGCCCAAATGGAATGGTATAATTCAATGCAAGTTTGATAGTAACATTGTAACTTCTTACAGTGTATATTTAATTAGTGTTATAATATGTTGTTGTCTGGGTAGATCTAAAAAAACTGAATCAGCAAAAGAGTGTATTATACTTACTCTATAAATCAGCATATTCTAGTACTAGCCCGCCATTAATTGCCTGCGGCAGAACTTTCATCCCCTATTTTTTACTCACCTAGGGGATGAATTTTAGAACCCACTGAAATAAGTACATAACTCATTATTTTTCGCGTACTCCATTCATACGAAATATAATGGAAATATGTCCAAGGAATAGAAAGTTTCATACAAACTTTTATCCCCTATTTTACCCCCCTTGATGGTTGAATTTTGAAAAACCTTCTTAATAGTTTTAATAGTGTAACAATTCTTAATAGTGGATGTCTGCGTCATAATATGAACTTTACGTGTGCAAAATTTAAAATTTCTAGCATTAATGGTTTAGCTTGTGCGTTGATACATTTGTCAATCAGCTATCTGCTATACCATTTTTAAATAATTATAGATTAAAAACAGTAGGCAAATGGTAGTTTGGGATGACCCCCAAACTTAACAAAATTTTCCTACTACCGGGCTAGAAGTATCTATTTTCTAAGTATCGTAGGTAGGTATATAATTTGTTTTTTGACGTCATTTAAAGTTTTCAGACACCACTTATATCTCAATTCTCTAGGATCTTTTCTAGAGGAGAAGTAGGTTTCTAGAGGCGGAGTTCCAACTTTTCTAATATAAAAAACGATTATTCCTCCCAAATAAAATAACAGTGAAATAATGAGCGAAAACAAAAATGTTACACAAAGAAATAGATAATCCGCAGTTTGTAGACATTGATTGAGCCTCAGACCGAATAAAAAGTATAGACTGAGCCGTCGTAAACAATCGCGACGAAATAAGTGAGGCAAAGTCTCGGCTTTGTGTGCGTAACGCGGTGTAAGATATCGTAGATTTGCGCATGTGTGCTAGAGAAAAATGTTGCAAGCATTGTGCTGCGACTCCCAAGTGCGAGCGATATACTTTGGTAAAAGTTATATTAATTTATATTATTTAACTGTGCCACACTTCGACATGAATGGGCCGGCTTGACCGGGTAAATACCACGACCTCACAGAAAACCGGCGGGAAATAACGCTTGCGTTGTGTTTCGCCGAGTGAGTGAGATTACCGGAGGCCCATGAGGGGGGGGGGGGATTTTATGGACCAGGAACGCAAGTCGCAACACGAATGTCCATGGACGGCGGTAATCGCTTACCATCAGGCGATCCGTCTGCTCGTTTCCTGGTTCATTACATAAAAAAGTGTAGTATTGTGTTTTATTTGTATTGGTTGACTTAAATGAAAGACAATTAAGGGGTCGTCCATTAATCACGTGATGCCTAAAGGGGGAGGGGGAGTCCGAAAAAAAAAACACCGAGTATCACCAAGGGGAGGAGGGGGTATAAGTAGACATCACGTGTATTAATTTTCGAATCTAGTCTATGCATACCGAAATTATTATCGGTTGTAGATTCGTAGTGTTGTTTAAACTTTAAATATTTACAAGACAAATGACTCGTATAGTTTTAATTTTCTTAAATTATTCGATTAAATTGTTTTTTAAGTTAAAGTTTTTCTTCAAACATGACCTGCTTACTATGTAAAAAAATACACGTAATCTTAGGTGGGGGAGGGGGAGGGGTAGTATAAAACCTCACCACGTATCACCAGGGGGAGGGGAGGGGTCTAAAAAGTTGTTAAAAACATCACGTGATTAATGGACGGCCCCTAAGTAGCTTACATATTATGAGAGTCATTTATTTTAAAATTCACGTAATTTTATGGTGACATATATAACCTAATATACTCCAAAACTAAATATGCAATAGTAAAATTTCCTAAAACACACTTAATTGTAAAGTCTCCGAAAAATCACAACTTCCCTTACTTTTCGGAAAAGATAATGTTCTTAACTTGCAACACTGACACAATGGCGTCTAGAATTCGTGTTCCGAGAAATGATGACAAACATTTTACGATTTTGTTTAAATTACACACCAAATCGAATACTTACTTGTGAAAAGTAATCCCAGATGACTTTTTCTGAAAACATGAATTGTTTTTGCAGCAGTTTATGACGCAGGACGACATAATTTCGCAATTATTATTTCACTAAAACTACGTCTCACGCTCTCGGGTGCTCGCGGCAGACTACATACCGCGCGGCCGTCTTCATATCGCCTAATCGTCTTCATATTACGTACCTCACTGTTTGAGCGCAATGTTATGTCTATACTTTTATTCGGTCTGAGGATTGAGCAATGAGCAGGCATAGTGTAATCACCTCGCGCTGCGCCAGTTCCGCCGCTCGCGCTCTAGGTCAGGTTCACTACTTCATGGACAAACATCAATCCGTTTATTAGATACTAACCAGAACACGTAACTCGTGAGCCGTTTAAAAGAGTATGAACTTTTAATGAAAATTTAATGACTTAATTTCAAATTTAAACGACCAACATCATAATGGAGGTAGGTACTATTATGATGTTGGTCGTTTAAATTGACGAAAATGTCATAAATAAGACAAAGTATACCAATTTATAAGCTGCACTCGAATCAAAAGAATTTCTTGTTTATTAAACACCAGTGTAAATTATAATTTAGGTGATTATAGTTACATTTATGTATAATTCAATGATTGTAAATAATGATTTAAGGCTTATTATGAAAGCAAACTAATCGGAGAGTTACGGCAGCAGATTTTTCGTTATATTTAATTATGATTATTTATTTACTAATGATAGATTTATAGAAATTGCTTTGATTGGTCTATTTTTTTTATTATTTTTTTTTGTAAGTCAGTACTGAGTACCTACTTACATAGATCACAATTTTCTGATTTATTTATTCCATTGTGTTTCATCATGTTTAGCTTCGTGAGCTTAGCGCCATCTATGTTTTCGATTAAGTACATAAAATATCCGCTAGTCCTCAAGAGATGGCAGCACGAAGCTCTGTTCTTTAATTGTTATGACTTACAATAATTATTATTCTTGTTGATGTTTATGATAATCCATAATAAAAGACTACAGAATACATACCTCATATAGGTACGTACTATCGAATAAGTATCGCCACTCGATCAGGCATAGGATGAAAATCGCTTAACAGCGGTGATGAATCGTGTGCAGTGCGTACGCACATAATATACTCACGTGTAAATACAGACTTGAAACACGTCTGCGGTCGATGCGGTCGCTTCCTTTCTGTTTTAATATTTTGAGGCGTCCTAGCGTTAGAAATCGTCCGAGCAGGAAATTTGCCAATATTGTACAAAATATAAGTTTCTATCTGATAGCGCGGCAGCGGTATCGCCCAGTAATCTTTTGTCCAAACATTTCGCAGCTTTTTCGGACCCGGTTACAGTAGACAATATATTTTAGTTTGTAAATAAGCTAGCGGACTGTTGTCACGGAGAAGTCGTTAGTGGCAAAAGCTAATGTTTAATATTTCACAAAAATCGAGAGCATCGAGAGCATCTAGTTTAGGAGATATTGAGCGGCGTGAAAAGATATGGATAGATGGAGGAGAATAAGCAAAATTAAAAACATACTTCTAGCAGACTTGGAAATGTCAAATTTGCTATCAGGATAGGTAATTAGCTACATTTTAAATAAGGAAAATACTTATAGAAAAATTAAAAATTCTGAAGAAAACTGATTTTTGAATTTTTAATTTTACGAATTCATAGGAACAAAATGTATGAATACAAGTTCACTGATGACTTTGTAGTCGTTGTTTATATAATAAAATCTCATTAATTGAGAAGTAGGTTATTTTAGGTTAGTAGTTGCTTAGGGACGAATGGGCCCATTTGACCGGATAAATAGACGGCCTCACAGAAAACCGATGGGAAATAGCACTTGCGTTGTATGTCACAGAAAGAGAAAGATACCTGTGTCCAAAAGTGGGACGCAGCGCCGGTACCTTCCTCGTGCAAAGCTCGCAAACGCTCAGTTTTTTTTTATCTCCAAACCCTACCCTGGTATTTTATTGGAATTCGTAGGCCTAAGAGGGGGGAGTAATTTATTCGAGAACGCACTTGTGGTTCCTCTATTGTGGCGGGTATAAGTTATATAAGTATAATATGTAGAAAATAGTAATCAATTTGGAATAGATCTAGAAACAAGCAAATGTACCGCTCAGTGGCGAAGGCTGCTTCTCCTTCATAGGGAAGCCGGAGCCTGTATAATAGGTAGGGATTTCTATGAAGGTTTGCAAAAGGTAAGTGACAAGGGAAGCCGATAGGAATGGAATTATAGGAACCCTACGCCACTGGTACCGTTTGATAGTAAGCAATTACTCCCGCATTAAGACAATCGCAACACCGGAGAAATTATAAGTGCGTTCACGGTCTTTAGAACCCCAAATTCCTTGGTCTTCGGGTAACCTACGAAAAGAAATGAGATCCCACAAAAATATTACCTAAATGAAAAAAGCCAAGTACTTATTCCTTTGCAAAAAGTTATGAGATGTCGTAGAGATCAAGTGAAATTCAAGAAAGTCCATTTAATTAGTTACTCGTTATTAGCACTGGGCGTTGAATGAACGAACTGTTTTATTAAACTGTTTATTTGTCATGAACGGGTAAACTAGTTTAGCGCCTACTGATAAACTAGTCTATGCGTGAACGGTTGCCATATGCCGGAACGATGCGTGCGACAGAGACCGTTCGTCGCGACGCGACGACACGATCGACGGACGGGCGCGGGGCACGACGACTTGGCACGAGCAATATGTCTACCTCTGTTCTTTACAGTAATGAACCTGCCTGCCTGCCAGTCCTAAGCCTGGAAAAAGTATGAAGAGAAGTTCATTTCCACCGCTCACAGATTAACCGTCTCGTCGTTCGTCGTCATCACTAGTCGCGTCGATCAGCAAACGACAACAAGTTTGTCAAAACAGTTAATGCTGAAAGTCGTTCATTCAACAAAACTACTTTGTTTGTCATAGTTTATTGCTCAGTTCAGTATTCGTCGAACACGTAAACTAGTCGAAAAAAAAACTGTTTTTTCAACTAGTTTACGATGAACGATAAACGGTCTCGTTTCGTTGATCGAAAAAGCGTCGACGACCCACCACTACTCGTTATAAAACTTGCAACCATAGGTATGTGGAAAATTTTATTTTTATAATTTGTTATTTTAAATAATGACTTAGCAATGAGCACTTTAATAAAGCAATATATTATGGTTACTACTTACTAGTAGCCCGAGAGGTAAACTCTCCTTGACGCTTTTACCTATCGAAAATCATTAAAGGTGACGTCACACCGTTTTACAAAATTCGTTTTACCAGAATCAAACTAGCAAACGTAGAAGCAAGGTATAATTTACCAGGTCAAAAGGTCGTCTGAGATCTAAGAAGCATGCATATACCTATAGATGTTTTTTTTCTTTGTATAGTATAAGACCGTCGATTTAAGCGTAAAGATAGCAATATCGTCATAAGAGCGGGACGAAAACAAAAACTGTGCTTCGTCAATCCTAATAATATTATCAATATTATTGTCTATGTCAGTGTTAATTAATTTTTCCAAAACTTTTAATAAGTAAAGTAAGTAGTAACTATTTAGGTATCGATTAAGTATAACAGTTTCCAGGGAAATCGGTGTACAATTTTTAGGGTTAGAGAGACCATCAGTTCTATTTTTTGGCACGGAACCACCATTCATTCATCAAATCTTCACTTAATCAAATATTATGCAAGTGTTATCTATACTAATACTGACTGAACTAACTGAAGAGTTTGTTTGTTTGTTTGTTTGAACGCGCTAATCTCAGGAACTACCTACTGGATCGAATTGAAAAATTATTTTTGTGTTGGATAGTCCATTTATCGAGGAAGGCTTTAGGCTATATAACATCATGCTAAGCTCAATACGAGTCGAACACCAATCGAGAAAGTTTCAAAATCGTTTTTTTCTTTTCTTTTGAGAGCTTTCGCTGCGTACGCTCGCGCTGCGGAAACGGTTAAAGTTTCGCTAAAATTATGTATGACCGAATTTTTCCCCTTTAAAAGTTCTAAAAAAAGTACGCGACTGTATATGTCTATCTTTTAAGGCTCAAAATAACTTTTTTATGCTAACCAAATTTGTTCTAAAATTAAGCATTATTTGTGAGGGTGTTTTCATAAAGATTATATTAATCCTTATCCAAGTATATACGTTATTCATTACGAGCATTTAATTTAGAAGAAATTTGCCGTTTACATCATTTGATTTCAATGAGTATTTTAGAAGATATCGCTAATCGCAGTAATAAAATAATCAAGTGCGCAATAATAATGTACGGTGCGCGGCAGGCAGTCGTGAGGGGGAAGCGCTTCTCCTTCTACGTAAATGAGTAAAAGCTAGGATTAAAGAAAATACTTAAGTATGTAATTAAAATCGTTAGCTAATGTTTATTTGTCATACAGATACCAATATGATATCAATTATCAACAATTTTGAATTCATATCAAAATAAGTAAATGTATTATCTAAAACATAGGTATTATGCTCAAAACATAGGTATTTCTTTTAAGTACATGCAAAGGAATAAATTAGTTATTAGACAAATAGTTAAAGAGATGGTCGTTTTAACTTACGCGTTCAACTCTTTTGGTGGGGTTGGAGCGGACTTTGAGAAAATTGACATTGCGCACACTTTCTACTTTTTAGGGTTTCCTTACCCAAATATTAGTAATATATAGGGTAAAAACGAGACCCTATTACTATTTACTGAGACGTTGTCTGTCCGTCTGTCTGTCTGTCATCAGGCTGTGTCTCATGAACCGTGATAGCTAGAGTAGACATTTTTACAGAAGGTGTATTTCAGTTATCGCTATGATAATAATTTGTCATAATAATTAAGGTGATATATAATATAATAATCGATCATTAGATCTTTATGGTATTAATTAGGTATTATAATAATCTCTTTATGAGTTATGACGTCCTTATGGTCGTTAACAGCCTTATTTTCATACCAGCAGTTTACATTTTTTGCCAGTGACTAAGTTCAAATTAATAAACACTTTATCTAATTTATACTTAAACATCCCGAAACAAAATTAGAAGCAACATTTTATCATCTATGTATGTACCTACTCGTTTTATGTATAGTTTTAGCACTAATATATTTTACGAGATCATAATTGGGCTGTGATTGCAGATATGGTTGATGATGACTAAGTTCAAATTAATAAACACTTTATCTTATTTATACTTAAACTTACCGAAACTAAATTAGAAGCAACATTTTATCATAACATCTATGTATGTACCTACTCGTTTTATGTATAGTTTTAGCACTAATATATTTTACGAGATCATAATTGGGCTGTGATTGCAGTTATGGTTGATGAGTTTAATAATTGCTTGGTATAATAATATTAGGCCATTACTTATTACATATGAAATTGGCGTTTTGTAAACAAGGAACATAAAATCAATTTTCTTAAACATAATATATTATTTATTAAATAAATTTTAATCAAAATAGGTACCTGTATACCATTGCTATCTATGCGCTTTTGCCATCTCATGACTCATAGGTAGTTCAGACAGGACAAGACAGACAGGGATCAATAAAATATTTGAAGGCGCTTTGGACTTTTGACATCGAAATTGAATTTTTTCCCTTGCAAGAAGTTACCAAATTTCGAAAAAATAGGTAATATGTTGGAGCAAGGTCCGAAGAGTACGATCGATGTCTTAGACATTCCAATTGAAGCTCCTCTAATTTGGTAGCCGTCTGTTGTGCAATGTGTGGTCCAGCGTTGCCCTGAAGCAGCAGTGGCCTAGAGCGAATGACCAACCTGGGTTGTTTAGCAGCTAGCTTTTCCACCATGATTTGCAGTTGCTGATAATAGACATCTGCCGTAATCGTCTGGCCAGATTTAACAAAGTTGTAGTGAATGACACCGGCACTAGTCCACCAAACGCTCACAAGTAACTTTTTTTGAGTCAAATTTTCGCTTGGGGCAGACTTAGGCTGGTTCGCCAGGGTTCAGCCATTGCGATGAGTTTTTCCGATTATCGTACAGGATCCACTTTTCATCACATGTAATGATTCGATTTATTATCCCTTATAATAATGCCGGTTGAGTTATAACGCAGCAGTCGACGCGCGTTTGTCGGTGTGCTACACTCAATTCATGAGGCAGAGGTACCCACCTTTCAAGCTTTTTCACCTTCCCAATTTGCTTCAAGTGGATTAAAACAGTTTCATCACTAACACCGCAACCTGCAGCTAACTCGGACGTGGTTTGCGATGGATCCGCTTCCACAATAGCCTTCGATTCTTCATTATCAACTTTGGTCTCCGGCCGTCCACGGGGCTTGTTCTGCAGGTCGAAATTTTCAGAACGAAAACGTGTTTTCTTTTGCGACACCGCCGCCATACCTAGCACTAGTGCCACGGTGGAACTCGTACTCGAAAATAATAAGGTATTTCAAGTTTTCCATTTTGTAAACAGAGTGACGCAAAGAAAAAACCAAAAGAGGAAAAAACAAATGAATGACGGTTTTCAAAACACAAATGTATGAGTAAATAGCGGTATAAACTTGAAATTGAAATTCCTAACCAAAGTAGATATATTTGAGATCAAAAAAGGCCAGTACGACAAAACGCCAATTTCCTATGTTATGACCTAATATAAACAGCTCTACTACCTACTAGCTCCCATATGACATGTCAAATGTGTGCAAAAACAGCATTGCAACCAAAAAAAAAAAATTAAAAATGCAATCTCACTACAAGCATAATAATATAAATATATATTATGGAACATAATGTTACACTTAATGCATTACTAATAATGCGGTAAGAAATGACGTTATCAGTTATCACAGACGACTTGTAAGTTGTATATTTAACATTTTTGTCGCAATAGATGATCTTCGGCTACACGTGATCTTCGACCGAGCGGCTGCTGTGCTAAAAATACAACACCATATTATCATTCAAGAAATTGCGTTTTTTTTTGTTAGTTACACATTACGCGCTTTTTCAGTTTTAATAAAGATTTCGAGAAAATTTGTAACAACTTTATTAAACTTTCTATCCGTAAATAAACCCAAATATCTAAACATATAATTTGACAGTTAACCATATTAAATTAGGTTATGGTCCTTGTTAAGGACAGCGGCCTCGCCTGTGTTTTAAAGTGAATTTAAAGACAATGAACACTTATCAGTGCTTTAAAACGTTTCTAAAAACTGTGAGTAAATAGTACATAAACTCTTAAGAGTGAAAATAGTGAATATAAGTGTTGTACGTAAGTGTTAAATTCATTAGAATAGCGGTAAATAATTGTTTTAAAGTCACGAGTTTATTTTCTTTATAATTTCTTAACCGTAGCTTATTTCGCTTGGAAAATTAGTGTTGTACATAGGAAAAATTAGTGGCTAAAGTAAATAACATTTAGGTAAATAGAAATGTAAATGGTTTTAGAGAAAATTAGATTATAATGGTGAAAAATATATGGTTTTTCTTATACTTGTAACTTTAACTTATGTGTTATTAAGTATCTATGTAAACTGTGTGATTATGTATTGTTTTATGGTAAATAAAGAATTTCACGTTATGCGTTTCACTTATCCTGGCTCAGGGGAAATAAAGGGAAATTAGGGAAAATTATGGAAAAATAGCCGTATAGAGAAATAAGAGAGAGATAGCTTATATGGAAATTAGAAGAGTACATTTGTGCTCCCTATACGGCATTGCCCTGAGCCAGGTAAGCTAACGGCTTATCGTGTAAAATGTTCTCCTCAAATCAGTGTTATTTTTTATACGCCCCCGCTCTGCCCGAATCGGTGTAACCTTGCTATCTTCGAGTCTGATCAGAGCCGGCGGTGAAAACCTAGTGGAAAAATACAGTCCCATACAGTAGTGCGTGGTCCTTGCGATCCGGATTGCAAGTTAGTGAGTTAGTCGCGTGTGATCCGAGATACAAGATTGAAGAAATTTTCGAAGTCCAATACCAGTTGAAAACAATCAAGACGACACTTAGAAGAATTTATTGATGACGGAACATAGAAAAATTTACTGAACATCGGACATAGAAAAATTTTACTGAGCCAAGGAGATAGAAAAATTTATTGAAGACTGGACTTAGAAAAATTTACTGAACACTGGACATAGAATAATTTCATCGAGCCAAGGACATAGAAAATTTTTTGAAGAAAATTTATCAAGCCGAACATAGAATTTTGGAAGAAAGGAATTCAACACCGGGGATCGACGGACTCAGATTAGAAGATTGGACTCGAAGATACAAGACAACACCAAGGAAGAGGGAAGCAAGGATTCGCAGATTTTTCGCCTGAAAAACCTACCGAAGATTCTTGAAGAGTCGTGAAGACTCTGAAGATTTTTGGAGTTTGAAGACGAATATTTGAAGATTAATTTTTGATTTGAGGATTTAACTTAACGTAACATTTAACTTAAACTATGGTCATCACAAGGAGTCAGAGCGGGGCCGAGGAGAACCAACCACAACAACAACAACCGCGAAGATTTCCAGATCCGCCACGATCGCCGTCTGCTGCCGCCACGAGCCAGCCGCCGCCGACCGAGGGAAGGGCAGATCTGCTTCAAACAATTTTAAAACCGAGACCAGGTACTAGCAAGGCACCTGTAGCTCCGGAAGTGCAAACACTAGCCAGGAAGAAGGCTATTTCAATTAGGTCGCGTCGATCGACAGCGAGTGTCGTCGCACGCATACAATATGAGGCGGAAGAGAAGCTTGCCGCTCTCCGTAAAAAGGAACTGCAAATAGAAGCAGAACTTATCAAGAAGAAACTCGTCGCCGACGTCGCCGCTGCAGAGGATGGAAGCAGCCCCGATGACGACGAGCCGTCTGAACAGGTGGAGCAACGTGTACGAGCCTGGCTAAGCGAACAAGGACCCGACCATGAAGAGGCTAGACAAGAGCCGGTCGTGTTAGAGGAGAGAGAGACGCCGAAGCCAGAAGACATGCCACCAACTGGAGGACGACGCGAAGGCCAAAGGACGAGATTTGAGTGGCCGGAACAGCGCCGCCCACGCTCACCCACACCGCCCACGTCTAGGGCCAACGGGGTGGAACATCTCGCTGAAACGTTAGACAAGCTGCTGAATCAACGCCAGACGCGCCACACAACGGAGCTGCCTACATTCTCAGGGGCTCCCACCGAATGGTTGTCCTTCAAAGCAGCCATGGAAGACACCACTGCATTCTACAAGCTGAAACCGATCGAGAATTTAGCTCGGCTGAGGAACTGCTTACGGGGAGAAGCCAGGGAAGCCGTGGCACCACTGCTGAGCGTCGCTACGCCGCCCGAACAAATCATGAAGACTCTAGAACAATGCTTCGGACGCCCAGAAGTTATGGTGGACCGCATGATGGAAGACCTGAAGAGGCTACCGAGGCTCGGAGGTTCGGCGGCGGAACTCAACCAGTTCGCCGTGAAGATTCAGAACATGGTGGCTATCCTGAAGAGGCTGAGGCACGGGTACCTTTTCAACCCGTTGCTCACGAGAGACATTCTAGAGAAGCTCAGTCCCTACGAGAAAAGCAAGTGGTACGACTACGCAGAAGAGACGTCGCGCTTCAGGAACGAGCCCGATGTCGTCCTTCTCTCTGAATTCTTAATGAGGGAAGCGGACAGGGCGCTGCGCTACGGATTCAGCACGACATCGAAGAGAGAAACACCGCGTCAACCTCCGAACAAGAGTGAAACCAGAGCAAGAAGACCAGTCTTCGCGGTGACAGATGAGGGCAGGGGTTCGCCGAGCCACAGCCAACCCAAGAAGGTACGCGAGGAAGCAATGAAGTGCCCGATATGTGCCAATGATCACGCTCTGCCTCGCTGCGCCACCTTCAAGAAGATGAGCGTACCAAAGAGATGGGACACAGTCAGGAAAGAGGGGCTGTGTTTCCTGTGCATATCGAGTCGACACAGAAGATTCAACTGTAAGGCGAAACGATGCGGCGCACAGGGTTGTAAGCGGCTGCACCACACGTTGCTGCACGAGGAGAGGTCCGGCGGCGCTCCACAGGCTGAGGACGCCGTTATTACCGCATCGGTCACGTCCGACCGTGCGGTAAAACTCAAGATGAGAAGGGTTCAAGTCGTAGGTCCACGGGGCGAAGCGGACATCTTCGCGCTGTTCGACGAGGGCTCGACAGTGACTCTGCTGGATGAAGACGTCGCGAAGGCTATCGGCGCAGACGGTCCGTCGAAAGTGCTGCGGATGCACGGGATCAATGCCGAGAGAAATGAGGAAAAAAGCCGACTCGTACAACTGGGCGTACGGGGTCACGACGGTACCAGGCACGACATCACTGCGAGAACGGTGGGCGGATTGAACTTGCTCACTCAATCCGTTCCGGAATCATTGTTGCAACTCGCTCACCTGCACGATCTCAGGGATGAAGAGATGTGTTATGAGAACGAGAAACCCCAACTTCTCATCGGTACGGACAACTGGCAGCTCATCGTGTCAAGAGAACTGAGAATCGGGAAAAGGAACCAGCCTGCGGCCTCAAAGACCAAACTCGGCTGGGTGATCCACGGCAGCATCCCGAGGCGCATCATAAGGCAGGACCATGAGAGTATCCTGCACATATCCATAATCGAGACCAGGGGCGAACGGCTCGAAGAAATGGTGAAGAAACACTTCGATATAGACGCATTGGGAATAGCGGCTAAGGCGAGGCTGACAGACGGCGAGCAGCGGGCCATCGACCTCTTTGGCAGGACGGCCAAGAGAACGGAAGACGGTCGATTCGAAGTGGGACTTCTGTGGCGCAAGGACGGCGTCAAATTACCCCTCAGCTACAACAATGCGCTGAAGAGGCTTAAGAACTTAGAACACAAGCTCAGGAAAAACCCAGAAGACGAGGCGCAGTACCATGGGCAGATGAAAAATCTCATAAGCAAGGGATATGCGGAAAAATGCGACGGGACGGAGGCCGGAAGCGACCGTACATGGTACCTGCTGCACTTCCCGGTTAAAAACCCAAACAAACCGGGTAAGCTGCGACTGGTTTTCGACGCGGCGGCGAAGACAAGCGGCGTGAGCCTTAATGATCACTTGTTGGAGGGGCCTGACCTTCTGACGTCACTGCCAAGAATCCTGTTCCGGTTCAGGGAGGAAGCTGTGGCTGTGAAGGCCGATATACAGGAGATGTTCCTTCGTGTGAAAGTCAGACGAGAAGACCAGCCGGCCCAGATGTTCCTGTGGAGAGAGGACCCGAACGAGCCGCCGACCAGGTACAAGATGGTGGTGATGATTTTTGGAGCGTCGTGTTCGCCGTTCCTGGCACACTCAGCCCGGAATAGGAACGCGGAAGAATTCGCTGAGTCACACCCGGAAGCCCATCGCGCTATTTCCGAAGCCCATTACATGGATGACTACGTGGACAGCTATCCAGACCGGGAGAAGGCCAAGCAGGTTGTAGAGCAAGTGGACCAGGTGCACAGGAAAGGTGGCTTCCACTTAAGAGGCTGGACGAGCAACGACCGGAGGGTGCTAGAGGAGCTGCCTGAGGACCGCCTAGCTGAGAATACTACGCAGCACGTCACCAAGGACGAGCAGAAGACCCTGGGCATGCTGTGGGACTCCAAAGGTGACAAACTAAAATTCAACACGTCGCTATCTAGAGTTCCTGTGGAGGTCCGTGAGCTGCAGCGCGCGCCGACGAAAAGGGAGGCCCTTAGCACCGTAATGAGTATCTACGATCCGCTGGGGCTACTTAGCTGTTACACCATTACCGCCAAAGTCATCCTACAAGGCTTGTGGCGTCAGAAGCTGGACTGGGACGAGCCGCTGCCAGCTGAGTCAGCCGAGGACTTCACCCGCTGGCTGACAGACATGGAATACATCAGCCATCTCGAGCTGCCCCGGAGCTACAACGGGGGGAGCCCGACGAGGAGCCGGCAGCTGCACGTATTTTGTGATGCGAGCAAAGACGCATACGCCGCAGCCGTCTATTGGAGGATGGAACAGGAAAATGGAGATGTTCGAGTCGTGTTGGCCGCAGCCAAGGCCAAAGTAGCGCCGTTGAAGGCCCAAACCATACCGAGGCTGGAACTACAGGCCGCCCTGGTCGGAGCGAGGCTGGGAAACGCCGTCGTAGCAGAGCACAGGTGGAAAACAGATACCGTTTTCTACTGGATTGACGCACAGGTGGTGCTGTGTTGGATACAGAACGGCAGCCGGAAGTACACGCCGTATGTCGCGCACCGCCTGGGGGAAATCGCCGAACTGACATCTGTCCACCAGTGGAGGTGGGTGAGCACTAAGAACAACGTCGCGGACCTAGCCACGAGAACGGGCTATGTTCCGAGGAGCGACGAGGACCCATGGTTTAAAGGGCCAGACTTCCTGCGCAGGCCTATGAGCGAGTGGCCCGCGGAGAGTCCCGCCCAAGTCGAGGATAAAGAAGAACACGTCGCCTTTTACACCACAAGGGCGAGTGAGCTGGATTGTCTACCGGATGTGACGCGCTTTTCGAGTTACGAGCGCCTCATAAGATGCACAGCGATGGTTTTGTTATTCTTAGAAAAGTGCCGAGATCGTCGAGCCAACCTCGAGGTACGACACCTAGAACGGGCCGAGAAGTTGTGGTATCAGAGGTCACAACGGGACAGCTTCACGCAAGAAATTGAAAAGATCACAAGTGGCAAGACGGCGCCTAGGTGGAGCTCCTTGTACCGGCTCAATCCGGTGTACAAAGACGGGCTGCTCGTACTAGACGGAAGAATCAAAGCAGCGCAGGTTCCAGCGGAGATGAAGAACCCAATCATCCTGGACGGAAGACATCCGTTCACGAAGCTACTGGTGGCACGGGAGCATGCCAGGGCAGGACACGGGAGCCGTGAGAGGGTCGTGAACGACCTCAGGCAAAGGTTTTGGATCCTGAAGCTGCGGCCGACGGTGCGCGGCATAACAAGTAAGTGTGCGTTTTGTCGGCTACGACGGGCGCACCCGAGAACACCACAAACTGGAGACTTGCCGGCGGAGCGCCTGGGGGCGTTCCAGAGACCATTTTCGTACTGTGGTCTTGACTGTTTCGGCCCGATGACGATCACCATCGGCCGACGTCACGAGAAGAGATGGGGAGCGCTCTTCACCTGTCTGACGACGCGGGCCGTGCACCTGGAGCTGGTGGCCTCGCTGTCGACAGACTCAGCAATAATGGCCATGAGAAGGATGGCTGCGCGGCGAGGATGGCCGTCAGTCATGTACAGCGACAACGGGACGAACTTCAGAGGCGCGGACGTCGAGCTGCGGCAGGCGTACGCTGAGTGGGCACCGGCTATGGCTCAGCTGGGCCTCACGCACCGCATGCAATGGAAATTCACCCCGCCGGGGGCGCCGAGTCAAGGAGGTGCCTGGGAACGGATGGTGAGGTCGGTGAAAACCGCCTTACTCGCTACGCTGAACGAGAAGTCGCCGAGAGAAGAGGTACTCCAGACTCTGATGGCCGAGGCGGAGTATTCCGTGAACGCACGACCGCTAGTTCACGTTTCCGTGGACCCCAGCGACCCGGAGGCAATCACACCGAACCATTTCCTCCTGGGGTCGTCCACCGGACTGCCGTACGTCGGACCGTGTGTGCCGGCGGACAAGAAGACTTGGAGAGTCGCGCAAGCCCTTGCCGACGAGTTCTGGAGGCGCTGGGTGAGGGAATACCTCCCCACGCTCACGCCACGCTACGGGGCGCCGCAGAGCAGCCGTGCCCTGGTTCCGGGCGACCTGGTCGTGGTCGTAGATCCGGCGCTGCCGCGTAATACGTGGCCGCGCGGGGTCGTGCACCGGGTCTACCCTGGCCCGGACGGACAGGTGCGTTGTGCGGACGTTCGCACGCGCAGTGGTGTGTTCCGCAGGCCCACATCAAAATTGGCAGTGCTGGAGGAGGCGCCGCAGTCGCAACCGCGACCGCTGGCGGAGCAGCCGGAGCCGGGGGCGGTGCCGGGCGCGGAACGAGCGCCGGAGCGAGCTACAGACAGCTCGCAGTCGCCGGAGCGAGCTACAGACAGCTCGCGGTCGCCGGGGCGAGCTACAGACAGCTCGCGGTCGCCTGAGCGAGCCACAGACAGCTCGCGGTCGCCTGAGCGAGCCACAGACAGCTCGCAGTCGCCTGAGCGAGCTACAGACAGCTCGCAGTCGCCGGGGCGAGCTACAGACAGCTCGCAGTCGCCTGAGCGAGCCACACTCGGCTCGCAGTCACCACCACGAGCTGTAGCGAGCACAAACAGCTCGCGGTCGCAGCCAGTTGCAGCGGGCACGGTCAGCCCGCAGTCACCGGAGCAGTTTGCGGCGGACACAGACAGCTGGCAGTCAGCGGAGCAGTCCACGGCGGGTCCAGCGAGCCCGCGGTCACCAGAGGAGGCTGCGTAGAACCTGGCTACTGCGCCGGGGGGAGGATGTTAAGGACAGCGGCCTCGCCTGTGTTTTAAAGTGAATTTAAAGACAATGAACACTTATCAGTGCTTTAAAACGTTTCTAAAAACTGTGAGTAAATAGTACATAAACTCTTAAGAGTGAAAATAGTGAATATAAGTGTTGTACGTAAGTGTTAAATTCATTAGAATAGCGGTAAATAATTGTTTTAAAGTCACGAGTTTATTTTCTTTATAATTTCTTAACCGTAGCTTATTTCGCTTGGAAAATTAGTGTTGTACATAGGAAAAATTAGTGGCTAAAGTAAATAACATTTAGGTAAATAGAAATGTAAATGGTTTTAGAGAAAATTAGATTATAATGGTGAAAAATATATGGTTTTTCTTATACTTGTAACTTTAACTTATGTGTTATTAAGTATCTATGTAAACTGTGTGATTATGTATTGTTTTATGGTAAATAAAGAATTTCACGTTATGCGTTTCACTTATCCTGGCTCAGGGGAAATAAAGGGAAATTAGGGAAAATTATGGAAAAATAGCCGTATAGAGAAATAAGAGAGAGATAGCTTATATGGAAATTAGAAGAGTACATTTGTGCTCCCTATACGGCATTGCCCTGAGCCAGGTAAGCTAACGGCTTATCGTGTAAAATGTTCTCCTCAAATCAGTGTTATTTTTTATACGCCCCCGCTCTGCCCGAATCGGTGTAACCTTGCTATCTTCGAGTCTGATCAGAGCCGGCGGTGAAAACCTAGTGGAAAAATACAGTCCCATACAGTCCTTAAATTGAGAATTATAAGCATTACCTAAAGGGTCATGATAAGCGTCAAGATTGGCATGAAACCCAACCTAAATTTAGATTTTTGATGTTAAACCATCCTTGAGTAAAATGACTATATAAGTATGTATCTGTCACCGTAAAATTGTAAAAACCGTTAGATTGTAATAAAACTAGCGAAATTGTAAAATTTTGATAGACTTTCGACGCATTATTTTTCGTTAGGTTATAAACATATAGTTTTTAATATTTTGACATATTTTTACAATCTCGTTAATTATTTTACAATCAAACGGTTTTTACAATTTTACGGTGACATATCTATATTAATCTCTATGCGTCGTGCGATACCGCCAATATATTATTCTGACGTCATCGTCAGTAGATGTAGCTGCTGTTAGAAAAAATCCTATTCCTATTATTTATTCTCTGTCCCAAAATGAATTTAATATGACGGTAAAAAAGTGTTTAAATAGTAAATACACTTAGCATGTGTATGTGGGTACGCGTGAGTCGCTTAGCGCAATATAAATCGGCATCGATGCTCGCTCGACCGCTCACTCCAGTGACAAGAGGCAGCTGGCAGTCGCGACTCGCGAGTTGTGTTCGTTCCGTTACCCGTTACCCATTACCGATCTGTCGCGCTTGTCCGATTCCTAACTGGGAAAAATGGGAAAAAGTGAGTACCTAATTAAATATTAACAGAACTTACATTGATTAAAATACTAGTAATAATTTGGGATGTTTGACGAGATAATATGTTGACTTGTAGATATTTATTTTAATGCTGACGAAACGCAAATTGGACATACGTATTATAATTTAGTTAATTATTATTTTAATGAAGGAAGGAACTTATATAATACTTAAAAATAAAATAAGTATATGGAATATGAACCATTCTTGTCCGAAACAACATGGTGGGTATAGGTATTAATTTAATAATGTTTTAAACATTTACGATTTAAAGTTTAGAGTGAGCAATTAAATTTTAATATTCCCAATTTGTACCTACAAATAAATAGATTATAATTTATGTATTATAAAAATAAAGACGTAAGTAATGTTTTTAAGATGTGGGTAGACAAATAGAACATTGTACTCGGTGTATCCGTTTTTAGACTTAAAAAAATTTCATCGTTTATACTAACGACACCGAGCTTACACTAAATGAAAACAGCTTATGAGATAGATACTTTTATGTTAGAGAAATAAGTAGGTCATCACTAATTAGTTAATCAGATTTTACTCGAATCAGCGAATCCGCAAAAACTGCTAGTTTAGGTAAATCACGATTTATGGCGAAATAGCTGCGTTTGTATAGTCGCGTCGGTATATTGTACCGTGTACGTCTACAGCATGTAAGCGGTAACAATAATCCGATGTTAATCTCTTTAATTAGTAGCTAGGAAGTAATCAGAGAACTGTGATTTAGATTTTAGAGTAATCATATTCTAAAATATGTAAGTCCATACTGTCAATTAACTTTTAAGCCGAAAAATATGGTGAAAATCGACACCAATAAAGAAAAGCTAATCTTATAATGACCACAGAACATACCTATGTACCCTAAATAATGACGTCCTCCTACGTAGCGTCTGAACTAATTTTCATAGATACCTACCACGGCCAGTTGGATTTTAGTTTTTAACTTTTGATTTTTAAAAGAAAACTTAAAGCTTTCCATTATTGCATTTGCAAATTTACCTAACTTTCTACGCAAAGGTAATATTATTAGGCCTCGCTCCCACAAACGCTTTTTCTCACGCCACAAAAAGTCTTAGAAGAGAAAAAAATAAGCTCTAACCCACGACAGTTTTTTTTTGGGCTGCGACAGAAAAACCTGCACTGTTAATAGAGCTACGCTGTAGTTATATACTCAAAGGCTAAGATATAGATATCTTAGCTCAAAGGCTACGCTAGTTCAATAGAGCTGAAAATCGAAGTGTCAAATGTCAGATGTGACCGTTTATTCCACGAAGTATACATACCAGGAGACAGGAGTCCGAAAGTAATGTTAAAATAATGGTCTCAATTTAGGGGACAGATTTTTGACGGTAGAACGCGCCATTTTTCAAGAAGTACCAAGCGCGATTCAGGACTGTGCGCTGATTGGTCCGCCACAATAGCATCGGTACATCCAAAATTCTAGCGCAGCTAGTGGCAGAAAAGAGAACTAAGATCAGGGTTTATTATTGTATACATGAATACTATGGAAAAGCCTATACCGTTCGGACTCCTAGTATTCTATACTTCGTGGTTTATTCTTTATGTTGATTTTCAGCTGTGTTGTCTATTCTTAAATATAAATATACACTATATGACTATACTATAAAAAGTATTAAATATATTTCCGTTGTCTGGTACCCGTAAAACAAATTCTTCGAGAACTTACCACGGGGCCAGATTGACGTGGTGTGTAAGCGTCCATAGATATTATTAGTATTATTGTATTTACGCAGTATTCTATTTATAGTGCCGTTTTTTCTCGCTCGTGAAAACGTAGCCTTACTGGGAGCGGTTTTGGTAAATATTCCGTATCGCGCCACCAGCGATTTTGAGGCCGATTTTTTTTTACAGTCGCGTTATAATCTGTAAACATCAAAACTAGTATTGTTATGATGGCGCACGACCTTTTTTGCAAAAAAAAAATTAAAAAAAATCTTGTGTTAATACAGGAGAATCAATTCAGAATGTAATTATATTTTTTAAATAATGTGATATAGGAAATGTATGAGAACAGTAAGTATATAATTCTTAGGTAATTAATAGCAATGTATTACTCCGAGTTGGCCCAATACGACTTCATTGGGTTAGGTTAGATGGCTAAGGCGGGAGCGTAGCGCAGCGAAGCTACCGCCTTAGCCATCGTGGTTATTTTTTTGTAAACCACCCAGAAGTAGGAGCCCCGCGTAGCGGGGCTCCGTCGACTCATAATTGAAGCCAGGGTAAATATTCCGTATCGCGCCACCAGCGATTTTGAGGCCGATTTTTTTTTTACAGTCGCGTATAATAAGCCCTCAATAACAACTGGCTTCAATTATGAGTCGACGGAGCCCCGCTACGCGGGGCTCCTACTTCTGGGTGGTTTACAAAAAAATAACCACGATGGCTAAGGCGGTAGCTTCGCTGCGCTACGCTCCCGCCTTAGCCATCTAACCTAACCCAATGAAGTCGTATTGGGCCAACTCGGAGTATTTTTTTTTTTTTTTTTGCAAAAAAGGTCATGCGCCATCATAACAATACTAGTTCTGATGTTTACATATTATAACGCGACTGTAAAAAAAATCAGCCTCAAAATCGCTGGTGGCGCGATACGGAATATTTACCGCGGTTTTTTGCCTCGATGCTTTTTAATGGTGCATTTTTCTATTTTAAGCGTTGGGCGCTGGGCGTTAACTGTAGAGTATAGACAATATAGACCACAGAGTTAATAAAGTATATTGCTAAAAAGTATAGACTAAACAATTTAAATTACACCTAAAAAGAGTTTAAATTACATATTTGGTTTATGTATATAGCGTAGCATTGGATTTAACCCGACAGGAAAAAACCGCTTGTGGGAACGTAGGCTAAAAAGTCGTGTGACGTTAAAAATTAAAATAAGGTTTTAGATTTAAAGGCCGAAAAATTTTTAGAAGTTATTGATGACCCAAGAATAATTTTTGTCTAGAGAGTGAAGCATTATTAAAATTGGATAATGGGTTAGTTTTGAAAGAACAGTTATATATATTTTTTTCTCTTTAAAGACCAAAAAACTTATAGATATGTAGGTATTACTAATATATTTTTGTATAAAATGTGAAACGTATGCAAAATTGTTTTTTTTAACAAAAAACATTTTACAGCACAAACTATACACAAATGATTATTAATTTGTGCTGTAAAATGTTTTTTGTGTTATTCCTGTTCGGGCAGTTTAACTTATCATTGTGTAACCGAGACAACAATTTAGAACTAATGGGAAGACGAATTAATGCTTAACTACCGATGTGGTTTTTTTCCGACATCATTACTACGATACTTAGTATTTTTCTTTGACACTGCGAAGACTTGTGGTTACAGATGAATATCCGCTAACCTGCCCTCTACTGCCTCTACCACAGAATAATGAATAGTACAGGTACAGAAAACTGACTCTGAAAAGTAATTTAAAGAAATAGGGACTCTAGCGACGATACGATTAGTTCAATTTAGATCGCGCAGCGCTTGATTGCCTAGTGCCTACGGTTATATTAGGTCCCTTACATATGAAATTGGCGTTTTTGTCGTACTGGCCACTTTGATCTCAAATAATATATCTTCTTTGGTTAGGAATTCCAATTACAAATTTATACCGCTATTTACTCATGCATTTGTATTTCGAAAACCGTAGGTAATTCATTTGTTTTTTCCTCTTTTGGTTTTTTTTTTTCTTTGCGTCACTCTGTTTACAAAATAGAAAACGCTTGAATTATCGTATTATTTACGAGTACGAGGTCCACCGTGGCACCAGTGCTGCAGGAACAGCTCGAAGGATTAATGATGTGTACGGCGGCGGTGTCGCAAAAGAAAACACGTTTTCGTTCTGGAAATTTCGACCTGCAGAACAAGCCCCGTGGACGGCCGGAGACCAAAGTTGATAATGAAGAATTGAAGGCTATTGTGAAAGCGGATCCATCACAAACCACGTCCGAGTTAACTGCAGGCTGCGGTGTTACGATAGTGATAAAACCCTTTAAACCCACTTAAAGTAAATTGGGAAGCTGAAAAAGCTTGAAAGGTACCCTCATGAATTGAGCGCAGCAAAAAAAGGCAGCAAACCGACAAACGTGCGTCGACTGCTGCGTTACATTACCTACCTACTCAACCGGCACAATAATGAAGGGATTTTATTAAGGGTGATGAAAAGTGGATCCTGTACGATAATCGGAAACGCTCATCGCAATGGCTAAACCCTGGCGAACCAGTTAAAGCCTGCCCCAAGCCCCAAGAGAAAATTGACTCAAAAAAAGTTAGGTACCTACTTGTGCGTTTGGTGGACTAGTGCCAGTGTCGTTCACTACAGCTTTCTTAAATCTGGCCAGATGATTACGGCAGATGTCTATTGCCAGCAACTGCAAATTATGATGGAAAAGCTAGCTGCTAAACAACCGAGGTTGACGGCTACCAAATTATAGGAGCTTCAATTGGAATGTCTAAACTCTAATACATCCACCGTACTCCCCGGATCATGCTCCAACAGATCACCATTTTTTTTTTCGAAATTTGGATAACTTAGAGCAAGGGAAAAAATTCAACTCCGATGGGGCAATCCATAGCGCCTTCAAATATTTTATTGATTCCTGTCCGAATTATTTTTATAGTAAAAGAATCAATGAACTAGGTACCTATGAGATGGCAAAAGTGCATAGATAGCAATGGTATATACTTTGATTAAATAAATATATTATATTGTTTAAAAAAAACGACTTTATGTTCCTCCTTTACAAAACGCCAATTTCTGTAATGACATAATAATTTAATGCATAACTATTATTATTTGCCTAGTGCCTGCCTTATGTTCGAAATTCGAACATTGTACATAGGTACTTAGCCATAGGATTGCGATTACGATGATCTTCGATTACGTCAGTCTTAATCTTTAATAAAGGTATTCGTATAATAAAGGTACCTTTTGGTACCCTGCAATATTCTTCCCACGTAGTGAACATATTTAAGCAGGTTAACTTCCTCAGATACATGTATTATTTACAGTTCAAACAATTTCCTAAGCTTATAAATATTCATTTGCTTATAATATTACGTTAGGACTTAGGAGGTAAAACTTACTTCATATTATGTACCGATTAATTAATTTCTTATCTCTATCAATGTATGACTTTTACTACAGTACCTATAGCTGATAACATCATAACTTCTTTATAATATTATTATTTATTAATCTATGCTTATATGTTACGTGTGAATTTGAAGCTATTGAATTATTTTATCTATTACTAATATAATAAAGAGGAAACGTTTGTTTGCATTGAATAGTCTCCGAAACTACAGTACCGATTTGATGAAATTTGGCACAGATGTAGAGTAGATCGTGGGGGACATAGCCTAATTTTTATCGCGGAAAAACGAAAACGAAGTCGCGAAGCGTTTACCAGGATATGTATAATATTTTCGAATTTTGTCAAAGTTTAGAATTTTATTGTGTTTACTTTTTTAGTTTCGCAGCACATGTTGTCGGACGTGACGACGCTGCCTTCGGTGCAGCTGGGCGACTTCACGCTGCAGTTCGAGTTGGACGAGCCACGGGATTCCGTCAAGGAAATAGCCAGGCGCGAGCTCAGAGAAACACCGGAAAATGTCCAGCCCGCCATTGAAGAACTGCGCAGATTGCTAATTGGTAAGAACTTGGTCCAGTACCTAATTGTTGCTTACATTTAAAAACAGTTCGTATTGTTATTAATTATAACTTATTGTTTATTAGGTACCTATCCGTTAACAAAAAAAATGGTGTCGCAAAAATAGCTTCGATATTCTTAATAGTATAATAGACGGAGACACCTATTCAATTGTTTAGGTACACGCAAAAACTTATGTCAATCATAATTCATAACTTCATAAGGCTATTTATTTAAATATCTGAATCTGAATTTAAACTCGTTTGATTCAATAATAGATCCTACGTAGATCTTTTCACACGGTCCAGGGTAAAGTAACGGCGTATTAACCGTCTGTTCATTGGTCTCTATATTTATCTTTTTCATACCTACTTATCCAAATATAAATTAATTTCAGCTGATGAAGAGTTGTACGTTCCCTACGAGAGTGACGCATGGCTCATCAGATTTTTGCGCCCGTGCAAATTTTACCCCGAGAGTGCGTATGAATTGGTAAGATTGAGATTTTATGCAGTCAGTACCTACTCAGTAGTCAGGTGTCAAATTATCACTGCCATATTATATATGGTCTATGAATTCTCACTAATGAATTAACAACATTAAAAAAAATTAAGTAACTCCCGAATTGTCACGCAGATGATTAATAACTCTCAATCATGTCAGCTTTTAAACAAAAAAAAATATATATCTCAATATCGGTTTATCCATTTTGGAGATACGATGCCACGGACGGACACACACTGACAGAGACACGTCAAATTAGCACATTCCTTTGTTTTCGTCGGGGCTTCAAAACATTGTTAACTGGGAGCATACTCTGACAGTAATATAATATTATTTGGCATTTTTGGCAATTCAAAGTTTATTGCACTCGTATATAAATATGTTTCTTTAACAGGTATTGTAGAGGTTCTTTAATTACACTTTTTTTGGCAGCCTGACCTAATCAATCAGTAGGTATCTTAAGCTTGAAATTATGTTCTCTAATTCAAAAACTTGGTATGTAAAAACCTATTGTTATTTAATTTCTGTATATCTTTTAGACTTTTATTTTCTAGATTAAGAAGTATTTTGCCTTCAAAGTGAAGCATCACAAGCACTTTGACGACCTCATCCCAAGCAGAGAGCAGAATGTGTTCAACCAAAATGTTCTTCACGTGCTGCCGACGCGCGACCAGCTCGGGAGGAGGGTGCTCGTCATAGAACTGGGCAGTAAGTGTTACAAACTTTATTCCAGCGATTAATGTTTGCAGTTAACACAGGATTTAATCGTGTGCTACAGTGACAACTGACAACTTGCACCGTCGCTTCCATGCTGTAAATATAACAAAGTACCGTAACTACGTTAGTAATATATATTCTTTACCGTAACAAAGTAACGTAAAGATATACCAATACCAAAAATATGAGTGCCAATTTCACCAACAACGCCAGTTATAGTTAATCGTTGATTAAAGATCATTTTATCTCTCTCGTTTTTCGTACAAATAAAAGAAAAGAGATGATATTTAGACAAACGATTAACAATAACAGTGTCAGTAAAATTGGGACTTCGGCTTCAAGAATCTAATTCCTTTATAACTAGGTACATGCATTGTTTTAAAAATTAGAATTCTTAAAGTAACATTAGTCTATTGTTATGTCTACACAGCACGTTTTGACTACAAACGTTGCACATTATGTTATTATTTCTTGATGTGATCCGCGTACATAGTACCTATTTAAAAAGTAATTGTATGTAGGTATCAAATGACATTTGCCATGTACAAAAGTTAGCTATAATTATGCGTTATTATCCACAAGATTGACAAGGAAACAAATAACAATGAACATAAAAAAATTATGCAAAAAAAATAGCAAACATCTACTGTGTGAGGTGTTTTACCCGTCAAGTTGGAAGTTGAAACTAGTTTTTGTTTTCGCTACGTCAAATAACTAAACGCATTTGACATGGTCTATAGATTTTAAAACACTTTATTTACAGCTAAGTATTGTTTAGTTAAAGTTGAGTATTAAAGATCTAGGTAAATTTAGATCTAGGTGGCGGTAGGTAGGTACATTTATATACACATTTCTTTACAAAAAAAATTCCTTCGTTTTCAGAGAAATGGAATCACAACAAATGCACATTGGACGAAGTGTTCAAGGGGTGTGTGCTGTTTCTTGAGGCCGCCATGCTCGAGCCAGAGACACAGATCTGCGGCGCAGTGGTTGTCCTGGACATGGACGGTCTCTCCTTGCAGCAAGCCTGGCAGTTCACACCCCAGTTTGCCAAGAGAATTGTCGATTGGTTGCAGGTCCGTACATGTTCATAAAAAAAATAAACCGACTTCCAAAGTAAAAATACACAAAAAAGTATGAAATAAAACTTATTTTCTAAATAATTCCCTTTATAAATTCAGCTCTTTTCTCTACTCAATCTTCTTAATTTTGAAATCGGTACAAGCTCAAACAATATCCTACAATATTTTATAGAACTCAAGTTCAAATTTGCTGGTTTTTTACATAAAAAAAAGAATTTTGAAAATCGGTCTACAGACGGCAAAGTAATCGTTGAACATACAAAAAAATCTTACAGCCGAGCGTATAACCGCCTCCTTTTTTGGAAGTCGGTTAAAAAGAGCTTCTTATGATCGTTTGAGGTTGTTTTGAGTCACAACATAATTATAATACCCATTAGCTATTAAATATCATGATAATGACTATTCAAAAGTCACATATAGCCATAATCATTTTTCTTTGTATGCGAACATTGATGATATTGTATACACGGATACAAATAAATACATATAAATTTGCGGGTTCCCGCAAATTTAGAATCCGGCAGACAACTGCTAATTTTGTTAAAACCATAGATGCTAATTTGCTAAATTCTAATTAACACGCTCAATTGTCTCGTATTTAAACAAATCAAACAAATATTGACTCTATAAACATTAAACTTTGCCGATTGTGCTAAATAACTTATACTTTTTGTTACGTAAATATGAGACCTACTTTAATTTACAAGAAATCATACATACATACATATAATTACGCCTCCTTCCCGTAGGGGTAGGCAGAGACCACTTCTTTCCGACTTGCTACGATCCTTACGATAATGAAAGTGGACGAAGCGATTGTTTCGCTTCGTCCACTTTCATTATTCCCTTCATATTACAAGACTAACCATTAATTTGTTTAATGAATTGCTCTCCATTGTAATGGCAGAATGTAATCACCTCTCATAGAATACAAAATCATCACATTAGTTACTAGTGGCGTGGGGTTTCCTATACCTAGTCCATTCAGTTATCGGCTGCACTTACCACTTACCATTTGAAGACCCTCAGCCAAATCCCTACCTATTTATTATATAGGCTAGGGCTTCCCTATGGAGGAAAACCAGCCTTCGCCTCTGCATACTACTAGCTCAGACCAAATAAAAAACCAAGATAGCGCGTGGCGTTTGTTTGAAGTGAAGCCTAAAAAACTACAGTAATTGTCAGTATAGATTAGTCGTCGCGACGACTCATTCGATACTGTCGAAAAGTAGCATACTTTTTTGCTTTTGTGTGCGTGAGCGCGTGTGTAAAATTGGAGTAGCGTAGTTTTTTAGGCTTCACTTGCCACGCGCTATCTTGGTTTTTTATTTGATCTGAGACTACTAGATCAATAATTTAGAATTTGAATTTGACAACATCCTGTAACTTGTGTTTTCAGGAGAGCATACCTCTGCGAGTGAAGGGGCTGTATATAATCAATCAGCCGTACATATTCAACATGGTGTTCCAACTGTTCAAACCGATCCTGAAGGAGAAGCTGCGGTCCAGGATTCAGTTCATCGGCAACGACCGGGAATTGCTGTACAAGTACCTGAGCCCGAAGTGCCTGCCCGACTGCTACGGGGGGACCCTCTCCATCCCCACTGTCACCGGCAACCAGTGGCTGGAGCTGCTCCTCATTTGTGATACAGAATTTAAAGGTAATATTGTGCTATATCTATACTTGTATTATAAAAAAAAATGTTTGTTTGCATTGAATAGGCTTCGAAACTACTGAACCGATTTAGATGAAATTTGGCACAGATATAGAGTAGACCACAAGAAACTACTTTTTATCGCGATAAAATGTACGGTTCCGGCGTGAATTCCCTGTGCGCGCACAAAGCCGCAGGCAACATCTTGTAGTATTTATTTACCTATACTGCAGTGAACTGAATAGTTTCATGGACACTTCTCTAAATTAATATAATAATGTATCTACCTATAGTCTACTATACTAGAAGATAATATAATAGCTTCAAGCATTCCTAATATATAGGTAGAAGCGCATTTTTGACGAATATTTTTTTTATGTTTTTGACTAAATATTAAATTATCGTCCTGTCATTAAGACATCTTGTAGTTTTTAAGAGAACAAAACCGTCTTAATGTACTCATTTATTAGCATAAGGTTTTTTATAAACAATTGAACGCCGTGAGCTACCACGAGCGTACCGGTTTCTGCACAAATAAGTAAAGTAAACATACCCTGTATGCCGTATGCGTAATGTGTATGGTTTAACCAATGACTAATAAATCAGGCCACGTTTGTTATTTCAAGTATTTGTCATTTATAATGTTAACTAGCTGATGCCCGCGGCTCCACCCGCGTAAGTACAGTAACCCACGGGAACCGTATGTCCCGCGATAAAAAGTAACCTATGTCGTTTCCCGTGGTCTACTTTATGTCTGTGCCAAATTTCATGATAATCGGTTTAGTAGTCTTTACGTGAAACTGTAAATAAAGTATTCCCACGGGAACCGTACATTTTCCCGTGATAAAAAGTAGCCTATGTCCTTTCTCAGGCTCTAAACTGTCTGTGTACCAAATTTCATTTAAATTGGTTTAGTAGCTTTGGTGTGAAAGTCGGACAAACATTTCACTTCCCATTTATAATACAACAACACTTTCCCATTTATAATGTTAGTATGGAAGTATGGATTAATTATTATTTGTTCATTTTCCGGAATTCGCTAGTACACTTTTATAAACTTTTTATAAAGATTCCTTATAAAACTTAGGGCCTGTTTCACAATCTAATAAGTGTCGGATAGCTTAATCGGAAGTTTTGTCGCTGTTTACGATCTAACACAGTAGATTGTGAAAACTCTACATTTTTACGTAGAATGTAGAGTTTTCACAATCTAGTGTGTTAGAAACTCTACCATGATCCACGGTCCACAGTGCTCTATGCGGTTGACTTTGTTTTTAACCGACTTCCAGAAAAAGGAGGAGGAAGAGGAGGTTATACGTTCAACTGTATACGAGTATACCTAAATATATTTTTTATTATTTTTTAGGGTTCCGTACCTCGAAAGGAAAAACGGAACCCTTATAGGATCACTTTGTTGTCCGTCCGTCTGTCTATCACGACCCTTTTTCTAAGGAACGCGTAGAGGTATCAAGCTGGAATTTATATCAAATACTTAAGTCTACTGTTCCTAGGAGCTGTAATAAAATCAAACTTCTAAGCCAACGCAATCAAAATTTTCCGCCGTAAATTTCCGAAAATTGTCGACACTCGAAAGGGATTCAAAAGCTACTACAGGATACTTCCCGTGAACTCAGAATCTTGAAATTTGGTACGGAGCAACGTCTTATAGCACAGTTAAAGGGAAAATTGCGAAATTTTTAGTTACTATATGATGTAATAATAGGTTGGGGAAAAAGTCTTTTCGCATTATAGTATGTATGAACTTGTCATAAAATATCTTGGGCTATACCAATTGTATCTGGCTGATTTTGGTATCATTAAAAAGTTTTAATTTTACAGAAGACAATTCCAAATTCAAATTAGGTAAATTTGAGATTTTCATTTGTTTTTCTTATTGTTAAAATGAGTGATTCTTATGAAGAATTTCGATACATTTTAAAATTTTATTACAAAAAAGGTAAAAATGCAACACAAGCCGCGAAAAAAATTTGTGATGTTTATGGACCTAATGCAGTATCTGTGAGAGTAGCGCAAATTTGGTTTAAGCGTTTTCAATCCGGAAATTTTGATATCAAAGATGCACGTCGCTCTGGTCGCCCTGTTACGGACAAAACTGTTGCCATTTTTGAAAAAGTGGAGCAAGATCGGCATATTAGTAGTTACGATGTAGCTGAAGAACTGGGGATTGACCACAAAACGGTTTTGGCGCATTTGAAAAAAGCTGGGTACACAAAAAAGCTCGATATTTGGGTGCCTCATGAGCTCACTGAAAGAAACCTAATGAACCGTGTACTCATTTGTGATTCTTTATTACGACGTAATGAAACCGAACCATTTTTGAAGAAGCTGATAACTGGTGATGAAAAGTGGATCACGTACGACAAGAACGTGCGAAAAAGATCGTGGTCAAAGGCCGGTCAGGCTTCACAGACTGTGGCGAAACCCGGGTTAACTCGCAACAAGGTGATGCTGTGTGTGTGGTGGGATTGGAAGGGCATTATTCATTATGAGCTGACCGCCAGGCATTCTGAACTGTACTGCGAACAACTGATGAGATTAAAGCAAGAAGTTGAGAGAAAGCGGCCGGAATTAATCAACAGAAGGGGTGTGGTTTTTCACCATGATAACGCTAGACCTCACACATCTTTAGCCACTCAGAAAAAATTACGGGAGTTTGGCTGGGAGGTGTTAATGCATCCGCCGTATAGTCCTGACCTTGCACCTTCAGATTTCCACCTGTTTCGGTCGCTGCAGAATTCCTTAGGCAGTGTCAGGTTGAAAACAAACAAACTGGCACCTATATACTTTAGTCACTTGTAAATAAACTTTATAAAAAAACCTTTTGAATTTTTATATAAAATGCGAAGAAACTTTTTCCCCAACCTAATATAATAAAAATATTTTTAATAATTCCAAACTTACTATCCCTTTCCTCATGAACGCGTAGAGGTATTAAATTGAAATTCATACACTCAGGTCTATAATACCTTAAACTTTACCCTATTGGCCGGTTTTTTGTATGTTCAACGATAATTCCGCCGTCTGTGGACCGATTTTTAAAATCTTTTTTGGTGACTTAATTTTGTTCCTTGTTTCAGCTATCAATTCATATGGCTACAAGAAGAAGCTGTAAATAACGCTCAAGTGTGAGAAAATGTGATATGATAGTTTTAATATTTACAAATGTTAATAATACCTAACGGCTGCACTCAGAGCCAATTTTAAAGCACAAAATAAGACAGTACAGAGTACAGACCTTTAAATGTCAAATTCCTACTGAGTAGCTCCTAAAGTAAGCATCATTCATCAAAGGTCTCTTATAGTGCGGCCGTAAGTATAGGAACTGAAAATAACTGAAAATGAGCACAATATTTTTTAATAATTACGTTTTATTTTTAGAGGTAAGCTATTGTAAAGTCAGAGCTTTTTCTATGCTTGAATTGTGTCTTTCTCATTTATTTGTTGCATTCCTACTAGATTTATTTATATTATTATTATCCAATATATTTATTCGTACCCTCATCATTAGAAATGTAATTTCTGTTAATATATGTTTTGTCTAAAATAGAAAAAAAAATTTTTTTGAACATTGTGTAGAATAATACATAATAAATAGGTCCTGTAGGTTACATAGTCCATGAAAATTACGCCGCTTGAGGTTTCTTTTACATCATAAAATACCTGTGATAATTGTGTACCTATATTAAACTTCTTATTATCACTATCAGTTTTAGCATATTTTTTCAGTTTTATTAAATGATTTTCACATTTTAAGGTTTGACTTCATCTTAAACCATTTCACGATTCTCTTGCGTTGAATATGAATTTCAGTTTTAATTTAGCTAGCCTTTTCATCTATGGATTTGAATGATCTGATACATGCTGGTATTTTGGTACCACCCCAAGCTATCAGCGATTTAAAGTTCTTCAGTTAGAGTTAGCGTAGCTTAAAGGTGAACACAAAAAGACTGAATTTTATATCATTTGAGTCTTTTGTAGAATAATTGTTACATTACATAATACATATTTAGTACCTATTGTTAACATGTTTTCCTGGTTTGTAGGAAAATTTATTTTATGGACTAAAGAGGAAGTCTAAATTAATTCTTAAATGCCATATATAAGTAATTAATAGGCGTGCCTTTTTTAATTCCTATGTGTCTAATATAATTATATAATTTAAATTGTTCGGTGCATACTTACCTTTATTTTACTTTGGTAAATGTTATTTAGCGAATAATAAAATATGTAGTCTTTAATACCCATTTACTGTTTTCATCACATCAATTTACTTAATAATCGTAAACTATAGAATAATTATTTTAACTACGGTGAATAAAATTTTACCTATATTTAATCACAATGAATCTTGCAAAGTTTAATTAATTTTACCTCTGTTATACACACTGTATGTAATCATTTCCATGGTTTCAAGTCTTAATTCTTTTTTTTTTTCATTGTCTTCAATTTTTTATTAAAAAAATCGAAGTACAGTTCACACTTAACTTAATCAAAACATTGTTACTGTCTTAGAGTAAAAAATTAAGAAATAATAAATTAATAAAAACTGTGACAGAGGTAAAATAACTTGGAAACAAAATATGCGTACCTACAGCTGCAGCTGTACGTAAAAGTTATCAATCATTATGAAAATTTTAAAGCTATTAGACCGTACCTAGAGACAATACTTAATTGATATCTACTGTGTGGTGAAATGTAAATAGTTAAGTAAATAAATATATTTTGGTAAACCAACCTAATGATTTGTTTTATTGCACTAGTCCAGGGGTCGGCAACTTTGAGTCGGAAGAGTAAAAAATTACAATTTACAAAATGTTTACGTTTTTGAAAGCCACAAAAATTTTTCTTGCCAAAAATAAATAAATAAAGTTTTTTTTTCATAAAATAAACAATATTTGCGTATAGTAAAGTAGTACTAAAGAGCCGCAGCTTCACATTCAAAGAGCCGTATGTGGCTCGCGAGTCGCGATGCGGCTCGCGAGTAGGGCTACCATATCTCAGGATTTCATCAGGTTGCCGACCCCTGCACTATGCATAACTTCTTATATTTTAAAACTTTTTTTTATCCTATATTCTTTTATCCTATCCTATCTATTCTATCTATTTTATCCTATCTATAATATAAAAAAAACTAAATAATATAAAAAACGAACAAACATAAAATTATATTATCATTAAAAACGTAGGCATAGGTAAATATAGTTTTGTTGGCACGTCTACACATAGATGGTTACGTTTGTGAGTATCATTTTTTTGCTTGATTAAAGTTTACCAATACAGCGTGATAAATATATTTTTTATTTGTCAGTTATTAACTGTAAATAGAACTCTGAAACAGAGTTGAAAATCCTGTAGGATTGTCAAATCTCGTAGGTGCCAGAGCGAACATGCCAACATAATTAAAATCTAAGAGTACATTATTTAAATAGTTAATCACGTTTAATAATAATAATATCAAGGTATTTAATATTGCTATTTTTTTTGTTTGTCATGAATATAATAAAATACGTCCTAATATCTCCTATTTAAGTAACCACGTAGTAAATAACAAAAATAATATAGGTGAAACAGCTTTTCTCTGGAAAATATCTATAAGAGAAAATTCTACTTGTCAAAAGATGGCGCTAGCAGCAAGATTTAGTCAATTTATTTTCGTATTTTAAACTATATTATAGCTATAATTAAACTTTAAAATAAACCTAATCCCAATATATTATGCTTAGATACTTTTTTTTTATTCTTTCAGTAATTGCTAAAATATAATAATACTAGATGACGCCCGCAACTCCGTTGCGCCAAAATTCGTTTATCGCGGCGGAACGTACATTTTCCGGGATAAAAAGTATCCTATGTCCTTTCTCGGGTCTCAAAGTATCCCTATACCAAATTTCATCAAAATCGGTTCAGCGGTTTGGGCGTGAAGAGGTAACAGACAGACAGACAGACAGACAGACACACTTTCGCATTTATAATATTAAGTATGGATCTAATAAGGTGCTTTGGGGTGCCTTGGGGTAATTCCGACAGGTTTTTCAACGAGTTGGTTAAATTTTTATAGGTTAAAATTTTTGTCTGTTATTTAAAAATAATCAATATTTGAATAAATGAATGTATTTATTGAGTTATATTATTACTTGATGGCTAATTTGTCATAAATACTGAAAATATAAATGGTATATTTATTATTTATATGTAGGGTTTTGTAACATTGTCATGATTTAATGATATGGGGGAAATTACGACATAATGTGGGGGAATTCCGTAATTATTGAAATCTCGACTTTACAGAACCTGTGCATTAGATATACATTGCATATAATATCAATAAAAAACGATTAGCTATAATATATAAAAACTCATATTTAATTTACTTACCAGAATTTCGAAATATACAATATTTACATGTTGGAGTTATTGCGAATCAACAAAAATGACGCAAAAAAACACAAATCGAAGAAAAATTTACATAACGTACGCCTTGTCGCTGATTTTACCGGGCGGCAATTGATGCAGCCAAGACAAACAAATTGGCCGCTAAACTAATGTTCCCATTTAAAGAAATTTTGCTTGTTTTAGTAAATTTTAATTAATTTCGGAATTTCCCCATTTTCGGAATTAACCCAAGGCACTATACCTATCTATGGACGCTACAATCGTCAATCCGGTCCCGTGGTAAGTTCTCGAAGAACTTGAGTTACGGGTACCAGACAACGGAAATATATTTAATACTTTTATATTATACACATATTTAATACACATCCATGACCCAGGAACACATAAAAATTTTTGTTCGGACCCGCGACTCCCGGCTTGAGCACCAACACGCTCAACCGTTGAGCCACAGAGGTCGTCAAATCGCTGTCAATAAATTATTCATGACTTTACTTTCAATTATAAATTACTTAAGTTTAGTAGTAATCTAATAAGTTATGTACAAGTAACAAAGTAACTTATTAATAAACAATAATATTTATCTTTTCATTGATCTTCATATTCTCTTTAGGCGCATGTTATTTATCCTTTGTTAGGTAGCCGTAGGCGTTGACTTCTGAAACATAATTATATTATACATTTAGAATGCTGAGACATCTACCTTGTATTATAGTGTAGGTATTTTTAACTCGAATTTATTTTTTACGGCGAGGCCATAAGGAAAAATAGTTACCTTCGTATTGATTTTGGCAGTATATATTACGGGTAATGCTAGAAGATAGAGTAAACCTAGGTTTATTTGGGTTTACCCAAGCTTTGTGGATAAAGACCGAATATTTATTTATATTCGGCGTTTACCCGTATACAACTAAATTTACCCAACATTGGTTGGGTAATATTCGGTGTTGGTCTGAATAATAGTTGAAATAAATTTTAATTCGAAATTTACCCATACTCACCAGCTAGGTCTACCCAAGACAGGCTGGGTAATGTTAGAATAATTAATGAAATTAAAAACCATGTGCATTTATAGCTTTTGTTTAATTGAAAAAACGTACACAAAACAACCATTGCTTTTTTATATATTGGTGATATATTTTCTATGTCGATCAGTTTATCCTGACACACAGAAAACTGGGCGCCTAGACAAATTACCTTCGTTAAAATTCGGAAAGATCTGTCGTATCGACTTCTCTTTTGAGATCACGACATTTTGTGCCTAGCCAAACGCACACTGTTGTTCGAATCGCAACAACGAATTGCTCAAACGTTAGTTGTTTATGATTTCAAGAATTTAGCCGTCAGTTGTGAAGTTGTCAAATGTCATATATATTTTTTTTAAATTATTGATGGCGTTACGGCATAAAACTATTTGTCAGTGTCAAGTTAAAAAGGCAGACAACTAGATTTAATGTAGGTACCTATATGATTTCAACACCGTATTATTTTCAAGTCTAATGTCTAGTCAAAGTTCAAAATACAAATAGTCAGTGCAAGTCAGTCGATTCAGTAAAACGGTACCTAGAAGTTTTATTGAAAATTCCTGGAGTGTTTTGTATAAAATGGAATCAAATTTCAAGTGTAGAAATTTACAAAAAGAATAAAGTAGGTACTTATTTAACAAGGCCGATTATTACGGTTGTAAGGCTGGAACATGAAGCATAGATACCAGGAGTCCGAACGGTATAGGCTTTTTAATAATAATTATGTACACAATAACAGGACCAGATCTTAGTTCTCTTTTCTGCCGCTAGGCGTGCGAGACCGACGAGTACCAAGTGTTGCCAATCCTATTATACCGAGTGTTGCCAATACTATTATTTATTACAATTATTTTTAAATTACCGTTAGGCAATTACCGTGTTCTACGGTATCTTTTTTTCGAGAACAGTTTCTAAGAATTTCCTAAAACTTTTATATAATAAGATTTCAATCTTTCCAGAGCTGTCAATAGCAACTTTAAACTTCCCGCGTAATTTCAAACGAGTGCATGTCGAACCGTCGCGCGCTCTACCGGCAAAAATCTGTCCCCGTAATTGAGACCATTATTTTAACATTACGTTCGGACTCCTTGTTATCTATACTTCGTGGGCTGGAACTTCAATATGCACCGAAATCCGAAACACCGGGAAAAATTCAGAGGATTATAAATTAGACACACAATTGGATAACTGTTTATCTATTGTATGACTCCAGAGTTCTATTTTGAATAATTATATTATATAATACATTATTTAATTAATTATCTTCTAGTTTTCATTGATAATACAGATTTTATACAGATTTCTTGCCAAATGGTCATAGGACACACATTATAAACAGATTTTAAGAGATTACACTAAAGGCCATACTCACGGTGCGTCCAGCAAATCCAGCACCGGTACTATTATGAATTTTAATATTATCCGGTGTTCAGTATAAAATATGTGTACAGTCTGACAAGGATCTTTTGGCACGTGGACAAAATCAGAACTAACATCGCCGTCTTGTAAAATGTCACTTTTAGTATTATATTGTATTGTTTTGTAGTTGCGACACTTACCTTTTGGCACGTGGATAAAATCAGTAATAACATCGCCGTCTTGTAAAATTTCACTTTTAGTAATAAGTATTGTTCTTATTTGCGACACTCACGCCCCCATCCAAGTGCCAAAAGATCCTTGTCCGACTGTAATGGCGTACTATTCTATTGTCTTGCGAATGATACCATCTAATAAAAAAGAAAGAAAAGGTTTTAATGTAACTTAGGCCTTTGCATCCGTTAATGGATGATTTATACAGTATTCTCCGAGTGAAGTAACCACTCTTGAAATACTGTAGTGCCTGGGACAGTTGGTTTTTAAATGTCGTATGGTTGCCCAAGTACATACGGCATTCTCACAACATAGTCTGCCTAGTCCAGAGGAATGAACTAGTCAATACGTCTGGGGCCAACTATATGCGGGTTTCCTCACGATGTTTTCCTTCACCGTTAGAGCGTCCGTATAATGTACTTGAGATCTGAAAAAGTCTCATTGGTACACGCCACAACCTGGGATTCGAACCTGCACTCTCCGTAGCCTAGTGGGTAGACCGTTTGGTTCGCACTCGAGAGAGTGCAGGTTCGAATCCCAGGTTAATGTAAACTGCATTTTTATTTAGTATTAAATGACTATTACTAACTGTTTTAATTAGAATATGATATAGTTATAAACATTTGTTAAAATAATAATAAAGTACACTCGTTTTATCTAAGATTTGTCAAGTTACTTTTTAAAAATACCAACATTTTTCTGGTTGGCAACATGCAAGAACGAGACACACGGCCTCCCTTATGGCTATCTCGCTCGGCTCGGATTTGCCTCTATGATACGTGCATTGTGAAATACACTCTATTACCAAAGCAATACAGTTCTTTTTAGCAATTACAAAATACGGAGTCTTCTATCCTTAGGACTATATCCATGTCCTGGTAACACTTTAAACTGGCCAGAAGAAGAAGAAGAAGAAGAAGATGAAGTACAATAATTTTTGTTTGTTAACAAAATAACAATTTACCTAACTTAGGCCTTTACATCCGATGATGGATGATTTATACAGTATTCTCCGAGCGAAGTAACCACTCTTGAAATACTGTAGTGCCTGGGACAGTTGGTTTTTAAATATCGTATGATTGCCCAAGCGCATACGGCATTCTCACAACATAGCCACCCTAGTCCAGAGGAATGACTAGTCAATACGTCTGGGGCAAACTATGTGCGGGTTTCCTCACGATGTTTTCCTTCACCGGTAGAGCGTCCGTATAATGTACTTGAGATCTGCTGGCCGATTCTGTATCTGTGCAGTGGCATAGGGTTCCTATAACTCCATTCCTATCGGCTTCCCTTGTCACATACCTTTTGCAAACCTTCATAGAAATCCCTACCTATGATACAGGTTCCGGCTTCCCTTTGAAGGAGAAGCAGCCTTCGCCACTGATAGTGAGAAGTGATATAAATCATAATGTAATTATTAATGTATCAAAACCGCTTAACCAACCTAAGTTAATTTGTATTCATTCTGTGACAGGCTCTAACTAGTTTGTATAAATAATAATTATTATTAGCTGTGTTGATTTTTAAATTGTATAATGTTATTATTGGTTATGTGACTTCAAGATTATTTAAAGAAATCTGCATTATGTAATTCCTTTGCAAGAAATAAAAATATTTTTACATTTTAAGTTTATTTTCTTACTAAAACCATGTAAAACTTACTTAAAAAAGTAAAATAAAATGTAGATACTCTTGTATTGTTATTATTTAATCAATCCTAATACGGACACTTGATACGGCACAACAACTTTAATAAAGGAATAATTGAAGGGATGGTAGTAGAAAACATGGAAGGCCGAGAAGAACTTTTATGGACAGGTGTAGGCGAATGTGATGGTCGTGTCGTATCAGGAGGTCAAGAGAAGGGCGGAGTATAGAGAGGAATGGAGAAAGCATCACTGACAAGAGCAAAGCTCTTAAATTAGAATGAATGAATAATTCTAGCAAGACAATGCTTATAACAAATTCAAAGTGCTATGGCCGCATTGTAATATTTTGTCTACAATATGTGGTAAGTGTTAGGTTTACTTATTTATTGCAATAGTACCCTGTACAGTCAAGGTACTTTAATAACACTTCCTTTAACGTTATAGTTCTGTAAAATTGTAAAGACTTTCAATTATTTAGTCACAAATATACTATAGAGATTAAATATTAAGTATTTAATTGGTTAACACTACTTGACTGTTTATAATAGGTGTAGGTATAATAGCATAGATATATAATATTAAATTTGTAATAATTAATCAAAGTATAATAGCAAATATTTCAAAACTTTTATGAGGTGTTTGTGTCCTTCTAACCCATTTATAAGACGAAGGTGTTGAGCATCGATGACAATAAAATATCATTACCTACATTGAAAAACTTATAAATTTTAGTTAACATTTTTTAGTAGTTACTAAATACAAATCTTTATTTCTAAGGAAGTTTCAGAGAAACTTGCTTAATTATGAACTCCATTTGTTACCTACTATAATTTAGGTACCTACTATACACCTAAAGATTGCTTTCAGCTGATATAGTAGCGTGTAAAGATTAAAAACTGCAAGTAAGCTACAAATTAAGAAATTTATATTTTAACAAAGTGTTGAATTATACTTGAATACAATGAATTACATATTAGGTAGGTATTGACAATAATTGTGATTTATTGAATACTTTAGATTGAATTCTTTTGACTTTATGCAATATAGACTACTAGCAGAAGGTGTTGTATAGACCCTTTAGGCAACTTTAGGCAAATCATTATTATTTACAAATAACAGCTGATCAATAAAAATCCGCCATATTGTTCGTTGAGGCGATAAAGGTAGCCCCCTGGATATCTTTATCGTTAGGTCGATAAAGATAAAGATCACGATCTACTAAATGTCACTTACGGCCGCTTGTCTAGGCATTGTATGGAGAAAACACGTTAGAGCAATTCGTTATATGAGTGCATCGTTAGCGTATTCGTTCAAAGTGGCTGCTTGGCTACCAATTTTTTTAACGATACGACTGAATATGTCATTTAACGCACGCTTATGTCAATCCCATACATTTTTTATTCACGAAGTTCGCCGTCGATATTATTTAATGCATCTTGTCTAGCCCTCCTGGTTCCTTGAGAACATTTCTTCGCTAGTTCCACGTTCGGTTCCTAGCTTGTAAAGATCATCAGTAATTTATATAACTGCCATAAGCACGTTCCGAAAATCTCCTCTTCCTCTATCAACATTATTATCACGACCAACAACAAACATTACCCAACCTGTGGTGGGTAAACTTAGTTGTATACGGGTAAACGCCGAATATAAATAAATATTCGGACTTTATCCACAAAGCTTGGGTAATCCTAGGTAAACTCAAGTAAACCTAGGTTTACTCTATCTTCTAGTATTACCCGTAACATATATAATATGTGTGTATGTATGTAAAGCCTCGTCCAGACATAGTCGCGAAGTAGGCCGAGGTTGGCCGATTATGACATTCGTACTTTAGGTAACTTCGCGGAGCAGTCTGGAGTCTGGACAGGGCATAGTATGTATACGTGTGTTTGTTCCACCGTCCACTGTAGCGCCTAAACTACTGATCCGATTTTAATGAATGAGGTGTCAATAGATTTGTAAGAATAACCCGGGGTAATACTGGGTACTAGGTAATTCATTCATCATACCTACCCGTGATTGCCTGGAAGAAATTACTGAATAGTAATAAGGCTGTAAGGCCGCCATTGTGTTCTACATTGTTCAATAATATAGATTGTTGTTAAATTTCAAATTGTTAAAATATGTGTGCACAATAAAAAGTATTTCATTGGTTCATTCATTCATTTACCTACGTAGTTGGGTCCCTAATAGCTTTTAGAAGCCTTTAGATCAAGGCTGCTCAACCCCAGGCCCGCGAGCCACGGTGTGGCCCGCGAAAGAATTTTAAGTGGCCCGCGCAAGTAGGTATGGTTTAAAAATACGTTGGTGGATTTGTCGCCAAACATAAGTAAGTTATTAAAAGACAAACAATGGCAGAAGTAAGATTTAAGTTCAATTTTGTTTCTTTATTTAGATTTTAGAATAAGATACTCTATGTTCCTAATAAACAATAATTCCATTTTATTTTCTTAATAATTGAGTTTTTATAGCGCTTGTCCTGAGTCGTTAACGACTGAAATCACCGTTTGGCCCAACTCTTCAAAAGGTTGAGACCATGCTTTAGATAATAAAAAACGGTCCAGCGGCGGCTGACAGATCTGGTGTACCACTTATTTTCCGGTGAACCTTTTTGACAAGAAATAAGATTGAAAAGTCCTACACCGGTAGTGTCGGCGACCGTACAACTTACAACGTAGATTACAGATAAATATAATAAATGCACATATTTAATTTGACATAGTGATAGGTACCCAATCTTAACATTCGTGAAGCATTAAGTTGGTAGGTCTACAAAATAATTTGCATAAGCAGACGCAAGACAAATCATTTATAAAAGAGTTAGTAAGAAAACAGGAAAAGAAATCAAGTTCGCGCAATATCAAAGCTAGTGGAATTAGCTCCACTGACATGGTAGTTTCTAAGGGCTCCCACAATAATTGCGAATTTGAATTGCATCCGCGAGATTGTATTATGTATTTAAGTACTAGAGCCTATATACGAGCTCGCAGATATTTGCGATGCGGTGCGAATTTGCAATTATGTGTGGGAGCCCTTATATCGGACGATGAATGAGAATACACTGAAGAAAAATTTGTAGGCTTACTTTTAAAGTTTTCCTCGTAGTGATGCAGCATTTCCCACATCACCTCCCCGGACACGTCATCATCAGGCAGCGAGCCCCCGAACCTGGTCATCACCGACACTGGGTCCACGTGCTGCAGCAACGACTGCTTGTTTGAGCCGTGGAAGAAGATACGCGACCTCAGCTTCTCCCGCATGAACGGCTTGAAAATCGCGAACAGCATCCGAAATATGTAGGGCTGGTTCACTATGTGCACGGCTTTTAGACGGATTGGGATGCAATCCTGAAAGTTAGATTAAGTAAATGTTGTAGCTAAGTACCTACTCATATTTTTTTTTTTACCAACGATTTGAAGAAGGTAGCGGGTAGATAAGGGGTGCCCAAGATCGGGATAGTTAGCGCTCATTAGGTGAGGCCTCTCCTGAACGTAGCAGAGGACGGGGATAAGCTGATGATAATGATGACTGATATTTACTTATTTCAAACCCTGTCGTATAAATTAGGGTAGGTCATTATTTGTGGATTTAACTAGGACACTGTACGATAAATTATTATGTAGGTACCTACTTTAAATGTAAACCTAAAACAAATGTAACATTAAGTACATTATAATTAGACCTAGTTATGATAATACTTATTATTAAATTTATTGCATAATTAAAACAACATTAACATCAAAGAGATAAAACGCTATAATTATGTATTAATAGTTGTATCTACTTATAAAGCATTTAACTAATTAATTAGTTTACAAATAAAAGTAAATACTTAATAATACTGTACTAACTCAGGAGTCATGACAATAAATATTAAATAAACATAAAGTAAATTACAAAGTTTATATTTAGGTATTAAGCTTTTATGTATAATACTAATGTTATAAAAAATATGCTAATATATTTTGGTTGTTTGCATTGAATAGGCTCCGAAAGTACGTGGATTTGATGAAATTTGTCACAGATATAGAGTAGACCACGGGAAAGGACTGAGACTACTTTTTATCGTGGCAAATTGTACGGTTTCCGCAAGATTAGCTTTTACGCGTACGAAGTTGCAGGCAACATCTAATAAAAAAATATTTTGATAAGCTTATTTTTTTTTTTGTTTTGAAGAGATCTTGCACATAAATTGTAATAGGTGAACTATCACATCGATATCGATAATCGTGTAGAAGTCAACACAAACCTGGATCCAGTCCAGCAGCGCCTTGGCGAACATGGGCGAGAACTGCATGATGTGTGAGAAGGTGAGACCCTTCATATCCATGATGACGACGACGCCGCAGACCTGCGTGCGTGGCTCTACCATCGCCGCCTCCAGCCCCAGCTGGATGCCGCGGAACACCTCAGTGAGGCACACTTCCCGCGGGTCCCAGCGCTCTGGGGAACGAGAGGTCGACATTTATAATAGGAGTAGATTAATTATAGGTAGCTGGTATTAAGCTTAAATTTAGAGGAACTATGATTACTTAGTCTATGGGCAGTATATACGTTAGTAATATATATTCTTTGCTATGGGTTATAATAATAATTTAACATATTATATCACTAATTTTTTAAACCGACTTCCAAAGTAAAAATACACAAAAAAGTATGAAATAAATCTTATTTACTAAATAATTCTCCGGCTAAAATTTTAACTATTTATTTACTCCTACATATTTTATAGAACTCACGTTCAAATTTGCTGGTACCGAGTACCTACCGACATCAAAATTAAGAAGATTGAGTAAGTAGAGAAATTGTTAAAATTTTAGCCGAATTTAAAAGAGTTAATTATTTAGTCCTACTAATATTATAAATGTGAAAGTTTGTGAGGATGTATGGATGGATGTCTGTTACTCTTTCACGCAAAAACTACTGAACGGATTTCGACGAAATTTGGTATGGTAGTAGTTTAGGCTTTGTATAAAACACAGGCTTTATCCTGCTTTATCGGCTTTATCCCGAAAAAGTACAGTGTTCTCGAGGGTTACTATATTTACGCGGGCGGAGCCGCGGACAACAGCTAGTTATAAATAAGATGATGATAATGATTAGGTACTGTTAGTAACATAGTGGCATAGCTATGCTTGCAATTCTTTAAAAAATGCCGAAATTCCCAAACGCATAATATGCTTAAAACTGAGGAGTTCTGTTCAGTGCTTTTGGATCCAGCCTACAGGGTGCAAAAATTTTTTGGTAGCATATCATGCTTGTGTTACTTCATAAAAAGGCAAAATCACTATATGTGTCTATATAAATTATACCCCATAATCAGGTTTCCACTTTAGTGACTAAAGGACCAATTTCGAATTATACTCTTTACAACAACAAAAGAATTTTTAAAATAAGTCCATAAACGGCAGAGTACCTAATCGTTGAACATATAAAAAAATATATAATACAGACGAACATATAACCGCCTCCTTTATTCGAAGTCGGTTAAAAATAACTCGAACTCTGAAAAAGTTAGGCTCCAGAAGATTATTTGCTGTAAATTATTTTTCATACCACCTGCTCGACAATGTCCAATTATATATCACGCAATCTCAACGTAAAGCAAGTCATTGACTCCCAAGGGAGATAATGTTGTATGAAACTCCCAAGGGATTAAAGTGATTTGAATTTGGAACGTTAAAATTCGCATGAAAACTTCCAATAGATACGTATCTATCATAGAATTTTTCAATAATAATATGGCATTGCTGAGACTTTATTCGAAAATCGAACTGGCCACCTATAATTTTAACATTCTCACGTTTGTTCTCACGTGTCAAAATCGTCAGTCACAAGTTCCTGAATCTTTAAGTACCTACTGCAAACTCCACCACAACTTCCATAAATGTTCCTCATAAAAATATTACTCTATCCCTCCATAACTGGACAAATGTGTCCAATATCAATATTAATTTTTAACAAAATAAATGTTATATTTTTGTAGCCCTGGGTTTTTATTGCCTCGCAGTAGGTATGAAAAGTAGAGTATGCACCTCTGGGATAAAGCCTGTCTTCGTCTTGGGCAGATTGAACCCCTCGCTTCACTCAGGACTCTACATAACTCCCTCGATTCACTCGGGAGTTAGATTTTAACTCCCTCGCTACGCTCGGGAGTTAACTCTAGAGTCCCTCGTTACGCTCAGGGTCCAATATGCTGCCCGTGACGTAAGACACTGCTTTATCCCCTTGGTGCATAATCTACTATTACATCACTACTTAAAATATGAAAAAAGCCAAAGGTGACTCAGTACAATGTAATATTGGTTATTTTACGACTACAATCAAAATTATGATCAAGGCCACAGGTAACACAAAATTATAATGCACTATACAACAGAATATGTTAACTTATTTAATTATCTCAGAACAATAACCGATTAAACGATTACTTGCTGCATTAATTATGCAGTACAAGGTTACGCCAAAATGAAGTATTTTATGTATCTTGCTTTAGGCTGGGACTATATGCAACGGAATCCGGTAGGCCGTAGAGAATTATGAGCACTGAAAATAGAACTCTGTGCTAATACAATACAGTTGAAAATGGAAGTTTCGAGTGTCGAGCTGTCATAAATGACATTGACATTTGACTCGACACTCGGATGTTCGATTTTCAACCCTATTGTATTAGTGTAGAGATCTATTTCAATGCTCAGAATTTTTCACGGCCTTCCGGATTCCGGTGCCGTATAGTCCCGGCCTTAGAGCACGTACAAATTACAACGTACATCTCAATGTATAGAGCGCTAACAAAGCACCGACATAATATAAACAGAAAAAGTAGGTTGAATCGATTTTATGAAATAATTATTACCTATAGATGTTTCTAATGTTTAGGTTTTTTCTAATTTTATGAAATAATTACAGATCATACTTTGTATTTTAACAGCATATTAGATATATTAGGTATAGTTGAGTGCTGTCGCCACAGAACACTTATTACTCGCGGAGGCTGTCGCCCTTCAACTCTAACATTCAGACCACACAAAAATGTTAAGACAGAGTTCTGCAAACCACACAGTGAGGCTGGTCTAAACTCAGCTTCGTCGTGTAATTATAGTGTCACGCTAACGAAACTACGCCTTACCTTGTAAGGCGAGCTGTCGCGGTGTGTAGTTTTTAAGTAACTATGTAATACGTAACCGTACGCGTACTACATTTATATACTATATTTAGTTTTTGTTTGATAAAGCACTATATCTTGAATCTTCACCTTTTTATTTGATCTGAGCTCTACCATATACCACGCGCAATAGGTCACCGAACGACTAAGGTGTCTCAACATGGTTGCGAAGAGTTGCGAAAACAGAATATCCGTCACTTTCTTGTATTCTCAAGAAATTTCTCAAATAAAAAATCGATAGATGACGTAGGTTGAAACTATATTACTCGTATTAGGTCATTACTCATTACATATTTACACTTAAAATGATGTCCTCTTCATTGCAATATCGCTAAATTCATGTTCACTTTCGTCTTCTAACCACACTCTCTCTAAACACACTCCAGCTGAAGTTCTCTTTCTAGCAGAAGAAGTGTTTGGCATATGGTTGTTAGTTGTTACTTGAGTAAGCCATCTAAAAACAAGTTTCCTTTTAAATAATTACCACTCTTTCTTCATTATAGTTTATAATTGATGTAAATAAAATCAAATTCTGAAGTGGCGCAAAATAATACAAGCCATAAACGTTTTCGAAAGGTGAGCAAAATTTATTTACTGCGGTGGTTGTTTAGGAGACACTATGAAAATATAACCATTTTACTGAGGTGGTAGTATGGTAGACACAGCTCTTAACACTGACGTGGTAGTCTCGTGGACACCTTCTGCCCTCTACGTGCACGTGCGCTAGCTACAACCACCTCGCTTGCATCAACCGATGCCTTAGGTTACTATAGGAAGGTACTAAGAGCAACGGCGATTAAATTTGGAAATTACCGGTAATAAACCGAATTTTATATTTCGCGGTGTCTGCTAGACTACCACGTCAGTCGCAGAGGGTTAAGACTTTAAGAGTATGAATCTCAATTCTTAGTGCAGATTTAGAGACCTTCATACAAACTTTATATACATTATACATATTATACCTATTTTACCTCTTTAAAGGTGGTTTTTTTAATCCCTTCTCGAAGAGGCATTAAATGCTTACTTAGGGTAGCACTTATTAAAGATTTTGACAGAAAATATATAGACTTTCTGTCAAAACCTCTCTAAGTAACCCTTTAATTACAGCATTAAATGTTCCTGAGTGCGGCCGTTAGTATGTGACCTATGTTGTAAATTAAAATAACTTTCCAAATTTTACATTCTACTACTTATTAGGGATTACGGCTGAACGTGCGTCTATAATATGTCAGTCAGTTAGTGAGGGCAACTCCTTATTATATAAGTGGTTTTCTAAATGAGATACATCTAAAATCATACGATACAACGTTACTAATAAAATCGTGTAAACAATATTTAAATGGCGAAATTGAAAATGAAATAAAAAATTTGACGAAATGGTTGAAAACTTATAATTTGCAGGTCAATCAAAAATAATAATAATAATAATAATAAAATTTTATAAATCAACTGATAATAATGACAAAAAATTAGAAACAAAAGTTAGCCCTATTAAATGCGTACCTTCTACTAAATTCTTGGGATTCACTGTAGATAGAAATTTGAATTGGGAAGAGCACGTAGATAATGTCTGTAATAAGCTTAATAGGTTTGTATTTGCTCTGAGGAGGATAAAGAATATTGTTTCAAAAGATGCCGCTTTAACAGCCTACCATGGATACGTCTTATCGACACTAAGATATGGGCTGGTATTGTGGGGAAATTCAGTCGATGTTAACAGGGTATTCTTAATACAAAATAAATGCATTAGAGCTATGGCAGAAGCTGATAGCCTAGCACATTGTAGACATCTTTTTAAAAACTTTAAAATACTTCCACTTGCTAGTCTGTATATCTTAGAATCGTGTCTATTTGTAAAAAAAAAATGAGTTTTTTGTACATCGTCATGACAAGGATAACACCAGATGTAAAAGAAATATCAACAAAAAAATTTCTATTCCAACACAACGGTTAACAATCCATAGTAAGAACGCATATTGCATGAGTATAAAAAATAAATATAAGACCTGATATTAAAAACATCAGCATGACTTTAAATAAATTTAAAAATAAAGTATTTACCTGATTACTAGACAAATGCTATTACACAACGCAAGAATTCTGTGACGTTATAGTTGCAAAAAAATTTAATAATAATAGGCATTATTTTTTTTTCCTTTCACTTTGACATATTTTTTCTGAATTTAATTTAATGACATGAATAATAATTATTTGATTTGTCACTGCTTTTATAATAATTATATAATCTAGGTATTTCATTTATTTGTTGCACTTTTTCAATAATAAGAATAACTGGCATTTATTTTATTTACTAGTGTGTAAGGGTTAAATTGATTATTGTATTCTTTTTTTTGCTGGACATCCATTTAAATTAATGGATTGACATACGCTCATTCAGGGTAACTTTGAATCACGAGGGTAACTTTGACAGTTTGTTCACAAAATTCTTTTCCATTGTTTTATGTGGGAAGCAATTGGCGCATAAAATTTAATAACAATTCGTGTACGTAACATACTTCGTAAACGAAATCTAAAAAAAGCAGCTGACAAAAGAAGATAATATCAAAAACTTTTGTTTTTAACCGCGCGCAACATAATGGGTAAAAATCAGTGCAAAACTTTGTTTAAAAATCTCGTTAACTTTGCTGCTATCAAGGTATATAAAATAAAAACATATTTAAATGTAATAACTTTATGGTTTTGTACTTGTCTATGACCCCACTGCATCAATATTTGATAAAAACATAAATTATTGTCACCCTGAAGCTATAAATTAATTAAAAGTTAGTTTGTGTCAAAGTTAACCATTATGGGTGATAACTTTGACACACGACAAAATTGCCAGTTATTAATATAATTAGTCATTTTTAAAGACGTTATAAAACTTTATAGCATGAAAACCAACCTGAGAGCACAGATTAACTAAACTCTTTTGACTAATTCTTAACATAGTAAAAGTTTGTTTAAAAAATATGTCGATTATGTGTCAAAGTTACCCTGATTGACTGTACTGTGTTTTTTATGAATGTTTATTGTGAGACAATTAGCTTTATTTTATTATTTTTAGTGACATAATATATGTAATAGCATTAATAGATAATAATAATTGATGATTCTTTTAAAATTCATAATTATTGACTAGACATGTTTTTTTTATTTATTTTGTTTTTTGTTTTTTTTTTTTTTTTTTAATTGCATCTGACATTGAATTGTATTTTAAAACGAAATGTTTAATTTACTGCTTGTAAAACGTGTTTATGACTGAACGTATTAGATATAATATATAATTATTAATTAATAGTTTTTTACTGATAATTAATAATTGGTACCTATTGTAATTTTCTGACATTTGATTAATATTGATGATGGTTTGTAATTTTACTTTGGCATGATATTGTTAATATTTCCACGCCCTAGAAGCAGAAATTGTGACCCATACCATATTACACCTAAAACATCTCTGTCACCAATTTCCTGGGAAATAAATGATTCTATTATATTCTATTCTAAGTATTACATCTGAAAATATTAACTATTATGATACCTAAGTATGAATTTAAAGAAAAAAAATCATACTTTTCAGAAACAAGTGAGGATCAAATATAGGTATTGAGGTTTTAACAAAACTACGCCTCATCCGACCAAACATTTTCAGTGCGTATAGTACCTTACTTACCTCCTGACTCTACAACCATCACGCGCCTTCCATCTTCGCCTCTGGGAGACAAGATGGACACTGTGGAATGTTTGAAAGCCAGTCTGATCGCACTTGGCATCAAATTCTGGCAGTAGTGAGGATGAGATTGTCTGAATCTGTAATACGCTTGCATCTGAAAAAAATCTAAGCGTTAACCTCTCGCTCCTCGAGCATTCGCGTGTTAATTTCATTTTATTTCTAAAAGCACCATTTCATAATTAATAAATGGTAGATATAGCATACTAAGTACGTATAGTTATTTATAAAAAGATTTATATGATAAAAAGGGTAACAATCTGTTTACCTTTTTAAAAGCGCTTTCGGCATAGAATTTAGTAGGTCTAAGAAATTTCATTAGAAACTCATCATCATCGACAGGTACCACAAGCGTTGTTTCATCTAAAATATATATATATAAAATTATGTGTTTTAATAAATTATCATAAAATGTACTTGTAAATGTAAATGTCGTAGGTAATTGGAAATCTTATGGAAAATATTTATATTGCAACCGTAATTTCCTAAGGGGAAGGTCACAACACTGTGTTGCTATGACTCATCGCCAAAAATAACGTTGCATTACAATACATTTTAAAAGAATTATTATTGTACGACGTCGTTTGTGCGGTGCGACTTCGCAACGCAGCGTTGTGGCCTCGCTCTAAAGTCTAAGCCCATAAGTCTAACGTAGATATTATAGAAAACTACATTTTGACAAAAACCTATTTAGTCATACATAAATATTTTCGACAACGTCTAATGTGGAAAAATTAGTTATTTAAAGTCAATTATCAAGACTAATGATGTCCCAAGAGAAGCCATAGGTAGCCACCTAGCCTAAGCCAACCTAGTTAATGAATTAATGGTCTCCACGATGCGATCGTGGTATCGCCGCCCACCGCCGGATCTTGTATGGATTTAACAGCAGCAAAAATGGCATACAAATCCTGCAGGCTTAGCATGGCGAGCCATAGAAATACTTACATGGCGATCCATGAAGAAATGTTCTATCCAAAACAGTTCGTTGCAAAATAGTTCTTAATCCATGATAACAAGATCGTCAATAAAAATCAACATTTCTTAACAGCTAAAATTTTAAAATGGCTGCCGGGAAATCTTCTGTCAAAAACGAACAATTATTCAAGTATATGACTCAACGTAAAGAAACTTTTTGTCTAGGACCGCCATGATGTGGAGTGGTTGACATTATTGTGGCACTTTTTGACATTAAATTAAGAAAACGTTTCTACTTTAGCTGTCAAAAGAGGTCATTTTTTGAGCTCGTGCTCGGGAAGAAAAGAAATGTTATTTCTCATAACGACAATACATCGACCTTGCAACCTTATAATAAGACCTATTTTTCTCCGAATGGTATTAATGTTTCTTTAATCTGTCATATTTTCTTTTCTTCGGTGTTTATTCTATGCGCATGCTAAGCCTACTGGTGCAGCGGCGTCACTGGAGCTGCGGAGCGTAATGTAGTTCATCATTCATGTGGTTGGTTTTCTACTAATCACTAATCACTTGCACTACACACCTGCACTAATCACTAATCAAAGTGAATACAGGCCTTAAGGTTCAGTTCACACCGCGACGATACGGACGCGATGCGGGGCTGCATTTTTAAGATAGCTATTCCAAATTGAACTTTATTCGCTGCACAAAATAACACACGATTCATATGACATCAGTCATACACTGCACATCTTCTGTCGCAGAAGGTGTTAAGTACAAAGCTAAGATTGTATAGCTATACCTATCTATATTTTAAATGTGTGGGCTGTGTGGCACTATAATAATTACTGACAAAGTTAAAAACGAGATACAATTATTAATACCATTTTGTTACCCGACTGCGCGACGCAAAGGAGTGGTAATGTGTTTATCAGCCTATGTATGTATGTATGTATGTATGTATGTATGTATGTATGTATGTATGTATGTATGTATGTATGTATGTATGTATGTATGTATGTATGTATGTATGTATGTATGTATGTATGTATGTATGTATGTATGTATGTATGTATGTATGTATGTATGTATGTATGTATGTATGTATGTATGTATGTATGTATGTATGTATGTATGTATGTATGTATGTATGTATGTATGTATGTATGTATGTATGTATGTATGTATGTATGTATGTATGTATGTATGTATGTATGTATGTATGTATGTATGTATGTATGTATGTATGTATGTATGTATGTATGTATGTATGTATGTATGTATGTATGTATGTATGTATGTATGTATGTATGTATGTATGTATGTATGTATGTATGTATGTATGTATGTATGTATGTATGTATGTATGTATGTATGTATGTATGTATGTATGTATGTATGTATGTATGTATGTATGTATGTATGTATGTATGTATGTATGTATGTATGTATGTATGTATGTATGTATGTATGTATGTATGTATGTATGTATGTATGTATGTATGTATGTATGTATGTATGTATGTATGTATGTATGTATGTATGTATGTATGTATGTATGTATGTATGTATGTATGTATGTATGTATGTATGTATGTATGTATGTATGTATGTATGTATGTATGTATGTATGTATGTATGTATGTATGTATGTATGTATGTATGTATGTATGTATGTATGTATGTATGTATGTATGTATGTATGTATGTATGTATGTATGTATGTATGTATGTATGTATGTATGTATGTATGTATGTATGTATGTATGTATGTATGTATGTATGTATGTATGTATGTATGTATGTATGTATGTATGTATGTATGTATGTATGTATGTATGTATGTATGTATGTATGTATGTATGTATGTATGTATGTATGTTCCTTTGAAGCACTATACAGACCAAACGCCTGGGCCGATTTTTATGATTCACACGTCAATCGATTCCTCTTAGTCCGGCGAGTGTCACTAAAGACATGACGATAGTGAAAATTCAATATGGCGACTACTGGACGCCATATTGTGAAAATGAAAAAAATGAAAGTCAACAAACTATATCAAGTGGGGTATCGTTGAATAGGTATTAAAAAATCATTGTTAGTTTTCTCTCAACATTTTTCGATTCGACTGACCGTTTAGGATCTATATCGATTTAAAGTTGCGTAACAACCATTCTCACATTCCAGCGCAATTGTGATGTAGGACTGATGCTGATAGGAAATCCAGTCTGGTAAATAGCTAGGTACTCACAACTAAAAAGTATAAAATAAAAAATAATAATTTAAAAAATTTAAAAACCCGACTGCGTAAAAAGTGAACCAAACTAAGTAGGTACATAATTAAAACTGAAAAGAAAAAAACAAGCACTTAGATATCCGGTGGTCTAGAATTCTATAATATATTATTGAATTAATACTATTGGAACATAACAACTGAACAGTCGGGATCCATTATTCGACAGCCAATCTAATTTTTCAATGGATCCTGACTGTTTAGTTGTTATGTTCCAATAGTATTAATTCAATAATATATTATAGAATTCTAGACCACCGGATATCTAAGTGCTTGTTTTTTTCTTTTCAGTTTTAATTATGTACCTACTTAGTTTGGTTCACTTTTTACGCAGTCGGGTTTTTAAATTTTTTAAATTATTATTTTTTATTAATACCATTTTGGGATAATATAAAGAGAGCTTTAACGTCCATGATCAATGATTTATGATTCTCGGAAGTATTTTTTATTGAGCTGTGTAATGTTTGAACGTTTACTCCTTTAGTTCCGAGGACAAAAAACAATAGCTCGTCAATAGGTGCTTGACATTGGGATAGTAAAAATTGTCTGCCGTCAAGCTACCAGCGACTCGGTATCTTGACGGCAGACAAGCTTTAATACGCGTCACTTCTCATTTAAGAAATGGCTTTAAAAGTAATGAATGAAAGTAGAGGTAAGAAAAAAGTTAACTAATTTTATTCACATGAGATTAACTTTCACGTCTTCGAGCATAAGTTTAAATTAATTATTTTTTAAATATTATTTAGTCATACAAAATTATCTAAGTAAAACATTTGCTGTCCGTCTGTCTTATGTATAAACCGTTTTTGCGACTGCTCCTACTCCAAACGAACTCTGTGTGACGAAATGAAAACTAGTAACCCGAAGAACAGTTACAAAACCTAGCTCCTTTCACTGGCCGTGCTCCGTGACTACGCCAAGCAGTTAATCCCAACTGTGGTCTATGCTGTCTTATTTCCTAAACTTAGTAAATTTTAATACTCCATGATAATCTTAAAAAACCAGCCAAGTGCGAGCCGGACTCGCGCACCGAGGGTTCCGTATAAACCTGTAGTGATTTTGTTATAGCCTAAAGGTATTATAAACCTGAGTATTTAACCCATTAACCGCCAAATTAAAGGCAGCAAAGTAAAATGAATAAAATGTACATTTTCTTATTTAATATTTAAACCACATAAACACAATAATAATAAAAAAATCTCAAAAAAATTAAACCTACCCCCTATAGGGGGGTGTCCCCATTTGTGTACAATGGCGTCTTATGGGTGCAAGCAATTTACTGTAATTTTTGTAAAAAAATATTTTTTATCACTATTTTACTAGCAATGTAGATTGTTTTGAAGAAATAAACCACTGTTCAATTGATTCCAAAGCTTTAAAAAGTAAATTAAGCATATTTTATGTAAAATAGCATATTTTATGTAATAGTCTATCTCATCCATTAAATTTTTATTAAAAAAAAAAATCGAAAAGCGTGTTAATATTTTTACCACTTCCCTTGACGTGTGCCTCAACTCATGGCACATGAGAGCTAGGCTTTTGGACAAGCTTACTATTATGTATATGTCAAAAACCTACCTTTTTTTGCGAAAATATATTGATTTGTCTAGGACACAATCAAAATTCGGTAGTTTTACTGCCAACACTTATCTAGTATTATTAAATAACATTTGTTACAGCTTATGTTAGATTTTTTATTATAAATTACATAATTATATTTAAAAAATAACAAAAATATTTAAAAAATTTGCTGTACATATTCGGCCGTTGTACTCAATTGGGTACGGCAGAGTATTACAAACAATATTCTTGCAGATATAAGTATGAAAGCTATCATTTTATGTTTATTTTACAGATTCAGGTGTATTTAAAAAAAAATAGTAAAATTAACATATATTGGAAATTAGGCACCGAAAAATACGACACAGTAACCATACACGTGCAAGCTCCAAATCCATCAACTTTGTTTGTAGCTAGTGACAATAATTATAAATATATTCCTGTTTTATTGTTAAAGTTTAAGTAAAACATTATCCTTTTATCAAGCAACTTGTAAATAATCACTCTAATTATGAACAATTTTACTCTACACTTAAATTTGTGTGTACCCAATTGCGTACGGCGGCGGTAAATGGTTAATATGAATTTCAATTTAATTCCTCTACGCGTTCATAAGAAATAAGGGGTAGTAAGTTTATAATTATTAAAAATAATTTTATTATATGATGTAACTAAAAATTTACGGTTTTCACATCCTTTATCTGTGCTAAAAGACGTTGCTTCGTACCAAATTTCAAGATTCTGAGTTCACGGGAAGTACCCTGTAGGTTTTGATTCCCTTGCGAGTGTCGAAAATTTGCGGAAATTTGCGGCACAAACGACTGTATCTTTTGATTGCGTTGGCTTAAAAGTTTTATTTTTTTTTTCAGCTCCAAGGGACCGTTGACCTGAGTAGGTATTTAGTATAAATTCCAGCTTGATACCTCCACGCGTTCCTGAGAAAAAGGGTCTTGACAGACAGACGGACGGATAACAAAGTGATCCTCTAAGGGTTCCCTTTTTTTCCTTTCGAGGTACGGAACCCTAAAAATCGAGCACGTAATTGTGGATGCGTATTTTTTGTCCATTGTATCGTTTCCTGGTTTATTATAAGTTGTATGCCTTGTAATATTATGAGGCCAGATTGTAGTGAGACCGAATTCTTATAAGGAAAAGGGAACTGTCTTGTTAAGAATGTATTTATTATTGTTCAATTTTTATGAATATGTAAAATTATTTTCTAAAAGGTTTTATCATATTACCATTTTATATTAACCTTGTTTAAATATTTTATTTTCTAGAAACAAGTTAACTTTTATCAATATTTTCCTGTATAACTTTTAGGTATAAGGACCGGATTGCCCAATATTACTGATTAAAGCGAGTCAACCCCACCATACTACAGCCGAATATATAATTAAATATTTGAAGATTTTTTTATCTAATTGTTAATAATAAAATTATTTGATTAAACCAGTTGATGAACTATATGTACAACTTTGGTTTGTCATCTACGCAGCTATCTTTGGGTGCAAGTTGAAGAATTACGTGAGTATACTTTATTCTACAACACCAAACAAACAATAAAATCATGTTAATTTGATTTATTTTAACTAATATTACGGACTTTCTGATGTTACCCTGGCCATTATTACGAATCCTCTGACACACCAGTTACTAAGATCAGATCAGTAGTTTAGGCGGTAACGTGGAATATACATACATATACATAGGCTGCCGATATTATTACCCTTCTTTTGGCTTCGCCGTATTCGGGTTAAAAATACTTTTTATCTATACTAATATTATAAAGAGGAAAACTTTGTTTGTATGTTTGTTTGTTTGTTTGTTTGTTTGTTTGTTTGTAATGAATAGGCTCAAAAAGTACTGGACCGATTTCAAAAATTCTTTCACCATTCGAAAGCTACATTATCCACGAGTAACATAGGCTAAATTTTATTTTGGAAAAAAGTAGGGTTCCGTAAGATATTTGGGTTTTTCGGACACAAGGTGTAAAAAATCAACCAGAAAAGTTACTTATTTTGCGTACGCTGCCTAAACTATAAAAGATAGAACCATAAAATGTTCTACTTAATTGTAGATCTAATAAATATCTACAAAAAAGTCCGCGACACACTATACCTATCTATGTCGAGTGAGGCACAACAACCATTTTTTTATTTAGAAATCTTGAATTTTTTTTGGACTACATTTAAACGCGTTTATTTTACTCATGCTATTAGTCCTTATCAAAATAAATTATTTCATTACTAAGTACAGTTTATGTAGATAATATTTGGTCTTTGAATGATTAAAATTGGACGTTTGGTTTTGAAGTTATGGCGAAATTAAAATATTACGATTTCTGCTGCACGGCACGGCCCGTTGCGAAGTGGGCGTCACCAAGGCGAGGGTGCGCGTGCGGACGGGAGTTTAGATCTATGACTTCTATGAGTAAATTTTTTTGTTTTGTGTTCTTTGTAACTTTGATGGATAGATACTTGAATACCTATTTATTTAGTGTTTGTTGTATTGTTAGTCCTGAAGAGTATAGGTATTTCATACGATAAAAGTATACCCACCTACTTATTTCATTGATTTTTAGTAGGTACCTATATTAATTTGTTTCTGTTTGTTTTGAGTAAATTTCGCCCGTTTTGTTAGAGGTTTAAAGATATTCTGTAGTATTAGTATCAGTATTGTACCCGTGCGAAGCCGGGGCGGGTCGCTAGTTACCTAATATAAGAAGAGTAGGTAACTAATTTTGAGAAGGAAGTTTGGGGGCAAACACTGGATAGCCTATGGGCGGATTGGGCGGCAAATGTGTAAATCCGGCATTGTAAAATGTGTAAATCACAGACAAAATTATCACATTTTTGTTTCATATCTAAGAGGCACAAGAACCCTAAAAATTGAAACTAAAGAAAATTAATATGAATTTCGACCACATCGTTTGGTTATTTTCCCAAGAAAAACAGGTGTCAAAATATTCCGACTTAAATAATTATAATACTTGACAGCTAATTTTCCTCGTTTATTTTTATATTGTATAAAGATTACGAGTTTTTGTTTCTTTTTCAATTATTTAGACTGTTACGTCAAAGATGACTTGTTTCTTGCACGTTTAAACTGCGGATGTTATTTTCTGTTTAGCAAGTAGAGATCGAAAATTGATGACTAATTATTTATTAATCACCATATCGACGTCTTTGTTATAATTGAAGGGTATACCGGGGCTAAACACGTCTGGGCACAATTAATAATTATGAATAGTTAGGTATGTAAGTACTGACATTTATTTTCACATGACACATCTACACGTACTAACATAATAAAGAGGAAAAGTTTGTTTCTTTGCATTGAATAAGCTCCGAAATTACTGGACCGATTTGATGAAATTTTGTACAGATATATAGAGTAGACCACGGGGAAGGACATAGGCTACTTTTTATTGCGGAAAAATATATGGTTTCTGCGAAATCGCGGACAACACCTAGAATTATAATATAGCTGAGGCCCTACAAAGAACCTTTTTATAAGATAGAGGTCTGAGATTATATGAATACCTGAGGTAGAGTTGATCTCTAGTGGAGTCGGTCATATTTTAAACAACCTTTCATCAACTAGATAATCTCCTTAGGAGTCGTCCATTAATCACGTGATGCCTAAAGGGGGAGGGGGGGTCTGAAAAAAAATCACCAAGTATCACCAAGGGGGTAGGGGGTATAAGGAGTCATCACGTGCATTAATTTTTAAATCTAGTCTATGCATACCGAAATTATTATCCGTTGTAGATTCGTAGTGTTGTTTAAATACTTACAAGACAAATGACTCGCGTAGTTTTTAATTGCTTAAATTATTCGATTAAATTGTTTTTTAAGTTAAAGTTTTCTTCAAATATGACCTGCTTACTATGTAAAAAAAATACACGTGATCTTAGGTGGGGGAGGGGGGGTAGTATAAAACCTCACCACTTATCACCAGGGGGAGGGGAGGGGTCTAAAAAGTTGTTAAAAACATCACGTGATTAATGGACGGCCCCTAATATTGTCAGGCAATGGGTGAGCTGATGATGATGAATTATAGCTAAGAACACTCTCGATCATGTCAGATTTCATACAATAAAACTCATAACACCCCTCTATTTTGGCGTCGAGGCCCGGGGGTCAAAAAGGATACGCGTTATTGATGATTATTTTACAAAGACTTAGAAGTTAGGAACGATATGGATTAAGTTCTGTGATTACTTTTATCAAAATCATAAAATAATCGTCATAATAACTTATAAGTGTCACCGTAAAATTATAAAAACCATTAGATTGTAATATCACTAGTGAAATTGTAAAAAAATTATAGATTTCCGACGCGAATATGATGCCTATATTATTTTTCGTTAGATTATAAACATATACCTAGTAACTAATGAATCTTTCGACATATTTTTACAGTCTCGTTAGTTATTTTACAATCTAACGGTTTTTACAATTTTACGGTGACATATGCATATGATGATGTGATTCACTTTCGTCTACTATTTGTTATTACGGAATAATAAATTTTCAAAAAAAAAAGTAGTTCTGTCAAATTAAAATTATTTTCGTGAACTTTTGTCTTGACGACTTCTTTATTTTTCCCATGTAGGGTACTAGACTGTGTTTATTTCTTATACTCCGGTTAATTTAGACAATTGAAATAACAAAAAATCCGACAGAACCAAATATTGGTGGAGACCTTGGGTTTGCCCTAATAAATTAAATTGTAAAAGTCCCCATAAATCCCATGTGAGCTTACAAAGTTATGCAGGGTCAAAGGTCAACATTTCAGGTTATTTGGGTTTTTCTCGAAAACAGTAAGTTTTATCAAAAAATACTTTAGCCCAAAGTTGTAGATCTCAAAATTATTTACAAAAATGGTTCTTATATTTTTTCCCTAATTATCACCATTACTGAGATATCTAGTGCGCTCTAGTGCGAGGTGGACTTACTTTTGAAGTACTGGTTTGTTCATCCTCGCATTGTCTTTCTGGTGCAGAAATTGAACTGAATTTCTGCTATCTACGTGTGCCTATTGTAACTGACTTTTGACTTCTTAGGAAGGCTTTAGGCTATATAACATCACGCTGCGACCAAAAGGAGCAAAGAATCAGTGGAAAATATGGAAAAACGGGGAAAATTATTCATCTTTGAGGGCTCCCGTTATTTGTTTGATCGCGCTGATCTCAGGAACTGCTTGATCGATTTAAAAAAATATTATTGTGTTGGATACTCCATTTGTCGAGGAAGGCTTTAGTTTAGGCTATATAACATCACGTTCCGGCTAATAGGAGCGAAGAATCAGTGGAAAATGTGGAAAAAACGACGAAAATTATGCATCTTTGAGAGCTTCCGTTGTTTGTTTGAACGCGCTGATCTCAGGAACTGCTTGATCGATTAATTTTTTTTTTCTGTTGGATAGTCCATTTGTCGAGGAAGCCTTTAAGCTATATATCATTAACCTGCGACCAATAAGAACGACCGACCAAAGAAAATTTTGCAAAAACGGGCAAATTATTCATATTGGACTGATTTTATGGATTTTTTTTTGTGTTTGTTCAAATGGATTCGAGAATGGTTTAGATTTATAATTGAACCCGGTAGGTGGCGCTGCTATCAATACGTCAACAAATTGAATTCTAAGGCGGTACGAAGTTCGCCGGGACAACTAGTATGTACTATATATGTATTATGTAGCAAATATGTGCATATTATGTAGAATGTGATACTTAAAATCACGATATCTCAGGAACGGTGATACTTAGAAAAAAAATAATAAGGACTATTTTTATAGAGAATTTTGAGATCTACAATTTTAGTCTGCGGAATTTTTTGATAAAACTTACCGTTTTCGAAAAAACATAAAAAAACCTGAAATGTTGACCTTTGACCCCACATAACTATTAGCTTACATGGGATTCATGGGGACTTTTAAATTTTTATATTTTAGGGTAAACCCAAGATCTCCACCAAAATTTGGCTCTGTCGGAATTTTTGTTATTTGAAGACTATTTTCATGTCTAAATTGACCGCAGTATTACTGCAGAATATAAGATCTAGATATTTACCGTTTTAATTTGTACATACATACTTAAAATCATACACAAAATCAAAATTATACAATTCATTACGAGTATACAAAAAAGTATTGTCGCGATAGACGAAGTAAGCGTGATAGGTAGGTAGGTACTTTTGATATTAATGAGCAATTGTAAATTATTATAATAGGTTATAAAAATAACGTATACGTATAATTAATAAATAATAATTAAAAAAATAAAAAAACCTGACTGGGTAAAAAAAGAACCAAACTAAGTAGATACATATTAAAGAAACTGAAAAGAACTTAGTTTGGTTCACTTTTTACGCAGTCGGGTTTTTTGATTTTTTTAATTGTTATTTTTTATTTTACACTTTTTAATTATGAGTTAGCTATTTACCAGACTGGTTATTAGCTTATTAATAATTAATAGTTTATTAATAGTTTATTTATTTATTTAACACACAAACAACTACCATTACAGACAAAATCCAATTCGATATCGTAGGAACGCAAATTCATATTTTATATATAATACATATTATGATATTTCCAGTTTAAATAATAATAATTGATAAAAAAATAATAATTAAAGAAAAACACATATGACGCCTAGTGTCACTTTGGTAAACTCGCTCAGCGGACACACGAATAAGTCCAATTTTTTGTGATAAGTATTTGGATTGTTCTTACAATGGGCGCGTATTTCAATAAGTTGGTCAATAAGTTGGTCAATAAGTTGGAGATGGGCGACCGTGTCAGACATTATATACTTTAGGTAGTCCAATATACCTACTAGATACTTTAGTATATGTCCATCCTCATTCACACACACAGTCATACGTACATAAGTTTTCGGCTTTTCATAGTCAATTTCTACTGTCTAAAATCCTATATGTGAGAATGGTTGTTACGCTACTCTACACCGATATAGATCCTAAACGGTCAGTCGAATCAAAAATTTTGAGAGAAGACTAAAAATGATTTTTAAATACCTATTCCACGATACCCCACTTGACATAGTTTGTTGACTTTCATTTTCACAATATGGCGTCTAGTAGTCGCCATATTGAATTTTCATTAAAGGTCATGTGCGGGTTCACTATGTGCGGGTTTCCTCACGATGTTTTCCTTCACCGTTAAAACGTCCGTATAATGTACTTGAGATCTGAAAAAGTCTCATTGGTACACGCCACAACCTGGGATTTGAACCTGCACTCTCTCGAGTGCAAACCAAACGGTCAACCCACTAGGCCACGGAGCTTCTATATACATACATACATACATAGGCTGATAAACACATTACCACTCCTTTGCGTCGCGCAGTCGGGTAAAAAGAACTTAAAGGAAAACTTACGGGTGAGATCTAGGTATATTAAATCAACGACTAGGCATTAAAAATAAATAAAATCCACGTGGGACGACACGTATTAAGTCTTAACCGGTTGTGATAGTTTTAATAAAGTAGAGCCGATCAAAATAACGGGCAGATGGAATTCTACATTTAAACATACCATCGTAAATTACCTACAACTTTGAATTACGAAAGTTATTTAAATATTTATGGATGCTCTGTGAAAGCACATTAATCTGATCCCGTGGTAAGTTCTCGAAGAACTTGTGTTACGGGTACCAGGGAACGAAATTATATTTTTATACTGTACATATATTTAAGATTTTTAATATTTAATATAATTTAATATAGGTAGATCCATGACCAAGGAACACAGAAAACTTTTGCTTGAGCGCCAAGGCGCTAACTGTGCCTGAGCCACATAGCCACACATTTATTGAAATAAATAATAAATTGAAAATCAAAATTAGTTTAGGCTTACTGCTGAAGCCCCATTAGTATGTTGCTTTGCGACGCGTCGCGCGTCGTGGTAAGGGATAGAGCGAGGCTCCAGCCAAAGAATATATCTCCAGCTCCGTTGCGAGTGGTTGCAACTGCAACGAGGCGACGCACTATGTGGACGCTCCTAAGAAAGCCGTGCCATAAATGCTTTTTCCAAAAGTCGGCAGAGGGACATGTATTATACCTTTAATTGTAGACAAAAGACCAATCTACCTAAATACAAACGATAAACCTTCTGTTTGAAAAAATACGCTCAAAGTAGTAGAATGGAAATTTGTTGAAAACTATTCTTGAAATTTAGAAATGTAACTTTGATTTTATTGTAGTTTTCCTCTATGGAATATATAAGTGTTGTACCATTTTAGAAAGCTTAAAATATGTTCTTTATTATAAATTAATTAAATATTGGGTTTTTGCATATATGACACCACTAGAGACGTACATCTCGTAGTATGCCATTTTCTCTTATGTTTAATTTTCGATTAGTTTTGACAGTTATCGAAATTTGCTGAAGTTCTGTAGTTAAACTTATTTTATAGCAAATTTAATTTTACGTAGATTTACGTGGTGTATTTTTTTGTTACGGCATCAGTGCGCAACATGTGTTAATATGTAAAAATGTGAAGGTATGTTTTTCTACTTTATAGGGTGCAAATGATGAGTTTTTGTTTATCGTCTAATTAATTTAAGAGAATCATATAAGTATATACCATCTTAGAATGCTTGAAATATGTAATTTACGGTAGATATGATCAATATCCATTTCGTCAATAAATTACATCTCTAGAGACGTAGGTACTGTATCGTTTTGTCTTCTTTTCAATTTTCGACTTGACATTTAATTAAATCTGCTAAAGTTCTGATAATAGTCTTATTTTGTATTAAATGTAATGCAGATTTACAGAATATTTTTTTTGCAGTTTCAGTGCGTAAACTTTATTATACTTTAAAATGTGAATTATGTATGAAAAAAATATCATTCCTACCAAATTTTGGTCATTACGCATTAGAAATAACATAATTGTATGCTAATTATGTATATAAATGGTAAATAACCTTCTTCTATGCATAAAATCTTAATTAAAGACGAAAATGTAATACTAAATTTTGCTGTGTTGCCCTTTGGGCAACTCTCCGAAGGCACCTAGGGAGTTACCGAAAAAGATTAAAATAGGTCTAAACTAAAGTCTGAACTTTACCACACAAGAAAATACAAGAAATAAGCCACTAACGAAGTCGTTTTACACATACTTTACTATACTTTTGATATTTATACATCGAGTTTAAAGAATCCTATTTATAGGAAGACTCAGAGTTCTAGATGAAGTTATAGAACTTTTAGATAAATTTTGAGCGACTATTTTGTTATATTTATATCTTAAAATATAGTTTAAAATTTAAATAATTTGATATTTTCTAGGAATTATTGTATTAAACTCGAAAAACATAGCCACAAAGACTTTATGTTTTTTCATGTTTTCGTGATTTTTTTTCAAAATAGTATAAAATTTTTGTCACTTCATACCTAAAGTACCTTTTAAGATTTCATTTTTATATGTTTTTTTTTTTTGGAAAATTATCTAAAATAAACTTAAAATAAGTATGAGAGTATTCAAATTATCACTTTATTATTTTGGCGTATTATTTAACGAATTTAATATTAATTTATTAAATCAAAGTGTACGTTATTTGAAAATGTAAGAGTAGAATACCAAAGTGTAAGTGTCAAGAGTAGAATACAAAAAAAAACATGAAAACATCTTGAAAAACAAAAAAGTTACAGATTTCAACGCAAGCAACGCAACGCACTAATGGGGCCCTGGCCCTATTCGTTTAGGAACTACGATGCCACAGAGACAAACAGACTCATCAAGCTTATACCACCCTTTCGGTTTCCCTTTTTTTACGTCGGAGACTAATAAAATTAACAAAAAAAAACCAAAATAATCTGTCAGTTATTATTTTAAACTAGATTTATACTGATTTACCTTTTAACAGTTCTCGGAGTTCTGCTAATCCTTTTTGTTTATTTTCTTCTGTTTCTCGCAGTTCCTCTCGTGCCTTTTCAATATAATACGTCTCCTTTGGGGGCATCCGTTCCAGCTTTATCACATGTCCCGCCCACATAACGTAGGGGTTTCCCTCAGAATCGAATTGCATTCCCATTTTAAATATTCACGAATCACGATTTTTCTTCTGAGATAATTTATTATGAAGGACGTTCAAAATATTACAATATCTTACTTCTACAACACATATAAGTATTTAATCGATATGCAACACGAAGACACCGCGCAGCAACATGACTTGTTTATTTATAAGGAGGAAATACAAATCGTTCGTTTAAATGCGCGCGCGCAACTGACGTTCGCCGGAGCCCCGAGAATGGACCATACAACACAAGCTCAATAGACAAACGAGCTCACCAATTCTCAGAGCCTACAAGCCCCTACTACTTTGACAGTCCACAATTTAAGAAGCGTTCTAATGTTCATGCCAAGATCGTCGCAGGCAAAGCATAGTTTAACATACTTATACAAAAAGAAAATCTTGCAATATTTATGAAAAATAACAAAAGTTCATTAAAAATGAACCTACCTATTGTACAGGAAACAAAAGAAACTAGGTAGGTACTAGGAAATTGGAATATGTTGAACACGGAACCCTAGTTCTATCTATTATTTATAAATTAATTATCAAAAATTTTTGCAGTCTTTTAGATAAGAATGTGAGGAAAATGATTAATTGTAAAGATTAAAGTAATTATTGAATTAACGATAAATTTCTGAAATCAAACTGCATAAAATTAAATACCTACCTATATGTAATATTTTGATGCTTACTAATATATAACACACTCTTATTTCAGGCCATCAGATTAAATCACTAGACCATAATTACGTAAGTACGTACTTACGTAATTATGGTCTAGTGATTTAATCTGATGGCCTGAATCCATAACCCACGTGGGTAACACTGAAAATATTTAGAAGTGGCCAGTTAGCTGACACATTTCTAATGAAAACTTTTTTTGAATTTCAATTTAAGAACTCTTTGGTAACTTAATTGGTAAATGGTATTGCGTTCATTTGTCATTGTTTTTGTTAATTGGCGGCAAATATAAAACTCTTGTTACACGTGAAAATGAACCTAACGCGAGAAAATTTTTAATCAATGATTTATTATGATTTTCATTGTGGGCTTACTCAACAACAAAGCTATGATAGGCTGCGATTAGCATTTCTTAATGAAGCTCCATCTCGTGCCACTATTTACAATTATTGGTTTAACGAGTTTAAGCGTGGACGTAGCAATCTCAATGATGATCCGCGTGAGGGACGTCCTTTAACAGCGACTACTGAAGATAACATCAGTGCTGTGCGACGCATGATAGAGGAAGATAAGAGAGTGACCTATCAGCAGATATGGGCAAGCCTAGGCCTTGGTATGAGTCAAGTTCAAAAAATATTACACGAACATTTAGGCGTCAGGAAGCTGTGTACCAGATTGATTCCCCATACTTTAACCGACAACCAGAAACACCTTCGAATGAACTGGTGTCGCCAAATGTTAGATAAGTTGAACGGCGGTGACTCAAATGCTGTGTTTGACATCGTCACAGGTGATGAAAGCTGGATATATTGCCACGAACCCGAAAGCAAAAGACAATCAGCTCAGTGGGTGTTTCCTTTCGAGGATCGGCCAACTAAGGTAAAGAAAGGAAGAAGTCAAGGAAAAAAGATGATTGCCTCATTCTTCGGTTGGAAAGGTCATTTCGCGACAGTTGTGCTAGAAGATGGAAGGATAGTTACTGCAGACTGGTATGTCAATCGCTGTTTGCCTGTTGTCTTGAAAAAAATCGAGAGCAGCGCCCTCGGAGCAGGATCCTCCTTCACCACGACAATGCTTCAGCACACTCCGCAAAACGGACTGTTGAATATTTGACTATGGCAGGTGTCGAGATAATGAGTCATCCGCCATACAGTCCTGACCTGGCGCCCTGCGACTTTCATTTATTCCCAAGAAATAAAGTTAAAATTCGAGACATTCGCTTTACGAGCCCTGAAGATGCAGTGAAAACGTACGAAAATGCCATAGAAGAGACCCCTAAGGAAGAATGGGCCCACTGCTTTTCTCAGTGGTTCCATCGAATGCGACGATGTGTAGAGAGGAACGGAGATTACTTCGAAAAACAATAAAAGTATTGGCAACTTTCTACATTAAGCCGTTTTTCATTTTCTAAACATTTTCAGTGTTACCTAGGTATAAGCTCCATCTCTAAAAGATAAGTATCAATTTTTACCTTGGGATTTGTTATTGAACTAACACAAATCTGTGTTAGGATCAATAATAATTTATCAATTAAGCACGATTTCTCAAAACTTAAGAAAGTTTTTACATAAATTCGCCATTTTGCTCTTCTGCTGAATAAAGTCAATAGGAATAATTGAGGTCAATAAAAAATAATTACGATAGTAAGTGATCACTAATCGTTGTGACTTAACTGTCTGATACAGTAGGTACAGGACAATGACCTCGTATGTTGTGAACATTGAACACCCTGAAAACCAACAGGTCTATATAACAAATACTTTCGATAGCCGAAAAGTATATTATGTTATTTATACCTGTTGATACCAGAACCTTAATAATCTAAGTACATAAGTACTCGAACTATAATATTATAAATTAGAGTCTGTTTAATTTGCCCTCTACTAGTAGACAGTGCCGTAAATAGCCTTTTCTGCGCCCTGTGCGAGCTTCTATAACTGCGCCCTTGTTTTTTTTTAGATATTATAGGTACCCTAAATCAATGGTATAGGCCTATTTTATTTCATTCAGGGTGATAAAATAAAGCACTAAGCAATAAAATAACTATACATAAGTGGCGTGATAGCCTTAGACCAATATGAAAAAAAATTTGAGGACCCTCTAGCCCAAGAGTAAAAATTAATAAAAGGGAATGGCGAGCGAGCGAAGCGAGCGAGCCGAAATTTTCTAAATATATTTTCTTTCCGGAAGGCTCCAAACTTTGAAATTTAGTTATATAGGTAATATTATCTACACTAATGTAATAAAGAGGAAAAGTTTGTTTGTTTGATTGTGTGTTTGCTTGTTTGTTTGCATTGAATAGGCTCCAAAACTACTGGACCGATTTTGATGCAATTTGGCACACATGTAGAATTGACCAAGGGGAAGGACATAGGCTACTTTTTATCCCGGAAAAAGGTACGGTGTCTGCGAAATTTACTTTTGCGCGCACGAAGTCGCGGGCAACATCTAGTATTAACTAAATTTGAATATCCGTATCTACTAGCTAGCTAGAGCTCGTCGTGAGAAAGGAGGTCATCGAGAATAAGCACTGGACCACTGCAGATCGCTAGGGGCTTAAAAGTTTGATATAAAACCGCCGGTCTGGTGATTCTAAACCTGGCAGTGTTTTTTATTGACCAAAATGTGTGAAAATTTTTTGAGTAAAAAAAGGTCAGAAACAAGAAAATTGTTTTGATACACGGCTGCGCGCCAACTAGAAACCGATAAAAATGCAGTCCCACTCTTGACCAGTTTCCAGCCAGACTGCCCTGAACGTAAAATCGTAAAATGTGTCACTGAAGAGATATTGTCAAAATTTTAAAAGACATCGCAATTTTTTCAACATGGCGGATCAGGTGCTAGTGATATGAGATAGAAAATTTTAAATTTGGAAAGAACACATACAAATCTATTAAAATCACGTTTCATTAAGTGCAAATTACTCATTTTTTACCTATTGGAAAGCATCACAGGAGATAAATTTATCCCGGTCTGGCTGAATTTTGGCCAGGTTTGAACATGCCAGACTGACGGTTTTCGAAAGAGAATTAGAAGACGAACAGATTACCGAGCTTGACCTTGTTCCCTATGACCATTTTTACTCCAAATTCTTACACGTTTAGGGCGGTCTGGCTGGAAACTGGTCAAGAGTAGGGCTGCCAGAATTGCATTTTTATCAGTTTCTAGTTGGGGCGCAGCCATGTATTAAAACAGTTTTCTTGTTCCTCATGACCTTTTTTTACTCAAAAAATCTTCACACATTTTGATCAATAAAAAAAAAATGCCCGGTTTAGAACCGCCAGACCGGCGATTTTATATCAAACTTTTAGGCCCCTAGCGATCTGCTGTGGTCCAATGCTTGTGTGGTCCAATGCGCCTACGATACAGTGGTAGCTACGCCCCTGCTATATATGGAACTAAATACGTAAATATAGTATTTAATTTATATATCTTCGATTAAATTATGCGTAATGAATAAAACTATAATACCACCTACTGGCGTATCGACAGATGTGCCCAATGTAGATTTTGAACAGTATGAAAAGGTGTTGTTTTTAATGGATTATTATAAAACAGTATATATATCCTTATGTGCGTAGAATATATATAAGAAATTTCAAAGATTTTTAATTATCACACGAAATGTTCGTATGTACCTAAAGTGTGAATTTGTCGCCCCCTGAACATGCCGCCCGGGGCATGGACCCCGGCTAGCCCCCCATCCCCCACCCCCCTAGATCCGGGGCTGCTCCTGTCTGGTGTGGCCATTTTTGCGCCCCCCAGAGTCTACGCCCTGTGCCTCGGCACCGGTGGCACCGCCCTATTTACGGCACTGCTAGTAGATAAAGTACAGTAGTGGAGATTATTATACGTCTATGTATTTTTATGAAAATGACTAATAAACATAATTTATCTAAAGATAATTTTTGATAACAATGAGGAAAACTAAGGAAATGTAATCCCAGACGAAATTATAAAGAAATTAATAGTTAAATGTTAGTGAGCGTCAGTATTTTTTTTTTAGTACTAGTAGACAAACTGGTTTTCGTGTCAATTAAAAATTTTAATTGACACAAAATAGTTAAGTATTTATTAAGTTAAATTAAAGTTAAAAGTAATGGAGATACAGTCCGGTAGTTAGGAGATTTTATTGAAAATATCCTGCTCTTATTCAGTATATTTTTTCGAATTTCTTAAATATAGAGAGCTTAATATTAACTATTAACAACAAACCAAAAACACTCTTTTTGACCTCTTTAATTTTTTGTAACTTTGGCAATTATTATTTTTGTGCTTATATGCGCTTTTTGCACTAATTTCCAGAAGTGATTCTAAATCCAACGAGGTATCACAATTTTCACGTCATAAGACATAGTTGTAGCACCAGTAAAGTCCATTAATTCATCGAATAGTTCTTTTGCCGTAAGGTTGGCACCACTGTCTATCAAAGATATAAACATGCGAAGACGCTTCTGTTGATTTTAGTTACGTAATTAACTTTGTTTTTTAACCGATGATCATGCCCAAAATGTTGAAAAGTGGTGAAAGAAGAATAGTGTTGACTTTTGTGAACGTGAGAAACGTAATGAGGCGCCGATAATTCCGTTTAGATGTGTTCAAGCTCAGTCAAGTCAGTTTAATAGGGTTACCTACCAGCTGTACGTAATAATTTACTCGTTCGGTGTGTCAGAATCTAAGTTAATTCATATTATCATAGACGTAGATATATATATTACAGACGTAGCATATTGAGGCAATAAGTGTATCCAGTTAAATGGCCCCACTTTTGAGACTTTTGAGGCCATTTTGACGTATGATTTAGTGTATGAAGTATTGTTCTGTAAAATGTACATCATAGCTAATATATTGAGTTTTGAAATAGTTGTATAAATTTTACAACGTTTTTTTATTTATTTTGTGTATTTAACTAAATATTTTTTAGGTATATCGGAGAAAACCGTCTCCAAATTAAATAAAAATATTACGCTGAAGGTCCAGCCATTGATGAGCAAATTGATAGATTTAGCATTGAAGGGAGTCGCCAGCTCTGATGATAAGGTTGAATATGATGAAGAGAGCATTCTGGGTATAAACCCATTAGATGAGCATAACTACTCAAACCCTATAGGCCTTACTAATAAAGAAATCTTAAAATGAGGTATAACGTTAGAATAGTTAAACTCGCTGTATAAGTTATACGTTCGATATAAAGCGCATAAACAGCTGACTACTAATAAAGATATTCAAGACCTTGTATAACTATACTCACGCTACACACCATAGACAGAAGACTCAAAGAAAAACGTTCAGGAATTGAATAACACGCAAATAACACGTATCCGATGTTCGCGTGTTGATGACAAAAATTGACATAAAATGTACGTTATTATGGACTTCGTCATTTTAATTAAATACAAAATTGATGTTTACACATTTTTAATCAGTTTCAATTAGTTAAGTATGTGAATTTTGTAAATATTAATAGTTCCACAAAATTTAATAAGGTACTAACATTTTTGAACGCACCTCTGCCAAACTGTCAAACTGTCATTGAAATTGACATTTGTCAATGACACTTGTCAATGTCACAAGACGTAATTAGGGATGCTCGATGTTGCAAAAACATCGATGTTGGCATCAATAATGAGATCGATAGCTAAAAATCGATGTTCAATGTTTATCGAGCTCTAAACATCTATGTCAGGCAACATCGATGTTTTTGTAATACATCCATACTAATATTAAAAATAAATGGGAAAGTGTGTGTGTGGTTGTCCGTCTTTCACGCCAAAACTACTGAACCGGTTTAAATGAAATTTGGTATACATAATATAATCTAGAACCTGAGAAAGGACATAGGCTTCTTTTTATCACAGGGAAATGTACGGTTCCCGTGGGATACTTTATTTACAGTTTCATGTTAAAACTATTAAGCCGATTATCATGAAATTTGGCAGAGATATAAAGTTGACCACGGGACCTTTCCGTGAAACCGTAAATAAAGTATCCCACGGGAACCGTACATTTCCCCGCGATAAAAAGTAGCCTACGTCCTTATATGTACGGTTCCCGTGGGATACTTTATTTACGGTTTCACGTAAAAATTACTAAACCGATTATTATGAAATTTGGCATAGATATAAAGTAGACCACGGGAATGGACATGAGCTACTTTTTATCGCGGGGAAATGTACGGTTCCCGTGGGATACTTTATTTACGGTTTCACGGAAAGGTCCCGTGGTCAACTTTATATCTATGCCAAATTTCATGATAATCGGCTTAATAGTTTTAACATGAAACTGTAAATAAAGTATCCCACGGGAACCGTACATTTCCCTGTGATAAAAAGAAGCCTATGTCCTTTCTCAGGTTCTAGATTACATATATTATGTATTTACGGTTTCACGTAAAAATTACAAAACCGATTATGAAATTTGGCACAGATATAAAGTAGACCATGGGGAGGGACATAGGCTATTTTTTATCGCGAGACATAATATAAGGTTCAGGTGGGTTACTGTACGTACGCGGGCGGAGCCGCGGGCATCAGCTAGTAAATTATAAAAAAAATCACATGTTTTTTTAATGAAACAGAAATTTTATATTGGAGATATAAGGAGGAGCACATTATAAGTTCCAATATTTTTTGTCAATAATTGACTGTAAAAATGATAATTTTGAAAGCGCAGAACCTTTTAACCTGTTGCGCTCTAAATATAGGGTTGAACCAGCCTTAGAAAATAATTGCTCCGATGGCGTTTATGTCGCAATAGTGGTTAAATATACTACCGCAAGTTTTTTCAACTTTGGGTTTTTCGATTATGTATGGGTCAATAACATCGATGTTACGATGTTTTAAATAATGCAATATCGATACGATATAAAACATCGATGTTTTATCATCTAACATCGATGATCATCGATGATCATCGATTTTCGATGCGAGCATCCCTAGACGTAATTTATTTTCTAATGAGACTGCAGTTCTTGTCTTCTTGAGATTTTTAATTTTCAGCTAAACTGGAGTTTTCTAATTAGAACATCAACTCTGATAACTTCTGATTGTTTGGAGTTGTAATTAACACAAGCAAAACACAGAAAGTAACAAACAAAAGGGTTATTTGTATAAGGTACCTATGTGCGAACATCTGTGAAGTGTCCAACTATTAATAAACATATTTATGAAAATATAATGCCTTTCATTGGTTTTTAATTTACTCCAAATGTTTCCAAGAATACACAATGGGTTATGTAATGCATCTTTTTCCTTTTTTCTGACTGATTGTAGGTATTGTATCCTAAGTATTATGTTTTTAACTGTCTATCACATAATGTGATGTTTATTGTTTTGTGTCTCTTTATCTATCTATATATAAAAGGCAAAGCTGATTGACTGATATATCAATGCACAGACCAAACCAGAGCTAGAAAGCTGCACCCTGTATGATAAATAGTTGGGTAAGCCGTAAGTATTAATGTCAATGGACACTTAATTCATAAAAGTAAGTATATTATAGGTTGCATTGCAACAAAAAAGCTAGTTAATAGTTGGATGAGCTCGATTTCAATAAAAAATGAAAGTATAGTATCAAAAATTATCTATAATAATTATATGTAATTAATCTTAAAAGTGTTTCATATTTTCAATTGTACTTAAAATGCAAGTTGCTATCATGGTAGGGTTGCCATCCGTCCCGGTATACTGGGACGTGTCACCAATTTGAAAGTTTTGTCCCGGTTAATCTAGAAAATGTCCCCGTCAATATGCATACAGCAACAGCACAGCCCGGCAAGTAGTGGCTGGGCTGGCGCATTTCAAGTACACATGGTTGAAAGTATAATACAGTGCAAATTTAATTTTAATATGACATGTTCATAATTTCATAAATATATTATGGGTAAACCGGACCTGCTGAATAAGGTATATAATACAAATTAATATTTCATTTAGAACATTTGATTTCATATTTGTTTTTTAATTTTTATATTTGTAAGCTATTTTTTTAAGAAAATAAAGGTTCCTTATAAAGTTAACTGGTAATAAATATCACATTTTTCATTTACTTGTATTATTTTAGTAATTCACTGTTATGGTCCCAGTCGGTACATAGGATGTTATGGCAACGCTACATTATTATGGTGCTTACAAGGATTACAGTATGCACTATAATCGATTAATCGCAACTCGCATTTTAAACATAATAATTGCACACTTTGAGCGTTTATCTTTGTACTTTGTACTTTAAAGATTGTAGACATTGTCGTTGCAATCTCAAAACACTGAAATTCAGTAAATTTCATTTACTGGCATTCCGTAGTTCTACTATAATAATAAGCTTTAGTAAAATTAATTATGGATCTTCTGGGCTTATGGTATACTGCTGCTGTAAATACATTTATATACAGAAAAAAAATTTGGGCAAAAAAATAATTCTTTAAATAGTTTTGTGTTAGGCGAAGGGTCACCTACGCCTGAGATTAGGATGTTATATTTCTGCCTAAACATCTTAACGTAAGTAGTAGATCATAATTAGCAATAATTATGCACAGAAGATCCTTGATTTTAAATAAGTTAATTGTCTTTACCAAACCTTATGTACAAGGCTGGTTCTTCTTCTTCAGGGGATAGCCCTAGCCTGTATAATTGATAGGTTGCAACTCGCAATAGGTCTAACTCCATTTCCTTCGGGGGAAGCTCTAGTCTGTATAAAAGTTAGGTAGTGTTATAGGTATAAGGTAGTATCCATACTCCTTACCTACCTATCTTTTGAAGACCCTCATCTGAATCCTATAGCACTACTGAGAACCCTTCTAACTACTTAGTTTAGTCCTGTCTTCTCTTACGTTAGTAAGAACAGTTAATTATACATAATATTAGGATTGAAATTGATGAAATTAGGTCATTGTCTTTTACCAAAAATACAACAATAACGGATCATCACGATCATTATACATTTGTATTTTTCCGGGCGCAAGAATAATTTCCTAGCCTAAGAATCAATATTTATGTAGATTGTAGTCCAACTCTTAAGTTAGGTACTAGAAATAGAACGCTAACGAGTTTCGAAAGAATATAAAATCAGCTGATGAATTGAAAATCCGCCATCTTGTCCTTATAACACGCTTAAACTAGGGTATGGCCTAGTATAGGCGTGGAATAAATTAGTATGGAAATTACAACATCGCTATCCTGGCCTAATGTCAAAAAAATGATTATTAGTAGTAGAAATCTTAAAATGCCTGTATACACAGTGTGAAATTTTTTATTAGTAAGGGGGTATGTGTTAAGAAAGGATAGCTTCATACATACCTTTGCTTGATAAAATTATTTAGTATTTATTACTCTTCTGTAAATAAAAAAAAAATGAAATGTTAGTTTGTATGAAACTAGCTTTTGCCTGCAGTTCTACCTCAGTATATAGTATCACGCAGAAACTTTAAAATTTAAATGATTTTCCCTAAATATCATAGATAAGATTAAGTATGAAATGTATCAACACTGGACAACACCATTACCAACTTAACGCCAAAGGAACTATTTCATGAAACGCACTCTGAACTCCCTCTTCGCATTCCCACCATAAAGACTAGCCAAACGGCAGTCACCAGACCGATTAAGTTAAGACGGCTCTCTTGCCATTAGCGTAGACCCATTCGAAAAAAAAAACGAAAATCAGTTTGTCACCGACAGACTACTAAGCCCCCGGGCCCCGACTAGGCACAACTGCTTGCCTAGTCGGGGCCGTAAGTAAGCGAGCTGATGATGATGAGCCTTGGCTCATCATGTAGTACCTAAAGCTAAGGTGATCGAGATGGTTCTTGAACCATCTCGATCACCTTAGCTTTAGGTACTACATAAAACTCCATCAAAATCGGGCCTTTCGTTTTGGAACTACTGGTTAATATGAATTCAATACTTTATTCAACCTTAAATTGCAGAGCCACTGCCTGTCATCATCGAAGCCTGTCATACGGCAGCGTGCGTTCCTTTCTGTTAACTGCAACTTGCCGTTAAATAACAACTAAGTATATCTTAAATAGTAACCAAGCACATAAATATTATTTTAACTTAAATTATATTTCAGCGCCTGATAGAAACTTGCTGATGATGCTTAGTATATTTGAAGTCAAAAAGACTGTTGCCTACAATTATTCTTAAGGCTTCATAGACTCCATACTTTGTAATTAGTTGTAGTCGAGTCATAATTCTGAGTTGTTAAGTTAAATGTGAAACCCACTTACTATACAAAGTGGTATTAAGAACTCTATGATAGCATTTAATTATTTTTAAACAAAGAATTAAAACCTACTTTCAAAATAAAAATGCACAAAAAAGTATGAAAACTTATTACCTAAAAAAATCCCTTTTCAAATTCGGCTAAAATTTTAACTATTTTTATGCTCATTACGCAACGGATAAACTATTTAAGGCCGCGTAGACCCAATTTTACATGACTTTGAATCGATAATAAACAAACAAATAGTAACTTTAAAAAGCCAAAAAAAATACACATTGTTGTTTACTTAATGTTCTTTTACAATTTGTGGTTCGAAACATAATATTGAAAACTTCACTCGATCAAAAATAATTCCGAAGAAGAGGCTAAATTTGAATATTTTTCTTTTTGTTCATGAAGTTCATGATAGTTTTACTTTCAAAAATCATATCTAGGAAAAGCTAATAACTTAAAAAAGAATAATTTCTGGTTACATTTTGCATGTTGGTTTAATTATTTTAACAATAAATTTATATTGAAATGCAGCGTGCGTAAGCCGCTAGAGTCGCCCCACAGTCGCCCGCTAGGCGTTGACGAGGACAGATCTATGTCAGTTTTGCTAGCGCACGCCTTACCCGCGTATTTATCGAACAATTCTTTCGTTTCTAACGCAGTGTAGGAAAGTCAGTTTTGTTTTTTTTTTTATTTTTGAACTAAATTATACATATCATACACAATAACATGTTATATTTTATCGTCGCCGCGTCATTGCTTTTGTCAGATGATACGACCTCTGTGGCTCAGTGATTGAGCGTGTTGGTGCTCAAGCCGGGGGTCGCGGGTTTGAATCCCGCCGAAGGAACAAAAAGTTTCCTGTGTTCCCGGATCATGGATATGTATAATACAATAAAAATCTAAAGGAAAGTCAGTTTGTTTTGTATTTTTTTATGTTTCTTTTTATTTTTGAACTAATTCTATACATTCTATACAGATAAATAAAATTGAAGTGTCTGTTTGTAACTTCAAATTAACAGCTTTTCATATAAGGAATCTAAAAGTATACTCGGTACTTATAATAAAATACCAATTTTTAAAATTTTTGTCTGTCCGTCTGTCTGTCTGTCTGTCTGTTTGTTCCGGCTAATCTCTGAAACGGCTGGACCGATTTTCACGGGACTTTCACTAGCAGATAGCTGATATTATAAGGTCTAACATAGGCTACTTTTATTTTAGGGTTCCGTTTAAAAAAATAGGGTTCCGCTTTCGTTAGATCTGCGCAAACGAAGTTGCGGGCATCAGCTAGTTATACATATAACCATACACAATAACATGTTACATTTTATCGTCGCCGCGTCGTTTCTTTTGCCAGATGAGACGACCTCTGTGGCTCAGTGATTGAGCGTGTTAGTGCTCAAGCCGGGGGTCGCCGGTTTGAATCCCGCCGAAGGAACAAAAAGTTTCCTGTGTTCCCGGGTCATGGACATAATATAATATACAATAAAAATCTATAGCAAAGTTTGTTTTGTATTTTTTTATGCTTTTTATTTTTGAACTAAATCTATATACAGATAAATAAAAATGAAGTGTCTGTTTGTAACATCAAATTAACAGCTTTTCACATAATGCATCTGAAAGTATATTCAGTACTTACAATAAAATACAAATTTTTAAAAATGTCTGTCCGTCTGTCTGTCTGTCTGTCGGTCTGTCTGTCTGTTTGTTCCGGCTAATCTCTGAAACGGCTGGACCGATTTTCGCGGGACTTTCACTGGCAGATAGCTGATGTCATAAGGTCTAATATAGGCTACTTTTATTTTAGGGTTCCGTTTAAAAAATAGGGTTCCGCTTTCGTCAGTTAGGCGCAAACGAAGTTGCGGGCATCGGCTAGTTATAGGTACATATAATACACAATAACATTATCGTCGCCACGTCGTTGCTTTTGCTAGATGAGACGACCTCTGTGGCTCAGTGGTTGAGCGTGTTGGTGCTAAAGCCGGGGGTCGCGGGTTCGAATCCCGCTGAGGGAACAAAAAAAAATCTGTGTTCCTGGGTTATGAATGTGTATTAAATATGTGTATAATACAATAAAAATCTTAAATATGTGTATAATATAAAAATTATTAAATATATTTCTGTTGTCTGGTACCCGTAACACAAGTTCTTCGAGAACTTACCACGGGACCAGATAGACTTGGTGTGAAGCGTCCATAGATATATTATTGTGTATTATGAGAAAAAAGTAGCTGATGCGTGGAGTAGCCTTAGTACATTATTGAATAAGCCAGTAAACAGTTTTTATGAATTTGTAACATCTACCATCTTCTTTGCCGTACTTTTCGTTTCTTTTTATTTCGATTTCTGTTTTTACAATAATAATAATAAATAACTCCCCACGCCGATTTCGGTGACGGTGGCTGGTTTTATTGTAGCCTAGCCAGTTACACAGTAGTATTTTTATAGTGCCCAAGTGTGTGCGCAGTACACAAAGGCACTCTTTTTTTTTACTCTCGTAATCCAGTGGGACGGATAACCGACACGACTGACGAGAGATGAGGCGCAGGTCCGACTTTTTACCTGCCCATCCGACGCATGGATCATCTTTCTTGTCAGACAATCAGGTGATCAGCCTGCATTGTCCTAACCAAACTTGGAAACAACATTTTTTGTTGTTCCAGTGCGGGAATCGAAATTAGAACCTACGACCTCCGAGTCGAGAGCCAAGCTCTAACCACTAGACCACGGAGGCTGTTCTATTTACAATAAAATATAAGGATACGTGCTCAACATCCGTCATGCTTGCCTTTGCAGAACACACCAAGTCACTCGCAAGTAGGGGTTGCAATCCGGATACTTCGAAATTCGAAAAATTCTAAAAATCCGGATTTTCATTTAAAAATCCGGATTTTCGATTTTTTCGAATCTTGGTTACTACTATGAATATTACATATTTTAATTATTGTAATTAGTATGTACTCTAGACGTACAATATTTGAATAAGGGATATAATTAATCGAGTGAACAAAAAATAAGTTGGTGACTGCACGTGAGCATACTGTATTGCTGAATTTGGCAGCGAATTAATATGTTGGCGACTAAATTACCAAACTGGTGAAATCACTCAAGTGACAAAAAATACAAAAATCGGCCGATAAAAAGTAGCGAAATTTAATCCAATTAGCAACGATGAGTTGGTGACCATTATACCATGTAAGTAGCTAATGAAGATTTGATTGATAAATTAATAGCTGCTAAAAATTCAATTTGCAAGCTACGGAAAATCCCAGTTTTGGATACTATTGGAGGTTTTTTTTTCTTTGGTATGGGTATCGTTTTCAAGGTTTTTGGGGGTGCAGAATAATATGAAAATAAAATCCGTTTTGAAATTCCAAAATGGCGTATATTTTTTTTTTATTAAAAATGGATGTCTTTTTTCATGTTTCATATGCTGATTATAAAATTGTCTTCCAATGAAATTGGATTTTCCAAAATGGAGACTATCCAATCTTCGTAAAATTAACATGTAGTTTGTAGAGGTGCCAGCTATGTAAGGTATAGAAACTTTTCGAAATTCAGGATTTTCAAATTTCTTTTTTTGGCATTCATGAAAAAAAATATGCGATTTCCGGGTTAAGGGGGAGGAAATTTTTATTATTTTTCCAGTAATAGTATTATTTTTCCGCTTCTAAAATAGAAGCGATTATAGAAAAAAAATATGGCAATGTTCTACTTTGACACGAACATTTATACACATAAAGCTATAGAAATTTTGGAAAATTCATGATTTTCAAATTTATTTTTCTTCCATCGTGAAGAAAATATGGTGTTGCGGGGTTCTTAAGGGGAGGAAATTTTCATTATTTTTTCAATAGGATGCACCGTTTCCGAGATAGAATCAATTTTATAAAAAAAAAAAAATTAAATGCTCTACATTGAGATACGAGGGATGTATAAAGCTATAGAAATGTTGGAAAATTCAGGATTTTCGAATTTCTTTTTCTCTCATCTTGAAGAAAATATATGGTTACGGAGTTATTAAGGGGGAGGTAATTTTCATTATTGTTCAAGTAGGATGCACCGTTTCTGAGATAGAAGCCATTATAGAAAAAAAATACGATAATGCTCTACTTTGAGACACGAACGGTGTAAAACGCTATAGAAAATTTGGAAAATTTAGGATTTTCAGATTTTTTCTTCCATCATGAAGTAAATATGATGTTGCGGGGTTTCTAAGGGGGAGGAAATTTTCATTATTTTTCATTAGGATGCACCGTTTCCGAGATAGAATCAATTTTATAAAAAAATATAAATGCTCTACATTGAGATACCGGGGATGCATAAAGCTATAGAAATGTTGGAATATTCAGGATTTTCGAATTTCTTTTTCCCCATCATGAAGAAAATATATGGTTGCGGGGTTTTTAAGGGTGAGGTAATTTTCATTATTTTTCAAGTAAGATGCACTGTTTCTGAGATAGAAGTGATTATAGAAAAAAAATATGGCAATTCTCTACTTTGAGATATTATGAGCGATGTATAAAGCTATGGAAATTTTGGAAAATTCAGGATTTTCAAATTTCTTTTTCTTTCATCATGAAGAAAATTTGAGGTTGCGGGGTTACTAAGGAAATTTAAAATGGATGACTTTTTTGTAATCAGCACCCCTAGAAACCAACAAAGGGACAACCATATTATTTTTATAAAATTAAGTATGTCCGCCATATTGGAATTTCAAAATGAATGTCATTTTCGTATCCAGCACCCCCAAAAACCTGGTAACGACACCTATGTTAATTTTGCAAAAAATGAAATACCGTTATTTTTAAATTTCAAAATGAATCTACACAATATCTACACCCCCCCTAAAGTCGAGGAAAATTAAAAATTGGGAATTTCGTACGCTCCTTTGTTTTTTTTATGTGCGCTGGTTTTGCTGCTTGTATGTTTTTTGAGTTACCTACATTACGGAAAATATATGTACCTATTCTTAAATTAAATGTGTACTCACAAATTGTCGCCAAGATGGTTATTTGTTCGCTAATATAATATCTGTCTGCCAGTTTGGAATATTCAGTGGTATTATTTAGTCACCAGATTTGTAATTTTTTATTCCTTACATTCTTTAGCCAACATGGTAATTTAGTATTCAATATTCGGTATTTTCACATCCAAAATTTAATTGTTTTGTCGTGATTGTTTTCCGTAAGTGTTTCGTGTTGTGCGACAAAATCCGTAAGTGTTTAAAACAATGAACAATATTCGCGTAAACATAAGAAATCAATATGTTTTGTCGTGAGTTTAAATACATGCCTTTGGATAATTTGATATTATTTGTTGTCCTGTTGAAATTGTTAACACATTTTTCCATTTATTCAAGTTATTTGGTAGAACATAGTCAATCCATTAAATGGTGATGCGAGGGATGAAGATCTGCTAAAATATTATAGCCGCTATATATGTATATGTATGGACTGTTTCTAAGATACTTACCATTTTATATTTTTTCAGTAGTAGTACAGTTCAGTAATAGGTGATCCAATTTATAAAAACACTGAATATGGTTTCAGTTTCACTTGAACAAGTAGTAAGAAGTATAATAAGCAAATCCAAACCCAATTAAAGCTTTGTATTTTTATATTTATTGAATTCTTACTAACGAAAGTATACATATTATTGCAATTTTAATTTCTGCAATCATAGAATGCCAAATTAATATGACAGCTTAAAAAGAAATGTAGTGGTTTAACTATATTTAATTATCTTCTAAATAATGAATATCTAAGTCCAAATACCTAAATCTTATCTCTATGATATCAGGAAGAAGTTTTGGAGTCGATAATACCTGACTGGTTGGTTTAAGATTAGAGAGAGTTTTGCCGAATGAATGAAGGTAATATTTTTTTTTATTATTAAAATTAATTTGATTGAACTAAACTAACCTAAACTAACGAGTCAGTAGCAAAACTAAATGAAAATCAACGCTCCTGTTTTTGCGTAGAAATAATTATTTTTAGATAATATTTTAAAGATAAGATGTAGGTGTCAAAAATAGCACCAACGATTTGTGTAAACCACTGTTATTTTTTTTTTAAGTAATGTAGTTTTCATCTTATAGCGGAAACTTCAAAGTGCAATGAAGAGTAAGATGTTACTGTTTATTTGTAAGTAAAATGTTAAAATAAAGATCTTACAACAGTTATATATTTTAAATTGTGCTTAGAATTGCTTATTATACTTCTGTTAGTTACCGAGGGAATTAAAAGCACCATTTACGTGTTTAATTATTACCCAAACAGGTGGGTGGTTTTTAATTTCATTAACTCAAAAGTGGTCCAATTTCGTCCATACAAAATTATTTGTTCAGCCCCATGCTTCAAATGATTTGTCTTTACTCCCCGGATCTCGATTTAAAGGATTTTCAGTTTCCTACGTTTTATTAAACTGTATTAATTTTCCTACGTTAGTACTTTCACATAGAAATGAAACTTTACGAAAACGGTAGTGGTGAACTGTGGCGTAGATATGTAAAAAAAGCGTTAAAAAGATCACAGGCTATTCCACTTTTTTATAATTCTTTCTGCTGGAACATTTAGTAAATAACAATATATACATACCTTATTTAAAATAATATACTAACTATAAAACTGAACATTGTAGGATTTGAAACGTAATCAAAAATATTTCTAAAAATGAAAAAATAAATATAATTAAGTATATAATTTTGATATAATCTCATTATGTTTTTATTTATTCAGATTGTAATTCTAATACTTACAACTTAAAATAAGAATTTATTTAAATTAAATTATAAAGAAGTAACTCTTTTTTTTTACTAATGAGTGTAAGTTTTGCTACAACATAGTATTAAAATTAACATTAAAGTTTTATAAAATATGCAACAAATTTAAAAAAAATGAAAAAATCTGAATTATCCGGATAATCCGGATTTTTGGGAGAGAAATTCGGAAATCCGGATTTTCAAAAAGTCAAACGTTTGTGGAGGTTTGGATTTTGCGGCAAGTGGCAAACGTGCGGACTCGGCAGTAGGAATACATTTTTTGCAAGTGTCTGCCTAAGTAGTTACCATCAAATCGTCAGCACCTACCTGATACAGTATTTTTATCTCACGAAACGACACGTACTTTAGTGACCACACGAGCTAACGATAGGTACTCGTCTCCATGCACACATCGAACACAGCGTGTTGCGTGCGCTACGTAAACGGCTCAAGTTACCCAAAAAATATGTATAAAATAATTTTTCCTCTTTAAATGATGTAAAAAAATCTTTTAAGAATGACTCACTATAACCTTTTTTATGGTAATCAAATTTGGTCCAAATCAATGCATTATTGCGCCATCAGTTGACGCGGACGAAGTCGCGGGCAACAGCTAGTCCATACTAATATTATAAATGGGAAAGTGTGTGTTTGTCCGTCTCTCACGCCAAAACTACTGAACCGATCTAAATGAAATTTGGTACACAGATATTCTAGAGCCTGAGAAAAGACATAAGCTACCTTTTTATCGCGGGGAAATGTACGGTTCCCATGGGATACTTTATTTACAGTTTCACGTAAAAACCACTAAACCGATTATTATAAAATTTGGCACAGTTGAAAAGTAGACTACGGGGAAAGACAAAGGCTACTTTTTATCGCGGGGAAATGTGCGGTTCCCGTGGGATACTTTATTTACTGTTTCACGAAAAAACTACTAAACCGATCATCATGAAATTTGGCACAGACATAAAGTAGACCATAGGGAAGGGCATAGGCTACTTTTTATCGCGGGACATATACGATTCCCATGGGTTACTGTACATACACGGGCGGAGCCGCGGGCATCAGCTAGTAATTGAATAAAATTTAAGCATTTTTTACTTAGGTTACCTATAATATCTATTCAAATTATGTGTGCTATGTGTTGCATTAAAACAGTTACCTATGGATTTTATTATCTTTTTCAATACAAATAATAAAATAAGATGACCTACTGCCGACACGACTACACTGTAACACTTTGGGTTCATGTAAGTTCACGCCGGCGACGTAGGCGCGCGGCTCGCTTTGCGGCAATTGCGGGCAACTCTTGGAAGCGTTAAATGCCTATTTTGCTTGGTCTACCCAGCCTTTGAGCTATAGTCAGTCAAGTGACTTTTCCAACTTATCAGACAAAGACAGCAACATTGAATGTTTATCTGTTGTGTAGGTAGGTAAATATGTTTATTAGTAAGGGCGTTAGTATGGCTATTAGCTGGTAGCCTACCTATATCACAAAACTTACATACCGTTTATTTACTGAATGTCTCATTTAAAATCTGCTACAGGCAACCAATAGCAATAACCAAATAACTAAGTAAGAAACAGGATTATTAAATAAAATTCCATTGTAAAACAAACTAGTTTAGAAAAAACTGAAGTAAATCAAACCGAGTAACAGGCTCGGATATATTTTCTAGGAAAAATCATTACATCTAAACATAACATGTTGTCAATTCAGCGGCTATCCGAGCGACTCTATATTTGGCGTCGTGATCGTTTACATGACCAAATAAATGTAGTCGATCGGATCACCGTTTGGATTACCTTCATCTGACTCCGGTTTTTTTATCTTAGTGTTGATATAATATAAAGTACACATTTCAGTAACTAAGTATACTTTTATAAAGAAGAAGGGTCATGGCCCATAGAAAATTTACCCAGGCCCAACAAAAAAGGGACGTATCTCATTTATTTTGTTATCTTAAATTAATAGAAATAAATTAACACTATTCTGAATATCAGTAGCTAACATCAATTTTGCCATTTGATTCTGTTCAGAAAAAATATTTTATTTTTAAATTTTTAACGAATAGCAATTACAATTTATTTATAATGACAGCAATTTAGATAAAATCATAAAAAATGTATGTTTAGTACCTAGCTACCAAAATATTCCACTGGTTCCCTATTAATAAAATTATGCTAAATGAGTTATGCCAAATGAAATTATTATGACAAATAAAATTATGCGAAAAAAGGGGATCCCTATTCTACTATCTAGTCATCTTTTTAATGGTACCTTAATCTCTAATCTGCAATGAGTCACGATTTTAATGAACCGTAACTCGATTGTTAGACTAGGAGTTTAAAAATTACATAATCCAGCCCATCACCAGATCACCTGGATAATTCCACAATTATTGTATCGTTATTGACACATACAATAACTAATTTTGTAGGTAAATAGGTGTTAAAAAAAATATAAATCGCCTGATGAAAAACTCATGGCAATATTTTGGTGTTAGCCATTGATTTGGAATATTTAAAATATATATTTTAGCTATATATATAAAATAAACTAAAAATTGAGGTGTCTTTTTTGTGTCGGGTCTGGGTCACAAATGACCCTTCTTCTTTCCACGAAATAAGAGAAATGTAGGTAATTTTGTAGATGATTAGAATATAGATAGTTCTAAAGTCTAGACTAGTGAAGTGGCGACACAACTCTATGAACGAGAACATTTCGCTCCAAGCACCAAACCATTTTATTAATTCCACTTCAAGATACTAACGGATGAATACAGGGCCGCCGTAAGCGGGCGTGCAAAGCGTGCATCGACTCATCACCTTTTTTTGACAAAATTCATAGTAAATAAGTAATCGTAGGGCGGCATAATCGGTATTGCACGCGGGCGACGAAACAGTTAGCGGTGGGCCTGGCTGAATAGGGAATATTGAAACGCAAATCAAAATTAAAAGCCTTCCTATTCACAGGCTGTCGCTGTCTCTGCTAGCCGAAATAACAAGGACAGCATGTGACTTGAGCGTCGCTTAATTTAACTATCGATTCAGTATCCGTAAACGGAGTAATAATCATCATTGCCTCGAGGCAAACCTTTAGCCAATAGATAAGGTTAAACTTAGAGATCTTTTCTCAAGGCAGCATCCAAACACATGACTTTTTAAGATAAAATCCTAAGTTGCTGTGTACGTTATATTCACATTTGGAATAAATACTTAGTAAGCACTAGAATATTAGTAATTACAACTTACCTGTATTTCTATAGGAAGATTCGATTTAATACACGATTTCAATTTATATGTTTTATTTTTTTTACAAAAATAATTAAAATTAGTAATTTGAGCAGGGTCAAAATGTTGTTATCAGTCATTCACTAGCCAAATGGAATGTTTATTAAAATTCATCAAGCTAACTAAGTAAATTTTTGTATAAAAATATCAAAACTGTGTGATACTTATGATTTGATATCATTTGCCAATATATGTATAGATGCAATAAAAAAACATAATATATACTATCAAAATTACTATTGTACGTTCACAGCCTTTAGTAAAATTATTTAAGAGTTAACACAATATTTGACGAAAAGTAGTTGCTCAAAACTATCACAATTAATATGTCAATTAGTGACTAAACTATGCACTACAAGGTACTAATTAGCTAATTTTATTTATAACAAATCTTTCAGTCCTCTCATTCAACTTCAACTATGTAAGGCACTTTTAAATTCGTCGTGTGTATTTGCCTAAATTAAAATATAAAATTGATCTATGAGCTTATGTAAAATGTTCGTAAGAAGCTAATAACCATTACAGTCTACAAAACTGTAGTTATATAGAACTTCTAAGCTGACATCATATTTTATACCCACATTTATATCATAATAACTATTTTATTTTAAAGCATAATCATTATAATTACAATATTCTATAACAATTACAGATACATACTAGGCCTTCAATATTTGGCATTTCATCAGACTTTCGTGCTTTGTGTTTACAATGTTGGTCAAAGTTTTAGAAAACTTATTCGTCTAATTTCTTTTTTCACTTCCTCTAACTCGAATCGCAAATCAATATAGTTAGGTAACCCCATAGACTAATGATTGGTCTCGCTGGGGTTGAGCGCCCAGCGAGACTTATCATTCATCTATGGGTAACCCATACAAATCTACTATTATTTCTGAAAAGTCCCAGTCATACAAACACACTTTAAACATTGGTAAACAATTCAACAACCCCATGATATTTTTATTGGTACCTACAAACTGACATTTTCAGAACTCCTAAAATCATATTAAAATTCATACTATATCAAATTCATACATAAATGGAACATAACTTAAACATTTTAATATCTAAACAGTAAGTATACTAACCTATGCTAATGTCTTTTGGATTGCTTGCACTGATTCGTATATGGCATCTAATTTAATACAAGACCTGTACTAGCCGACAGGACTGTATCAGTCTACGTTTTCTTGACGAAGCCGTAGGAGTTCCAGTTGTTGATGTGGGGCAGGATCTCGTTGATGACGGGGTACCACTGCGCGCCGGAGTAGTCTATGGCGTCCAGCTTGCCGCCGTAGTCCGCGGGCAGATGGGAGGGTGCCATGTGCTTGTGGAACGACTCCATGTCCGCGCCGTGGAAGAAAATCTGTGGGTAGAACAATATGAGTATTGAGTTTGCTCATGGATTAAGATTTAATAGAGCTAGCGCTCGCCGTCGAAAAAGGAGCTCATCGAGAACAAGCATTGGACCACTGCAGATCTCTAGGAGCCCTAAAGCTTGATATAAAACCGCTGGTCCGGTAGTTCTAAACCCGGCAGTTTTTTTTTATTGACAAAAATTTTTTGAGGAAAAAAAGCTCATAAGGAACAAGAAAACTGTTGTTATACACGGCAGCGCGCCTACTAGAAACAGATAAAAGAGCTTTTTTTACTCAAAAAATTTTTGTCAATAAAAAAAATCTGCTCGAGTTTAGCACCGCCAGACCAGCGCTTTTATATCAAGCTTTAGGGCCCTAGCGATCTGGAGTGGTCCAATGCTTGTTCTCGACAAGCTCCTTTTTCGACGTCGAGCGCTAGCTCTATAAGACCTACCACTGCCTGCGTAGTTGTTGTTGTAGGCGACAGACCGTGGCTTAGGTACAAAAAGGTATTTTAATGAAATTGTTAGGTTTGAATTAACTTTATGATAGCTTAGGTACATAATCAAAAGTTAATTACGGAACCCTAAAAACTATAACCCAACTACGCAAATTATATAGCCTATGTTACCCGGGCCGTTATTACGAATCTATTGACACCTCATTCTTTTAAATCGGATAAGTACTTTAGGCGCTACGGTGGAACAAACATACATACATACATACATTTACATAGACTGCTAAAATCATTACCCTTCCTTTTGGCTTCATCATAGTCGGGTAAGAAAGGTGGGAGGTAAAGCCTTTCAATGAAATGTTTACGTTTGAATAAATTAAGAATATGATAGAGTAGGCAGTAGAGTCACAAACCATCTAAATATAGTTTTAAAGATTATAAAGTTTCAGTTTGTATCAATAAGATTTGAATCGATAATGTGGTATTTCAATTTTGTAGAGCGAAAACGAATATCTTACCCTAGCTCGCAGCTTCTCCCTGATGAAGGGGCTGAACATCTTCCACACGACGCTGAAGATCCTCGGCTGTTTGACGAAGTGGACCTCCTTCAGCCGCAGCGGCATCGCGTCCTGGATGAACGTCAGCAGGCGCTTGGAGAACGCCGGCGACAAAGCCATCGTCTGCAATAGTCCAGAATATCATAACATTAGAAACAAATTATTGTAAGTAATTATAAGTATTTTTTTTGCTAAAAGTTAGTCATTTTCATCCGTTAATGGATGATTTATACAGTATTCTCCGAGCGAAGTAACCACTCTTGAAATACTGTAGTGCCTGGGACAGTCGGTTTTTAAATGTCGTATGGTTGCCCAAGCACATACGGCATTCTCACAACATATAGTCAGCCTAGTCGAGAGGAATGACTGGTCAATACGTCTGGGGCCAACCAAGTGCGGGTTTCCTCACGATGTTTTTCCTTCACCTAAGAGCGTCCGTATAATATACTTGAGATCTGAAAAAGTCTCATTGGTACACGCCACACCTGGGATTCGAACCTGCACTCTCTCGAGTGCGAACCAAACGGTCTATTCACTAGGCCACGGAGCTCACTTTTTTGCTAAAGGGCCAATCAATTTTAATAACATTATCGTTTAATCGGAAAACCCGACCCTCAACAGTTAATACTCCACGGCCTAATAAAACACGAACCAACTCCTAGGTGTATTTTAATTTAACAAGCCAATAAACAGCTACCTATGACAAACGCAGTAACATGAACGTCTAGTAAGTAGTATTATTATGCACATGTACGATAGTTACCTACCTGTTCAACTTGACGTACTGTTATATGCTCAAACAATTATCGCGTCCTTCCCTAGCCGAGGAAATCTATTTCCCGCCCCGTTTTGGCAATGAGCGGATGTTTGAATACAATATTGATCTAGAATAGCTAAAGACCACGACAAATATTGAAAGTCCTTAGCGAGCTCATGAACGATATCGAGTGAGGTCATTTACGTTTGTTTACATAGTATTTAATATAATAAACAAGCAGTATTTAAAGTTTTCATTATATACGATATTCAAATAAATGTCTGCTTAATAATAATTAATTATTACTAGAATTTCCAACAAAAACTTTTGAAAAAATCTACCTCTGGCTAAAGTTAAAGTTATGAGAGATCTGAAATTAGTTTTAAAACTAATGAGGTTATATTATAGTTAAGATAAAATAACTTTGTATTTTATCTTAACTGTAATATAACCTCATTAGTTTTAGAACTAATTTCAGATCCCTACGTTCATTAGTAAGTTATGAGGTATTGAACTATTGAGGTCACGAGCTGAAGGGAATTATTGATGATCTAATTCGATAAAGAAGGCATTGGACTTAATTCATACACGATAGTCACGGATCAAATGCACCGGCCACAGGAGATGTGCCTCCTCAGAATAAACGATCGCAGTAACCTCGGACGTGGGCTCCTTGACTCGACTGTCTCGATTTTCCTGTCAATCTCCTTATTGACAAATTGCCAAAGTAAAGTCAGTGGTTAAACCTCTGCTTTATGATTGCCTTAAATTAATAAATTCAAGAACTAGTTTTACACGGTTGGTAGGTATTATTAGGTAATGTTAATGTTTCATTTAAAAACTTTACCAAACACCTATGACCTGTACATGAATTTCTTTATTTTCTTTTTATGCGTATATCGAGGTAAAATAAAGAGCAATAAGGAAGTCGATATTTCATGGATGATCAATTACGAGTGCCGACCGCGGCCCGCGAGCTGCATGCTAACGCCTCACTTCAGGGTTCTCGCATCGGTCAAGATCTTTATAATAGACATATTTGTATAATCAATAATGTGTTTGGTTCTGCAGCTGTATGCCGTATTCAGTATTGCAACTTGCGATAAGAGCCATAAAATAGAACACTTCGTCATAAAAAAATCTGCTCACATGATCCCGTGAGCCGTTAGTATGTCAGAAAATTGAGTAAATAACTAAACATACTCCTTGCTAATATTATAAACTCGAAAGTTTGTAAGTATGGATGTATGTGTGTATGAATGTTTGTTACTCTTTCGTGCAATAACTGCTGAACGGATTTTGATATAAGTATTTCAGGCTCTGGATTAAAAGTTAAAACATAGGCTACTTTCTTTTATCGTGTACCTACTTACGAAGTCGCGAACAACATCTAGTATCTAATATTTTTTTTGTCTTTTTTTTTTTTTTTTTTTGTATGTTCAACGATAATTCCGCTGTCTGAGGACCGATTTTCAAAATTCTTTTTTTTTTGATGTAAAGGGTATAATCCCAAGTTGGTCCCATTTTCAAAAAAATGGTGACCTGATGATGGGATCCATGAGGAATCGAGGGAACTCCTCAAAATTTATATGGATACATATGGTGATTTCGACTTTTTCTGAAGTAGTCCTAACATATGCTACCAAAAAGTAGGATTTTGCTGGAGCAAAATCCTACTTTTTGGTACCTTGGAAGGTATACCCTGGATCCAAAAGTACAGAAAAGAACTCCTGACTCCTTATAGAAACATGTTTGGGAATTTCGGCATTGTTTAAAGAACTGCAAGCATATGCCACCCTGTCAATTAGAGTAATCATCATCATCACCACCTCTATCACACCATACATCATCACATTATGATGATATAAAAGGTACTTCTAGTAGTATTTTACACTAACACGGAGATCTTTGGACATTACTCTGCCGTTTATGAACCTATTTGCAAAATTATTTTGTTATTGTAAAGGGTTTAATTCGGAATTGGTCCTTCAGTCACTAAAGGAAACCTGATGATGCGATCCATGAGGAATCGAGGGGACACATATAGTGATTTTGACTTTTACTGAGTAACACAAACATATGCTACCAAAAAATAAGATTTTGTACCAAGATATACCCTACTGGATCTAAAAACACTGAACAGAACTCCTCAGTCTTTAAAGATATGCGTTTGGAAATTTCGGCATTGTTTAAAGAACTGCAAGCATACTTTTCCACTTACAGTAATCATCATCATCATCTTAATAACAATACCTAATAGTAGTAAAACGTAGTGATTATATTCTCTTTGTAATAGAAGCTTGGCGCGTATTCAATTATACATTCGGTCGTTTGTTTTAGACGTTCTTAAGGCGTATTAATAATAACTTAACAAAATATAAAACTACAAAGGGTGAAATTATTATTTTTAAACAAAATAAAGTAAATAATAAATAAAATTAAAAAACCCGACTGCAAAAAAAAAGACATACCTAAGCAACGCACTAAAAAGACCGAAACAAGATTGAGAAAACAGACTACACTTATATGAGCTGAAAGCCTAAGTAAAATAATTGACGTTATGTTTGTTAGCAGGCGGGGCCCATATTTTTTTGTACGATTTATAATTTGCGAATGGGTCCCGCCTGCTACCAAATATAACGTCAATTATTTCACTTAGGCTTTCAGCTCATAGTGTAGTCTGTTTTCTCAATCTTGTTTCGGTCTTTTTAGTGCGTTGCTTAGGTATGTCTTTTTTTTTGCAGTCGGGTTTTTTAATTTTATTTATTATTTACTTTATTTCAGTCTTTTCAGTTGCTTTTGAATAGTAGTTATCTATGCAGGCGGGTTTTTGTTTTTTATTATTATTATTTATCGTTATATTTAATATAAAACTGCAAGTTATATACATATTTAGAATCAGTGTTTAAAATCCTTCATTTTGATACCCCACTCGATATACTTGGTAGATATTTTTATTTTTTACCTCACAACATGGCGTCAAACATCCGCCATTTTGTTTTTTTTTTAATGTCACCTATCTAAGAACACTTGGGCTATTAAGACGAATCTAACGATACCTCAAATGTGAAAATCCGTTTAGCGGTTCTGAAGATACAAGGTAATAAAGAATATTACATACATACATACATACATACATACATACATACAAGATACGTGCTAAACACATAACCCTCCCGGCAGTCGGGTAAAAATTGAACCGACTTCTAAAGTAAAAATACGCAAAAAAGTATGAAATAAAATTTATTTTCTAAATAAGTAATTCCCCTTTTAAATTTGGCTATTTTTTTCTACTTAATCTTCTTAATTTTGAAGTCGGTACCAGCAAATATGAACGCGAGTTCTATAAAATATTGTAGGATATCTGGGCTGGTAGCGACTTCAAAATTAAGAAGATTAAGTAGAGAAATAGCCAAATTTAAAAGGGGAATTATTTAGAAAATAAGTTTTATTTCATACTTTTCTGCGTATTTTTATTAACCAACATGTTTTTATTTTTAACGTAGGTAAAGGTAAATGACATTATAAATAATGATTCACGTAATATTATAATCTGTTCTGGCATTAACGAGATTATTGGATACAAGTATATCATGTTATCCGTTAAGACAAAGCTACAATAAAATATGTATTAAGATAATACGTAATCCAAAATTGTTAGAATTGGCAATTGACTCCGACATTGTGTGGTGACATATGCAGTGGAAGAGGAAAACATATTACCTATTGAAATTACCTTAATCCTTTATTTTAGGATGACCAATGTGACAATAAGAAAATAATGTACACATACTGTACATATTTCTCAATAGCAACAAGTTTAATCGCTCATTACGACATTTCTTAACCTTTGTTACTACACGATTAAGTTTATCTATGTAATGGGTGTAGATGTGAATAATTACGTACTGATATATCAAGGACACGCCTGTTATCATAGATCCTGTTCGATAAGCCCTAAATACTTTATGAAATCACAAGATTACTTTGATTGTAATTTAATAAATTTTCAAACTGATTTTAGTTTCAAAATATCCGTAATTGATTTAACCGAACCTTATAGTTCGGTTAAATCAATTACGGATATTTTGGGCATAATAACTACTGTTTATCTTCCTTCGAAAAAAAAATTCCTTTATATGGGCGAGTTTGCGATGAGCGGAGAATACATGAGATGATTTTTTTTTACTTTAGGCGTTAGTAATATAATTATATTCTTTGCTTTAGGTATGACAATATTTTTTTTTTTGCCTCAACGTCTATACATAAGCAGTGGATCATGTTCCCAAAATATCCGTAATTAATTGCCAAACCCTTCAGAACTTTTCCTAAAAGCTAAGACAAGTAGGTGGTAGGTAAATGAATCCACTTAGCAGAAAGAGTATCATCACTCATTCTCCTAAGTGGGACAACCTTTGCAAGCACTAAATGAGATCACCTCAATTAAGTTAAAAACAAAGATTTGCATAAAGCACAGCTCATCGATAAGTTAATAACAATATTTAATTTTAAACGTATCATAACAGTGTTACTCATGAGGTCAATGTTATCTGCTTTGTTGAATTTTCTTCTTTGTAGTTTTTCATTGTTCAGCCATACTTTACGTGCAGCCGTGAGTCGTGAGTCATAAGTGCACGTGAACAGGCTAAGGAGCACCAAGGCTTACACAAAGTACACGTTAGGAAACTATCTTATTATTGTTTCTTTATCGGTTTTGTAACTTCGGAGTTCGGACACTATAGACTTTAGACTGCCCTTCGATAACATAGACAATTGCATCATACGATTAAATTATACCACTGTATTTTTACCCAACTGTCAAGAAGGGTTATTTTTAGAATAATCCTACTATTATTATAAAAGAGATGTTTGATTTTGGGCCAGCTTTATGTACACTACATAGGTAAATAGGAAAAATATATGGGAATTTCATAAAAATACAAAAAAAATAAACTGAAGAAGGGTAGGTACATGCGTACAAAAATGATTATTATTTGAAGAGTTTTTATTGCGAGAACCCTATTTTTAGGGCGGCCATGTTAGTTGTTTTGACTTGACTTTTGACGCAGTTGACAGTTTTAGAAAGAGACATCTTTTTGAATGTCATACGTCTTTCTTTGTCAAAAGTCATGTCATTGTCATAATGACATTCTTTGGATAATTCTGATTTCTGATAAGATCCGCCATGTTTTATTTTACATTGTGTTGCTCTCGTTGACGAAGTTATCTTAAATGTACATAAAATAAATAATAGGAAACAGTTACTATATTATGTAGCTATATTTACATATAGTGTACATAGTGCTGGCCCCGGCCTCATACATTTCTAGAGCATCTCTTTTGTGAGGATGGATGTATGGATGGATGGATATTTGCTACTCTTTCACGCAAAAACGAATGGACCGATTTTGATGAAATTCGGTATGGTAGTAGTTTAGACTAGAGTCTAAAAATAGCCTATGTTTTAGAAAACATAGGCTACTTTTTATACCGAAAGAGTGCAGTGTTCCCGTGGAATAATTATTTACGTGGGCGGAGCCGAGGGAAATAGTTTTCCAGAAGGTAAAAATTAACACTTGTGTTCCAGCGGATTATGTTACATTAGGGAGTTATTGTATTATATTTTTTCAACTTTACCTAGTTGCAAAACATTGGTATGAATGAGCAAACTTGTCAGAATGTCGATGGTGAAATATAGAGTAACATACACCGAGGTGAAAAGGCCCAGCTGCTACTACATGAACTAATTGGGAAGTGTTCGACGTTACCTGTGACCAGCCCATGTCGTGGAAGTCCATGACGACAACGGTGCCGCGCACCTGCGACTCGGGCTCCAGCATGGCCGCCTCGTGGATGAGGTAGAACAGACGGAACAGCTGGTCCGCGTTCACCTTCTTCGTGTTCCATGACCCTGAAAAGTTGATGTTGTTGTACAACTAATGGTCAAATTTATGGAGCCATATTTGATTTTGAGGGCTTTTGGTAATTTTCGAGATATTCGGTGCAAATGCAATATTTTTGCGATACTTAGTGGCGGCTCTAATGTGTGTAATCTACAGTTTACACTAATATTATAAAAAAGGAAGATTAAATAGGCTCCGAAAGTACTGGACCTATTTTAATGAAATATGGCACAGGTATAGATAAAGTAGACCACGGGGACATAACATGATACTTTTTATCGCAGCAAAATGTGCATTTCTCGTGGGATTCAACAAAGAAGAGCATACTTTAATCGCTTGTAATTTGTAATTCTTGGAAGACTGAGTTTGGAGTACCAGAACATAGTACGAAAAAAACGGATTGCAATTATAGGTACCTCTACCTTCCTATTATTATTGTATCAGGACTATTTTATAAATTTTGGGAAACTTATTTCTATTCATACGCAAATTAAGCTGCCATTCGGACTGACTCGAAATTATTGACATATTGTTGTACGACGAAAAAATCAAAATAAGACCTACCTAGATCGAGTTTTCTCCACCAAAACAGCATGCAATTTGAACCCGTTTCCGAGATTCTGATTATAAATATACGAGAATTGCTCGTTTAAAGTATAAGAATTGATGTTATTTCGTATCAAATTGATTCAAAAGTAAACTCTCATGAGACCCACCTCCAACATTGACAATGAGTACTCTCCGGCCCTTGTGGTCGCGGCCCTTGAGCACGTTGACGACCTTGTGCTCGAGGAAGGCGGTCATCTCGTGCTCGGGCAGTAGACCATTGATGAGGCTTGCGTTGTCGCGCTTAAACTCCGCCACGCGCCTCATCTACAAGAAATAAATGGAGATAGATATATGAAGGTTTGAACTAGGAGACTAGGGAAATATATACGTAACTGGTTAATGATACAACCAGTTTTTGTCCTAGCCTGCATTGAAAAGCATTCTTAAGGGCAATTTATAACCAAAGTCTCCCAAGAATCTGATCAAAATTTGAAGTATTTTTTGTTTCTATCATGGAACATTCATAGAATTGGTATCTACTATCTAGGTACATTTTGGGGTCTCTATCTAAAACATTCAACATGTGGTTGGTACTGTTTACTGGTCAGAGGTCTTGATGATACCGATGACGATAAGTTATGCGGGCAGAATTCCGTAATCGATCCACAATAATTATAATCGCAAGTCATGAATAGAAATCGATTGACCAAGAGTGTCGGGCAGTCGGGCCCACACGACCGACTTGCTGCGAACTATATAGATCAGTAACACAATAGGTATATCAATAACTGACGAAGCTAAAAAAATCCTAGAAATATGAATTTATTTTGTTATTATTTTTTTTTTCATACAATTATGGGAATAGTGGCAGCCCTCTTTTTAATATAATACAATAATACATCTATATGGCAGCTCCAAAGCGTTTTGAGTTTTGGCTCTTGACATTGTCTCAATGACCATTATGTATTTATAATACTGAATGAGAGATATTATTTTAAAATTGGTGCCCTGGTTAAGCAATTCCACGTTGTTATGATAATATCTGTGAGGCAGTTTACGTTAGCAAGCAAAACATAATGACACCGCGGCTTCCTAGTTACTTTCGATAATGTAAGTACCAACTCACAATGCAATGATGTCTACTGACGGTGAATAATTTATTTCATTGCGCAAGAAAAAATCAAATTATTCCTACCAATTTACGTTTTGTTACTATATCAAAACGAGGAACCTACATTATAGTTCCTACTTATTGTAAATTTTTCTTTCGAAATGAGCCAAACAAAAAACTATTATCTCAACAAATGCAGGCAATTCTAGATCATTAATTAAATTCTAAAGGTATCTATCTATATCCGAATATGTATTATGTATGTTGAATTTAATTCTTGTACTGTAAATTTAATTTTTAATGTATACCGCCAAGTCAAATTGCTGACCTTGAATCAATTCAACTTTTATAATAATTGTGTTACGTTTGGTGCAGTCAAGAGGCCGAGGGCCGAGGCTCAGAATTGGCCATGTTGCATAAGAAGCGGCGCAACGGCCGCAGGTTAACGACTGATTGCGAAGAAACCAGCCACGAACGAGTACCGACTCCCCCGTACCTAGCCGCTTGCTTAATCTTATTTCTGCATTTTAAATACAACTTTAACTGACCTTATGTTACGTCTTGTAGTCATATAGTGAATAAGTTTTCTACTATTAGACTGGGTCGTCCAAAGTACCACGCATATTACATTCGCTTACGCTTTATCCAGTCAAAAGCGCTATTGAATACATAAACTAACAAAAAAGTCATAAACCGGGTACGAGTCTACAGTATCATAGAAAGTACCTATCATTAAATGAGATCATAATCAATCTTATCATGTGTTATTAATCTAAAATAACCGGCCGTAGAGCTTCAAGTTCCAACCCCGTCAGTCAAGTGCGTTTAATCTAACGGAAAATTCATTGGGCGGATAAGTGGAAATGTGCACTAGTATTAGTTTATGAAAGCTTGACACCACGCTTTCTAAGCCAATTAAAATATATTAATTGCAACGACATAAGACTTGAGCCATTGGAGAGAGTATAGGCTTAAACTAATTTGATACTGAACATGTAAAACATTTTCATTGTATAAGTTTTGAATAAAAATTAAAACGTAGATTTAACTTTATTGCAACTCTACTGTGTTAAAGGATGAAGCGCAGTTTAAGTTCACTCCTTAACAAATAAACAATCATCAGAATACTGATCATTATTTGTTCTACTTCATATTCAAGTGTTTGTCCGGATGCCCGATCCCGGCTATCGACGAGCCTCGGTCAACCGCTATCTGTGTTGATAAGTACCGATATCGAAGTACAAAGTACTGCAATTATTCTAATTATAATTATGCTCTCTAATTTATTTGCCATGTTGGTATGTTTTTTGATATTCTAGATAAATACTGTCAATTCATTTCTATTAACTATATCACTTTGAGCTTTAGGCTAGTTTGCGAACCGGTGGTAGGCTATAAGCGTTATAATATTATAACCTACATGGAAATAAAAATTTTGAGTTTTAGTTTGAGTTTGAGCTCTATTGAATTAAATTAATTTATGGCCACCTATTTGTTGCCTCTAACAGAAACTCTACTTGACTCTACCTTGATTCTAAATAAGTTTTACAGATAATTTATTATTTATTCACACTTTACTTAATAATTAAGTAGTTTTTGTAACATTAGTCTAAATGTTTGCTACGAGTATAATGCAATTAAATTATTCCCCAATTATACATATACATAATATATGCATTGATTGTAAGTGTACCTACTGGCTAATCTACAAACGTTTTGTTTGCGTCATTCGTAAGTAGCCGAAAAACAATAACATAAATATACTGATAAAGTGTCATTTAAATTAACCGTACCCATATTATTATCTCTGTTTTTTTTTTAATTAATTTTAACCCCTTACGTTGTTTTACTTTTGCACAAATATTCAAGCATATTAATATACTTATCATAACTTTTTTTTCTAGCAACTTAATCAGATGGCCATGCCAAGTAAATATTTGGAGATTCTACTTTTATGATTTACTAGCTGATGCCCGCAACTTCGTTTGCGCAGAACTAACGGAAGCGGAACCCTATTTTTTTAAACGAAACCCTAAAATAAAAGTAGCCTATGTTAGAACTTAGACCTTATAACATCAACTATCTGCCAGTGAAAGTCCCGTGAAAATCGGTCCAGCCGTTTCGGGGATTAGCCGAAACAGACAGACAGACGGACAGACAAACATTTTAAAAATTGGTACTTTATTGTAAGTACCGAATATACTTTCAGATGCATTATGTGAAAAGATGACAATTTAAAGTTACAAACAGACACTTCAATTTTTGGTTGCTACCTTTCTGCAAAGCAAAACCCTATTGCTTTATAATCTGAGAGCAAAACATCGTAATCGGTAAGGTGAGACCTCGGTGAGTCTGAACAAAAGCAATTCACATTTCACGTTAGAGCGCTTGCCTGTCTAGATATTAAAACATATCGACGTGTTTTTACGTACTTCGCGAACTAATCTAGAGACATAGGCTCCAATGAAATGGTTTATGTCGTTGTTGATTACTTGAATATGTACGTACTAGATGTTCTAATTACGTTGTACTGTCGTGTTTACGATTCTTTGTCTTTGTAATGACGACTATTTTTTTTATTTTCTTCGTTTTTACCTAAGCACCTACAATATTAGTAGGTTGTTCTTTCGCTCTAATATGTGACCCAGAGCATGACACATATTAGCATACTACGAGTAATACATAATTAAACAGATATAACATAAAAGTATCTGTTTTAGGGGTTCCGTGGTTTACGTTTCGGAACCCTAGTTTCGTCCGTCCGTCGTCGGCTTACCGTTCAGAAAATGCAAGATGAAACTGCACTATTTGCTCACATATATTATGTATTTACCACATAAATATATCTTTTGGGATACCTTGCCTACAAGTAAAATGATTTGATTCCTTCTTTCTCGCGTCTTATTCTATGAGTGGCCTGAGTGACCTCACACTGACTTGGACGGTTTTATTTACATTTTGGATAATATTATCAAAATATTTAATGTTATCGTCACTATTTTCTACTTCTTTGAAAATAGCTACCGAGTGGTGACTAGGTACAGACTGTACTCACCAGCCACTAACCTACTTATTGGCAGTAAAAACATAAATCCGTTGTTTCTAGAATATGAAACGTGAGCAGTTAGGTACGACAGATAAAGAGCTGTTTATTTATAAATATTGATGTCACAGAAAGGCAATGCTGATAAGTTTATCAGGCAGCAGATATGGCATGTCCTTTGACACGCTACCATCGGCCTATCTCTGACCCATTTTGTTATGTCTATTATCTATAAGAGTAATGAAGGAAAAAACAAACAGTCGCTTTCATTAGTTATCATACTATACCTATCATTTGGAATTATTAAAAATTCCATTGCTGCAACAAGGGGGCTCTGTGATCGAATCTAAATGGTTAACGAAACAATATACGCGTATGTATTTACTTATAAACATGCAAAAAATCCATTCACAGTAGGTATACTGCATGTAGATATTATATTCTGTTCAATCAGTTTAATCTCTATTGAGAGTCAGTCACGGACATTATCTTGACTTAGGCACAGGGGCGACACTCTATACAAATGACAGCTCGAGCACCGACAAATGTCAGTTATGTTGACTTAAGCCTAGGGTTGACATCGAATTAATTTAAAATATTTTTTTTTCGCCCGCATAAATATAATACTTTATACGCGGTCGCGTACGAAGCCGCGGGCAACAGATAGATACTTTATATGAAAAGGGAAATCATACCTACCTACTTTAATTTTTTATTAATTTAAATTTGAACTTTTGAAGGATACTGATATTTACAATGAAAATTCAAAATAGTCTCCAAATGCTAACGTCTAATAGCCATATTTTTTAATCAAAAATGTACTCAGCCATTGGCCCTTATATTATATACCTTGTGTCCTTAGCAATTAGGTTTAATTTGTTCTAAATTCTTAAGTAGTATAAATACTATTAGAATGATATCAATGCAATTTTTAATTTTTATTACCACTAAACAAGTGTTGTAACATAACAGCTAAGATCGTCGCACAATATCGATAGGTATCGACAGATTTAAATGCGATTAAGTACTACATGTAATACTTATTCAATCTAAAATATTATGCGGAAATCCTTACTAATATTTTACTACTTTTTGAATATGAAAGTTTGTGAGGATGTATGGACGGATGAATCTTAAACGGGCAAATGGCACACGACACGTCTCTCACTCTTTAACACAATAACTATTGAAGAGGGTTTTAATTTGATATACGTTCGAAGTTAACTTCCTACACACTTTACCCAACCCAAGCATATTTCGTTAAAAATATCGATAAAATCAAATTATTGCATGACTACATCACTAGTGAAACAAAAAAAAACAAATATTTTTTATAAACGTCGCATCAGACAAATCTTTCTTATGAAATTACATTGTCGCGTCGCTGCGTCGCGTCGGCGAAACTGCCAGCCCCGTGAACCATAGTCCAGGCTGGGAAAAAGTTACACCCCACCCGCCCCCGCATTCGCCCAGACACGCACACATAACTGCGAGCGGTGAGTCGTGTAAATCGGTGGAGTGACGGTTCTTTACGTTAGTAATATATATTCTTTGACTTAGGTATGCATAATATTTGTATTAACATGACTTTGCACAGTCATAAAGCGCCACTAGTAATCCTTGTTGTGTAGCTCCATCTAAGTACCTACATGTTCTTTTTCAACCTTCACAAAATTCTAAGCGACGAGTTTGCAAGGTTTTATAGCAAACTAGATGTTGCCCGGGACTACGTGCGCGCAAAAGTTTATTTCGCAAAAAACGTTAATTTTTCCGTGATAAAAAGTAGCCTATGTCCTTTCCTGTGATCTGCTCTACATCTGTGCCAAATTTCATCAAAATCGGTCCTGTAGTTTCGGAGCCAATTCGATCCAAACAAAGAAACAGAATTTTCCTCATAAATTAGTATAGATTATGGGACAAACAAACGTGACATCTGTAGAAAATTTACTTGTTAAATAGAAGTCTTTAAACTATTATTTTCTACGAGTGCATAAAGTAGTAGTAGGTAGTAGTTATACTATACAATAATGTGTTTTTTGAACTGCTCTCCAAGTGGAGTGTTGAAACTTAAGGGGCAAATAGCCCCTAAAGCTTAAAAATCGCTCAGTTTGAGTCGGAACTACTCCGAAAAATGGGAATAAAAAAATTCAAAAAAATATACACTTCACACTTCAATCCTTCATCTTTAATATCATCGTTAATTTTTTTAATAAGACGAAGATTAATATTAAATAAATTAAAATTAAAAAGCCCTGTTTTCAGATTTCTTTTTCTATCTACTTACTACCTACTACGGCTATAAAGATGGTTCTTTTACGAAAATGTGAAGAATATATTTATCTAACATTTCATCGTTGGGTTTTTCGAAATACCGTTTTGTTTTCAAAATATACGTAAATAACTATTATTTTGTGAAAATATTTGTAAGCGGTGCGTGCGCGGGCGCGCGGGACAGTGAGCCGCTGACTTTCGTACGAGGAGGTTGTGTCACTCTCCGCGGTGCCGCTATTTAGCAATCGTTTATTTTACTCTTGAAATAATAGGGAACAACATGCCGTAAAAAATAAATTATGTAAACCTTAGCGAGCACTCTGCCTGCGATATAATGAAAATGTTCGATCGTTGAATGTACTTTTTTGTTCCTTCAACTTCTTACTTGAAATTTTAATAATATATTAATATAATATTATATAGTATATATTATAGTATAATATTTTATTATATAATATGTACTTGTAAATTTCACAGAAAGTGTATAGTTCTATTTCTATGACAACCTCTGTGGCTCAGTTGGTTGAGCGTGTCGTTGCTCAAGCCGGGGGTCGCGGGTTCAAATCCCGCCGACGGAACAAAAAAGTTTTCTGTGTTCCTGGGTCATGTATGTGTATTAAATATGTGTATAATATAATAAAAATCTTAATTATGTGTATAGTATAAAAGTATTAAATATACTTCCGTTATCTGGTACCCGTAACACAAGTTCTTCGAGAACTTACCACGGGATCAGATTGACGTGGTGTGAAGCGTCCATAGATATATTATTTGACGACCTCTGTGGATCAGTTGGTTGAGCGTGTTGGTGCTCAAGCCGGGGGTCGCGGGTTCAAATCCCGCCGAAGGAACAAAAAGTTTTTCTGTGTTCCTGGGTCATGGATGTGTATTAAATGTGTGTATAATATAATAAAAATCTTAAATATGTATATAGTATAAAAGTATTAAATATATTTCCGTTGTCTGGTACCCGTAACACAAGTTCTTTGAGAACTTACCACGGGATCAGATTGACGTGGTGTGAAGCGTCCATACATATTATTATATTATTATTATTATATTATTTCTGTTTTAATTGTCTATTTAGTATATCAACGTTTTGAGGTATATAGTATATGAGGTAAAAATGCCTAAGCGACATTTATTTATTTATTTAACACACATACAAATACCATTACAGACAAAATCCAATTCGATAGCGTAGGAGAACAAATTCATATTTTATATAATACATATTATGATATTTCCAGTTTAAATAATAATAATTGATAAAAAATAATAATTAAAGAAAATATAATAATTAAAGAAAGACACATATGACGCATAAATTTAGTAAACTTTATAGAAGAGTGATTTAACGTTAAAATTTTTAGAAAAAAAAGTCATTAAAAATCACAAAATAGTCGGATTTAGATGGTTTTAACATACATCTATATATCTATATATCAATAAGATACAACGTGTATCTTATTTTTATAGCAATTTTTGATATTAAAACGAGTCATATAGCTTTCGAATTACAGGCAGTTTATGTCGCTTAGGTAAAAAAGTCCTAATTCGAAATATAGGTAAAATTATCTAAGCTATCAACGAAAGTTATGTAATAGCAAGTAAAATTGCCTACATTTTATTTTAAAGGTTTTCAGCAACATGTAAAAATAGATAAGCTATAGATACATTTTCTGTAATAACAGGTAAAAATAACTAATTCCAAACACTTTAAAAAAAATATAGGAGTATTCATCTAAATGGCCTAAGAGTTTATAAAATAAAACAAGATAAGTTACATAAATGTTGCTTACATTAGGAATTTTCTACGGCTAAAGTTATCTTAGTAAATTTATTATTCAATGACATTGTAAATTTTTGCTCTTAACTGACAATATTCTCCTTCTTCTTGTTTATAAAAATTAATCGCAGTTCCCTTGTCTGACTAAGACGAGCTAAAACGTTAGCTAATTTTGATCTTGAAATAATAAAAAATATAGAAGTAAAAACTCAAGGCCTAGGATTTCAGCCCATTGCTTTATAATTAAGCTGCGGCCCCATTCCTTGAGTTCTCTCTTGGTAGTGCTGGGAGATATTCCACATACCGATTCTGGGCATGACACCGTGACACAATTGGCCCAAAGCCTACCCAGCTCATCCGCGGTTTTGTTGCCGGAGATATTGCCGTTGCCTAGAACCCATACCAGACTGATGCTGTAATCTCGTCCTAGCATGTTTAGCGTTTGAACACAAGCCATAACTAATTTAGATGAAAGAAGAAGGGGCAAAAAGTCCCCATCCTTGTAGCACTATAAGACATATTATATCAAATGAAAGGGCTTAAAAAAAGTGTCATTGTTTTGTATGACGAAAATCCTCTAAGCTATGGGAGAAAAAAGTAAATGAGGGTTAAAAAAGTTTAAAAAAATCATTCTATATTATTGCACCGTTTCATAGTGTTGCTACTATGGAAAAATTTTTGGAAAGTAATGGTATACACTCAACTTTAGAAAAGTGTTATATTTTGATAAACTGCCTCATATTTTGATGAAATGTATGGAATGATAATAAAATACTAAAAATAAGCTCTTTCCTCAATTTTTTCGCACATACCTAATTACTTTCTGGAAATTGTTTCTTACTTGCAACGCTATCGAATGGTGCAATAATACAAAATGTATTTTTTTTTCCTAATTTGCGGATTCGAATCCTGGCCTGGAAAAGTGGTTTATGTAAAATCAAATAATTCAGATAAAACAATTACATTAAAATACATATAATTAAATAGCAAAAATAATTTTAAAACGATTAGGTACAGAAAAAAAGTAAAAAAAATATAGTACATGGTGAATTATTATTCTGGGCGTTGTAAGAGAAGTAAAAAAAAAATTAGCAATAGCAATTTAGCCCTACGGAATATCGAGGCCGACTTGATGAAAACTTAAACTGCATCATTTTTGATAACTCATTTTTCCTAGACAGGATTCGAACCCATAAATTATGAAAAAAAAATACATCCTGTGTACTGCACCTTTAAATAGTATCGCAAGTAAGAAACAATTTCCATAATGTAAGTATGTGACAAAATTGAGGAAAGAGCTTATTTTAGCATTTTATTATCATTCCATACATTTCTACAAAATATGGGACAATTAATCAAAATATAACACTTTTCTGAAGCTTGCTGTATACCATTACTTCCCGAAAATTGTTCCTTATTAGCAAGACTATGAAATGGTGCAATAATACAGGATGATTTTTTAAACTTTTTTTCACTTATAACTCTCATTAACTTTTTTCTCCCATGGTTTAGAGATTTTTCGTCATACAAAAAAATTACACGCTTTTTAAGTCCTTTGATATAATATGTCTTGTAGTGCTACAGTAGTGGGGACGGGATCCATACAAAAATAATATAATATATAATAAAATAACTCTCATTAACTTTTTTCTCCCATGGTTTAGAGATTTTTCGTCATACAAAAAAATTACACGCTTTTTAAGTCCTTTGATATATGTCTTGTAGTGCTACAGTAGTGGGGACGGGATCCATACAAAAATGCCCCTTCTTCTTTCTGCTGCTGTCAGTGCCTTCAGCGCAGTGTGATTGTTCTGACAGACTGCGCTGAAAGCATTGACAGTAGCAGAAATATCATCTAAATTATCCTAATCTTCTCTATAAGATTAGGATGTTTTATAGACAAAGACAATCTGTAGGCTCTGTAGTGAACAACTCATCACAGCCTCAAACATGGTTGTAAATTGTCCTAAGCAAGTATATAGGCAAGCCTGTAGGTGGCATGCCCCCGTAGAAGGTCCGTCCACCCGGTTGTCTTTCCTGGATCCGTCCGTGTACCAGACTATGTCATTGGAGTGAACATTGATTCCTATCCTCTACTCTCCCTAGACGATAGGCAAACCTGGTGTTGCTTTGAGAAGCTATGCACCTTGATCATATCGTCTGATGGCATGGCCATGATAGGTGTCTTAAGAAGAGACTATTGCATCTGTCCATTTGGCTTCCTGGCCTTGAAAAACGCTACTACCGCCACACATTTGTCATTAAAAATGTACGGTGATAGCAGCTTCTGATGTAACAAAAGAGATGAACAATATTTGTTATATTCTCATAATTTTTTTATGAACATCAACTTGGCAAAATCGCTTTAAAATTTTATCATAGTAACATATTTTGTCGGCAGCGTTAATTCGTTAATCGTTGAAGTTAATTCTTAACCCCAGTTAACGTAATTTTTCCAAGGAATCCACGGAAAACTTTTTATTATCTTATGGATTCGAACCCACGCCCTCTGGCTTGAGCACTAAAGCGCTAACCACTGAGCCACAGATATCTTCATCTAAACTGATTAAATTTAAGTCTCTATAACTCCTGAATTTATGAAGTTTTTTGGACCGTTATAGTTTTCGTTCAAAGTTTATTACATGGACTACCATCATGAATTTTTCACATTTTTAGAGCCAGCCGTTTGGCTTATAGAGGGGGGGACGCCGTATTTTAACAAGAAATGCGCTTAAAAGTGGAATATCGCGCAAACGGATACGTACGTACATCAAAATATAATCTCAGAAACCTCTCAATGTTCTTATAATGTCTATGTACCTAATTATATCTCCCCTTTTCGTGTAGGTGTAACCAAAAATTATCTTCATTTATTTTAGCACTATGTCGACGTGATAAATAAACTTATCCATTCAAAGTTTCATATTTTAAGCACCACCGTTTGGATGGACAGCCGGACGGGCGGACGGTCGGTCAAACGGAAGGACATGACGAAACTATAAGGATTCCGAGACATGAACTACGGAACCTTAAAAAAGGAATAATAATGAAACCACACCGATTTCAGTGACTGTTGCCAATTTAATTGAAAATAGACCAGCTATAGGAGCTATTTTATTATGTCCAAGTATGTGCGCAAAGTTTACTCCCATAACCTAGTAAATTGATATTTTCTACTACCGACAGGACTAACTAGCGAAACATTAGGCGCATAAATATAGAAATATATTTAGCAATGTTTGCGTTCATTAAGGTTCCCACACACTGTAAATTTATTACTTTTAGTTACATTTTATCTAACCGACGACAAAAAAATATCTAACCGACATACTTAAAAACAAAAGTTTTCAAGTAACAATATCTACATAGTACGAATAGTTATTGTGTCAAATATGTAAAACTATCTTTACGCCAATATTGTTTTATTTCACTATGGGTAAAATTCTACAAGTTGCACTTTCGTAAAATAATGGTATCAAATTAAATGCACTGTAAGGACAATTCACAAATAATTTGTATGGAGAAAATGTACAAAGTGTTCACGAAAAGAATTTTTTATACAAGTAAAAATATTTTTGTGCAAACAAAAGAAAAGTAAAAACATGAAAAATAGACTAAGTAGATTTTTAAAATTCTTCAAAATATCCAAATGATTTTTTTTATAAATAGCTTTTTGTTGTCGCTTAGTGAACATAACATTCATGATTTTGTATAAATTTCACTATATCTAAGCGACAAAAAAATCGTCGTAGGAAGACGACGATTAGACCAATCGACGCAGAAAAAAAAATACAAACTCATTGATATAACTCATTTTCGGTATTTTTGTCGCTTAGGAAAGCGAAAGAACACCTAGTGGATATTTTAGTGATTCTGTCAATAGCACTAAGTATTGCATTTTGGTGGGCGTAGAGGTGGAAAATGAAATCAAAAGTGATGGGTTGGAAGCCGCATTGCCTACCAAATAATTTCTAGATTTCGGGAATAACCTCGACCGGCTTCTACAGAAGAAGGAGAAGCGGCTTATACATTCTACGTTTTTTCTTTGCTCATAGACCAGAAATAAATTAATATTTTCAAGTTGCATTTAAATCAATCCTAAAGTCGTATAAAAGGGCCGTTCCTCAGTTTATAATTTGAGTCGCGGCGCGGCCGCGCGCGGAGATCGCGAGCGCTGCGGGGTGTATGCGGGTGGCGCGGCGGGAAGTGTTAGGCCACGCCCGAATCTGTGACGTCATCTACGTATATTTTCGCCTTAAACGCTTTGTTAGTTGTTGATACTTAAACGCTTTGTTAGTTGTTGATACTTAAACGCTTTGTTAGTTGCTACAGGCATGACTGGGTTGCAAGATTAAACCTAAATAATCCTTACTAAACTAAATTATTATTATAAACTAGCTTTGCCCGCGGCTCCGCCTGCGTAAATACAGTATACCAAAGGAACACTGTACTTTTACGGGATAAAAAATAACCTATGTTTTAATCCAGAGCCTAAACTACTACCATAACAAATGTCATCGAAATCCGTTCAGTAGTTTTTACGTGAAAGAGTAACAAACATCCATCCATCCTCACAAACTTTCACATTTATAATATTAATAGGTGGGATAGTAGAATGTGAAAACTTTGTTAGACCTCTTTCCCTGTTTTAGATTATTTTTAAATAAAAAATTAAACCGACTTCCAAAGTAAAAATACACAAAAAAGTATGAAATAAAACTTATTTTATAAATAATTCCCCTTTTAAATTTGGCTATTTCTTTACTTAATCTTCTTAATTTTGAAGTCGCTACCAGCCGAACGATATCCTACTACAGTATTTTATAGAACTTACGTTCATATTTGCTGGTACCGACTTCAAAATTAAGAAGATTAAGTAGAGAAATAGACAAATTTAAAAGGGGAATTATTTATAAAATAAGTTTTATTTCATACTTTTTTGTGTATTTTTACTTTGGAAGTCGGTTTAATTTTTTATTTAAAAATAATAATTTCACCCTTTTTAGTGATATATCTTATTAAGTTATTATTAATACGTCTTAAAAACGTCTAAAATAAACGATCGAATGTATAACTGAATACGCGCCAAGCTTCCATTAGGTATTGTAATTAAGATGATGATGATGATTAGTGTAAGTTACAAAGTGGCATATGCTTGCAGTTCTTGAAACAATTCCGAAATTTCCTAACGCATATCTTTAAAGACTGAGACGTTCTGTTCAGTGCTTTTGGATTCAGGGTATACCTTGGTACAACGTCTTATTCTTTGGTAGCATATGCTTGTGTTACTTCAGTAAAAGTCAAAATCACTATATGTGTCGATATAAATTTCGAGGAGTTCCCTCGATTCCTCGTGGATCGCATCATCACGTTCCCACTTTAGTGATTAAAGGACCAATTTCGAATTAAACCCTTTACAACAACAAAAGAATTTTGCAAATAGGTCCATAAACGGCATAGTAATGCTCAAAGATCTCCATGTTAGTGTAAAATACTATAAGAAGTACCTTCTTTATCATCATAATGTGATGATGTATGCTGTGATAGTGGTGGTGATGATGATGATTACTCTAATTGACAAAGTGGCATATGCTTGCAGTTCTTTAAACAACGCCAAAATCCCCAAACATGTATCTATAAGGAGTCAGGAATTCTGTTCTGTACTTTTGGATCCAGGGTATACCTTGGAGCAAAATCTTACTTTTTGGTAGCATATGCTTGGACTACTTCAGAAAAAGTTGAAATCACCATATGTGTCCATATAAATTTTGAAGAGTTCCCTCGTTTCCTCATGGATCCCATCATCAGGTCACCAATTTTCTGAAAATGGGACCAACTTCGGATTATACCTTTTACATCAAAAAAAGAATTTTGAAAATCGGCCAACAGACGGTGGAGTTATCCGCGAACATACAAAAAAAAATATACAGCCGAACGTATAACCGCCTCCTTTTTTTTGGAAGTCGGTTAAAAATGGACGGTTCCCGCGGGATTTTCTTTTGCCCGTACTCTGTAAGTAAGTCACTGGAAATATATAGTATTATTAAAATAAATATAGCTGGCCTAATTAGGACTTGGCTACATTTATCCTAATTTGTCTCAACGACTCCTCAGTCGCTCAAATAGGCTCGGGTTCAGCTCATACCCTGTACCATGCCTATCTTACTCTATAATTACTCTATAATGTGCATAGTATGACATGCGAGTAAATTTACTTTCTAATGTGCGGAGAAAAATAAACTTATTTACATTTTGCTTGTGAAACTACCAGATACCAGATTAGTGAAGCATATTATGACGTAATATATTGTTGCATTTGTATTGAGCTCAACTACGAATATGTAAACTATTTGAAAATCTCGCATATTGCACACTTACCGCAATAATTAACCTTCCAAATACCAACCGTCTTGGTACTTCTGAGAAACACTTGTTTTATTTAAAGGTCACCTACAATATCTCAATTCTAAGATCTCTGTTGTTTTTTTTTTTTTTTTTTTTTTAATAAAAAAAAAACCTGAAAGGAGTAGACAGATCGTCTCATGGTAAGCGTTACCGCCGCCCATGAACCATATTATATAACATGGGGGCACTACCAGACCACTATTTCCCGAAGTATTTCGTTGATTTTTTTAACCCTCATAGCTTGGGTTTGAATTATACCAGATAAAAGAAATTTTCAGTATATGTTCTAGTAGCGGACTTATTAAACATGTAAAGTTTTGATTGCATAGGTCATATACTTTAGATTTTATTGATATCTAAAAACCCCTGAATTTGTCACTGACTCACTGACGCTCAACAAAATTATATGGTACTTCCGAATGTCCTACAAAGCTAAAATTTGGTACGCAAGGTTGTACGAATACACAACCAACATAACAATTGTCAAAATTTGAAATTTTATCCTCCAACCCCTTAAACAAGAGGATGAAAGTTAAGTCTTAAAATGTTTTGGTGGTAAATGGTAATACTGTCGTGTTATACTTGTAACTCCTCTGGTCCTGCGCACTTGCGTTCTTGGTCCTAATATCCTTAGGGGGCTCGGGTATACGGTAAACTCACTCGGCAAACGCAACGCAAGCTTTATTTCATGCGCGCCGGTTTTCTTTGCGGCCGTGGTATTTAGACGGTCGAGCCGGCACATTCGTACCGAAGCATCGCTCTAACCACGTTATGTGTACAGTCAACAATAATGAGGTATAGCCGACGGTTGAAGACAATTTTTGGATTTTATTATCTTATCAAAAACGAAATTTCTTTAATCGTCCGTGAATATTTTGTACGATTGACCTGGCGCTGGTGACGCGCAATGTAGGTACGCTGTGAATGCTGTGACGAAAGCCCTTACATCATTTACCTTGAAAATTTAAAAAGTAAACGCACGAGAAGTACGAAACATTACGAGTGATGGGATACAATTTACGGGCAGTGATTGCATCCATGATCCATAATGTTTTTATGTTAAACCTGTCACAATTTTTAATTTTTAATGTAACCTATCAACTATCTTAATTTTTAAACCCTGTCTGCTGTCTGTAGTAGGGAATGGAAGAACCGGTCTGATTTTGAGAACCGGGAATTTCGGGACTGGGCAATTTCGAAACCGGGATTTCCCGGGAAATTCGGGAATTTCGGGACTGGTGTGAAGGCATGAAATACAAGTATAATTACTGTCTAAAAAGTAATTCAAAATATAATAATAACATTTTATAGCACAATTACTAATTAAATAAGGTTTTAATGGCAACTCGACAAATCAGCCAACATGTCATCGCCATATTAATAACAATACTACTGGCGATAGTAAAGAGCCGTATGTCATTTTAGTTTATTAGCATTTATTGGTGGTTTTAAATATGTTATTTCGAGTTATTTGATTTTTGCAAAACATCAAATAGTTGGTTTGCCCAGAATGCTATTAGTGTACATGCTCGAACGTCTAGGTAACCTATTAGAAGTGACAAATTAGATAATTAAAAAACTAAATAACCAGACACATACTGACAATAGCTGACACACTATAGGAATAGTGTGTCAGCTTTTAGCAGTCGTCGTCCTGCGTGGTTAAAAAGTTGTAAAAATGACCATGACATCATGTCATGGTCATTTTTACAACGCATACATAATCTGACGCGTTCAGCATATCCATGTCATTGACATGGATATGCTGAACGCGTCAGATTATAATTAGTGTTGTTCATGCGCAAATAAGTCTCTGATATGAAGTGTATATTAATCTGACGATTTGCGTGAAAGGTGGGAAAGGGTAAAGAAAAAATTACTCGAGTGTCAGAAGTTCAATTCAGTGAATCCTACAGATGCTCCAATTTGAAATTAAAATTTTAAAATAAATATAATGCGTAACTATTTTTATAAGGACAATAAAGAGTATTTAAAGGACAATAGGTAAAATCCATCTAAACTGCTCACCAACCCCAAAAGCAACCAATATGCATATTAGTAGGTATACGAATATATACGTATATATTTATAAAAAAAAAAAAAACAGACGCCATACAGACCTTGTAGGCCAAGTCCCAAGATGTTCTAGTTAATCGTCAATACCATTAGCTCCAGTATCGGCTACTATGTCAGTCGATGTGTGGTGCTATCATACTACATATTAATATTAAATACGGCATAATATTATGGTTATTATTTCCTCGCACCGCTCACAGTTAACTTTTATGAACAGAATCTATTATCTAATATTATGAACTACTCATTCTATCCTTTTATATATTTTTCATTTTTGTCTTTAATTCGCTTTCGGAAATAATTAAAAATTATTTTTAGCTAATATTTACAATTACCGATGATAGTTTACTAAAGTACTTGTAAATTTTAATATAATTTGTTCGGTACCGAAAGTACCGAAATTCCCGGTTCTAAATTTATGATTCCCGGTTCTCAGAGCGATTCAAAATTTCGGAAATTCCCGGGAATTTCGGGACCGGGATTTCCCGGTTCCATACCCTAGTCTGTAGTCATTGCACTGAACTTTTTAGAAAGTAGGCAGCTACCATATTATTTATCTACTGATTTGAAATTAATAAAATATACAATATATAATAAAATATACAAAATACGCCCTGAACACGTCAAGTTCGAACCGCGGATCGGACTGCATTCTAAACCGCGGAAAGATCTGTGCGGTTTGGACTGCAGATTCCCTGTCGCGCTAATAACGACCAAAAATGCGTCACGGTTTGGTCTGCCGTCAATCGTCAATCAACGTCATCGTCATAGCGCGCGGGTCAAACTGTGGAAAATGTGCTGTCATCGACATTATTTTAGTCCCCTGCCATAAATTACTTATTAGAGTAATAATAAAAAGAGTGCTTACCAGTGCTAACGCGCTTTCTGGGTACCACTTGCATGGCCGCAGGAATATCGTCAGTATTTCATCTTCGTCGCCAAAATATAGATCTGTGGTCTCTTTTAGCAGTTCTCTTAACTTCTCGAGCGCCTCCTTAACTCTCTCTGGAGTCTCTCTCAATTCTTTTTCTGCTATTTCTTTGGATTCCGGTGACAATTCAACGTACCGCTCCAGTCTAAAGTCGTTGGAACTCATTATGTCTCGTTACCTACATAACAAAATAAAATATTATGTATTATCTAGTTATGCTATTATATTATTATTTGTGAAGTAAATGACATAATTTAATGAAATGTTCTACTGGTCTTATGACCAAAAGGTCTTTGTATAATGAAATCTCGGAAAAATCTTGACGGACGGAAAAATACACTGCGGAGCGTGTTGGTGCTCAATCCGGGGGTCGCGGGGTCAAATCCCCCGAAGGATGGATGAGTATTAAAAATATGTGTATAATGTAATAAAAATCTTAAATATGTTATTACATGAAAGTATTAAATATGTTTCCTTTGTCTGGTACCCTTAACACAAGTTTTTCGAGAACTTACCACGGGACCGGATTGACGTGGTGTGAAGTGTCCATAGATATTATTATAATTATTATAAGCACTGAAAGTTTTTTTTTTTTTTGCATTGATTTGGCTCCGAAACTATTAGACCTATTTTGATAAAATTTTGCAAAGATACTACTAGTCTACTACATAGGTAGTAGACTAGTAGTATCTTTGCAAAATTTTGTACTATAGAGTAGGAGTAGGACATAAGTTGTTGGTGTGGTAACTGTAGGTGTACCGTGTAGGTGTGGGCTTAGGAAGTTATTTAATTATTCCAGTTCATAACGGTTTTTGGGTACAGCTAGTAGCCTAGTACCTACCTACAACTATAACAGCACCCGTAGCATCTAATTTGTGATTGATTTTATAAGTTAGTAGTTAGTACTACGGCCTAAGTTGTAAACAAGGAAGTCTTAACTTATGGATACCTAAGCTTATTAAAATATAAACATTTATACATATTTGCACTTCTGTATAATACGGTCTACTTAGGGTTGCCATCCGTCCGGGTTTCCCCGGATTTGTCCTAGTTTAAAGGGCGTCCGGGGAGCGTCCGGGCCGGATTTTATTTGCTATCCGGGTTTTTGTAGGAAGGCTAAGTTTTTTTTTTGATTTGCAGCAATAATAAATCTTCCTTTCTTTTTGACATTGCCGTAGTCGGGTAAAAACTGTTCTATGTCCGGATTTCGTACTCCAAAATCCGGGGTTTTCATGCGTCTTGTCCGGGGAGTCATATGTAAGAGATGGCAACCCTAGGTCTACTCGACATCAATTAATGTGTTATTATATTACTTAGATGTTTCCCGTGACTTCGTACGCGCAAATAGAGCTCTTGCTGTAACCGTGATTTTTCTACAATAAAAAGTAGTTTATGTGTTAGTCCAGAGCCAAAACTACTACAATTCCAAATTTTATCAAAATCCGTTCAGTACCTAACAGTAACACATCATTACATCACGTATAATAATAGTTGGAACCACGACTGAGTTTGCTTAACATGAGTTCGCGCTACGACCACATGCAAAAGCCATCGAGCATCTCACTCATTCCTCATCGTATAATGTAAATGATATTTTTAGGGTTCCGTAATACTTAAGGAACCCTTATAGTTTCGCTCTGTCCGTCTGTCTGTCTGTCTGTCCGCGCCTCTAGCTCCTGTAATTATGAATATAAATTGATGTTTGGTGCAGTTATAGATTGTGTATAGATCACGGTTTCGGGATCATAAAAAAAATAATTTTATATTTTAGGGGTGGCTCTCCATACATGTGAAGTGGAGATGAAAAATATTTTTTCACTCTACCCCATCGTGTGGGGTATCGTAGAATAGGTATTTTAAAATAAAGGCAAGGTTTCATACGTTACTTTTTTATAAAGTAGTTTGTAAGTTGGTCCCCCCCCTAGCATTTTTAAACTATGGGAGATAGAAACTTGCAAATGCTAAAAACTCTTTAGGAAAATTATTGTAAACCAAATCGGACAGTAACTTTTGGAGTAATTAAAAAAAAGCATATTACGCGTTTATAGTTACGGAACCCTCCTTAGACATGTCCTGACATGCTCTTGGTTAGGTTATTTCAGATAATCTACGTAAAATTTCAGCGAATCCAATTAATCGGTTATTCTATAGCAGTTTATAATATGTTTTTGATATGTCCTCACTTCTTTATTTTTGAACAAACACTAAATTTTAAACAAACCAAAACGCAATCAAATCGGTGTCGTTTCTAATATTACAAACGTACAAACTAAAAATGTACCTACAGACAATAAGACAAAAATTCTAAAAATCATAGATTTGGGTTCTATTTCGTTCCTAAAGCTAATATAAATAGCTATAATACTTTTTCTTAAATATATATATAATATCTTCCATGGACCATGTACCTACAGACAGCGGCCAGTTCCGATTATGTATTTATATTATACCTAAAATGTACCTAATGATGACATTGAAATTATTTGTTAATGCAATATTAAAATGATCTTTAGCATTACGTATCTACATACTGTTTGTAATTTAGGGTATGGAACCGGGAAATCCCGGTCCCGAAATTCCCGGGAATTCCCGAAATTTTGAATCGCTCTGAGAACCGGGAATCAAAAATTTAGAACCGGGAATTTTGGTACTTTCGGTACCGAACAAATTGTATTAAAATTTACAAGTACTTAAGTAAACTATCATCGGTAATTGTAAATATTAGCTAAAAATAATTTTTAATTATTTCCGAAAGCGAATTAAAGACAAAAATGAAAAATATATAAAAGGATAGAATGAGTAGTTCATAATATTAGATAATAGATTCTGTACATAAAAGTTAACTGTGAGCGGTGCGAGGAAATAATAACCATAATATTATGCCGTATTTAATATTAATATGTAGTATGATAGCACCACACATCGACTGACATAGTAGCCAACACTGGAGCTAATGGTATTGACGATTAAATAGAACATCTTGGGACTTGGCCTACAAGGTCTGTATGGCGTCTGTTTTTTTTTTTTTGATAAATATATACGTATATATTCGTATACCTACTAATATGCATATTGGTTGCTTTTGGGGTTGGTGAGCAGTTTAGATGGATTTTACCTATTGTCCTTTAAATACTCTTTATTGTCCTTATAAAAATAGTTACGCATTATATTAATTTTAAAATTTTAATTTCAAATTGGAGCATCTGTAGGATTCACTGAATTGAACTTCTGACACTCGAGTAACTTTTTTTTTACCCCTTCCCACCTTTCACGCAAATCGTCAGATTAATATACACTTCATATCAGAGACTTATTTGCGCATGAACAACACTAATTATAATCTGACGCGTTCAGCATATCCATGTCATGGTCATTTTTACAACTTTTTAACCACGCAGGACGACGACTGCTAAAAGCTGACACACTATTCCTATAGTGTGTCAGCTATTGTCAGTATGTGTCTGGTTATTTAGTCTTTTAATTATCTAATTTGTCACTTCTAATAGGTTACCTAGACGTTCGAGCATGTACACTAATAGCATTCTGGGCACCCCAACTATTTGATGTTTTGCAAAAATCAAATAACTCGAAATAACATATTTAAAAACCACCAATAAATGCTAATAAACTAAAATGACATACGGCTCTTTACTATCGCCAGTAGTATTGTCTATAATATGGCGATGACATGTTGGCTGATTTGTCGAGTTGCCATTAAAACCTTATTTAATTTGTAATTGTACTATAAAATGTTATTATTATATTTTGAATTACTTTTTAGACAGTAATTATATTTGTATTTCATGCCTTCACACCAGTCCCGAAATTCCCGAATTTCCCGGGAAATCCCGGTTCCGAAATTGCCCAGTCCCGAAATTCCCGGTTCTCAAAATCATACCGGTTCTTCCATTCACTAGTTTGTATGTGCATAACACTTAATTTTTCATTACAGCTGTTTTGCAGAGCTTTTTAGAGGGTGCAGGTTCGATCCCGGGTTGTGATGCGAAGCAATATGAATTATCTCACGTACAAATTACAATATTATACGGATTACGGAAACTCAAACGGCGAAGGAACCTTCATGGAAACGCGCGTGTCTGAGAAGACTTATAATATCCTGAAAGACAAAGTTTGCCAATTATATTTTCTAATTTTTAATTTACGAGTAGGAGCGATTCTTTTAAATACCAAATACCTATAACAGTACTAAAGAAATTATCTCTTCATTAATAGAAGAGATAATGTGATAAGACTTAATGGTCCTAGAAGCGTAGCTACCTAATAACTCGTAATAAATAAGCAAGTACCGAAGTAATGAGCAGTAAGCACGTAGGTGAAATTGAGTATTAGTATAAAATAATTATAAAATTAAATAAGATTATAACTGTTAATATTTTAATAAGAAAGTTGTTAAAATCTAGACACCATTATTAACTATTATTAGTTAATAATGGTGTTTAGCTACCATCACAATAGGCTACACGACTGAATTTTTTTTATTGCATAAATGAATAGTACGCTTAAATATGAGTAACTTCTCAGAAGAAACCGTATATCAAAAGTCAATATTTTCAAAGGTACAGCGATTTGTTTACAAAATTTCGCAAGTCCCGTGAAAACGCTCCATACTAAAGTCGTACGTAGCTATGACGTCACGTCCATGTTAAAGTGTATGAAGTATACGGCCGTAGGAACATATTTGTAAATATCTCCGATATTTATGCGTTTAAGTTCATACATACCATAATAAATGTTTTTGTATATGATGTAAGTAAACTAATGATGTAGGTTTTGTTCACTAATTAAGCAAAAAAATATATTTTTTTTTGTACTTTTTAGATGTATCTAATTACTAAACTATACATAAAACATTATAATTTTTTAAATTTACGAAGTAGTAATGCCTCAAAATTTCTGAGTACATTAATAAAACTTAATATTTTAGATGTAGTCGTGTAGCCTATTCACTACAGCCACTCACATTGTGCTAGCAGCTAGCGCGAGCGGTATCATACTTACATCACCGGCGTATTATTCACACATTGTTTATCGACTATCATAATTTATTATAGAATTATCATATAATTGTGTGTGAATAAAATATCAATATATTGTTATAAATGCTAGCCGGCAGGCGTAACCACGTCCACGAGGCAACACCGTCCTAATAAGGTACCAATGTAGAGCCTATTTGAAATGTTTGCTTCGTGTGATAAATTCTATGCTATCGAATACAATAGAAGTAGTATCTTTGTCACTTATCATGAGATCGTCTCATAAAATGCTCGTACACTTATTTAGGTGATGAGTAAGGTAGTTTTAGTCCCTGTAGTCCTCATATTAACTAAAAGCAAATACTAGTTAAATAGAATAGGTACAATTGTACAGTAGTGCAACTTACAGTATTTTGAATAAAACTTCGATCTTAGGTAAAAAAATATAAATATCAAATAATCTTTGAACATACAAAAAGCACGGGTAGAATATATTATAACCTCCTCCATTTTTGGAAGTCGATTAAAAGTATGGAGTTTGTATTTGTAGAGTTTGTACGTTGGTCTTGGACCTTGGTAGGTTACTCGAAACTCTACCTATGACTCTAGTATTTGCGTGAATCGACATACATTTTGAAGTTGGAACAGTTGGAAAACAAAACAACGTGCGACTTCTGTTTTTGAAAACAAGCATTTACATTCTACATTTTTATTATGTGCATTAAGTCTGGCACATTGACCCAATACCGAAACAAAGCAACACTCTATTGTTGACAAAACGACACGATAAGATTTTTTCTTAATATGAATAAAATATTAGGTAAAACAATATCTGAATTCTGAAGTAATTTAAACTCTCGGACTTTATCCTTCTTATAATCTTATGACATATATATCTATGTAAATGATATTACAATAGGTAGGTAATATAATATTAAATTTTATGTAAACAAACTTTATTGAATCTGCGCGTAGGTAAGAGTACCTATAAAGGTTTATATATTATGTACAACCTAAATAGATAAACAATAGGTACCTACTTTAAATATTAAATTTTTCGTCTGTTTTGCAAAAATATCACAGTGTTTTTTTGTGTCAATAGACTCGGATGTATATTTTATGTTTGACATTTCATTTTGAAATCGCATAAAATTAAGGATCATTTGCAATTAGCAATATAATCTATACTAATCTATACTAATATTATAAAGAGGAAAACTTTGTTTGTATGTTTGTTTGTTTGTTTGTTTGTTTGTTTGTTTGTAATGAATAGGCTCAAAAAGTACTGGACCGATTTCAAAAATTCTTTCACCATTCGAAAGCTACATTATCCACGAGTAACATAGGCTAAATTTTATTTTGGAAAAAATAGGGTTCCGTAAGTTATTTGGGTTTTTCGGACACAAGGTGTAAAAAATCAACCAGAAAAGTTACTTATTTTGCGTACGCTGCCTAAACTATAAAAAATAGAACCATAAAATGTTCTAATTAATTGTAGATCTTATAAATATCTACAAAAAAGTCCGCGACACACTATACCTATCTATGTCGAGTGAGGCACAACAACCATTTTTTTATTTAGAAATCTTGAATTTTTTTTGGACTATATTTAAACGCGTTTATTTTACTCATGCTATTAATCCTTATCAAATAAATTCATCACTAAGTACAGTTTATGTAGATAATATTTGGTCTTTGAATGATTAAAATTGGATGTTTGGTTTTAAAGTTATGGCGAAATTAAAATATTACGATTTCTGCTGCACGGCCCGTTGCGAAGTGGGCGTCACCAAGGCGGGGGTGTGCGTGCGGAGTTTAGATTATTGGGTATTTTTTTTGTTTTGTGTTCGTTGTAACTATGAATTATGATGATGGATAGTTACTTGAATACCTATTTATTTAGTGTTTGTTGTATTGTTAGTCCTGAAGAGTATAGGTATTTCATACGATAAAAGTATACCCACCTACTTATTACATTGAGTTTTAGTAGGTACCTATATTAATTTGTTTCTGTTTGTTTTGTACTTTTGACTAAATTTCGCCCGTTTGGTAGAGGTTTAAAGACATTTGTAGTATTAGTATCAGTATTGTACACGTGCGAAGCCGGGGCGGGTCGCTAGTATTATATACTTTACGATTTTCTTTTAACATTTTAGGACTATGAGTTATGACTGATGTCGGTTAGAGGACAGTTTTTTGTACCTACAGTGCTTGAATTTTTTTACCTCAAATTATAGTTCGTGAACTCTTCTTTGTATTTTATAAGTAAAGAAATAAAAATGTAAACACAAAACCCGTTTGTGCAAATGTAGGTACGATTATTTGCTTCATTAAATGTGAAACACACTAAAATAGATACCTATTGCAGAAACCTGTTCCGAGCCTACTTGAACTTAAAAATGTACCGATTTCGTAAACAATAAAAGAGAATTAAACTAAACTTGTTTCTAATAAACAAAAGAGATTATCAATAAGAAAAATAGATATAGTAGAGGTACTTATAAAAATATACAAATAAAAGTTTGAAAACTAAAACAAATCTTGTAGGTGCTCACCTACTGCTTTACTGAAAATTCCTCCAAATTTCACAATCTTTTTCACGCACTGAACTCGCGTAGAGAAAACTCTCGCACCGGTGAAAATGACAAAGGGCGAGAAATGACGGCGCAGCGTGTGCAAGATCGGAGCGAGTGTGCGCGCGCGCAGCTCGGGCGCGATTATATACAGCTGATAACACGCGCTTTGTGCCCCGAAACCGATACGCCGCGCGCCGCGCCGCGCCGCGCACCCAGTCCAAGAGGGTGGAAATTTGGAAACTCTAAATATTGCGGTTATTAAGAAGAAAAATATCTAATATTCATTTAATATGACAAATTGTACATATTATGAGTACAATAATGTTTATTACACGCATAGATAGTTAAATAAAAATTTATACAGAATCATTAATTTTGTGTAACATTAGCGCTACAGCGGCACTAGGCTTAGCCTGTCCTGCAGGTCAGCAAGATTCAATTTGAATTTTAGATCATTGAAATAGGTACAAAGTACCTAATCAGTAGGTTGGTAACTCTAGGTAAAGGTTAAAAAGTTAAAAAAACTAAAAAAGACTATAATTTTTTTTTTAATATTTTACAGTTTACAAAGTTAAATTAGGTTAAATTAGTAATTACTGAGACTCTATATGTTGCAGTAACTAATTAGTAGTTACGGTGAAAAGTCTCAAATCTGTAATTCCCTGTCCCAGTGAAAAGCTACAGTGAATTGTCTAGTGATCTAGTCTTAAGTCTACCCAATAATATTAAATGATAGGTGGATAAATACCTAAATAACAACCCAAGTTAGCCATTGCGATCTACTAGGGTAGAGTAGCTAACATGATAAATATTATGAATGCAGTCGCTTTAAGCGCCATCTAAGAAGATACTAAAATACAAAACTCTTTGGTATTTTGATCTATATAAAGGTATGTTATAATAAAAATTATATTATACTAGGGTAAATAAATAAACATTCCTACTTATCCCAGCTTTGGTAGTGGTACAAATACTTCCCAACTTTTAGGTGAGACACACAGTTGTAACAGTTGTAAGAAATAAACAATGTATCGACATTCCTGAAATGATATTTATGAACAGTTTAAATAGACTACGTGCGGAACAGCGGTATTGTTGGCCAACTCCTCGCCCATTTAACACATCCCAATTCCCAACACAAGAGCCCTTGTTTAAAGTCCCCTCCTTGAACCTTACGCACTCATCGAATACTGGCAAATACATTTGTCTCCCAAAGCCCACATTCAAAATACTACATTTTAGATGTCTACTTAAAACCAAGTAGACATCTAAAATCATACTTAACTAGGCTTAATAAAAATTTACATAGTAACAATACCTTAAATTATAATTATTTATACTTATTACTTACCTACTTACATTAACGTAAATTTTTTTTTAAATATTTTTGTCCCAAAACAACATTAAAATTTACTTATTCGTCTTTAATTTTAAATAAATTAAAGGGCCGATAAACAAATGACGTTTCTTTGTTTGATGCTCTTATGGCGTATGCTTATCTTTGTTCAAACAAACTTTTTAATCGCTCTCTGCCCTTCCGTTATGAGTTATATTTCGAACTTTGCCACTCATTACATACATCACCACTATCTGTCCTTTGATGTTGCAGTAAACAAGATCTCCTTTTAAATCTGCCTATCTACAGTCTCTAAACTTATTAAACGTATTAATACCTAAAGGGTAATCAATTAATCGCGGTACAGGGAGCAGAAGAGCAGACGGATCGCCTGATGGAGATCGCGACACCAGACAGATGAAAAGAGTATGGTCATTGCATTCATTGTTCAGCCTATTAGGCTACTTGACCCCTTTTAGGGTTCCGTAGTACTCAAAGAACCCTTATAATATAGTTTCGCTCTGTCCGTTCGTTTGTGATTTGTCTACCTGTCCCCTCTCCTAACTTGTAGGTAATTATTCATATATATGTATGAAATCTAGTGTAGTTAGGTATAGGTTGTGTTGATATCGGTTTTAGCAGCATAAAATAATAATTATAGTTTTACAGGTATTCTAGCTCCACACGAGAAGTGGGGATGAAATATCTTATATATTAATTTTATTTTATACCATCATATTAAGTTTTTTATACATATTATGTGCTAAATGTTTGTTCCACTACACCCTTAAAATATATGTTCAAAACAGTAAAACCTAAGAAAAATGTAGTTATATAAATAAGCTTTTTCATTTTATATAGGTACCGGCGAAAACGCTATCCGACGTTTGGTCGATAAAATTGGAGGTTGCACTTCGAATAAAAAGTGTTTGAAAATTAAGTCAACACCGGAGTAAAATTTAATTAATATTATATCTAGCAATATCCCGCAAAAAATACCCACAACCTGCAAGCAAATCGGCTGCCCAAATTCAAAACCTAGCTGTAGGTAACAGGTGTTTTTAAAAAAAACTGTTTTTGGGCATTTTTCGACTTACTAGGCAGTATCAATATGATGTGGACCTTAAAACATCCAGTTTCTTACATAATTTTAAAAATATAATTTAGCCAGTCTGAGCAATTTGGCGTGCTTATGAAAATTTCCATGAAGTACAAGTTCTAAACATAGTATGTCAGAATACAAATTTAAAACCCTAGCAACTCAACCGACTTACTAGGTTATGAATAATTTGAAAACCGACTTGCTTTGTTTTGAATTTGGCACCGATTATAAAATCAATGAAATGTCATTTAGTAAGTCCAGTGACACCAGAGCACGAGTCGGCTGTCCCATTTCAAAACCTAGTAACGGGTCTAAAGGAAATTTTACAGGAGAGCGCGTAAACGAAAAAATGGCCAGCCATTGAAAAGTTTTCATATTAATTAAAAAAAAATCTATTGATTGCATAAAGCACTAGATGCTTAACAAGATGTGTTACTCATATTTTAATATTTATGTAAATTACATATTTTAAACCCCTTACTAACTTTAAAAACTGACAGGTGATTTAAAAGACCATATAAAAACCTGATTCAAAACATAGTATGAGCACTTGCTAGGTTTTGATATGGTTTTTGGTATGATGTATTTTTAATTCCCTAAAATTTAATTCTAGTAAGTAAGATTCTCTTCTTCCTCTTATCCAGTCATTTTCCATTATTATGACTATTAACTGTTATATGATTTGGCGAAGTTTTACAGCGGCCTGACCTCTTTTATTTGGCTATACTAAGGATATGTAATTAAAATAATATTTAAATTTTAACAAAAGTTTATTGAGTAAAATAGAGTTACAAATTTAAAAGAGATGTTCAAGAAATGTATGAGGCCTGGGCCAGCCCTACGTACATTAAATGTAAATATAGCTACATAAATAGTAACCGTTTCCTATTCTTTATTTTGTTTAATTTCACTTCGTTTTCATGTACATTTAAATTAACTTCGTCAAGGAGAGCAACACAAAGTAAAATAAAACATGGCGGATCAGATCAGAATTAACTAAAGAATGTCATTTTGTCAATGACATGACTTTTGACAAAGAAAGACGTATGACATTCACGACGACGTCTCTTCGTAAAACTGTCTACTTCGTCAAAAGTCAAGTCAAAACAACTTTCATTGCCGCCCTAAAAATAGTGTTCTCGCAATAAAAAACTATTCAAATAATCATTTTTGTACGCATGTACCCTTCTTCAAATATTTTTTTTCGTATTTTTATGATATTCTCATATTTTTTCCTATTTACCTATGTCATGTACATAGAACTGGCCCAAAACCTTACCTTAGCCGCGCGTCGCCCGTAACCTGTGCCCGTAACTGAACTGAGACCAGCTGCAGCTGAAAGCGTGTCGCCTCTTGTTGTGACTTGCTGTGTCCCTTTCTAACACATCGCATACGTCCTTGATTTTCAAAACACAGTAATGCGCATCGACCACATGAATACCTAGTAAGTCGCAAAGAGTTACTGGGTTTTGAAGTGGTTAATGTAACTTACTAGATTTTGAAGTGGTCAGGGGCCTGTGAATAGTGTACTTACTAGGTATGGACTGTTATAAATCGCCTATTTTTTATGAGATACCAACGCTGGTGTTTTTGTATATTGTAAGGAGAATAAAGGCAGACATCATTTTGTAGTAAGATGATTTTTTTAATAAATGTCCCTTACTAGGTTTTGAAATGGGACAGCCGGAGTGTTTCGCTCCATGATATAAAATGAGTTCGATGCAATTTTATTGGTCCAGGCGTAAGAATTATGATGTGTGCTTTGCAAAACGAAAACTATTGCAGGTAAGACATCTATGGCATGGTAGTACCCCCGCCAAGATAAGCCAAGCGAAGTGCAAGGGCACTACTAGGGAATATTATTCGAATATTCGTTTTATTCGAATATTCGACGATTTTATTATTCGAATATGACTGGGTTCAATATTCGAATATTTCGAATAAAACGAATAATAAAAATATTTTATTTATTTTTCAAAAATATATTAATAGTAGGTATAAACTTGTATATAAACCGTAAAAGTTTCGTTATTTAGTAAATTTTTTTATATTTATTAATATTGTCGTCAATAATATCCTAAAACAGATTTTACTACACTGTTTGTGAAAGAATACAAAACTGTTTTTAAATAAAAATATATTTAAAGTGAATACTTCCTACAGACCTCAGCGAAGGAAATCCATACTCACACGCTTGTCAAAATAACCTAACCAAGAGCGTGTTAGTACGTGTCTAAGGAGGGTTCTGTTACTATAAAGCGTAATATGATTTTTAGTATCTTAATCTTACTGTTCGATTTCATTCAAAATAACTTTCCTAAAGAGAATTTACCATGATCTACCAGCATGAAAAATTGTAAGTTCCTAATCTTCATAGTTCAGAAATGACAGAGGTGAAACCAATTTGGAGGCCGATTACTTGGAAGTGGTTGACTTCGTAAAAGTCATGTACATATAAAACTTTTCCTTTATTTTAAAAGACGTAATATTCAACACACACTTCACATGTGGCTTTCCATACATGCGAAGTATACTTAACTATATAATAAAATTATATTTTTGTATCAAATCAAAACCGATATCTAGACGTAATATAGCTAGAAGAGCAGATAGAAAGAGAGACAGGCGGACGAACAGAGTGAAACGATAAAGGTATCTAGTTAAGTTGATTATTGCAGTATTACACTGGCCTGCAAAACTAAGTATAAATCGTTTAAAATTTCATACTTTTCAAAATATTATTATAACAAGATTTATCAGTTTTCTTAAAAAGTAATGAATTAATATATATCAGTATATTATTTTTATGTTTAAACAAAAATTAACCCTTTTAATCTTAGTCCTAAAGACTTAATTTACATGTTATATAAAATTGTGCAATATTCTCTCCCATTCATAAGAATAAATCGGGGCGTGTTTTAGTGCTGTGAGGGTACTGAGTGTAGGTGACAATTTGTGGCTTCTGACTAGCTTTCTAAGCTCTTCTCAGGGTATACTTAATCGGGTTGAGGAGACGACATTAAAGATAATCTTTAAGGTCCAATTGTCATGGCCACATACTCAGTGCGGATTCCTGATGGTATGCCAGCCCATTGGATATGTACTCTACCTGAGCATACTGGACTCTATATGAAAAGTAGGCTTGAAGATATCCCCTACTAGGTCACGTTAACTTAGCCTCCCTTCAGAAGTTCACTTTAACTTGTGAAGTTAAAGTGAGTAAATCCACTCATCTGGGACCAAAATTCTGGACCATTCTCGTTCATCCTTTTGTATGTGTTCACGGACGTATCACAGTGTTGCTTCTCGATACTAGGGCTCTCGAGTTTGGTCTCGAGGTGAGACCACTCGCCCTTCGCCTCGTTCTTTAAGGTTTCAGATTTACTTAAGCAAGTCTTATTCACTGTGCTGTCAGTAACATAGTCCCTTCGGGCCTGGAGAAGCTGTTTCTGAACTTAACTGCATCTTGGTGTTGATTTTCAACAAGTGGAAACAATTTAACGGTTTTGCCGAGCGCGGAGTCTGCCATTAAAGTCTTGCACGGCCTTGTCAAATGTTTTCAGTCTCTTTGTACCGTCGCTTCATCTTCTGAATGGTTCGTAACATGACACACTCCGTTCTTGCAGTACAACGCCTGATGCCTACTTCTGCATTGATGCCTTCTGCCTAACCTAACTTCCTTTTTGTAATAAGACTCATCGTTCAAGAAAAAATTAAAAACATAAAGAGACCAAAAATATGGCTAACTTGAAAATGGAAAAAGGTTATTTTTGTTTTAAAGATTTTCCACCCACTTTTTGCCAACTATGAAGTTTTTTGTTATGTTAACATAACATTAAAATCTTTCTTGAGTGCTTTTTATTTTGACGGTTCATCTTGTTTACTTATTCTTACTACGGTTTATATACACATGTACCGATTAGGTCTGGACCATTATGACAGCACGATACTCGTGTGTTTTATGTTTTCAGTTGCATTATATTAGAACAGAGCACTATTTACAGAGCATTCCGATTTCTGTGCAGTGTTCCAACTCTGCAAGTATATTTCTCTCCAATATTAAACAAACTGATATATAAATAATAAAAAATATGTTCTGTAATATAATATTAGTGTTCTTTATATATTAGTAAATGATACTACCAAAAGGTTAATTTAAATAGTCAGACTGTATGACTTTTTAAATCGATTGTCTGTTAGAACAGAGCACTATTTACAGTGCATACCGATTTCTGTGCAGTGTTCAAACTCTGCAAATATATTTCTCTCCAATCTTAAACAAACTGATATATAAATAATAAAAAATGTGTTCTGTAATATTAGTGTTCTTTATAGATTAGTAAATTATACTACCAAAAGGTTAATTTAAATATTCAGACTGTATGTCTGACTTTTTAAATCGATTGTCTATGTTGAATCGATCAATAGCTTGACTAAATTAAAAACCAGAAAATACGAACCTCTAAAACAAACCCCAAAAATTATCTGCCCTAGAGGATCTTATTTTTGGCAGAAATCACTTAGTTGGCAATCAAATCCATGGTCTGCTCCAGACCTAAACCGTTCATGTGTTAAAAGTTTTAAAAAGTTATTGCAATTTAGTATTTTAAGTTTGAAACTTAAAATAAGATTTTTTTTATTAAAAAACGTTGATTTCTTTAGAGTAATTTGTGAAACACTTTCCATTTTAATGTTACTAAATATGCAGGTATATATAAACGCATTATATTACTTGTATTTAAAGTTTATTACCAATATTCGTATTATTCGAATTATTCGAATTTATTCGAATAGTGTTTAGCTATTATTCGAATTATTCGAATAGTAAAATTTGTCGAATAATAACATTCCCTAGGCACTACCAAACCACCTTTTCTCTAAGCGTATCGTCGATTTTTTTAACCTTCATAACTTGGGTTTGGATTATACCAGATAAATGAAATTTTCAGGATTTCTTCCCAGTAGCGGACTCATTAAACATCTTCAATTTTGATTGCATAGTTCTTATACTTTAGATTTTATTGATATCTAAAAACCCCTGATTTCGTCATTGACTCACTGATGATCAACAAAATTATATGGTACTTCCGGATGTCCTAGAAAGCTGAAATTTGGTACGTAATCTTGTATTAATACACAACTAACATAATAATTGTCAAAGTTGGAACTTTAACAGGATAAAAATAATAAGAATTAGGGGCTGAAAGTAAGTTTTAAATTAGGTGATGAAAGTAATGATGATGTAAGTTTGTTTAAAAGCGCCATTTATCGCGTATATTATGAACTATGTTAGTTATGTCGTCGTTCATCTCTTGGACTGGAAACTAATTGATGTAATTAATATTGAAATAATTATTTCCCTAGTATTTTGTTGTTATTTTAAAGAAAAGTTAAACATAAAGGTAATATTCAAATTAAATAATAGGTGGTAGAAATATACCCTAAATAAAAAAGAAAAAAATAATAAAAATATAATTTTCATAACAATCTACACTAATATTATAAAGAGGAAAACTTTGTTTGTATGTTTGTTTGTTTGTTTGTAATGAATAGGCTCAAAAAGTACTGGACCAATTTCAAAAATTCTTTCACTATTCGAAAGCTACATTAACGAGTAACATAGGCTAAATTTTATTTTGGGAAAAAATAGGGTTCCGTAAGATATTTGGGTTTTTCGGACACAAGGTGTAAAAAATCAACCAGAAAAGTTACTTATTTTGCATACGCTGCCTAAACTATAAAAGATAGAACCATAAAATGTTCTAATTAATTGTAGATCTTATAAATATCTACAAAAAAGTCCGCGACACACTATACCTATGTCGAGTGAGGCACAACAACCATTTTATTATTTAGAAATCTTGAATTATTTTTTGACTACATTTCAACGCGTTTATTTTACTCATACTATTAATCCTTATCAAAATAAATTATTTCATCACTAAGTACAGTTTATGTAGATAATATTTGGTCTTTTAATGATTAAAATTGGATGTTTGGTTTTGAAGTTATGGCGAAATTAAAATATTACGATTTCTGCTGCACGGCCCGTTGCGAAGTGGGCGTCACCAAGGAGTGCGAGTTTAGATCTATGAGTAAAATTTTTGTTTGGTGTTCGCTGTAACTATGACGGATAGATACTTGAATACCTATTTATTTAGTGTTTGTTGTATTGTTAGTCCTGAAGAGTATAGGTATTTCATACGATAAAAGTATACCACCTACTTATTTCATTGAGTTTTAGTAGGTAACTATATTCATTTGTTTCTGTTTGTTTTGACTAAATTTCGCCCGTTTTGTTCGAGATTTAAAGACATTCTGTAGTATTAGTATCAGTATTGTACCCGTGCGAAGCCGCGGCGGGTCGCTAGTAGCTTATAAAAAGGAGTGAAATCCCACCAAAAACATTTTCATGTAAAGTGATGCCAAGATCGAACTGTCAAAAAGTTATCAGATCTCATGTAAAACCAAGCCTCTGAGTTCTGACTCTAACTCTACAAACCTAACTTAATAAACTCTACACCTTAGTCAATTTATGTGGCCTGGTCATTTCGCTACATTCGCGAAATGGGCGTAAGCCGTAAGATGACTATTGTTTATGCGCAGAGATATATTTACAGTGCTCTGAATTTTTTTAATTCCAAAATTCCGGAGCATATAGTCCCAACCACAGATTTAGTTTAAATTACGTCCCAGCCTAAAAGGTACTTTGGGATTGTTTTTCTTTATTTTATTAATCACTTTAATCACACATGACTGTTAAAAACAATATGTATTAGGTAGGTATATGAATTTGTTTAGTCTTTAATTTTATCTTAGAAAATCAAATTGATAACCTAGTAAGCAGACTTACAAATTTTTGATATTATTTTTATAGTCATATTTGGCTTAATTCACAAATTAAAATAAAATGTGATTCTATCAAAATCACGTTTCATTATGTGCAAATTACTCATTATTTACCTACTAGAAAGCATCACAGGAGGTAACTTCATCCCGGTCTGGCTGAGTTTTGGCCAGGTTTGAACATGCCAGACCGACGGTTATCGAAAGAGGATTAGGAGACGAACAGATTGACAAATAACTTGACCTTGTTCTCTATGAGCTATTTTTATTGAAAATTCTTACACGTTCAGGGCGGTCAGGCTGGAAACTGGTCAAGAGCAGGACTGCCAGACTTACATTTTTATCGGTTTCTAGTTGGCGCGTAGCGGTGTATAAGAACAGTTTTCTTGTTCCTTATGACCTTTTTTACTCAAAAAATCTTCACACATTTTGGTCAATTTAAAAAAATTCTGCCAGGATTAGAATAGTCTTTATATCAAGCTTTTAGCGATCTGCAGCGGTCCAATGCTTGTTCTCAATGAGCTCCTATTTCGACGGCGAGCGCTAGCTCTACTAGAGGTCATTCCTGGACAGAAATACACTGAAATGGATCTTGTTAATCAGACTAGGTACTTGGGAAATTAATTGAACAATAGGTAATGTTATATTTATTATTATCTTTTATCCCTCGACTTTGATGTATACCCATAGCTGGGCACCGTTAATCAAATAGTTAACTTCGTTAATCGTTAATCCGCTACAAAAAAAGTTAGCTTCGTTAAACGTTAAAGCGTTATATTTCGGAAGAATTAACGCAAGTTAACGTTAATCGTTAATCCGTTAATATGTATAAAATTGCATTTTTATATCGTTGCGTTAGTAAGTGAATTTATGAAACATGTTGGTTTAGGTTCTGGAAGTTAACAGGTTAGGAACAAAACAAAATACTTGTATAATTCAAATGTGTAATTTAATCGTCGGGCATAAGGCGCATATTCCACTTCATGAACATTAACATGTTGAAGTCAAATGTGGCCATGGATTCTCATCAGGACCGGCGGAATCCGATTCCATGTCTTCCATGATATGGTTTTAATTACTACACTGCACAGTACACTTTTACTATCTAACTAAATTACACTGCACTCCTCTTTATCAATACGCAAATTATCACTGATAGTAATTTATCCTATCAAAAACATAAATGTGAAATGAGAGCCAAGTTCAATAATATGATATAATATGCCTTGCCTTAGTTGTTGACTTCAACGACAAAAGAAGTGAGATCTAAATGGGTGCCAAGTTCAAAGGTCAGTCCTGAAATTTATTTATCTAATATATAAAATTTCCATGTCACAATGTTAGTTACCGTACTCCTCCGAAACGGCTTTACCGATTTTTACCAAATATTATATGCGTATTCAGTAGGTTTGAGAATCGGCTACTATCTATTTTCCATACCCCTGAGTGATAAGGGTTGTTCACCCTTAATTTTTTTTTTTAATTTTTGGACGACATCGTGTTTTTTTTTTAATGTGGCATTAAAAATACATACAACCCTAAATTTTTACTTTTTTATTACCAACCCCTATTTTTTATAGCCATTTTAGTAATTTAATCATTTTTCATCCCGCTCGATAACTGATCAATTATAGTGTTTTTAACTTTTTATAAGGCAAAACAACGTTTGCCGGGTCAGCTAGTAACACCATAAAATATAATTTCTTCTCATAACTTAGGTAATAATATTGTAGCCTAAAGTTTGACTTGGCTAGTTCTCATATACGAATTATTCTGTTCGATGGCTAGTTTCTACCAGCAAGCCAAATTTTCGGAATAATAAAATAAGAACCGACAAGTCAGGTTTAGAACTTCCGAAGGCTATAATATAATTTGTATATGAAAACTAGCCAAGTCAGACCTAAGGCTACAATTTATTATCCTAAGTTATGAGAAGAAATTATATTTTATGTTGTTATAAATAAATTTCAGGACTGACCATTGAACTTAGCGCCCATTTAGCTCACTTCTTTTGTCGTTGAAATCAACAACCAAGGCATATTATATCATATTATTGAACTTGGCTCTCACTTCACATTTATGTTTTTGATAGGATATCATTACTTTTTGTACATAAATTATTAGTAGGTACTTATTTATAACAAAATTAATACCAAAGTTAAGTGTTCCTAATAGAATCAATTAAGTGAAAAATTATAATGAAATGATAAAAATTTACCAGTTTCTGGTTTATTCTTTTGTATTCACCTAATTACCTATCTGTATGCCGAATTTGAACTTTCTAGGTTATCTGGAACTGGGTTAGAAATTTGATCTATAGGTCAGTCAGTGATAAAAATGTCGATTTTTGGACGTTAATATCTAAATAAGCGTTTGTTATGTGTTTATGAAATTTGGAGCACATAATATGTATCTCGCAAGTCTCAATATATGAGCCAGAATTGACACGTTTATGTGAAATAGTTTTTGAGTTATGAGAGGTCAAAAGTGGCTTCAAATGGTTCGCGTAATATTACACACAGTGCTGCTCGCCAGTTCTGATACTTGAACTTGGCTTGACACGCTACGGAACCTGTGTTTCGCGCCGTGCCGCGGGGCCGTGCGGTAAATAGTAGGCATTGGATTAACGATTAACGAACTTCTCTTCATATTAACGGAAGTTAACGTGTCCGTTAACATTTTTAAAAGTTAACTTAAAAGTTAATCCGTTAATCAAAATGTTAACTTCGTTAATTAACGATTAACGGATTAACGAGTTAATGCCCAGCTATGTGTATACCTAATATTTAATAGTATTGCTTTTTTGTGCAAATGTTCGTAAAGTACAACTTGAATAAATATTTTTGTGGCCACGTATTTACCAGGCAGTAAATGTATGGCGAATTAAAATAAAATGTTATTTTCTTACAAAAGTATTTTCATCTTAAAGCCGGGTTTTCACAATACGAGTACGCTCGGACAGAGTGCGCTCGGATGGCTACTCGGACGCTACTCGTAATGTGTAAACAGGTGATCGGCGCTCGGATCACCTGTTTACACATTACGAGTAGCGTCCGAGTAGCCATCCGAGCGCACTCGGTCCGAGCGTACTCGTATTGTGAAAACCCGGCTTAAGAAGTATTTTGAAGATACGTATTTTGTATCTAGTATTTCAGATACCATTCTCGAGAGTATTTTGTATCTGGTATCTGAAATACTTAATTTAAAAGTATCTTGCATTTTGTATTTCAGATACATGTACTTTGTACATGGTATTTTGTACATCTCTGTAATGATGTGTATGTAAGTTTTGTCGCTTGGAACGGCGGCGAAAAGTTGCAGCAGGTTTAAGTCCGGACCCCGTATGTTATTAATATTTCATTATAGTAAGGTACTGTTCGTTCATTAAAAGAAATTTTCTTTTTTACGAACGTTTATTTAATGAAACATTCTTATTGATTACATTATGATGTAACAATGTTTATTATTGCTATTTACGAGTAACTTCCGTTTACTGTTAACAATATTTTTATCCGTGTGTTATCACGACAGACTTGTATCTGCCATAGAGTATTCGAGAGCTGAGGTCGATGGTTCCTCGACGTGACTGTCTCCGGTGTCCCTCAACGTCGAACTGCGCGTCTCGTCGTCAGAACTTGCTTCACTGTCGCTGCTAGCTTTCTGCAATTAAATTATTACATTTTAAGTGAAAATTCTTAAAGCCGGGTTTTCACAATACGAGTACGCTCGGACCGAGTGCGCTCGGATGGCTACTCGGACGCTACTCGTAATGTGTAAACAGGTGATCCGAGCGCCGATCACCTGTTTACACATTACGAGTAGCGTCCGAGTAGCCATCCGAGCGCACTCTGTCCGAGCGTACTCGTATTGTGAAAACCCGGCTTTAGGCGGTTGAAAGCGAAATTGAATTATAATCATGAATAGGCTACTTGACTCATATTTCATTTCATACATTGAAGCAGTATTACCTTTAGTACTTGGCTTAGTAAATGTAAAATTGTATTTTTAAAATATTTTTTGTAGGTTTTGAGGTTTGAAAATAATGTAGTACAGATATATATATTTTTTTTGTATAATGGAAGCGTTTAGGACAAGATCAAGTAGCCTATTAAGTTTTACTTCTGCCCCATGCACTGTATACCTACAGGTAATGCTGTTTTAGTGGCAAACGGGCACATAAATCTTATGGTAACGATTACCACTATCCATGGATATTTGCAATCAGCAATACCAGAGGTATACTTGTACGAGCTGGCGTTGCCAAGTCATTCTATTCGGCCCGATTTTATTTATTGCTGCTACATCTCTGGTATAACCAGCCCGTGTCGAAACATGACTCTCCCAACGTGCGACATAATTTTGGACTCACCTCGAATTTGAGGTCTGCGTTTCTTGCTAGCAGTGCTTCCCTGGCGTAGCGGAGCACGTGGTTGCGGCACACGTCGTCCAGCCCGGGCGGCATCCAGCCCATCTTGTGGTGGCAGAACGACGAGCACTCCGCCACCGCCGCCTGTACCTCGGGCACCTCTATGTCGCAGTACTACAACAGTGTAAGGGCGTTTTCACATTACGCGATGCCGATATCCGATAACAGACCAGAAACGCTCTTATAACTTTGGTATAAGTGCGTTTTTTTTTTTTTTTTTTAATATCCAATCCGATGTCCGATTTCGCGCCGATGACAAGGACTGGTAAGCCCCAAGTGGTCTTGATGATTTTATGGACTGTGAACGCAAGTTGCAACACCAGAGTTACAAGTGTAACTACTACTACCATGGGCGGCGGCAAACGCTTACCATCAGGCGATCCTGCTCGTTTCCTGGTTTATTTTAAAAAAAATTGTAAGTTTTTTATTAAAACGTGTAACTTATACGTGTCTGAACTATCGGTGCGATAAGCGATATCGTATTGTGTGATGTAAAAACGCTCTTAGTCTTATAGTTAGCTTTTTAAATTATTTTCTTGTCTTGAATATGCCATAAAAAGATAAGGAAATAGAATCACTTTTGATATGAGAAACAGCAACACAAAGTCATAAACTTAAGAAAAATTACCTGGTAAAATATTTGTCGCTGCGTGAGTATCATTCCAGGACGAAAACAAACACTACTTTCTTTGACTTCTTCTGCGGCTTGTTCTTCTACAGTAAACTTTTTTACCCTACGATCTGTTTTTTTCACATGTAAAGAATCGTCTTTTGATTCAACCATAGTATGAACACCAGCTGAAATGAAAAAGAATATTCTTTTAATATTTATTGACTAAGTTCATGAAAATACTTTATTTAAAAAAAACACGGTCATACCGGAGTGTCTCAATCTAAAGTCGAGTGTTTGATACATTCTTGCCTCTGGGTCCTTTCTAGGATCATAGCCATATCTAACCCACATCATCCTCCAAGGACCTTCTCTCATATAAATTGCCAAACAAGGTAAAATTATTTTCAGTATAGAAGTCTTGACTTTTGTGTGAAATCTTATATGATTCATGGACCATATAGGCCTTTCGTCAAATATCTGCAACATTAAGATTATTATCATAGCAATAATAATATAAATTAATAGATGTTGCCAGCTACTTTGTATGCGAAATAAAAAGTTCTGCCGGAAATATTTGCTGCGATAAAAAGTAGCCTATGTTAATCCAGTCTAAACTACTACTATACCAAATTTTATTAAAATCCATTCAGTAGTTATTGCATGAAAGAGCAATAAGCATCCATTTACGTGGTAGAGCCATGCTTCGGCACGAATGGGCCGGCTCGACCGGAGAAATACCACGGGCTCACAGAAAACCGGCGTGAAACAGCGTTTGCGCTGTGTTTCGCCGAGTGAGTGAGTTTACCGGAGGCCCAATTCCCTACCCTATTCCCTTCCCTACCCTCCCCTATTACCCTATTCCCTCTTAAAAGGCCGGCAACGCACTTGCAGCTCTTCTGATGCTGCGAGTGTCCATGGGCGACGGAAGTTGCTTTCCATCAGGTGAACCGTTTGCTCGTTTGCCCCCATATTTAATAAAAAAAAAAAAAAAAAAACACATCCATTCTTAGAAAATTTATCGTTAATATAAGTAAGGATGTAATTTACAGAATAACAGGAGTTTAAAAATATATGTTACCTTCGAAATTTTTTCAAACTCATTATGAAACTGAGGATAAGTAGCTTCTCGAGCTTTTTTCTGTTGTATGTAATATTCATGTGGCTCTGTAGGTATGTCATTGGTTAAATTGAATGTATATTTGGCAACGGGAATACTACGATCACTTCTCATTTTATGTGTATCTACATCTCCTTCTACACCAGATTCACTTTTGATTTCTTTTTGGCAGTAAATCTTTTTATCCGTATAAAAGTAGTTTATAGATTTATCACTTCTTGTGAAATTTGCTGGTATTATAAATGATGGACATGGATTACTAAAAAAATGCAGTACATAAATTTACATTGAATAATTATTAGGGTTTGGGATATCCCAGGTTTACAAAAAGCCTATATAAATACAGTTCTTCCGAAATTTCACGGAAAGTCCCAGGACTCGAGACACGAGACTTCCCCTTATAATTATATTCTATACTAGCTTTTGCGCGCGGCTCCACCCGAATACATTATCCCGCGGGAACACTACTTTTTCGGGATAAAAAATATCATATTTCCTTTCCCGGGACCCAAAGCATATCTATACCAAAATAAAAATCGGTTCAGCGGTTAAAGCGTGACACACTTTCGCATTTATAATATTACTAGCTGTTTCCCACGGCTCCGCCTGCGTAAATATACTATCGAGTATCCCGCAGGAACACTGTTCTTTTTCCGATTAAAACATAGGCTACTTTTTATAAAAAGTAGCCCTTGTTTTAATTGGAATTTTAAAAAAATATGTTTTAATTCAGGGCCCAAACTACTACCATACCGAATTTCGTCAAAATCCTTCAGTAGTTTTTGCGTGAAACAGGAACAAACATCCATACATCCATCCATCCATACATCCTCACAAACTTTCACATTTATAATATTAGTAGGAAGTATAGATTAAAATAATATTCTATATTAAAACAATGGTATGGGAGCAGGGAGAGTATCATAATATAGTTGAATATTACCAAAACACTTTGATGATTGTGACACATGATTTATAATATGAAGTGGTGCATTAAAAGCACAGTTAAGTTTTAATCTCATAATTTTTTTTTATCACATCTGCAGATTTCTGCATTTTTAAGAGAATACCATTTTGAAGTTTTAATGTGTAGAGAGTAGAGACTACATCAAAACTGTTCTATTAAGATTAAATTCATTGATTTGGTTAAAAAAAGGTAATGGCAGATATAGAGACTACCAATAGGAGTGAAATTACTCATATCTTATTTGTATTACACAACTAAAGAAAAAACATGACATCTAGTATCCTTATATTGTCGGCATAAAGGTCAAGTCAGGGAATAATTTTGAACGGACTTTCAACAAGTCAGTCATAAGCATGTCAGTGAATCAAACCCATAAGATTTTTTCTCCCTCTAAAAAGTATCACTACTGCGACTGCTTTGTACTTACAATAATGTATGAACATCATCTAATCCAGAAGGCAGAATATCCTCCAAAATACACTTGAACTGATTGCCACCTGGTACAGTTGGCAGTACTGGTAGATATTGAAAATCACTCATAGCTGGAAAGCATAGTTATTTTATTAGTATTGCTTAGGATTAATTTCCTTTCTTAAGATACAGTAAAAGCTCTTTATTCGCTGGGTATACATTCCGTAAATATGCTGCGAATAGAGAAACCATGAATATGGAATGGTAATATAGATGGGATTATTGGAGATACGTTCCTAGCTAACAAAAGAAAAAATAAATATATTGAAAAATCAATTTTTTTGAAGTTTTAATCTTCAGGTTTTGCCAATGGTTTGTGTGGTTCACATCGAATAAACGTGATATGGATGCAAATGACTCTCCAAGGCGTAAACGATCAAGCATTTCTATTATTACTTTAAGCGGTAACAGCTAACACTGATTTGTTTCGAATTGAAACTCGTTTTTCTATTTTTTTAGTCGACATTATAAACAGTGGGATAGACGTGTTACTCGATCAAAATTTTTACAAACGAACGAACAAATAGAAAGATGAAAAAATAATAGTAATACTTGACCACTGAGTATGTAATAAGATTGCTTAAACATTGTTTGATTACATTCTCAAAAACACTGACAGCGGCGAAGGCGGCTTATGTCAAATGAACCGCTGAATTAATTAAATAACGGTGATAGTATTTGACAACATACTTTAGGCGTAGTTGTAATAAGGCCTATTTTATAAATTTTTATCCATTTGCCGACACGTTAACAAAGGATACCGAATGCTTTTTAAATATATGTATGTATCAATGTACCAATTAGGTCCGTGAATAATTAAATCTATACCCGCAAATACAGAAATTGCTCACACTTTTTTAATTTGCGAATAGTGAAAACGCGAATAATGGAAGCGCGAATAAGGAGCTTTTACTGTATGTGATTTTTGATATAAAACCAAATTCAGGTGATAAAATTTATTAGGTACTTACATTCAAATTTATGTATCCTTTTAACAGATCCCATTATAGTTGTAGAAATAACTTCTCTTTTAATTTCATTGTCTATTTTCTTCTTTTTTACTTTAATCTTAAAAACAACACCAGATGCTGGTTGTAGATCAGCATGAACTTTCTTTACATAAGGATTTTCATATTGAAAACTCAAGCCTAGGCGCTTTTTATTTGACTGGCTGTGAATCTAAAAAAATATGTTATCAGTATCATAATTCATACTTAGTACGTAGGTTAACATTGCAATTCTATGCTCTAATGTTTACCTGAGATATTGTTCTGATACCACCCATACATTGTAATGCTTTATCATCATTTTTAACTAAACCGGGGAAAAGAATACATGTTAATTCCCGATGTATGTTATTTAAATCGCAAGTATTCACATTCATCATGGTTTTGTTCTTAGATTATAATTATTACATAGTTAATAGTTTAATAATTATAATTTTTACAGCAAAATGGTGTTCCTTTAGCGAAATAACAAAGATAAAGAAATTTTCGGAAATTTTAATTTTGTTAATTTCGTTTTTACCAATTTTTGTGCATGGAAATTGGAACAACTGACAGCTGATCACAGGTGGTGTTGAATTTTGACATTTCTCGTGTCAGTGTTGCCAACACTCAAAAATATTTCACCCCAAAGATATGTCAAAAACCCCCAAAATCGAAATAATGATTAAAAATCCCCCTAACTTTTTATGAATATAGGTCTACCAGAATCTGATGGCATTTAAAAAAAAATAAAAAATGTGATTTTCATATGGCAATGTCAAGTATGACCCGTCAAATCAAAGTACGTGATCTGTCAACCGTTGTTAAAATTTTGTGATTATGTTCAGGGAGGTGAAACTCTCATACATGTACAAATTAACAGAGAACAGAGACATCTAAAAATGACTATCCGGTACTAACAGTTTGAAAGTTTTCGGGTAGTCACAACAGATGACACTAAGCGACTTCTACATCGCGCTATTGATAACACAAGGCGTATGTATAAGGGATCGCGAACATTTTAATATGCAGTAACCAGGGGGGTGAAACTCTCATACATGCACAAATTAACAGAGTACAGAGACATCTAAAAATGACTGTCCGGTACTAACAGTTTGAAAGTTTTCGGATTGTCACAACAGATGCCACTAAGCGACTTCTACATCGCGCTATCGCTAACACAAGGCGTATTTATAAGGGCTCGCGAACATTTTACTATGCAGCAATCATATCCCACTATTAAAGAGGAACTTGGTCGTTGTTGTGTCTACGACTTTCGATAAAACTTAATTTCTGTCCATAATTCAGTTCAATAAAAAATATCAGGCGGTACTACTTCCATCTAGCGGGTTTGATAGTAACTAAAACGGTACAACGCCATCTAAAAACGACATTCCGAAACTTTTGCAAGACTCAGTTTCAATTTTAGAGTTGCGCATCTATACTAATATATATCTGTATTATCTATGGCAGTAACCATATCCCACTGTCGAAGCGAGACTTGATCGTTGTTGTGTCTACGACTTTCGATAAAACTTAATTTATGTCCATAATTCAGTTCAATAAAAATTATCAGGCGGTACTACATCCATCTAGCGGGTTTCATAGTAACTAAAACGGTACAACGCCATCTAAAAACGACATTCCGAACTTTTGCAAGACTCGGTTTCAAATTTTAGAGTTGCGCATCTATACTAGTATATATCTGTATAATCTATGATTATGTTCTTGGAATTTGTTGTTTTTGTGAAAATATCCATAAAATAAATAATTAAAAAAATAAAAAAACCCGACTGCAAAAAAGAGATATAGGTACCTAAGAAACGCACTAAAAAGACCGAAACAAGTTTGAGAAAACTGACTACACTATGAGCTGAAACCCTAAGTGAAATAATTGACGTTATGTTTGGTATCAGGCGGGACCCATTCGCAAATTATAAATCGTACAAAAATATATCGTCGGGGGACCGCTAAAGTTTATAAAGTATTTTTACAACAACAGCTAATTAATTATTACGAATTACATTTAGGTATGAGCAAATTTTTTTCGGAGTAAATTCTTTTGTTCATTCTGCGACTACACCTGTTTTTTTCACATAGCGGTCCCCCGACGAGACGACGATTGCAAAATAAAATTATTTCAACTTACATAATATTATATGTGATAATATAATTATAATAGGTTTAAAATATTATTTATTAATTTTTAGAGTTTATTTTTTGTGTCGGGGGGTTTTTAAAATTTTTAATTTTACTTTTATTTTATCCTTTTTAAAGTAGGTATAAATATACATACTTCCAACATCGTTGAAGTAACATGGTACCAAATTTCGAATCGATAGGACATGTGGACGATAGTCAGATCCCCTCATCAACTAATAAAGAAAAGATGATCTTCAAACGGCTAATCAGGTCATGGTTACCTTACCATGTTCTTTAAATATCGTTGAAGTAACACGGTACCAAATTTCGAATCGATCGGACATAAGAAAGTTAGTCAGGTCCCCTCATCAACTAGAAAAGAGCTGATCATCTTCAAACGGCTGATCTTCCCACCACCAATTTTCTCATCAAACGAAGCTACGAACACTCTCGATTATGTCATCAATATTCTCTTTTAGTGCGCTTTCATTTCAGACCTTACTCGAGTATATTTGCACATTCGGTTTTTCTTCCCCGCTTTCACCCCCCACAACTTTTAAACGGCTCAACCGATTTTCATCAAACATGTCTAAGAACACTCGTATGTAAGTCACCCTTAATACAAAAGAAACTAAATTGAAATCGCTTCATCCGTTCGGGAGCTATGATGCCACAGACAGACAGACAGACACACCCACAGACAGACAGACAGACAGACAGACAGACACGTCAAACTTATAACACCCCTCTTTTTGCGTCGGGGGTTAAAAAATCAACATAAGACAGTTTCGATTTATAGTTGATTAGGAATAAAGTAAACGAGTTCTATACAGTTCGGAAGGAAATTCCAACATTAAATAAACTGTTGCCAATTTAATTGTATGTTATTCGTAATAAATAAGTACATATATTATAAAGTAATTCACGATTGATTTATTTTTCATGAAATATCCTCAGATCAAATAAAAACCAAGATAGCGCGTGGCGTTTGTTTGAAGTGAAGCCTAAAAAACTACGCTACTTCAATTTTACACACGCGCTCACGCGCTCACGCACACACAAGCAAAAAAGTACGCTACTTTTCGACAGTATCGAATGAGTCGTCGCGACGACTAATCTAAGTCCCTTTTTTGTTTGTCCCCTATGTATGCTTAAATCTTTAAAACTACGCAACGGATTTTGATGCCGTTTTTTTAACAGATAGAGTGATTTAACGGGAAGGTTTTTAGGTATATAACATGTATAACATAGTAGAGGTACACAAATAATTTTAGAGGTTTCTAAAGTCCTAAAAAATCACATATTTTGCGCTTACATTGAAAATGCTTGCTGAACACTACGAGATAGATCAAAATTATGTACTACAGTTGTATTCATCTTTAAAAAGCCTACAAAAAAGTCCGCGATGGCATATGTCTATCTCTTAGGGATAACCCACAATAACCATTTTTTTATCCTTTACTTTGATTTTAATTAAATAGCTTATTTACAAAGCGATTTTAAGTAGAGTCCGACCGAAACTGGTTTTCCGGCCGAAACCGAAACTGAAACCGAATATTCGGCCGTGGCTTCAGTTTCGGCCGAAACCGAAACCGAAACTCACGTGGTCAAGTAGAAAATTCCTTAAAATACTGAAATTTGGTGCATTTTATCCATTATTCTGCATTAATAAGGACATGAAATGGAAACACGGTATATTAATTTTGTTGTAATCATTTATTTAATGTAATATTAAAAATATATTAATTATACAGCGTGTCCCGACACCTATATCGTTATAACAATTTGTTGGAATCATCTCAGGTAGGGGGCCAGCCAGTCGTCTTTTTCAAACTGTTATAACTACTAAACTATTGCACTGAGTGTAAAGGGGTTTATATTTTATTTTAGCAAACGTCCTCTTCGATCGTTTTAGAACAAAAAACAAGCAGGTTAATGGCCTAGATTTTTCATAAAAAGCAAATAATTTAAAAAATTCACCAAAAAAAAACTATATATTTTTTTTAATTACCTTTTTTTGTTTTTCTGTTCAAAGAAAATTAAAACATTTTAACTGTGAATTATTGTCCACATATTTAGCTATCAAATGAGACCTTTTTTATGTTCCTAGGACATTCACATGAGTAGTGGTGGTCGAATTAGTACGAGAGCCCGGGTCTTGGTTACCAAAAAATAAAATGGCTGCCATTTCACAAACGTGAAAGAAAAATAAAATTTGAGGGGCATTTGTCGATAAAAAAATCCATATTTTTTACCACTAAAGGCTCCGATATAGGTGTCGGGACACGCTGTATTTTAATTATGTTTTCAAATTCAGTTGCGTTGTCAAAGCGTTGCCGCAAGAAACGAAGTTAGGCGAGCGTGCACGAAAACTTCCGAAATCAGTTTCGGTTTCGGCAAAAGTTTCGGCCACTTTTGGCCGAAACCGAAACTGCCGCCGAAACTTGATTTTTGGCCGAAACTCGGCCGAAACCGAAACCGAAACCGAACTTTCGGTCGGACACTAATTTTAAGCAATACAGTATTAATCCTTATCCAATTAAGTACCTTAAATACATTGTGCATTTAAGATAGATCAATACTGCCCTATACGGCATGTAATTTAAATGAAGATTTAAATGACATGCCGTATTGTTTGTTTGTTTGTTTGTTTGTTTGTTTGTTTGTTTGTTTGTTTGTTTGTTTGTTTGTTTGTTTGTTTGTTTGTTTGTTTGTTTGTTTGTTTGTTTGTTTGTTTGTTTGTTTGTTTGTTTGTTTGTTTGTTTGTTTGTTTGTTTGTTTGTTTGTTTGTTTGTTTGTTTGTTTGTTTGTTTGTTTGTTTGTTTGTTTGTTTGTTTGTTTGTTTGTTTGTTTGTTTGTTTGTTTGTTTGTTTGTTTGTTTGTTTGTTTGTTTGTTTGTTTGTTTGTTTGTTTGTTTGTTTGTTTGTTTGTTTGTTTGTTTGTTTGTTTGTTTGTTTGTTTGTTTGTTTGTTTGTTTGTTTGTTTGTTTGTTTGTTTGTTTGTTTGTTTGTTTGTTTGTTTGTTTGTTTGTTTGTTTGTTTGTTTGTTTGTTTGTTTGTTTGTTTGTTTGTTTGTTTGTTTGTTTGTTTGTTTGTTTGTTTGTTTGTTTGTTTGTTTGTTTGTTTGTTTGTTTGTTTGTTTGTTTGTTTGTTTGTTTGTTTGTTTGTTTGTTTGTTTGTTTGTTTGTTTGTTTGTTTGTTTGTTTGTTTGTTTGTTTGTTTGTTTGTTTGTTTGTTTGTTTGTTTGTTTGTTTGTTTGTTTGTTTGTTTGTTTGTTTGTTTGTTTGTTTGTTTGTTTGTTTGTTTGTTTGTTTGTTTGTTTGTTTGTTTGTTTGTTTGTTTGTTTGTTTGTTTGTTTGTTTGTTTGTTTGTTTGTTTGTTTGTTTGTTTGTTTGTTTGTTTGTTTGTTTGTTTGTTTGTTTGTTTGTTTGTTTGTTTGTTTGTTTGTTTGTTTGTTTGTTTGTTTGTTTGTTTGTTTGTTTGTTTGTTTGTTTGTTTGTTTGTTTGTTTGTTTGTTTGTTTGTTTGTTTGTTTGTTTGTTTGTTTGTTTGTTTGTTTGTTTGTTTGTTTGTTTGTTTGTTTGTTTGTTTGTTTGTTTGTTTGTTTGTTTGTTTGTTTGTTTGTTTGTTTGTTTGTTTGTTTGTTTGTTTGTTTGTTTGTTTGTTTGTTTGTTTGTTTGTTTGTTTGTTTGTTTGTTTGTTTGTTTGTTTGTTTGTTTGTTTGTTTGTTTGTTTGTTTGTTTGTTTGTTTGTTTGTTTGTTTGTTTGTTTGTTTGTTTGTTTGTTTGTTTGTTTGTTTGTTTGTTTGTTTGTTTGTTTGTTTGTTTGTTTGTTTGTTTGTTTGTTTGTTTGTTTGTTTGTTTGTTTGTTTGTTTGTTTGTTTGTTTGTTTGTTTGTTTGTTTGTTTGTTTGTTTGTTTGTTTGTTTGTTTGTTTGTTTGTTTGTTTGTTTGTTTGTTTGTTTGTTTGTTTGTTTGTTTGTTTGTTTGTTTGTTTGTTTGTTTGTTTGTTTGTTTGTTTGTTTGTTTGTTTGTTTGTTTGTTTGTTTGTTTGTTTGTTTGTTTGTTTGTTTGTTTGTTTGTTTGTTTGTTTGTTTGTTTGTTTGTTTGTTTGTTTGTTTGTTTGTTTGTTTGTTTGTTTGTTTGTTTGTTTGTTTGTTTGTTTGTTTGTTTGTTTGTTGTTTGTTTGTTTGTTTGTTTGTTTGTTTGTTTGTTTGTTTGTTTGTTTGTTTGTTTGTTTGTTTGTTTGTTTGTTTGTTTGTTTGTTTGTTTGTTTGTTTGTTTGTGTTTGTTTGTTTGTTTGTTTGTTTGTTTGTTTGTTTGTTTGTTTGTTTGTTTGTTTGTTTGTTTGTTTGTTTGTTTGTTTGTTTGTTTGTTTGTTTGTTTGTTTGTTTGTTTGTTTGTTTGTTTGTTTGTTTGTTTGTTTGTTTGTTTGTTTGTTTGTTTGTTTGTTTGTTTGTTTGTTTGTTTGTTTGTTTGTTTGTTTGTTTGTTTGTTTGTTTGTTTGTTTGTTTGTTTGTTTGTTTGTTTGTTTGTTTGTTTGTAATGAATAGGCTCAAAAAGTACTGGACCGATTTCAAAAATTCTTTCACCATTCGAAAGCTACATTATCCACGAGTAACATAGGCTAAATTTTATTTTGGAAAAAAATAGGGTTCCGTAAGATATTTGGGTTTTTCGGACACAAGGTGTAAAAAATCAACCAGAAAAGTTACTTATTTTGCGTACGCTGCCTAAACTATAAAAGATAGAACCATAAAATGTTCTAATTAATTGTAGATCTTATAAATATCTACAAAAAAGTCCGCGACACACTATACCTATCTATGTCGAGTGAGGCACAACAACCATTTTTTTATTTAGAAATCTTGAATTTTTTTTGGACTATATTTAAACGCGTTTATTTTACTCATGTTATTAATCCTTATCAAAATAAATTATTTCATCACTTAGTACAGTTTATGTAGATAATATTTGGTCTTTGAATGATTAAAATTGGACGTTTGGTTTTGAAGTTATGGCGAAATTAAAATATTACGACTTCTGCTGCACGTATGTTTAGATCTTTAAATCTACGCAACGGATTTTGATGCGAATTTTTAAAATAATAGTATTTAAGTATTTAGTCTTTAAGATATAAGATTATGGTAAAACTTATATTCAAGTGCGATAAATATAATATAATGTAAATATATTATCAAGTGGTCGCGCATGTCGCGTCGAGGTGATAGGGTCCCATTTTTAATTAACAATTTGCATTGGGCAAACCTACAAACATTTTCAATATTGTATCAGAAGTATATTGCTGTAAGTAGGTAGAGAGTTATTCGCCGAAGTAGGTTTTTCTCCAAGAACACTATTCCACGCGGGCGAAGCCGCGGGCAAAAGCTAGTTTTCTATATTATACACCGAACATTCTTCACACAGTCTTATTATAATTCATGTTCAATAATACTAAAGACATAATTAAAAATTAACCAGTATCAAGATCGTTTAATGCAATTTCCCCAGTATTGCACACTACAAAATTTTATTTCCCTATTTGCCATGAGATTCTGGTACACCTTATATTATATACAATTAATACTACAAAAATCTACAATGACAAACAAATAATAAAAATTAATGTTCTGTAAGATAAATTAATATAATTCTGTCGAACTTTATACATTAGAATACACTTCCAAAAATTTTATATATACAATTAATACTACAAAAATCTACAATGACAAACAAATAATAAAAATTAATGTTCTGTAAGATAAATTAATATAATTCTGTCGAACTTTATACATTAGAATACACTTCCAAAAATTTATTTTCTACAGGTTGACTTTTCAAATCACTTTTCGATATTTCAAATCGCTTACAGTGCCACAAACTTATCTGGCCCGGTGGGAGAGTCGCTGCTATCGCATTTGGGACCAATAAAAACATGTTTTGCAATAAGGTGGGTGAGCAGGTCGACGTATGATTGGCAGGCAAATTGACATTTCAAAATGGCGTCGTTAGTTCTTCTTTAAGCCACCGGGCCAGATAAGTTTGTGGCACTGTAATTTAATCAAAACAATAAAATAAAAATCCCTAAAAATAACCCTAAAAAATTCTTGTGCCATCGTGTGGATTAAGGATTTTCGTGATGGATCTAGTACCTATGGATAGAAGACTCCGAATTTTGTAATTGCTAAAAAGAACTCTATTACCTTGGTAATATAGTGTATTTCACAATACACGTCTCATAGAGGCAAATCCGAGCCGAGCGAGATAGCCAGAAGGGAGGACGTGTGTCTCGTTCCTGCATGTTGCCAACCAGAAAATGTTGGTATTTATAAAAAGTAACTTGAAAAATCTTAGATAAAACGAGTGTACTTTATTATTATTTTATCAAATGTTTATAATTATATTATATTCTAATTTAAAAAATTAGAAATAGTCATTAAATATTATATAAAAATGCAGTTTACATTAAATACTTTTCCTTCTTTTTTTATTAGACGGTATCATTCGCAAGACAATAGATACGCCATTACACATATTTTATGCTGAACACCGGATAATATTAAAATTGAAAATAGTTTTTATTTCTTACTTCATGTATCTCCGTAACTATGTTTTTATGATTTAACAGTCAAAATGGTGAAGAAATGTTGTGTATATTCTTGTCGAAGTGAAAGTTATGGTTGCGATATTTCGTTTATTAGTAACATTAGAAAGTTAATAATTGTAATGTTAGTCTAGTTATTCTAGTATAAAGTGTTAATATTAAAGCAACTGACGTTAATAAGAGTTATAACTGCAGTGGCGTAGCGTGAGTGTCTGCCGCCCGGGGAGGATGACAATTTAGCCGCCCCCTACTTAGACTAAATATTATATGTTCTTTATGATCAACGCGAGCGAGCGAAGCGAGCGAGCAAAATTTTTTCCTATTTAATAGGTTAAATTAATTCTAGAGAACTTTTCGGCAAGAACAGTCGTCGTAAATGAGACATAGTTAGTAGTTTAATTATTAAAATGTCACATATTTTATGAAAAACACTTGAAAATTTTAATAAATATTGGTTTTTCATTATTTCATGGAAGGTAAAGTTACTCCCTCCGGCCGCCCGTGTCGACTCGAGCGCTATGTGCATGCGCGCTCGATTAGGCGAACTACAACATTCTCTCTCGCCCAATAGATTGCACTAAGTGCGAAAAATGAAAAATACCGTTGTTTCGTAATAAAATACTACTACTATTACTATTTTATTAGCTAACACATGTTTAGGCTAGGCTACCTCATCGCAAAACTCAAGCAACACTTTACACTACAGGTAAGGGGTCGTCCATTAATCACGTGATGCCTAAAGGGGGAGGGGGGGTCCGAAAAAAAATCACCAAGTATCACCAAGGGGAGGAGGGGGTATAAGGAGACATCACGTGTATTAATTTTCGAATCTAGTCTATGCATACCGAAATTATTATCGGTTGTAGATTCGTAGTGTTGTTTAAATACTTACAAGACAAACGACTCGTATAGTTTTTAATTGCTTAAATTATGTATTCGATTCGATTAAATTGTTTTTTAAGTTAAAAATTTTCTTCAAACATGACCAGCTTACTATGTAAAAAAATACACGTGATCTTAGGTGGGGGAGGGGGGGTAGTATAAAACCTCACCACGTATCACCAGGGGGAGGGGAGGGGTCTAAAAAGTTGTTAAAAGCATCACGTGATTAATGGACGGTCCCTAAGTAGGTGTATATAGAAGAATGAGATTTTGCCGCCCCCTTGAAAGTGCCGCCCGGGGCGCCCCCCGAGGCGCCCCCCCCCCTACGCTACGCCACTGTATAACTGTACTACGTTTTGTTATAAACTAGTCAGTAGCGACTCGCCTAGAATCGTAGTAAGTACTGAGGAAAAAACGTGTGTAGTCGAGTAAGGTCTTTAATGATAATATTATACAGTTTTTATAGATTTCTCAACAATGAAGAAATGCGACAAAAATGGCTCAATAGTGTTTAAGTAAGGCAGAGAATTACATAAAAATCTGTTACATATTAATGCAGCCGTCACTTGAAACCTTCATGATTTTACACTATTCAATTTCGTAGACTTTTAAAAGCCTCAACTGTATGTCATTCAGTGTTTCACAATTTGTCTCACACAGCTTTGCAGTTTGTCCACAAAGCAGAAAATATTATTGTCACCCTACTAGAAAGGGACACACGGCCTCTCTTCCAACCTCGAGAGGTTGAAAGAGAGGCCGTGTGTCCTGTTGTTATTCCTAGGTCCATGTCGCTACTTGGCCAAGTTCGTCACGAGCTCCGACAGTGAGCGCAGCCTACTTTATTTCGTTTTCATCGTCGAAACTTTCGTCTACACTAATATTATAAAGAGGAAAACTTTGTTTGTATGTTTGTTTGTTTGTTTGTTTGTTTGTTTGTTTGTTTGTTTGTTTGTTTGTTTGTTTGTAATGAATAGGCTCAAAAAGTACTGAACCGATTTCAAAAATTCTTTCACCATTCGAAAGCTACATTATCCACGAGTAACATAGGCTAAATTTTATTTTGGAAAAAAATAGGCTTCCGTAAGATATTTGGGTTTTTCGCACACAAGGTGTAAAAAATCAACCAGAAAAGTTACTTATTTTGCGTACGCTGCCTAAACTATAAAAGATAGAACCATAAAATGTTCTAATTAATTGTAGATCTTATAAATATCTACAAAAAAGTCCGCGACACACTATACCTATCTATGTCGAGTGAGGCACAACAACCATTTTTTTATTTAGAAATCTTAATTTTTTTTTGGACTACATTTAAACGTGTTTATTTTACTCATCTTATTAATCCTTATCAAAATAAATTATTTCATCACTAAGTACAGTTTATGTAGATAATATTTGGTCTTTGAATGATTAAAATTGGACGTTTGGTTTTGAAGTTATGGCGAAATTAAAATATTACGATTTGTGCTGCACGGCCCGTTGCGTCACCAAGGCGGGGTGCGCGTGCGGGTTAATGTTTAGCTTAGTTTAGTTATTTTATAAACATCAAATTGATAATATCTTAAAATATAATACATTCTAATATCTATACATCTATACAGTTAAATACAATTTAAGTGTCTGTTTGTAACTTCAAATTAACAGCTTTTTACATAATGAATCTGAAAGTATATTCGGTACTTACAATAAAATACATTTTTTTTTAATTTTTGTCTGTCCGTCTGTCTGTCTGTTTGTTCCGACTAATCTCTGAAACGGCTGGACCGATTTTCACGGGACTTTCACTAGCAGATAGCTGATGTTATAGGGTCTAACATAGGCTACTTTTATTTTAGGGTTCCGTTTAAAAAAATAGGATTCCGCTTTCGTTAGTCATAAATAAAGTCGCGGGTAAATTTCAGCGATATCCCAAAGTATTGTTCCACGCGGACGAAGTCGCGGGCAAAAGCTAGTAATTTAATATTTAGTAATTGAAATGTTTAGTATAATAGTAACGTAGTAACTAATAATTAATCTGTGTTAACAATGACGAACGTGGAAATATTCAGATCAAGGAATTTGTAAGTATTATATTCAGTTTTATATAATTATGGCTGGGACTATATGCACCGGAATCCGGAGGGCCGTAGAGAATTCTGATCATTGAAAATAGAATTTTGTACTATTACAATAGAGTTGAAAATCAAACACATGAGTGTCGAGTTAAACGTCGATGTCATATATGACAGCTCGACACCTGACACTTCTATTTTCAACTTTGTATTAGCGCCGAGTTCTATTTTCAATGCAAAGAATTCTCTACGGCCTACCGGATTCCGGTGCTTATAGTCCCAGCCTTTAACAAACAAAAAATCCAAAAAATCATAATCACAAAAATAAAATTATTGGGTGCGTTCTTTGAGAAAAAAATTTTTGGCGCATACGATGTGGCCTGTGTACGTGCACATAATTTTTCGAATGTCAAAAATTTCGTCGGTGCATTTTCCCGTGATAAAAATTAGCCTAGGGAATATAGATCTGTGCCAAATTTTATGATGATCGGATTTTACGTAAAAGCGTTATATACATTATCCCACATGAACCATACATTATCGCTATAAAAAGTACCCTAAGTGACAAAACATCCATTTTTACCCGACTGCCGGGAGGGTTATGTGTTTGGCGCGTATCTTGTATGTATGTATGTATGTATGTATGTATGTATGTATGTATGTATGTATGTAATATTCTTTATTACTTTCTATCTTCAGAACCGCTAAACGGATTTTCACATTTGAGGTATCGTTAGATTCGTCTTAATAGCCCAAGTGTTCTTAGATAGGTGACATTAAAAAAAAAAACAAAATGTCGGATGTTTGACGCCATATTGTGAGGTAAAAAAAAAATCATCTACCAAGTATATCGAGTGGGGTATCAAAATGAAGGATTTTAAACACTGATTCTAAATATGTATATAACTTGCAGTTTTATATTAAATATAACGATAAATAATAATAATAAAAAACAAAAACCCGCCTGCATAGATAACTACAATTCAAAAGCAACTGAAAAGACTGAAATAAAATAAATAATTAAAAAAATAAAAAAACCCGACTGCAAAAAAGAGATATACCTAAGAAACGCACTAAAAAGACCGAAACAAGTTTGAGAAAACTGACTACACTATGAGCTGAAACCCTAAGTGAAATAATTGACGTTATGTTTGTTAGCAGGCGGGGCCCATATATTTTTGTACGATTTATAATTTGCGAATGGGTATTTTATGTATTATTTATTTTATCATAAATACGACCTTGGCCCGAACTGAAGAGTGAAGCATACTGAACGACCGTCCAACGTGTTGTACGTTAACAAAGACAACACCAAGCATTTTAGGATTTGACATGTTTATTGTGATTTCATAGTTGACAGGTGGTTACAAGAATGTGACGTCATGACTCATGACAACACATTGTAGCGTTTTCACGGTTATATTATTTTTTTAATTTTTTATGCTGATTTGCAAGAAAAGGAAAGAAATTCACAAATGTATAGTTCGTTTCATCAAATATTTCCTTTGCCGTTATGTTGGTTATAGTGTTTTCCAGTGTTGCTAATTCCATATTTAATCATAACTATAGGTGTACCAGAATCTCATGGCATAAAAAAATGAAAAAATGTGATTTTCATATGGCAATGTCAAGTGTGACCCGTCAAATCAAAGTACGTGATCTGTCAACTGCTGCTAAAATTTTGTGAAATTGTTCTTGTAATTTGTTGTTTTTGTGAAAATGTCGAAAAAGGCAATTCAATCTCAAGCGAGAAATATTGTTTTCAATATCTATCGTAAAATACAGGAAGAAAAAGGTCTAAATCGAACTCAATCTTATAAATTTAAAGCTCGTGGTAGAGTTGACCGGTTACTTTTAGTTTCTTTATATTTTCTTAGGTAGTTATTGTGACTTCTTTAAATGTGTTTCCAGTACTACTTTACGGTGAATCGTAGCTGATGATGGTTTGTTTTCCATGCCTGGTAAAAGGAGGAGACGAGGAAAAAAGAAAATCAACTTAAGACAGTTTCTATTTATAGTTAACTAGCTTTTGCCCGCGACTTCGTCCGCGTGGAACAATACTTTGGGATATCGCTGAAATTTACCCGCGACTTTACTTATGACTAACGAAAGCGGAATCCTATTTTTTTAAACGGAACCCTAAAATAAAAGTAGCCTATGTTAGACCCTATAACATCAGCTATCTGCTAGTAAAAGTCCCGTGAAAATCGGTCCAGCCGTTTCAGAGATTAGTCGGAACAAACAGACAGACAGACCGACTGACAGACAGACAGACGGACAGACAAAAATTTAAAAAAAAAATGTATTTTATTGTAAGTACCGAATATACTTTCAGATTCATTATGTAAAAAGCTGTTAATTTGAAGTTACAAACAGACACTTAAATTGTATTTAACTGTATAGATGTATAGATATTATTATGTATTTTATCCCCTTGACTGTCGAGACACCTTTAAAAGGTGTTGTCAATAAAACGCGCATCTGTCAGACACCTTTAGAAGGTGTGTGACAGATAAAAAATTTCCCGCCGTATTTTATCGTCATGAATTAAAATTGAAGATATCTATCCTGCTCATACTTGCACAACGTACGGGAAATACGACAAGGATGGAAAAAAACATCAGGCGATACACAATATTTCGCCTATAATTTATCTATGGCCCAGCGTTTGCCGCGCAAGCGACTGTGAGTGTGTGTCAAAACGACTCGATTGTTTTTATGTTTGTGTTTTAGGTGTTTTTCTTTAATTATCTACACTAATATTATAAAGAGGAAAACTTTGTTTGTATGTTTGTTTGTTTGTTTGTTTGTTTGTTTGTTTGTTTGTAATGAATAGGCTCAAAAAGTACTGGACCGATTTCAAAAATTCTTTCACCATTCGAAAGCTGCATTATCCACGAGTAACATAGGCTAAATTTTATTTTGGAAAAAAATAGGGTTCCGTAAGTTATTTGGGTTTTTCGGACACAAGGTGTAAAAAATCAACCAGAAAAGTTACTTATTTTGCGTACGCTGCCTAAACGATAAAAAATAGAACCATAAAATGTTCTAATTAATTGTAGATCTTATAAATATCTACAAAAAAGTCCGCGACACACTATACCTATCTATGTCGAGTGAGGCACAACAACCATTTTTTTATTTAGAAATCTTGAATTTTTTTTGGACTATATTTAAACGCGTTTATTTTACTCATGCTATTAATCCTTATCAAAATAAATTATTTCATCACTAAGTACAGTTTATGTAGATAATATTTGGTCTTTGAATGATTAAAATTGGATGTTTGGTTTTAAAGTTATGGCGAAATTAAAATATTACGATTTCTGCTGCACGGCCCGTTGCGAAGTGGGCGTCACCAAGGCGGGGGTGCGCGTGCGGAGTTTAGATTATTGAGTATTTTTTTTGTTTTGTGTTCGTTGTAACTATGAATTATGATGATGGATAGTTACTTGAATACCTATTTATTTAGTGTTTGTTGTATTGTTAGTCCTGAAGAGTATAGGTATTTCATACGATAAAAGTATACCCACCTACTTATTACATTGAGTTTTAGTAGGTACCTATATTAATTTGTTTCTGTTTGTTTTGTACTTTTGACTAAATTTCGCCCGTTTGGTAGAGGTTTAAAGACATTCCGTAGTATTAGTATCAGTATTGTACACGTGCGAAGCCGGGGCGGGTCGCTAGTTCAATATATAGTATAAAACAAAGTCGCTTTTTCTATCCGTCTCTATGTATGATCTACTACTATTTATAACTACGCAACGGATTTTGATGCGGGTTTTTAATAGATAGAAGTGATTCAAGAGGAAGGTTTATACCTATGTATATAACATACATAATATAGTAGAGAAACACTGATACATAATCTTAGCGGTTTGTATGTACCCCCCAAAATTAGGGAAAATATCTACGGGGGTTTACTAGGGGATGTAAACCCCCGTAGATATATTAGGGATGTTTAGAGTTTACTCCTTAGGAATCAATTTGTATGTAATAATAAAAATTATTTTAGTGTGTGTATATAGCCAGGGATATAAAAATGTATTGGGAGTGAAATCAGATTAAGACAAGTTAGTTTTATGTTATTCACGCGTAAGTATTTATGTTATATAAACACATAACCTTTCGTTCTAGGTTATTATCTCTTAGACCTGTCAATGGTATAAGTAATCAGGGGTAAAATTTGGGGACAAATATTTTTTAAAGTGTTGGTATCACTACCCGTTATCAATGAATTGCGGGAATCATCGTCGTCGTTTAAAAACAGCACTGTAAATATAACTCTGTGCTAATGTAATAGAGCATAAAATCGAACACACGAGTGTCGAGCTTTACGGTCTACTGCACCCTCAGATTTATTTGATCTGAGACTGCACCGTACCAAATCCGTGCGACACCGGATTCGGTCCGCGGATATGGTCCGCTGTATGCTCCGTACCAAATTCGTGTGTCTGTAGATAGCATAACTACTGACCTCACTACTATACAATAGGCAAGCGGACTGATTTTTTTTTATTGCATAAATGAATAGTACTCTTAAATATGAGTAACTTCTCAGAAGAAACCATATATCCAAAGTCAATATTTTTAAAGGTACAGCGATTTGTATACAAAATTTCGCGAGTCTTTATAGCAAAAAAATTTTTTTTTTTTTTTGCGAAATTGGTAAACAAAACCTACATCATTAGTTTACTCACATCATATACAAAAACATTCATTACCTATGGTAAGTATGAACTTAAACGCACAAATATCGGAGATATTTACAAATAATATATTCCTGCGGCCATATACTTCATATACTATACCTACAAGTGACGTCATTTGTAGGTCGACTTTAGTATGGAGCGTTTTTAGGAGGCTCGCGAAATTTTTTATACAAATCGCTGTACCTTTGAAAATATTGACTTTTGATATACGGTTTCTTCTGAGAAGTTACTCATATTTAAGAGTACTATAGGTGTACCAGAATCTCATGGCAAATAGGGAAATAAAATTTTGTAGTGTGCAATACTGGGGAAATTGGATTAAACGATCTTGATACTGGTTAATATTTAATTATGTCTTTAGTATGGACATGAATTATAATAAGACTGTATGAAGAATGTTCGGTGTATAATATAGAAAACTAGCTTTTGCCCGCGGTTTTGCCCGCTTGGAATAGTGTTCTTGGAGAAAAAACTACTTCGGCTAATAATTCTCTACCTACTTACAGCAATATACTACTGATAGAATATTGAAAATGTTTTTAAGTTTGCCCAATGCAAATTGTTAAAAATGGGACCCTATCACCTCGACACGACATGCGCGACCACTTGATAATATACTCACATAATATTATATTTATCGCACTTGAATATAAATTTTACCATAATCTTATAATATCTTAAAGACTCGCATCAAAATCCGTTGCGTAGATTTAAAGATCTGAGCATACATTATACTATACCTACATGCATAGGGACAGACAGATAAAGCGACTTGTTTTATACTATGTAATAAGTAAAGTTATTTGACCAACAAAACTGACAAACCACCTCTGGATATTCCATAAGAATTAAGAACTGCAGTTACTATTATACGTATTCTGTGCTGCAGTTCAAAATATTCGTGAACAGAGTTATACTGTATACGTCCCGCGTTTTCGATAGTGCGATGTAGAAACGCGAGAGCCCGCGCCGCGCAGCAACACTATATCCCTGCATTTTAAATCTGTAATATCTTCGAAAATATTCATTTAAATTACATGCTGTAAAGGGCAGTATTGATCTATCTTAAATGCACAATGTATTTAAGGTACTTAATTGGATAAGGATTAATACTGTATTGCTTAAAATCGCTTTGTAAATAAGCTATTAAATTAAAATCAAAGTAAAGGATAAAAAAATGGTTATTGTGGGTTATCCCTAAGAGATAGACATATGCCATCGCGGACTTTTTTGTAGGCTTTTTTAAGATGAATAATAAAACTGTAGTACATAATTTTGATCTATGTCGTAGTGTTCAGCCAGCATTTTCAATATAAGCGCAAAATATGTGATTTGTTAGGACTTTAGAAACCTCTAAAATTATCTGTGTACCTCTACTATGTTATGCATGTTATATAACTAAAAACCTTCCCGTTAAATCACTTTATCTGTTAAAAAAAACGGCATCAAAATCCGTTGCGTAGTTTTAAAGATTTAAGCATACATAGGGACAGACAAAGAAGGGACTTTGTTTTATACTATGTAATATAATGATATTTCATAAAAAATATATCAGTCGTGAATTACTTTATATACTTATTTATTACGAATAACATACAATTAAATTGGCAACAGTTTATTTTATGTTGGAATTTCCTTCCGTACTGTATAGAACTCGTTTACTTTATTCCTAATCTACACTAATATTATAAAGAGGAAAACTTTGTTTGTATGTTTGTTTGGTTGTAATGAATAGGCTCAAAAAGTACTGGACCGATTTCAAAAATTATTTCACCATTCGAAAGCTACATTATCCACGAGTAACATAGGCTAAATTTTATTATGGAAAAAAATAGGGTTCCGTGAGATATTTGGGGTTTTCGGACACAAGGTGTAAAAAATCAACCAGAAAAGTTACTTATTTTGCGTACGCTGCCTAAACTATAAAAGATAGAACCATAAAATGTTCTAATTAATTGTAGATCTTATAAATATCTACAAAAAAGTCCGCGACACACCATACCTATCTATGTCGAGTGAGGCACAACAACCATTTTTTATTTAGAAATCTTGAATTTTTTTTGGACTACATTTAAACGCGTTTATTTTACTCATGCTATTAATCCTTATCAAAATAAATTATTTCATCACTAAGTACAGTTTATGTAGATAATATTTGGTCTTTGAATGATTAAAATTGGACGTTTGGTTTTGAAGTTTTGGCGAAATTAAAATATTACGATTTCTGCTGCAAGGCCCGCTGCGAAGTGAGCGTCACCATGGCGGGCGCGGGGGTGCGCGTGCGGGAGGGGAGTTTAGATCTATGAGATATGAGTAAGGTACCGTAAGGCAGTATTAGTATTGTACCCGTGCGAAGCAGGGGCGGGTCGCTATCAACTATAAATCGAAACTGTCTTATGTTGATTTTCTTTTTTCCTCCTCTCCTCCTTTTACCAGGCATGGAAAACAAACCATCATTCAATGTGCCATCAGCTACGATTCATCGTATAGTAATACTGGAAATACCTTTAAAGAAGTCACAATAATTACTTAAGAAAATATAAAAAAACTAAAAGTATCAAAACAACTCACTCTAACTTACCGGTGAACTCTACCACGAGCTTTAAATTTTAAGATTGAGTTCGATTTATACCTTCTTCTTTCTGTATTTTACTATAGACATAGCAAACAATATTTCTCGCTTGAGATCGAATTGCCTTTTTGGATATTTTCACAAAAACAACAAATTCCAAGAACATAATCACAAAATTTTAGCAGCGGTTGACAGATCACGTACTTTGATTTGACGGGTCATACTTGACATTGCCATATAAAAATCACATTTTTTATTTTTTTTTAAATGCCATCAGATTCTGGTAGACCTTTATTCATTTATACAATAAAAAAAAATAGTCCGATTGCCTATAATATAGCTTTGTTCTTTCTTGACTTCCTTGACTTAATGTCTAATTTAGACGATGGCATTATTATTTTTATGTCGTGGTTATAAATTATTACACATTTATTGATATTATACCTACTTATTAATAGATTATTGAGTCAGTCTATGATCAGGTAACCTTTGCTTGGCTAAGAAAGATCCGCCTGTAGTAATAATAACTTCCTCTTGGCTCTTAAAGTGCACCCAAATTTTGCTAGGAATTGGAACTACAGTAGTATAAAACAGATGCACCGTTGAATTAAATTTTTGTCATTTGGCTCTGCAAACGTGAGTAAAACGTTTATGCTGTGAAATAAAATCAAGTGTTAAATAGTGTCATTATAAAATTGGTTTGCAACGTTACTGATTTTTAACCGACTTCCAAAAAAAGGAGGCGGTTATACGTTCGGCTGTATGTGTGTGTGTTTTTTTTTGTATGTTCAACGATTACTCCGCCGTCTGTGGACCGATTTTCAAAATTATTTTTGATGTAAAGGGTTTAATCGGTAAAGACTTAAAGAGGTTGGTCCCGTTTTTACCAAAGTTGTAACCTGATGATGGGATCCATAAGGAATCGAGGGTACTCCTCGAAATTTATATGGACACATAATTATGGTGATTTCAAGTTTTTCTGAAGTAGTGAAGCATATGCTACCAAAAAGTAAGATTTTGCTCCAAGGTATACCCTGGATCCAAAAGTACCTACAGAACAGAACGTCTTAGACTCTGTCCAGAAAGTGCGTAAGCCTGCGTAAACCTACGCACGTAGAGATTCTTATCTTATCGTTTCTTTTTGACGAAATTTTGTACGATACGCGCATAGCTAAAATAATACGCACGTAGCTTCTGGACGCAATGTATGGGGCCCTAGTACCTCGACTACGTGCGTAGACCTTACGTGCGTAAGAATACGCAGTTTCTGGACATAGTCTTAGACTCTGTCCAGAAAGTGCGTAAACCTGCGTAAACCTACGCACGTAGAGATTCTTATCTTAACACAACAAAATGTCTATGGTGGTAAGTGGTCTATGGTCTATCTATGATGCCAACTTGGGACCTTTTACCTAAATTTAGGGAAAAAAGGTATCTGAAGGGCTTATTAGGGGGTTTTTATGCTTGTTCTATTTAAATTTGCAATTAATTTGCTTGACGATAAGTAATATAATATACTATTATTATTTAATTACAGCTGACCTATCATTTATTGGTATAGAAAATGTATTGTATAAAAAACCTAAATTCTTATTGCAAGCGTCTACCTGTTGCCAACTTGCCGTTAAAGAATCACGCCAAAAACGTCAAAAAATTTAAGTTTTGTGTCTAAGGAGGGTTCCGTTACTATCAACGCGTAATAGGTTTTTCAAATTACTTCAAAAGTCACAGTCCGGTTTGGTTCAAAATAATTTTCCCTGAGTTTTAATCATTATATATCAGAAACTTACAAGTTTAACCTATAGTTTAGAAATCTACTCTACAACTACTCGAAAATTTTGAAAAAAGTTATGTATGAAATCTTGACTCTATTTTAAAGCGCTATTCAACGTTATGCAACACAATGGGGTACAATGAAAAAATATTTTTCATCCCCACTTCTCATGTATGGAGAGCCACCCTCAAAATATAAAATTATTATTATTTTTCGATGCTATTTTATTATACAAAAACTATACCAAATTTCATCCATTTATATTCATAATTACAGAAGCTAGAGGCGTGGACAGACAGACAGACGGAGAGACAGAGCAAAACTATAAGGGTTCCTTTTTATTACGAAATAGACTATTTTTAGTAAAGGTTATGTAAAAATTTTAACTGTCTAGCTATCAAGGATTATGATCTCATGAGACATAGCCTGGTGACAGACATACCTACAGTTTTTACCCTCTAGATACCTACGAAATAACTTATAGTCTGTAACTGTTAAAAAAGCAGTGAATCATGCATACAAATGTCCAAATTGACGCATTAGCTGTGATTACATTAATTTACCTATTAAAGTAAGCCATTTTGCATAGTATGTACGCAGTACGCATGATTCACTGCCTTCATAACGCGAATAGGCTAGTATAAAGTATATACTTTATATAACACGAATAGGACGAGACCGCGTCATTCAATGTGCTGCGTACAGTGCAACTAATTTGTTAATGCCCTCGGCAATCATCGTTTTTTTTTCTACGGAAATCACGGATGTTGGAAAGCATGTGTGGGACTTCCGAAAGATATTAGCAAAGTAGTTTTACTGTATAAAGTATCTTTATAGGTATGTTTTTCTAATTAAGTAATACTTACATATTTGGTATGTAACTTTTTTGATTTTTAACGGTACCTACCTACCTATATATTTTATATAGGTACCGTAAATGCAAATAAAATTTTTATCAAACAAAAGGCTTGTATACGAGCAATGTGTGGTGCTTGGAGGTTAGATAGCTGCAAACCTCTGTTTCATAAATACAATATCCTACCATTACCATGTCTTTACATATTTGAAATGTTAAAATTTGTTAAAAAGCATAATGAGTTATTTGAGACCAATATTTTGAGTCAAAGGCAAATAAGAAAAAACAAATTAATTGTCCCCATACAAAATAAGAATATCTACTCTAATAGTGCATACTGTATGGCAATAAAATTATATAATAAATTACCTGAAGAATACAAACATAAAAACTATACTTACAATATTTATTAAAAAGACATTAAAATTATTACTCAAAAAATGTTACTATACAATAAATGAATATTTTAATGATAAACAAATAAGTGACATACAATAAATAAATATTTTAAAGATAAACAATAAATGAGTGTAAGCGAATTACTAACATGATAAAAATTTACATAGGTACTATAAATAGGCAACTATGTTATAAAAATGACAAAAAATATATAAATGTTGACTTATTATATTAAAATGATTATTATTATTAACAATTATTGACATACATTTAACTGACAAATTGAAATATAAATAATAATTAATTATAAGTAGGTATAATAAAACAATAATAATAATCATAAGAAAATTGAACTAATGATAACTAATATAGTGACTGATATTATGTCTTTATGATTTATGTATTAAGTATGTGGACAGTTTTTATGTTTTTTGTAAAGATCAGTGGTTGTAAGAATAGATAGTCTTTAAAAAAAAAATTTGCACGCCACTAAAAGGGTCAGGCCGTAGATTTTACCACAAATGGCGCAAAGGTGTCGCAAAAATTTCTACGAGTCCAGGTTACGAGTTAAGGTCCGGACGCACTAGGCGGAACTGAACTTCAGCGGAACTGAGCGACACGTTTTGGTAAGTCGCACTTGAACTGCAGCGGCGCTACAAAAATATATTTAGCAGGGCTGCCAGATTGTATAATTGGATACAATTTATGTATAATCGGACGGTGTATTGTATCCATGATCCTTTTGTATAATACATGTATCGGAAGAGATTGCTTTTTTTTTCAAAATTGTGCGCTCACGCCTCACTCCGTATAGGATGAACAGAGATGGAGAGCCAACTTGACAAATAAAATTACAGTATTCCGCTCAAAGATTCCGCTTCAGTGAGTTGATGTTTCATATTTTGGGAGTCTATGAATTTTTTTCAAAGTTATATTGTTTTTGTCGTATTCGTATCTCGTACTTTTTTTTTCAATTTTCGAATTTCGACTTTCTTAAAGAAAAACTTAAAAAGTTTTTTCATTCTTGGCGCGTCACTGATCACAAAATTTTGTAATTATTTTATGTACCTACTACGAAAAAAGTGTGAAATAGGTATTATATGACAAACCTAACATAAAAAGATTTTTGTCATCTATTTTGCAACATCAGAAATTACACTAATTTTACTTTACTTTAAATTACAAAATGATCCTATTTTCACAGTCTTTTAGGGTTTAAAATTGAGCAGATTTAACCTACTAAATAGGAAAACATTTTTGCTCGCTCGCGTTTAACATAAAAAACATATTATATTATTTAATAGCGATGTTCTGTTTAGCCGGTTCATTTTATATTTTTCCGAAGTTCACCGTTATTCAGTATTTAAGTTTAATGATTGAATAGATTTTAACCTATAAAATGGGAAAAATTTTTTGCTCGCCCGCTTCGCTCACTCGTGTTTAGCTTACAGAACTTAGTAGAATTTAGTACCGACGTTCAGTTTTAGGCTTTTGATATTTGTATTTTTTGAATTACACAGTATTTTAGGGTTTAAAATTTGAGCAGATTTAACCTATTAAATAGGAAAAAAATTTTGCTCGCTCGCTTCGATCGCTCGCGTTTAACATAAAGAACATATTTTATTATTTAAAAGCGATGTTCTGTTTTAGCCGGTTCATTTTATGACATTTTTCCGAAGTTCACCGTTATTCAGTGTTTAAGAAGAAACCCTGAAAGACTGTGCTTTAAAGCTTAAACAGGTAAAAACAAAAAAAAAATGGGCGCCCATTATTCTAATGTATATTATAAAATGATCCTATTTCCACAGTCTTTTCGGGTTTAAAGTTTGAACAAATTTAATCTATTAAACAGGAAAAGAATTTTCTCGCTCGCTTCGCTCGCTCGCGGTTAACATAAAGGCCATTATACTATTTATTACCGACGTTCTGTTTTAGCCGGTTGATTTTATGGTATTTTTCCGAAGTTTATATTTTAGTTTAACGTTTCAACCTGTAAAATAGGAAAAAAATTTGCTCGCTCGCTTCGCTCGCTCGTTTTTGGCTTAAAGAACGTATTATAAAGTTTAGTACTGACGTTTAGTTTTAGACTATATATATTTGTATTTTTCCGAATTACACAGTCTTTCAGGGTTTAAAGCTAAAACAGGTAAAAACGAGAAAAAAATTATTCTAATGTGCCCAGGGCATCTAATAGGTTAAAGACGGCCCTGGTTATTTAATGTACTTGTAGTCATTTTATTTTTTTGACCCCCCCCCTTCCTCGAAACTAAAACCTGGCTACGCCCATGGCCTACTTTCGCCTTCCTCGATAAATGGACTATCCAACACAAAAATAATTTTTCAATTCGAACCAGTAGTTCCTGAGATTAGTACGTTCAAACAAACAAACTCTTTAGCTTTATAATATTAGTATAGATAGAATAATTTAAATGTGATCAGTACTAAAAAGTACTTATACTGTCAGAGATTAAAAGAGTAAGAACTTAGAAGAGAATGAATAAAAACCAAAGTACAGGTTAGTTAGTAGTTTTATTAAAATATTAAAAAAAAGTACTTAAAGAATGGTTATGTATAATGCGACCAACTTTTGTATAATTGCAGATACTAAACCGTATAATCGCGATTTATTTGCTGGCAGCCCTGATATTTAGTAGCTAGGCAACCTCCGAGCAAGATGGACGAATGGACAATTGAAATTTAAAAGGTTTTTTTAAATAAATATGTACCTACATACCTACAATCCAAAAAATTTACATACGACCTCCGTGGCTCAGTGGTAAGCGCAGTGGCGCTTTAACCGGAAGTCGCGGGTTCGAATACCACCAGGGAACAAAAAAGTTTTCTGTGTTCCTGGGTCAAGGATGTGTATTAAATGTGTGTATAATATAATAAAAATCTTATATATAAGTAAAGTATAAAAAGTATTAAAAATATTTCCGTTGTCTGGTACCCGTAACACAAGTTCTTCGGATACTTACCACGGGGCCAGACTGACGTGGTGTGAAGCGTCCATAGACATTATTATTATAGGGTTGTAACGGAGGCCATTTTAGCGGAGGCGGAGGCGGATGCGGAGGAGAAGAGCTTCACCTCCGCGGATGCGGAGGTTAGCGGAGGCGGAGGCGGAGGTGAAATTTGAAGTGGAATAAATTAAATAAATTCATGATTTATTAAAGTCAGAAACATTTCACGCGATTTAAATAAAAACGACTATTAATTATGCACTAAATCACTTAAAACAATCACGACTCAATTACAACTTCGCGGTACCGAACGAAACGACGGCACTATTGCAATATAAGCTGGCAGATTTGGCAGTAAAATTATTCAAAGATTCAGAAGTTTATTTGCAGTATTGAAGAAGTATCGATAAAAATGTGCTAATTTAAATATCAGTAGGTAATTATGGCAACTCTCTTTGGGGGTAGAGGATTCCACGTAAAATATCTTGTCAATCTCGAACTCAACATCATAATAAACAAAAAACGAAAACCGACTTCCAAAGTAGAAATGCACAAAAAAGTATGAAAGAAAACTAATTTTTAAATGGGAATTATTTTCTTTCAAATTCGGCTAAAATTTTAACTGTTTCTCTACTCAATCTTCATAATTTTGAAGTTGGTACTTACATGTAGCTACTTAGGTTTTACATGTAAAACAAGGCATCAGTGAATATAATGATTGCATTTCATTCCAACCAACAAAAAAAAAATAACTCCCACACCGATCTCGGTGACGGTGGCCGGTTTCATTGAAACCAGGCCAGTTGCGCAGGAGTGATTTTATAGTGCCCAAGTGTGTGCGCAGTACACAAGAGCACTCTCTCTTCCTTTTACTCTCGTAACCCAGTGGGACGGATGACCGACACGACTGGCGAGAGATCAGGCGCAGGACCGACTTTTTACATGCCCATCCGACGCATGGATCATCTTTCTTGTCAGACAATCAGGTGATCAGCCTGCATTGTCCTAACCAAACTGGGAAACATTTTTTTTTTTGTTCCCATGTGGGAATCGAACCCACGACCTCCGAGTCGAGAGCCAATGCTCGAACCACTTGACCACGGAGGCTGTTACCAAACAAAATAAATGATGCAGCCAACAAAATAAATGATGCAGTAAAATACAAAAGCGATGTTTAAAGAAGTCGATGAAGAAATTAATGATGCAAATACAAATGTGTACCTAATGGTAATTTAATTTTTAAACTTTTAACTACACTGCATTAAACGAAACTACCAAAAATCTGTATTTTAAATTTACGCATTATTTTGGTTTCTGCATTAAACGAAACTACCAAAAATATGTATTTTAAATTTCGGCATTATTTTGGCATTTTTTTAAGAGTATGGCAGGTTTTGTCAGTTTTTTAAACTCAGTGGGGCAGGATAACAGATTTGAAGTTGGTCACACTGTCATTTGTTAACGCACGAAGTATAGATACCATGAGTCCGAACGGTATAGGCTTTTCCAAAATATTCATGACACAATAATAAGCCCAGATATTAGTTCTCTTTTCTGCCACTGGCTGCGCTGGAATTTTGGACGTACCGATGCTATTGTGGCGGACCAATCAGCGCACAATCCTGAATCGCGCTTGGTACTTCCTGGTCCTGAAATATGGCGCGCTCTACCGGAAAAAAATCTGTCCCACAATTTGAGACCATTATTTTAACTTTACGTTCGGACTCGGTATCTATACTTCGTGCATTCACGCCCCCACCACCGCTCGCCCGTGTTCCCGCGGCACAAGTAGAGATGAAAATTCCCCGGAAAGTTTCCTTTTCTAAGGAATACTTCCTGAAAACTTCCTGAAAATTTCCAAATTTGGAAGTTTTCAAAATATATGACTTTTAGAATATTTATGAATAATATTATATAATATAACTTACCAGGGATGATTGTACCTAAAATCTAAACAATTTACCTACGGAAAAATTAAATAAAAATGTGTGTCTCCATACAAGAGTTACCCCCGACTCGTCACTCCTTCGATTCGTCACCAAAAATTTTGTCTTTACGTCGACCCCCGACTCGTCACGACTAATAATGATAATAAATAACTATTCAGTAGATCAGACCACTTGATTGACTTTAGTATGAAAAGTTGTAACTAGGTATATTTTGTTTTACGTCCTTTTTACGTCTGACAATTTCATTGTCTGAACACACCCTCTAAGTTTGTCGAATGATTTCAATTTCACCTTTAGAATATAGCTTTATATTATAATTTCTGTAAATAATTATTTATGTATATCATTTTAGTAAATAACATAATTTCATTATGAAGACAAATTTAACCAGATATACGAGTGAGTTCATGTAGTCAATAATTTTATTATAAACTGTTTTATTAACTACTAGCTGGTGCCCGCAACTTCGTTTGCATAGAATTAGTAAATGGAAACGAAACCCTTTTTACCCGACTACGGCGAAGGCAAAAGGAAGGATAATGATTTTGGCTGTCTATGTATATTATTTCCTGACTGCAGAAGGTGTTTGGTATCAAAATATAGAGCTTAAAGAGACCATTCCAAAAATCTAGAACACATAGGTATAGTAAAATGGTCAAGTATGAGTCTGACTCTAAAAAAAAAACATTCATACCCCCGTTCATCCCATTAGGGGTTGAATATCGAAAAATTATGAAACGTGTGCTAATTATTTTCTTTAAGGACTACATTGACAAAGTTCCAAGCCTCATTCCAAAAACTTACCCATACAGATTTTAGTACCCCTTTTTACCCCTAAAAACATTGAATTTTAGAAAATTTTGAATTAGTCTTAGTAAATCATGCCAAAGAGCAATATCACCAAATCCCAAACAGATCAGACCACAAACAAAAAAGTTACATACAAATGTTGAGACCCCTTTTTACCCCTTTTGGGGGTGAATTTCGCAAAAATCCCTGCCAAAGGAAGCCATGGTCCAAATATTATGTTTCTATCTTCAGTAGTTTTGCCTCGACGTTGATGAAAAAAATTTCATTCATACCCTTTGGGGATTGAATATCGAAAAATCATGAAACACATGTTTATTTATTTTCTTTAAGACTACGATTACAAAGTTTCAAGCTGAAACGCTTATTTAATATGTTTTCCCCATACAGGGTATAGTACCCCTTTTTAGCCCTTAAAAATCGAACTTTAAAAAATATTGAATTAGAGTTTTAGGTAATCACGTCAAAGAACAATCTTACGAAATTTCAAAGAGATCTGACCACAAACAAAAAAGTTACATATAAACGTTTATATCCCTTTAGGGGATGAATTTCGCAAAATCCCTTCTTCTTCATACGTCACAAAAGGAAGCCACGGTCCAAATTTTACGTTTCTAGCTTCAATAGTTTTACCTCGGCGTTGATGAATCAGTCAGGCGTTGTTACTTTATATAATACTAGCTGGTACCCGCAACTTTGTTTGCGTGGAAATAGTAAATGGATACGAAAACCTTTATACCCGACTACGGCGAAGTCAAAAGAAAGGATAATGATTTTGGCTGTCTGTGCATATTATTACCTGACTGCAGAAGGTGTTTGTTATCAAAATAAAGAGCTTGAAAGGACCATTCCAAAAACATACAACAGATGTATATGGAAAATGGTCAAGCATAAGTTTGACTCTGAAAAAAAGACATTCATATCCCCGTTCATCTTTTTAGGGGTTGAATATCGAAAAATCATGAAACATGCGCTTATTTTTTATGTTAGGACTACATTTACAAACTTCCAACCCGAAATGCTCATTTAATAAAATTTTCCCATACAAAGTTTAGTACCCCGTTTTACCCCTTAAGAGATCAAATTTTAGAAAATATTGAATTGGAGTTTTAGCAAATCATGCCAAAGGGCAACATCACGAAATTTCAAACAGATCTGACCATAAAAAAAGTTACATACAATTGTTGATACCAGTTTTTACCCCTTTAGGGGGTGAATTTCACAAAATCCCTTCTTAGTGGACCTATGCGTCTCAAAAGGAAGCTACGGTCCGATTATAACGTTTCTAGCTTCAGTTGTTTTGCCTCGGCGTTGATGAAAATAAAAGATATTCATACCCCCGTTCATCCTTTTAGGGGTTGAATATCGAAAAATCATTAAACACATGTTTATTAATTTCTTTCAGGACTCCATTTACAAAGTTCCTAAACGCTCATTTAATATTTTTTCCCCATACAAAGTTTAGTACCCCTTTTTACCCCTTAAAAGATCGAATTTTCGAAAATATTTAATTAGAGTTTTAGTCAATCATGCCAAAGAACAACATCACGAAATTCCAAACAGATCTGATTACAAACAAAAAAGTTACATACAAACGTTGATACCCCTTTTTACCCCTTTAAGGGATGAATTCGCAAAATTCCTTCTGAGTGGACCTACACGTCACAAAAGGAAGCCACGGTCAAAAATTTACGTTTCTAGCTTCAGTAGTTTTGCTTCGGCGTTGATGAATCAGTCAGGCGTTGTTACTTTATACTCGTATAATAGAAGATAATAAAAAGATAAAGCGATAGTGTAGGTATTTAAAAATTGAAATCGCGTACTGAATAGCTGCGAGACATAGGCACGGTAGGTACACTGAACTATACGATCAATAAGTTAAATTTTAAATAAAAAGAAAACATAGACTTAATACGAACTTATAAAACATAATCTAATAATAGTGTAATTTACATTTAAAACAACTATTTTAATAGATAAATGATCAGTTTTGAAAACTTCCTCATGGGGAAATATTCAGGAAGTTTTCAAGTAAACTTCCTGAAACTTTCCCGAAAATTTCCAAAATTTCGGAAACTTTCCGGAATTTTCACCTCTAGGCACAACTCACACAAGCAAAATCTTGACCATTTCACGCGCAAACACGCACCCGGGCCTCTAGTCAAGAATCAAGATGCATTCGATAATTTCGACGGCGAAGCTCGAAAACAAAATTTATGGGATTTGACATTTGACAGACACATTCGCAAACGACATGTCACATAACGATGACTTATGTCAAATCCTATACATTTTTGACGTCGAAGTTTGCCATCGAAATTATAGAAACGCATTTTAACTAGAGGCACAGAGCGGCCGCTTCGCCCAGTGTCGCTCCTTGCGCGTTGTATGTAATCGTAAATAAACCTCCGTTAAAACTCCGCATCAATTTTGCGGAGGCGGATGCGGAGGCGGAGGTGAAATTTTTTGCGGAGGCTCCGCAGTAACGGAGGCGGAGGCGGAGCTCCGTTACAACCCTATATTATTATTATAATTTTCACTATGAAACCAATTAACATTGGAGAGGTCGTCGTTCATCCACTGGAAAAAGAAATAGAAAAATTAACTTACCATTTATTCCCATTTCTTGAACTATTTAATAATAATATCTATCTATGGACGCTTTTACACCACGTCAATCTGGTCCCGTGGTAAGTTCTCGAAGAACTTGTGATACGGGTACCAGACAACGGAAATATATTTAATACTTTTATACTACACATACATTTAAGATTTTTATTATATAATACACATTTAGAGTGGGCTTTAGAATAGGGGTAGCCTGAATTTATATATTTTGATGGTTGGGTTTTATGGGGGGTACTTACCCCATCATTTTGGTACCAATTTTAGGGTGAGGAAATGAGTATTTTAATTTTTACAGCCATTTTTGTGACTAAAATTTTAATATTGTTTTTCACTTTTTTCACAAAAGTTACATCGGTAAATCTGTTTTGGGTTGGATTTTATAACGAGTCGCCTGAATTTAAGAGTATTGGTGGTGTAGGGAGCTTAAGGGAGTTAGTCTTAAACCCCCCAAAGAAATTTTGGCTGCCGAAGTTGCGTCTAAATATTTTTAAACAATTTTCAAAAATTCTTAAATATTATTGAAATTATGCAAAACGGAACGTAAGACGTGGTGTGAAGCGTCCATAGACATTATTATTATTATAATTTTCACTATGAAACCAATTAACATTGGAGAGGTCGTCGTTCATCCACTGGAAAAAGAAATAGAAAAATTAACTTACTATTTATTCCCATTTCTTGAACTATTTAATAATAATATCTATCTATGGACGCTTTTACACCACGTCAATCTGGTCCCGTGATAAGTTCTCGAAGAACTTGTGATACGGGTACCAGACAACGGAAATATATTTAATACTTTTATACTACACATACATTTAAGATTTTTATTATATAATACACATTTAGGGTGGGCTTTAGAATAGGGGTAGCCTGAATTTATATATTTTGATGGTTGGGTTTTGTGGGGGGTACTTACCCCATCATTTTGGTACCAATTTTAGGGTGAGGAAATGAGTATTTTAATTTTTACAGCCATTTTTGTGACTAAAATTTTAATATTGTTTTTCACTTTTTTCACAAAAGTTACATCGGTAAATCTGTTTTGGGTTGGATTTTATAACGAGTCGCCTGAATTTAAGAGTATTGGTGGTGTAGGGAGCTTAAGGGAGTTAGTCTTAAACCCCCCAAAGAAATTTTGGCTGCCGGAGTTGCGTCTAAATATTTTTAAACAATTTTCAAAAATTCTTAAATATTATTGAAATTATGCAAAACGGAACGTAATCTTTATGCTAATTTAGTACAGGGGGGTGAACCAACATCTTTTCTTTATCGCTTCTTTAAAGAATCGCCGATCAAAATGTATGGAATTGAAATTTGGAAAAAGAAAATACAATCGAGGTAATTATATTTTATATAATATATAGGTATATTATAATGTGATATAGGAAATGTATGAGAACAGTATATAATTCTTAGGTAATTAATAGCAATGTATTACTCCGAGTTGGCCCAATACGACTTCATTGGGTTAGGTTAGATGGCTAAGGCGGGAGCGTAGCTACGCTCCCGCCTTAGCCATCGTGGTTATTTCTTTGTAAACCACCCAGAAGTAGGAGCCCCGCTACGCGGGGCTCCGTCGACTCACAATTGAAGCCAGTTGTTATTGAGGACCATTGGGTTCTAGGTATGATTGAGGATGGATCTGAAGATTTGAGGTCCAGCTTCCAGTGTGTCCAGACAATATTCGCTCTGCTGAGGTTTTGGTGCCACTTATATTAAAGAATGTGGAAATTGGCACCACCATCCACACTGATTTTTGGAAAGCATATGATTGCTTGTCAGAACATGGCTACATACACAAAAAAGTTAACCACTCGGATCGTGACAACCCATTCATAGCTGAAGTGAGTCCCATGACTCATACTCAACGAATTGAGTCCCAGTGAAGGTCCGTTAAAAACTTTATAATCATGTTCAAAACGTCTTCGGAGTGGTCACTGGTAACACGGCCTCACAAAACCCGGCGTGAAATAACGTTTGTGTAGTTTTGGGTTAGGTTAGGTTAGAAATTTTTATCACGTTAAAAACATCTTCGGAGTGGAACATGGCTTTAAAAAACCCGGCGTGAAAAATACGTCACTCCTCCCGCAATATTGATTAAATATTTTCACAAAATACTGAAGAATTGCAAGAAAATTTGTAAATTTTCAAATGCACTTTTCTCAAAAACTATACATTTCCTCACGCAGGGAATGGTGGAGGGGGGTTAGGTAATCCTCCCCCCCTCCCCTCCCCTCATCCACTCCCCCCTATTTAGGCTACCCCTATTCTAAAGCAACCTTGCACATCCATGACCCAGGAACATAAAAAACTTTTTGTCTCTCGGTGGGATTCGAACCCGCGACCTCCAGCTTGAGCGCCGACGCGCTAACCATTGAGCCACAGAGGTCGTTTCACTTGGTTTCAGTTGTTTTTTTTTTCATAGAAGTGTTCATGTACTTTTTATGCTGGACGTCATAATATTATTATGTCTCCGGATACTGGCCCACGAGTACAGTAAATTTTATTCATCTATCGACAAAAAGACGAACGATTATCACGCTCCCAAGTATCTCGGTTGACTGACTATGAAAATGAAGTTGACCAAACCGAACTGCAGTTAACTGCAGTTCGCGACACTTTTTGTCAGTTGATCAAGTTTGTCTTGCAGTTCGCTGCAGTGTAGTTCCGTTACCGCTTAGTGCGTGTTATCTACATCTACACTAATATTATAAAGAGGAAAACTTTGTTTGTATGTTTGTTTGTTTGTTTGTAATGAATAGGCTCAAAAAGTACTAGACCGATTTCAAAAATTCTTTCACCATTCGAAAGCTACATTATCCACGAGTAACATAGGCTAAATTTTATATTGGAAAAAAATAGGGTTCCGTAAGATATTTGGGTTTTTCGGACACAAGGTGTAAAAATCAACCAGAAAAGTTACTTATTTTGCGTACGCTGCCTAAACTATAAAAGATAGAACCATAAAATGTTCTAATTAATTGTAGATCTTATAAATATCTACAAAAAAGTCCGCGACACACTATACCTATCTATGTCGAGTGAGGCACAACAACCATTTTTTATTTAGAAATCTTGAATTTTTTTTGGACTACATTTAAACGCGTTTATTTAACTCATGTTATTAATCCTTATCAAAATAAATTATTTCATTACAAAGTACAGTTTATGTAGATAATATTTGGTCTTTGAATGATTAAAATTGGACGTTTGGTTTTGAAGTTATGGCGAAATTAAAATATTACGATTTCTGCTGCACGGC